>CAWUFW010001277.1:1200000-1935000 GCA_963921515.1 Calotriton arnoldi
TTTCACGGTTCTTCTGAACACCGGTTGCTCCTTTCCTGTCTTTCCTCCGAGCTCCGTGGTTCACCCACGCACCCCTTTTTCCTCTCTCTCTTCACCTCCTCCCCTGCCCCTCCCATGTGTATTTCTTGATCCGCTGCCCCTTTTCATGCCCTTTTACTTTTTTAAACATCTTTCCGTTCTTTTTTCACACTCCTTTTTCTCCCTGTCTGCCGTGTCCTCCTCTGATTCCCTTCTGCATGGCTTGGGTGTTTTCTTATTCTTATCTTTCAAATTGATGTCTATTTCTGACAGGCGCATCTCTTATTTTTTAACTGCGCCACTCCAAGATGAGGAACTAGCTCTCTCGGTCCATCTAGGCCCTCCAGAAATTCCCTCCGCCTTCTTCTGCTCAGTGCGCTCACAAAAGGAGGAAGTGCACCTCTCCCCTTCGCAGCAGCTCCCCCTCGCCCCTCCTTTCTCTGTCCTCACAGACTGCTCTTCACGAAATATTGCATTGTGATCACTGTTATTTTTTGAGGATGCATTTCGTTTACTTAATCCTTGTTTATTTGTTGTCTATTGTTTCTGTTTTGTGTGCTTCAGTTCCTTAAGCATTTGTCTGCCCTGCAGCCCCACCACCGTTGCTTCCCCGCCCCTTCTGATGCTGTCCTGCCAACTCAACACTCATTAGCCGAGTGCCAGGACTGCCAGTTATTTCTGTTGTCTGAGTTGCCCTCTCTCACTCTTTCCTCCACGTTAGGGGCAACTCCACGAGGTAGCTGTTGACTGGGTTGCCTCATTTTTCATCACTAGCCGCAATCCCGCTAGGTAGTTGTTCAATTACCCTATTTGCACTTTGCACCTTCATTGCGCCTTCCCTGTCTCTTACACGTTTTGCCTACCATTTGTCTAGGCCAATTGGTAGCCAAAGGGGGGGTGGAGTCGTATCTCCGTTCCTCCTGTCAGCTCCCTTAAAAACCCCTTCCTCTCAGGTATGTCCCTTGACCCCCCCGCAAATTATTAGCCTCCTTATTCATTCAGTGTGTGGTACAGCCACTGCAGTCTACCACGCCTCCCTTGATCGTTTTACCCCCCTTACACGCCATCAAAGTGACGTTCTTGCAGTTGCTTGGGACACCTTAGGGATTACCTTCACACCCACCACTGAACTACGCCTTTCCCTCTTATCTCTCACAGACTTACCTCCCTCAGCCACCGCCTCCTCCCAGCCACCACCAGACACCACTCGCCCGGATCTGCTGTGGCCTGACCATTCCTCCAATTCCTCTTCTTGCTCCCCACCATCATTGAGTTCCTCTGTTTATTTTGCTAATTCTCCCATTGTCATTCCCATAGACGTGGAGTCTAATACGGACTCTGCACACTCCACGGCAACCTCTGAAGAGGCAACACTCCCTAATCTTACCGCCCCTGCCTCTCCCGCACTATCAGCATCAGCCTCTAGCAGTGCTCTACACCAACCACCGTCTCCTGCTAACCAGTCCCCATTCCTCGTGGCACTCCTGCAGGACTATTCAGTGGACCTGGAGGACCCTGCACCAGACGTCCTCATTGTGTCTCCCCCTGCCTGCCCACCTCCGCACCTCCAGTCACTGTAGGGAATGAGTGACCCTTCCCCTGATAGCACAGCATCTCACATTTTTGTATATCTAGTCAATAATCACGTTGTAGGTCTTTCCACTGGTCACCCATCTTCCTTTGTCCACATTACAGCTTTAGCAAGCACTGTCCTTCTCACTATATTTCAAGTTCTAGGGCTTGATTATACCCATGCACAGCAGATAACACTCTCGCTAGCACCGTCCTTTCCGCACCCCATTGCCACCAAAGTCAAAGAACAAAAACCTTGCAAGCACTGACATTTCAGGGAACACTCTTGTCCCTCAGTTATTACTGGTCCCCATGAACAGGATTTTAGGTACCTCTGTTCATAAAACACCGGATTGCATTTACATACGCATCCGCTTAATAGCGCCAGGCTTGGAGATACCCACCACACTAACCACATCCTACCCCCGCAACCCACTCCAAAGCAAGATCATTGCATCTCTCTCTCGCAACCAGCTCCAATTCCCTGACTTCTCCCCTAACGGAATATACACCGGACCAGAGGAACTGGACTTAAGAAAAACATTATATCATATTATTATTAGTGCCATAGGAGAGGAACTAGTAAAAGACGCCCTTCCCACTACTTCTGACACTCAACCCTCTCCGGACACTCAACCCCCGCCTGACACCTAATTGCATCCCTTTCTAAACTAGCGACATTTCACCTTCAAAAGCATGTCCTTTTAAAATAGCTCCTCATGAATGGCATACTGAGCTCTACAGTGTATAAAACGTCCACCCACTTTCATATCTTCTTTATCATACGTCCCCCTGGATCACTACTCACTGCCATACTATCTAGCACCTGGCCAAGGCACCCACTCCAAAGTTATATTGCTGAAGCTTGCTTTGACGGCCAGCTTCGCTTCCCTCTTTATACTCTAGCACAAGAGCGAGACTTGCAGGACGGTGTGTATGATATTGTCATTCAGGCAGTATCGCAAGAACTCATCAGAGACATTGTCCCTAGCACCTGAAACATGCACTCCTTTAGTTCAGGCCTTGCCTAGAGCGCTCTGCGTTAGACACACCAACATGGCTACCCCACTGCAACATGTTTTAAAAACATTTGGAGGCCAAGAACATCATAAACTAAAGCACTGCCGTGAATTACATAAGCGTACCTCCACGATGAGTCATCCCTGGCCGTCAGAAGGGAGCTTTGATCCAATCATACTAGAGCATGCCACCACCTTCCTAGACACTAAGTACTCCGGCACTAAGTTACAGAAGAGAAAGGCCACTTTAGATCTCTGGCGAATTTTCAAAGACAAGGCTCAAACACACTCTGACTTGACACACCCAGCCATACCCAATGCTCCGCCGCCCCCCCCGCCTTACCACTTCAGCGGTATGTATACCGAACGCACTCACAAGGAACAACCAGATCTAGCAGTTACCACTAATGATTCTCCGGCTGCTGGGTTCCAAACACTACCAAATGATGCATCTTCCTCACCACACCTCGGTCCAGATATACATATCACACAAACTGAGGAATTCCAGACTTCCCACACATCACCCAGTCACCCGTATCACCCCATGGACAGACCACCGACTCCTCCCATGCCCCCTGGTGATGTGTACCCGCGCCTGGCTGAACGTCAGAACATACACATGCCTGTTACCCATGGTACAGTAATGGAGACAGCAGTACCAGGTCTCCCAGGCCACATAGATGCACAACTATCACTGAAATTTACACCAACTGTCAATACTGCACAACCACGCCCAGGTGAAGAGGATGAGGAAGACTCCGACTCTGCCTCTCAGGCATCATCTCGCCATTCACGTACACCTAGCAATGCCTTCCGTGACACCGGCACTAAACAAGCCACAGACACCAACCCCTTCCTTGACACCGGCACGCACCTGTTCCCAAGTTCGTGCCCCCCACCTCAAACTAGCCTGCCCTTCATTTCCTCTGCACCCTTGGGTGAGGGACGAGGATCTGGCCTTATGACAGCTCAGCAGCAGCTCAAAGAGTTCCACAACACACCACTGCTGTGCATGACTGAGGGACAGCATGCCCCCCTCACAGGTCTTCCCACCCCATACCAGAACTGGAGACCAAGTGCAGACTTGAGCAAAAGCATCAGCCTGGAAAGTATTTCGCCAGAGCACCCCGAAAGAGAACAGTCACACATGCATCAACCACCCAGCCACACAGGACAGATAGACAAAATGAGACGCATGTCATTTAAATTAGAGAACATGCAGAAAACATTTGCAGACCTGATCAACAAGGTCAACTCTCCAGTACCACCACAACCACATCCACTGCACCAGCGCATGCAGGACCACCCACGAACAGGTATCAGTGGGAATGGGGAGGGGACTAGACAATCACTAGGAGGTGAGCACCCCCACCACTATGACGCTGCCGACTCGGGAATAACACAAACAGTCACCAACATACACCAGGCCTACCCAACACCACCACTGGTACGAGAAGGTCACAATCCCTTATTTGGTGAACTCCCCATATATTGTGAACACCCACAGGAACAACACCCAGTGGTAAGAGCGAAGGTCAAGACCACCGAAGCACAGAAACTTAAAGTCTTGGGGACACATGGGTGCCCAGACGACATACTATATGACGTCTCTGGCTCTGCTTCCTTGCGTACCGTTAGGATGAAAAATAGACACAACATGAGCCTCAGCAGACCATGTGTACCACAAACTAGCAATGATCTCACTCCCAATGAGATAGTGACATTAGGGGAAGGCTCAGACTATGCAGTTAACCCCTTTTCAGACGACTTGGCAGGCTGGTCAGAGCCCTTAGCACCGCAAATGCTCCCTTGGCCAAGAGACGGCTCTTTCGAGCCTCAGTACATGGCAACAGCAGTTGAATGTATCCTCAAAGGATTAGGATATGAGGATTGGGACTATGAGTACATGAGAGAGAGTTTAAAGGTCTGGCAAAAATATGCCCGCCAGCATGACTCTACAGGACCTACAGTGCGAAGCATAGGAGTGAAGCGCCAAATGCCACTGCTGTACAAAAATGTCACTGGTCCCCCCATCTATATTCCGTGGTCTACACTAGACAAAGAAAATCTCAAAAAACATCTTCCACCCCTTACGGAGGGTGCTGGAAAGTGGATTGCAGCTTTTGAAAACTACACCACAGGCAACAACATAGCTATAGTAAAAAGCCTGCTGATCTCCCTTATCGGAGAAGATGCAGAAGATCTCTTCACACGTGTCCATGCCAATCTTACAAAAACAAACACCAAACATGATGGTGTTTCCTTTAATGAGATTAGAACACTGGCATGGTCCGAGTTGCGCAGAAAATTCCCTGATGTTCCCGATATTGGGGCTCTGTTGTCACAGACCATGCAACCCAATGAAGACCCTGCCAATTACCTTTCCAGAATGAAAGAGAAATGGCATCAGGAGTTAGGGCAACGATGGGATGCAGCAGGAGGGTACGGAAGGCTATTTTATCACACAATAAAAAAGGGTCTGCCCACTGAAGTGCAGGAAAAATTAGATGGTATAGTAGCAATGGAATGTAAGCCATGGCCTGAGATACAAGACCACATTATACATTACTGCAAGAAGAGGCAGGAACAGGAAAAGAATAGACAGTTGGCCATAGAGAATGCCGCTGCCAAACTGGTACAGCAGAAACTTAATAGGAAAAAAGACAATCCAGACACAATCATGTTGGCTGCACCTGTCACTCAAATGACGGCAGTAACATCATTCCCCCAGGCTGCCATAAATGCTCTTGCAGGCAACGCCCAACCTGCCCCACAACAGGTTCAAGCACAACCTGCCGTACAATACATACAAGCCCAACCCCCGCCTATCATGCAGTATGCTCAGCCACAACCACCGCCAATGGTACAATACATGCCAGCACCACCTGCTTATAGTACCAACATACAGCCCTACTACAATAACAGACAAAGCATGAACAGAAACACAGGTATACAGGGAAGAGGGCGAGGGATGGGACAACAAAGGTTTCCACAGCAGCCAGGACCGCCCATCATCTGTTATTATTGTCAGAAAGTAGGCCACATGCAAAGAGAATGCCTCACTAAAATGCGAGATGAGGGACAGCAGGGCATGGGTTCCGGTTACCGAGCACCAGCACCATTCCAACAACAGCAGCGCACGCAACAACACCTTCAACAGCCCCAAATACTATACTCTTATGCCCAGCCAGCACAGCGGCAACAAGTGCAGCACCAAGCACCCCTAATGACTCAAGTTCAGCCATCTGTCCAACAGATGCTGGTTCCAATGCAGCAGCCACCCCCACAGCAAGTACCTGCTTATCAAGTGGCCCCACAAACCGCAAACAATGTACCCTTAGGAGGAACTATTGTCGCCTCCAACAACCCCTTTACTCAGGGCACCATCCAGCAATATCAGACTGGAGGATACACTGGCTAGGACAGCCCACAGACAACTCTTGTGTGCCCAATTTTGTCATGCACCAGCAATACTGAAGAGGACCCTATTGCTTGTGTTACGATAAATAACAAAACATATAGCTTTCTTGTTGACACAGGTGCCACATACTCCTGCATTACAGGTGGCCCTCTGCCCATTTCTGACCAAATAGCGGACACACAGGGATTTTCTGGGGCAATAGCAAGGGTCCCCTTCACCAAACCAGTATCAATTGAGATAGGAGGCCATGTAGTGGAACAGCCACTGCTCTATTCACCCAGGTCCCCAGTCAATCTTTTAGGACGTGACCTCATGGCCAAACTAAACATGACTATCCACTTTGATGAAAATGGAACAATGATTTGCTCCATACCAGGTACCCCACTAACTAGGATAATGGCAGTCACTGCACATTCTTCCCTAAGCAGCCAGGTCAGAGCACGTCCAGTGGATGAGCACGCCTTCTCTGCAGCTGTCCACACTATTGTCGCCACCACTTCCAAATTGCAAGGCCGCACTGTTCAGTTACCAAAAGAATTTCTTTTCAGACCCCAAGCACCAGGCTCGCAGACATTAGACAAACATGTGACCCTTGACATATGCGCCCTTGAGATAACACCCACCTACGGCGCATTCCTGGCATGTGATGACAACGCTCATACTTGGGCTTGTGTCATCTTCCTTGAACCTAAAGGGTTAGTTAGAAACATTTCAGATGCCCAGCTATTTGGATCCCCTGAGGAACACTCTAAAACAGAGATTATCTACGATAATAATGTGCCCATCTCAGTGACAGTGGAAATTAGAACACCAACAGTCACCCCCAGCTATGACTCTCTCCGAGAGGCTGATTTGGCTCAAGTACCAGCACATCTTTGGACAACAGGCCCAAATGATGTAGGCCTTATCAGCTCTGCCGTGCCATTTAAGATAACTCTCAAACAAGGAGCTATCCTGCCAAGAATAAAACAGTATCCCTTGTCCAAGGCCGCAGAGGAGGGTATTGCCCCTACCATACAAGCATTGCTGGATCAAGGAGTAATATATCCTTGTATCTCTCCTTGTAATACGGCCCTTTTTCCTGTGTGCAAGGGGAAGACAAATCAATGGAGGCTAGTTCATGATCTGCGCGCCGTTAACAACATAGTTGTACCCGAGTTCCCCATTGTCCCAGACCCCTCTGTCATCCTCACGAATGTCCCCCCCAATGCACAGTACTTTTCTGTCATCGAACTGAAAAATGCTTTTTTTAGCGTTCCCCTGCACCCAGACAGCCAATACCTATTGGCTTTTACATTCCGTAATGTGCAATTAACATACCGAAGATTGGCCCAGGGGTACTGTGAGTCCCCTAGCGTCTTTAACAGGGTTGTCAAAGAAGACTTGTCCAATTTTCAATGTAACAGCACCCTACTGCAATATGTCGATGACATACTGCTTTGCAGCCCCACAGAACACCAATGCAGGAAAGACACCATCTTCTTACTGACAACTTTAGCACAAAGAGGATACAAAGTTGACAAGCAAAAATTACAATATTGCCAATCTAGGCCAGCTACTGTCAGCATCAGGTAGACGAGTCACTCCAGGTCGAGTTGAGGCAATAAACGGCACTTCTGAACCCCAAACAGTGAAAGACATGCAAAAATTCCTCGGCCTGGTGAACTATGTTCGTCAGTGGATCTTTGATTTTGCAACAATAACTGCCCCATTGCTGAAGCCAGTGAAAATGGCCAAAGACAGACACAACAAAATAGAGTGGACACCTGAAATGAGAACAGCCTACACCCAGCTCAAAGATGAGATAACGAATGCACCAGTGTTAGGATCACCTGATTACACAAAAGAATTCTACCTATTCACCCACTGTGATGGTCTAGTCATGACTGCAGTACTCACCCAGAAATAACCCATGGGCCATAAGCCCATTGGCTACTTCAGCGGCATGCTGGACGCTGTCATGAAAGGTCATTACCCCTGCGAGCAGGCCCTTGCTGCCGCTGCGTTTGCTGTTGAGAAAAGCACCCCCATTGTAATGGGTTCCCCACTGACTATGTACACCGAACATGCCGTCTTTGCAATAATACAAAAAGCCAAGACAACATTAACAACACAAAGAGTGTCAGGTTACGAAGTCATACTGTCATTGCCTTCTCTGAGAATTGTCAAATGCCACACAGTAAACCCTGCCACATTTTTTGCCCATCCCATTGCCACTTCAGATGATGACCCCCATGATTGTGCCACATATTCACCAGATGAGTCAGGAGCAGCAAAAGAGGACCCCCTGTCAAACAGTACTGTATATTTTGTTGACGGCTCCTCTACCATTGATCAAGAAACAGGAGTAAGGTACACAGGAGCTGCAGTAGTTAGAGCACAGCAGAATGATTCCTCTGATTCCCTAGACATTGTACAGCAGCTTACATTACCATCACATTATTCTGCCCAGGCAGCTGAACTGGTAGCCCTCATAGCTGCCTTAAACATTGGAGCTGATGACCGCATTACAATTTACTCCGATTCTGCATACCTCACCACAACAACACACTCCAGCATCCTTCGCTGGAAAAGGCGTGGCTTCCTAAAATCAGATGGTACACCTGTCCTTCACAAGAAGTTACTAGAGGAACTTATTGAGGCCCTTACACTACCAGCTGAAGTAGCCGTAGTCAAATGCGCAGCACACACTAATGGCCAAGATTTTGTCTCTAGAGGCAACGCCCTGGCAGATTGGGCAGCTAAGGCTGCAGCCAGAGGCCCCCCAGCAACAGGCCCCCCACTTGAAACGACACCAGAAGTTCCATTTGCCCCCATTTTACTTTCCCAAACACTACCTCCAACAGAGCATCACAACAATAATGAAGGTACTTCAAAAACATCATCCCAATTACCAACACAATTTGACATTGACACAACACAGCAATATGATCACACTGCACAATTACACCTCAGAGAAATGCAAGAAAGTGCACCAGATCAAGAGAAAGAGTTATGGAAGAAGAGGGGAGTACAACAGGACTCCGCCGACTTCATTTACAGACAGACAATAACAGGGAAACCTGTGATGCCACAGGCTTTATTGCAAGTGGCGTTGGACCAACTTCACCTTCCTACACATGTCACCCGAGATAACATGTCCACCACTCTGCAGACAGACTGGTTCATTCCCAACGCCCATGAACAGATACAGCTTTTTGTTAATAAATGTCTCATTTGTCAACAATATTCCCCAAACCCGACTCTCAAAACTGTTGCTTCCACAATTCCCAGACCATCAGGCCCCTTCAAAGAACTACACATTGACTATGTCGACATGATTGATCGTTGCCAAAATTACCGCTATCTCATTGTAGTAGTATGTCCATTTTCACGCTGGATCGAAGCTGGACCCTGCGTCCACTGCGATGCCAAAGCAGCAGCCACATTCCTGCTCCGTGATGTCATCACTCGCTGGGGCATCCCGGACGCCATCCGGTCCGATAACGGAAGTCATTTTTCAAACGCCATCTTTTCCTCCCTGACCACAATGATAGGCATTAAACACAAGCTGACATCAGCTTATCACCCACAAAGCAACGGCATCTGTGAGCGCCTCAACGGCTTGCTCAAAAATAAAATAAGCAAAATAAGTGCCACAATAGGAAAGAAATGGCTTTACTGCCTGCCCATAGCACTCTTTGCACTAAGAAACTCCCCAAGTTCGGATCACCACCTCACGCCCCATCAGCTTGTCACTGGATGATCCATAAATGTAACAGTTCCGTCCACACGCCCTAAAACTGATAGTGAATCATCCTCGGAGATACTTAGGGCTGAGCTCTACCAATATCTGTGTCAACTAACCAGCGCAGCGCAGTTCCTTTCTACCCAGGTATCCAAGAGGAAAGAAAAGGGCCCCACCGATCCTGAGCTCCCACCAATCCGTCCAGAGACGCTGATCTTCATCCGGAAAAACGTCAGACGTTGGAAGGACCCCAAGTTCGAAGGCCCCTTCCAGGTGATAGACTCATCACCAACTGCAGTACGAATCACTGAAAGAAAAGCATGGATCCATCGCAGCCACGTCCGGTTGGACCCCGCACCACCGCCTCAGCCAATGGACTAGAGGAGGGAAGAGACATACCAATGGTGCCGCTCCATGGAGACAGGGGGTTTCCATCCTCCTCCTCTGATGAAGAAGACGATGACACTCATGTGTTCATTGATGAAGACCATAATGGCAATGCCAAGATATGTATTGTTACTCTTCTAACATCCTGTATTATTGCTACAGTGGCCCTTGCCACCTTGAACTTGTATATGTTTTACCTCACAACAATTAGGCTGTACTATCCTGCAAATGCTACCACACCATTTTCAGGACAACTAGTTGTACCATCAGTCACATATGCTCGCCCGCAGTTGTCACACCACACTGAAGGGCCAATACTTCCTGATTGTACCACTAATAGCACACATCCTACGTTCCCAACTGCTGTCCTGGTCCCAAGTACCACTACTACTTCATGGGATGGTGTTCTGAACATCATAATGGGTCCCCTAGTGCCCCGCCGTCCCAGCTCCCGCAACACCCGCAGATTCAGAAGGGGTAGGCCAAGGTATTGGAGGACCCGCAGACCGAGCACAAAACCCGAGGTCAAACAAGATTGGGCCACAGCTCTTCAGAACACACTGGTTCACATTGCACACCTCTATCCCATGCCCGATTTCCATTTCACACGTCCTGACAACTTAGCTGAGGACCATGGAGCCCATAATGCCCTGTTAGACGACATATGGTACCGGCACATGACCGAAGTAGGGAAAAAGGTAACAAAAGAATCGTGCTATGTGTGCTCCCACATTCCTCATGCAGTAGGAGCAGACAAAATGATTTTTCCCCGAGAAATACCACCACCAACTGCCCAATGTCTCCTCCATTTGTTTCTCTGCCGCATACGGGGACTGATCCAGCTTTTGTCAGCAGAAATAGACACTGTGTTTGTAAACACCACAGCGTGGGATTATAAGTACATCTCACATAAGGTTGTGACTGACACACGAGAATTCCAGAGGGAGTTAGAAAACGAGTACACAGCTGAAACACCTATGATAATGATACAGGGTTATGAGGATTTCTTCAAGAAAGTTGGGTATTTCATCTTCAGCACACCCTCCCCAATATGCCAAGCAAAAGAGAGCAGGCGAATTCTCAACGACACTTCACGCAGGACCCAATACCCCTGCGATCTCAGAACTGCACTACAGGTTCAGGCCAATATCTATTTCAAAAATAGATGGCATGGTCCACACAACCTCTCCTGCAAGGCCGCCTCCCTAGGGGCCCCATTTGTAGATACAGACTATCTCCACGATATTTATTGGGATGTTGAGACTCAGTGTAAGCAGGTGTGGGCACAGGAAACTAGGAGATACACCTTTGGCACAGACACAGCATACAAATGGAAACAGGCATACAAGCTAAAACATCCTCTTCTTTGCTTCCTAGGTAACGGTACTCGTCCTGTGGGTCGCAACACCAACTGTAACCACACTATCTTTAATTTGGACCTCCAAGACGGCACCTCCGGCCTCATGGACATCTTTTGGGCATGCGGGGAACGCCTCTATCCCCAATTGCCTCCTCAATGGAACGGCCTATGCACCATGGTCACTGTGCACGAGTTGCATCTCGTTGATCCGGCATCCAACATTTCCCAAGTGCTTGATCACCCAATGACAGGTGATGTCACCCTGCTACACCGGCACCGAAGGAGTGCTCAATATTTTGCTAACGACGCCTTTAGCGAAATTCCTGATGAATTTCGCCTGTTCAATGGCGCCCAGGAATTCTTTGGGGGCCTGTGGCCCATCTGGCAAACATCAGCTAATGCCCGATGGCTGCAGGTCACACGCTACGAACTAATGACTCTGATAAATAACACCCGAGATGGGTTCAACGCAATACAGGAAGAGTTACGGCCTTTAAGGCTTATGGTTCTAGAGCATAGATACGTTCTAGATCAGCTCACAGCTATGCAGGGTGGAGTCTGCACCACAATAGGGAAGTCGTCCTGCTGTACTTTCATACCATCGAATGATGCCGCCAACGGGTCGCTCGCTAAGGCCATTGAGGACCTGGACAATCTGGGAAAAAAGATGCGTGACGAGGGAGGTGCTGATGCAGACGTTATTTCTAATTGGTTCAACTTGGACTGGATGCCTTCATGGCTGTCTGCTATCTTGAAAATTGTGCTACCTATTTGTTGTGTGTTGGTGTTAGTGTGTTGCGGTGCACAGGTGATAATCAGATGTGTCAACAGATGTAGCACCAAAGCGGTAGGGATGAATTACGCTAACACAGGAATTCACCAGAATGCACATTACCAGGTCATGGACCGCGTTCCTTGGGATGGGAATGGGCTGACCCACGTGCAACTCACAGAACTAGCTGCCCCTGACACTTCTCCCAATACCCCCACAGCTCCACCAGTTCCGCCACATAGATACGCCTTGAGGGAGGAGCATGACACTAACGAGTATGACCAGTTAGTTGGCAATGATGGTGGAGAATATGTTACCATAACGCCAGAAATGCCACCCCAGGCTGCGTTCGTGTACGTTAATGACCCACTCAGCATGCACCAGACACCAGAGGGTCCAGCAAAGTATTATATCAGAGATGTGTTCAACAATGAACAAGAGGAGGGATATGTAGTAGGGTCCCATTCTACTATCTAGTGAGAGACTCCATGTCCCATTTCTGCACTACCCACCAAACATGACACTCCCAGATAGGCCCCACCAGTTAGGCCCTGATAGAAGTCCTAAGTTGTCCTCTTTCCTTCCTCCCCTTCGCACGTACATGTAGGCCCAAGCCCACTTTCTCAGATACCCACACATAGGCCCAAGCCCACTTTCTTAGATACCCACACATAGGCCCAAGCCCACCTTCTTAGATACCCATGTATAGGCCCAAGCATACCTTCCTAGATACATACATATAGGTCCACAAAGCCCAGTGTCTCTTGCTATCATTTTTTAAATAAAACAGATCTCGCAAGCTTCACTGATCTGACAGCAGAGACCTGTGCCATCCACCGCGACACTAGCCCCCCCTTGTAAATTTCCACAGTTACGAGAATAAGATGAGCCCACACGTACGTGACATTCTGCTGGTACATCTGGCTGTTTCACAAGCAAGGTTTGCAATATTTTTAGTTATGAAACTTTCCGCGCTTGCTTAACTGGAACTGGAAAAGACTGCAACGTGACCGAGAAATAATATATAAAATATTAATTTCTGAGCATTTTACGGTAAAAGTTATCCTTTGTTTACTTTCTGCGGTCAAGAGCACTGACCACCTGCTAAAAGCCCCTAGCTTCACCATGATACCACTTCTCAGTTCTACATCAAACTTTCCACAGTTACTGTAAGGGTGCGGTCAAGAGCCCACATCAGGACCCATGTCAGACATGGGTAGGACTTCTGCATTAAGCCATATAAAAGGTCTATACCTAGGCCAACACCTTGAACTCTTCAAACCACTGCCTATTCACATGGTGAGGGTTCCCGATCGATCGTCATCCTGACTGGGCCTAGAACTTCTACTTCCAAGGTGGTAATGCTCTTATCTGATTATTTGCCTTTTGGCTTTGTCAGCCTATTTGATTATTTGCCTTTTGGCTTTGTCAGCCTATCTGATTATTTGCCTTTTGGCTTTGTCAGCCTATCTGATTATTTGCCTTTTGGCTTTGTCAGCCTATCTGATTATTTGCCTTTTGGCTTTGTCAGCCTATCTAATTTAGCTCATCCAAGCCCAAGCCATTGCATTTATCTTAGCTTAAACTGCGTAGTCTTGAATGGTGTTGCTTTCTTAAGAAAAGATTTGCCTTCTAGGCACTATCCTATTCATCACCTTTAAATTCAGGGTTGCCCCTTGGGCAGCTGCTCATAGAATGATAGATAGATATACATTTCTGCTTCGTTTGAACATTTGATTTATAACATTGTCGATGCATTTATTTTTTCATCCTGCTCATGTGTTGATGGGCAACATTTAAATTGAACTGTTTATTGTGGTTTTGAATTGCTTAATAAAGTGCTACTGTATTTTACATCGTTGTTCCTTCCTTTCAAGTGTACGAGCGGAGTGCGGGTCAGGCTCACAGGAGCCGGTAAGCAGAAGGGTGTGGCCATCCATTTACCCTCAAACAGATATGAAGATGCTGCAAAGCAGAGGAAAATGTAAAGATGCAACTCGACCACTTTGTGTGATCCTGGACAAATGTCTTTATCTCACAGTGCCTCGTCTCCCCTGCTTGTTACAATTTAGAGCACCAACTACTGCTATCAGCATAATGTTAACTCTTCATTTTCCAGTCTGATGTGTGTAGGTAGAGAGCTCAACAAGGTGAGATCGTCCACCAATTTTCATGTTGCGAGTTGGCCATATTAAGATTTTTAGTAGGTGTAAATATGACTTATGTCCGTGAACAGATTTGTAAATGAATGCTCAAAGATTTGGAGTACTCTTCTTTCCTCAACTGGATAAAAAAAATGGATGGGTGTTGCCTTGCCTGTAAAATCAGTCGACATAAACAATTTAAAAGTTGCTGGTCAGCTTATCAGAATTAAGAAACTCATCATGTACATATTATGCCACAATGCTCATAAGTGAATGGTACTAAGTATTGTAGGGCACAGGTGAGTGTCCTTGTTACTCCATCCTACTGTTTGATGATTTTTTTCATACAGTTCAGGAATTTAAAGAAAATCAATCAAATTCACAGAAAAAAATCCTTGTGCGATGATTTCTTTGTTGTTGTTTTATTTATGCAATTTGTAACTCATGGGCTTCTGTAAAATAGTAATCAAAGCACTAGAAGATCAAACAACCATTGGCAAATGCAACAACCAGGGATTCAGTGTGGCAACACTTGCAAACACAAGCATACAGAATTTTCTTTTCCATACAGAATCACTTTAAAGCCAAATCTATTGACTTTTCTATTGCTTCTTAGTGGTTGTGACAGTAGTGGTATGGAATTGATGATGCTGATGGTGTAGTTGGCGATGGTATTGGTGGGGGTGGTTTTGGTGGTGGTTGTATTGATAATGGTATTGGTAGTGGTACTGTTGGTGGTAGTCTGGTATTGGTGGTGGATTGGCATTGTGTTGGTGGCGCTCGTATTAGTGATAGTGATGGTGCGGTATAAGTGGTAATAGTGCCATGGTATTGATGGTATTGTTATTGGTGGTTGTGCTATTTCTGGTGGTATTACAAATAGAATCAGCGGAATTGGCATTGGAGGTGGTGGTGGTTGTATTAAGAGTTTTATTAGCCACATTGGTGGTGGCGATATTGGTGGTAGTACTGATGGTATTATTAATATTGCTGGTGGTAGGGATTTTGGATTTAGTATCGATAGTGGTGGCATTGGTAGTATTGACAGTGGTTATGATGTGGTATTGTAATGGTGGTGGCATTGATGGCAATTGAGGGATTTGTTACATTGTTTTAGGTGGCGCTGGTATTGGCTGTGTTGTGGTGAAATTAGTGGTAGTATTAGTGGTATAGGTGATGTATTGGTCAAGGAGGATTTATTAATAGTAGTATTGGTGGAGCTGGCATTAGTTTCAAGATTTAGATAGAGCACAGATCAGTGGCAGCTGGTTATTCAAGCAGGGAGGGAGACGGGCGGGAGCCACACACACATGCACATTCAGTCACACCCATACATTCACATGCACACACACCCATTCACAACACGCACTCACAAATACACATACATACATTCATATATACACGCACGCACATTCCAAACATTAAAAAACATGCAATTTACCTGCTGCTGCTTTTAGCGAGAGATGCCTTGGTCATTCCTGACTATTGGGAATGCCACCTACTCTCATTGAGTGACCTTAGATCAGCCAATGAGAGGAGGTGGCATTCCCTAACTTGTCACAGAGTGGGATGGGGTCAGTGAGAATTGTTGACCCCACCCAACTCTGTAACAAGGTGTCATTCATAAACACTCAGCCCTGGGGACTTAAGGGCTTATAAGTGAAGCACCCAGGTCCGAGGCTATAAGTGACACTCCCCCTCGTCATGAGGGAGAGCACCTTGAAAAACTTTGCTGAGCTTAGCAGGTTACGCCCACAGGGCTGTGACAACTTCAGTCCGCAAAAGTTTAGTTCAGACAGCCAGGCACCTGTGCATTTAACGCATGCACAGTGCCCTGCCCTGAGTGACCTACACATCAAGAGCGTCTGTCAGACTGACCTTTGTTCAGCCTGACAGACACTTTTCCTATGCTCTCAAGGATGGGCCACTGCTGGCACAGACAGGCAAAAGATGTACTGAGATTGGGGACCGAGAGATGGGTCAGTGAAAGCCGAAGCAGTTGGGAACTCTAGAACACGAACTGCCAGATATTTAGTTGACTCACTTCCTGCCACTGGAACATTTCTTAGTTATTGGTGGCAGAGCTTTATTTAAAGCCATTCATGGCACATACTTTTTGCCTACCAATGTATTGTGAGTTGTTGTAGTGCTTCGCTTTCATGCCAGTTTGCACTAGTTATCTGTCACTCAAATTAATTGTTTTTCTCCCTCTTACTTCCCCTCAGTTTGTCAGTATATTCCAAGTTCGATCTCCCTTACTCCATGTTGCTGTGTTTTGTGCTCCCACTCTCACTTGCCTCATAGCCTATTACCATTGAGTTTACAATGGCATGCCCTGGGCCCCTCAACAGGATTCCTGACCTGCTTAAGGCTTGTTAAAGCAACACCCTCTGCTAAAATCAGTACGCCTCTCAAACGCTGCTGTGTGGTAAATGTTCAAACCAGTTAGTATGCATTAGTTACCTGTTATCCTCTGACTTCCATAAACCCAGTTCGGTAAGCCCTGTCTCCGCAACAACGAGATACAGTTGTGCCATTCCTCAACTGAGGCGATTTCCTATTGAAGGAGTGAGATCCAGTCTGTTGCCTCTCTCTGTCTCTCTCATTCCCTTTTTACCCAATATCTCTACCGTAGGTGGCTGTCCATCTGACACACCTGCATAGGCATTCAGGGACAGCAGGGGCTTTCAGAGGGGCTACACACCTGCAACCTGACAGTTTGCCAGGACAATTATGGACCCATTTGAAAATCCCATTCAAGCAATGCTAAAAGCTATCACAACAATACATGCAGAATTAGAAACCGCTCATCAGTAACAAGTCTTCATGTTAAATTAAATGAATCAATCAGCACGTAGTCAATCTCCTTCTATTACATCTTCACACTGGACAGAAAGTAATATTTATGTTCTAATCACTCAGAATGGATTTCATCATTGTTTTAAATAAACTAATTTTAGTGCCTCCAGAGAAGTTTGGTTGAGACCCACATATATTTCAGAGTTGTATTACATAATGTTAGCTTCATTTTGGATTGTCTCAGCCCCAACGTTTTGCTCATTGTGCTTCAAAGGCAACATTTCTGTTATCCCATTTGACTAAGGATGCACTCAGGTGAGCAGCACCCCTAATGTGGAATCACAGTCCTTGCTTAAGAAATTGCATTCATTTTATCATTCATTTCACAACATTGATTTTTGGAAAAATGCATACCACCCAATCTGCTAATGGTAACAGTAAAGAGGTCAATCAAGATCTCGGCAGGTAAATTAAATTACTATTAACAAGTGGACGTAGAAGCACAATCGAGAGACAAGCCATAGCTTTTTATCAAGGGCTGCAGGAAGAGTTAGAAGATGATGAGTCACCAGCTGCCGAATGACTCATCACAATTACACTGTAGATAGAAGCTCAGTCAGGAGCCCTTCGAGGAGACTAATGGTGTAAATCCACCCTCCCCCCCAAAAAAATGACTCAGCAATTCTTAGGCTTAATCTGAGGAACTAGTGCCGAACAGAGAGGCGTGAAAGACCGCTAGGGTTGAGGAGAAAGAGCACAGAAGAAGGGCAGGAAGGACACTGTCTATACTGTGGAGATGAGTCAGCAGGACACTGTCTATACTGTGGAAATGAGTCAGCCCAGTAGAGTATGTTTCCAGCTGCTGGGAAACAAGGCTATGCTTCTTCTTCGGTAACAGACAAGGGCCGAGCCGATATATCAATTAAGTTTCCTTTATTAACTGAGCTCACTACTTCCTGTAGGTTATTTTCCTTTTCAACACTTTATGGGAGTGCAAGTCTTTTCTTGGAATTTCCCTTTTTCGTTTGTTGGTCCTGACATCCCTGCCTCAGTCCCGTCTCTGGATTTCTGGCTTCTAACCTCCCATTCCTCACTGCAAAATGCTCACTGACATTTTTTGCATTTCAGCGCCATTTCATTTTTACTTTTAATTTACAGTACAATATTCATTGGCAATGTTGGAAAATAAAAATGTGTACATGGCATCCAGTGCATCACAATGCATTTGTCCACATGCATCATAATCACTTGGTTGCCCTCTTGGAATGCCTTCTTGTACACACATAAATAACGATGCATACATATACATTGGTGGTCATTTTGCAATGGTTTTTATTTATTAGAAAACCCATTCCATGATGGCTACCTTTGCATAACTATGCATATGCCTTCCGTGCACATATCATTATACACTGGTTGCCATTTTGGCATTAGTTAATTGGAATGCATGCAAGACAGCATTAGCAAAGCCTAAATTTGGCAAAGCCAATAGCTCAGACTTTTTTATGCGAGAATCACTGGCTTTACTAGTCCTTGTTTTTTGCATGCTTTGCATTAAATGATTCTATGTCGACAGTGCGTTGCTCTGTCATGCCAGGGGCCTTAATGGAGGAGGCTGTCCATGGCACACAGATAACTTACTCCCTCTACCATTTTGATATAATCTGCACAATTTGACACTTTACCAGGCTGATACCAGCAGCACACCCAAGCCTTAGGACCTTATTTAGAGTTTGCTGGATGGTCTACTCGGTCACAATGCGATGGACATTCCATTTGCCAAATTACAAGTGCCATTGGATATAATGCACTTGTAATAAGGCGCATAGGATATATGTCATGTTACACACTTCACCATGCTTATAGGCGTGACCCACACCAGACTCACTCCCTTTTGCACTTTGAAATGAGCGAAGCAAACATATACATCCATCATAGGGAGGAGATGTGGCCTAACAGCCAGAGATGCTTTGCAATTGGTGAACCAGGTTCCCAGCATCTGTCAACATCCTGTGATTCATAGCAAATCACTTATTCTCCTCCTGCCTCAGCAAGATATATCTAACCGTGACCTTGTTTAATGTAATCTGGTGTTAATGTAAAGTGGTTCAATGGCTTTGGGCTGGAATCTTGCTTTATAAAACCACAACAAGAAAAATCTCTGACTTTCTTATCTGTTTGATGATTAAAGTGGTAGTTTCAACTGGCAGGCTGGTTACCTAGCCATATTTCTGTTCACTTGCATTGCTAAAGGGACCTTTCTTTGAAGTCTCCCTACTTCAAAGGCTAAAATAGGTATAACTACTGGACCTCTGACACCATGTACTCAGTTCACTTTTGGGACCTGTGGGATCTGAGGAGACTCTATCAGGAAGAGAAGCTGCGTTGCTGAGGGACTGCCACTTTGGTAACTGCTCTGCTGTGTTGGCATGCTGCCTGCTGATTGCTGTGCTGTAGGAGGGAATGCCATTTTGCAACTTGTCTTTTGCCTGACAGTGAGAAGGACTGGATCTACTCTCTGCATCTTCTACAAAGGCAACTTAAGTAACTCCAAGGGCTTGTTGGCTTGTCTCTTGTTCAAGAAGTCTCAGTGCCATCAAAGACTCCTCTCCTACAAACAGTCCTGCTGGACCTGGCTCTCCAGGGCATCAATCCAGGGTTCCTGCGGCTGCTTGCCTGTACGCTGACTGAGATCTTTCTTGGAGATCGCAGCATCTGCCCGCCTCGCTGCAGTGTCGCTCAACAACAGCCCAGCTAGCTCGGCATTCATTGCCTGCAGTCCTGAGCTGAAGGGGCATCCCCAGTGTGGGACCAATCAATGGAGACTAATGCATCTGCTACTTCCTCCTGCCCGCCGCAAGGACGACTCAGCGCGGCACGCCGCTCCACCGCAGCCTGCTAGAAGGAGGAGATCCCAACAACACGAGCTCCGTTCACAAGGCCGTAGACCTTGCAGCTCCCCCCTCAGAAAGCTACTGTGTGTATTGAGAGTCTCAATGTCTCCGTAGCCGACCTGCGCATTATCACAGGCAGCTGGATTTGCTTGAATTCCACTGGTCTCGAGAGACCTGTGGGTACCTTATTGTTTCCCTGACTGTCGAAGCAACATATTCATTATAACGCACTGAGAAAGCCTATTTGCCGATCCTCTGCTTGGATCGCTGTAATTTTCCCAGCATTACCGTAAATGACCTACTAGAAGCGCATTTGTTTTCAACACTGTATTTGCATTCATACCTTTGAGCAATCATAACTCGTGAACCATTGATTGCACTTTTGCCGTTTTGCTCTTGTTTGAAAGAGCAAAAGAGATACTATTGTTCTGCAACCGTGTGGAGTCTTTTTCTGGTGTTTTCACTGTCTTACTGTGTGTGTGTGTGTGTGTGTCTGTGCACAAATACTTTACACATTGCCTCTTTAGTTTAGTCTGGCTGCTCTGTGCCAAGCTCCCAGAGGGTGAGCACAGGTCAACTTTTAGTATGTTCTACACTTACCCTGACTATGACTGTGGTTCCTGCTTGGACAGGGAGCATGACTTTTCCAACCAGAAACCCAGTTTCTAACAGATGCATTTATGAAAATGTCAGCGACTTATATAGGGGCGTAACATTAGATCCCGCAGCCCCCGCAGTGCAGGGGAGAGGGCGAGCCCTTGGCACCCCTCTGGTACTGTGCACGGGCAGGATCCCTTGGCCTGAGAACATCTGACTGGGTCCTGGGGGGGAGGGGTGAGCCCCTACAAGTACTTTGTTGGGGGCCCTCCTAAGTTCCGATACGCCGCTGACCCTTAATGCTGTAAAATTACTGGCATTAGTTCATCTAAAATTAGGATCTAACATGTAAGATCTTGTATGTTGCATTTCAAAACAAAATATGTCTAAACCGGTCAATCAGGCCCTGCTACTTCCCATACCTAAGCTCTTATACAAATGAAATATGGGGAAGACTTGCCATTGAAAGGCTGACTAAATGATGATGTATGTTCTTAATATCTTTGCATTAAAAAACTTGAGCCCTTCTGAGGGCTGATCGCGGCAATGTAAACCCACAAAAATAAATAAACGAAATCAGAAGCAGAGCTCTGGTGGACCTATATCTGCTGTATTGATCAAATCAGTTGCATTTTTGCCAGTTGAGAATAAGAAAATGACAGTCATTACTGTCCCCATTATTTTCATCAAAATTAAAACCGATATGCTTGGCACATGTTTCTATTATTAACTTTCTTCTTGAAATCTTTCCTTTGTAGGAAAATATATTGACCTTCAAATCTCTCAGTAAGAAGGCATTCTGGTCACACTGACGGTCTGTTTACATGGAATCCCACTACAGCACAAGTTAATGGTCCTCCTGATGAGGGGTGTATGTGCTTAAGTGGCTGCCTTACAATTTACTCACGGCTGCTCGCGGCGGCTCTTATGCACGCTCCTCTCTTCTCTGCACTTTACAGCAGCAGCTTCTTGAAACACTGGCCTCTATTTACACAACGTCTCAGTGAATCACTATCGATTGCCCTGATTCTTTCATCCACCCTCTGTTCCCAGCGTGCTTTCCAGTATGAACATTAATTGAGTGTGCTCTCCAGTAGGGAGGTGAGAGAAGTGATGGGGTCACTCTATAGGTGTCTTTGAACACTCTAACGGGAGGAAACAGGATAAAAGATTTTACACGAGGCGCTTTCATTGTCTTGACACAACACATGAAACTGCAATTGCCACTGAATGTTTATCCTTAAAGGAAGTTAAAGAATACATTCAGCTTCAGAGGAGAAGGGAGATTATTCCAATAGAGGATCGTAAACAGGAGAAGAAGAAGAAGAAGCCAAAGTGTAGCAATAGGTTAAAAATTGTCTCCATTTAAAAAGCATCTGAATAAAACATAACCAGACATGTTTAAATCCATCGCTCAAATTTTAAAACATAATCTTAGTAACACCACTATGGGGCCTATTCATATAGCTTACTCATACTTTTGAGTAACTTTACTGCTTCTAGCCATTCACTATTTACGCGTGTAAAGTTACTGAAAAGTCTGGACTGCCAAATTTATGAATGTAAAGTTACTACTGCCAAAAAAGGATCAGTAGTAAGTCTATCACCACACATGGCCAACCACTGATACTGTAATATTTTCTCACAGAAAATAATGGATGCAGGGACTTAAAATATAACCCCATAAGAAATAATGTTGAATAAAATTAACAGATTTTGACTTTTCACATTTACACACACACACACACACACACGAGTGTGTGTGTATATATATTCACTGAAAGAACCAAAGGTTACTGGGATGTTATAGTTAGTAAACTTTGAGACTGGGTGTGTGATTGGCTGTATAGGTTGGTGACTGGGTATGTGAGGGGCTATATGGGTCTGTGAGTGAGTGTGTAAGTTGTTGTATGGGTCTATGAATGGGTATGTGAGTGGCTGCATGGGTCTGTCAGTGGGTGTGTGAGTGGATGTATGGGAGGGACTGTGAGAGGATTTGTGAGTGGCTGTATGGGTCAGTGAGTGGGTGTGTGAGTGCCTGCTTGAGTCTGTGACTGGGTCTGTGAGTGGTGCTATGGGTCTGTGAGTGGGTGTGTGAGTGGCTGTGTAGGTGTGTGAGTTGGTGTGTAAGTACCTGTGTGTCTGTGAGTGGGTGTGTGAGTGGTGCAATGGGCCTGTGAGTGGGTGTGTGTGTGGGTGTGTGGGTCTCTGAGTCGGTGTGTGAGCGCTTGTGTGTATCTGTTTGTGGCTGTATCAGTGACTGTAAGTGTGAGTGAGTGTCCGTGTGGATACAAGAAGAAAAAACTGGCTAGTCACAGACACTGCAGATCAGATACCACTCTAATAGACTGACAATGCATTTACATTCAGTAAGAATTTCAGATCGTTTTTCAATGTGGAATATGAGAGGGAACACACTAAGTTTGTGAGTGAGTGGCTGTTTGGGTGTGTGCATGGTTGTCTGGGTATGTAAGTGGATAATTGAGTGGGTGTGTGAAAGCTGTGTAGGTCTGTGAGTGGGTTAGAGAGTGGTTTTGAGGGTCTGTGAGTGGGTGTGTGAGTGGCTGCATGGGTGTGTTCAGTGGGTGTGTGAGTGGTTGTGTGGGTGTGTAAGTGGGTGTTTGAGTGAGTGTGTAAGTAGGTGTGTTGATATGTGAGTGAGTGCAGGGCATTTTTTTTAAATTGGGGTCTGGATCTGCGGATTCTCACTGGGTCCTCCACAAATCCACCTGAATCCAGAGAGGATCCGGAGAGGATCCAGGGAGGATCAGCAGATCCACACGTGGTAAAAAAAAAAAGGTTTTCGGACAATTCCCTGCCCATGAGGGGCCCCCACAGAACCCTCCATTAGTCCCATGGAGTCAGGGTACCTCTGCCCCGAACCCTTCTATCACTTTTTAACTTTATTTTCCCCGCTGGGAACCGAGTACTGATGAACAAATTGGCGGCTGCAACTTTCCCTCAGGTTTCAGCCAGCCAATCACGACATCTCTGTGGGCATGCAGATTCGTGAATCCAAAGAGGATTCAAGGAGGATCCAAGGAGGGTCCGCGTCCCTATATATACAAATTTGCATCTCTAAAAGTACTGAACAGATTTACACTAAGTCACAAAAAGGCACTTCCCTGGACCAATATCTACCCTTCTGCCAAATTTGGTGTAATTCCGTTCAGCAGTTCAGACTGTAGCTGTGTCTAAAGTTCCAATGGGAATTAACATGGGGATAGATGGCGGATTGAAGCCGCCACGGAGTGCAGCAAATGGAGATTCCCCCCGTTAGCCTGAGAAACTGCTACTGATAACGCCAACACTTTGCTGATTGTTAAAATACGCCAAATATGCTGTTATACCTGTGAACCCAGTTTGAGGGGTGAAATAACGAGGAGCAGGTCTCGGATCAGCCCGGTGAACACGGGTGAAGAGTTGGATGTGGCGTTCAAGCGGGGCTCGTATCTGGTGGCTGCTGCGAGTCGAACGGCTACCTGCAGGGAGAGCCTCGGGCCGATCAGCGCTCGACTGGCCACGTCTGCCGCTCACAGTCGTCCCTGCCACATTCTGCCGGAGGCTGGAGCACAGGTCGGAGCTCGGGTTCAGATCGGAGCACAGTCCCTGCTACAACAAGCAATGGCACCTAAGAATCCAGCTAGATCTACGCGTACCGGCAGGACTGCTGCGGCTGGAGAAAACAATAACGAAGGGACTTCATTGGAGAAAACAGGTCAGACTTTGAATAAATCACTCATCCGCATGCCACAGCTCTTTAAACCGGTTGAAGATACTGCCAGCAAACCTGAAAAGAGAGAAACGGAGAGGGAGACTAATGGCAACATTGTTACCGCGGTATCAAACCCAGCAATTAAGCTGGGCAACACAATTGCAGTACTAAGTAGCGAGGCCCTCAGTGATCCCTGGCATAGCGGATTTTTGGTTTTGGAGACAGAAGTAACAAATGAGATGCTGGTCAGGGGTCCGGGGCCGAAAATAAAGAAATAATAGTACCAACAGCAGTACCTACAACATCTGTAGTAGGAGTAACGGACCAAGATCTTGTCAGCCCCTCCGGCTCCTTCGGGCGGTTGGGGTAGCTGAAGCATTAAACTACCAAGGGCTGGTAAACACACTACAGGACATGTCTGGCACATTAGACCCTGGGACGTATCCCTCTAATATTGGCACGGACTCACTGGCAGAGCTGGGGGCAAAGATGTATGCAGCTATAGATAACTTGACGGAAGATGCAGATGCAGATGCGTGTGTGGACTCAGGCTCTAATGAAGAGCGCGAAGACACGGAGGAGACTATAACATCCCCTATGGGAGCGAATAAGGGCTTTGTGGGCAAGAAAGGCAGAGGCAAGTTTAAAAATAAAAATAAAAAACTGACCTGCGGGCAATGTACCGTAAGAACTAAGGCTATCGCTGATAATAGTCCTTTACGAAAATGGGTGCAAGCAAAGGGAGGTGTTAAGACGATGGCACTTCGGTTGTCAGGCTCCAGTTTATTGGAGGAGGGCCTCACGAAAGCTAATACAACTAATATAATTCATGCAATTATACCAGGATCATTGGATAGCTCTAAGTTAGATCGGCCTGATCAAATAATACATCCAGCTATGTCTCCGGCTAATAACTTGGTCCATATTACGGAAAGTCAGAGTTTGAATCTAAATCTGAATCAATCAATTGCTCAGCCGGGAGTTGAGATTGGGGTCAGTAAAGAGAAAACATCATTTGACCTGATACTTCAACTTCTTAGCGAGCAGAAATATGAAGCGCAGCAACACTATGTGCAAGTACGAGAAGACAATGATAAAATGCATCGCTCTTTATCTGAGCTGACAGGCAAACTAGGGGCTTGACGCAGGAGATGGCAGAATTACAACAGAGGGTGGTGGATACTGAAGAACTGTCTTCTCGCACAGAAGTCTGTGTAAATACACATGAAGCTCAGATCATAAGCCTACAGGCCAAGGTAGAAGACATGGAAAATCGACAACGTCGACAAAATTTACGACTTTTTGGCATCCCAGAAGGGGCGGAGGGGGGAGATCCAAGAGCGTACATGGGTCAACTCTTTCAAAAAGCATTCCCTGATCTCTCTGACTGGGACTGGGACTCGCAACTGCAGAGGGTCCACAGATTACCGTTAGTACAGAGGAATAAGGGAAGTCAATACCCTCGCCCCTTTCTGATCTATATGGGAAATTTCTTGCTGAGACAGGCGGTAGCACTGAAGGCTCGCCCTAATACTCCAGTTACGACAGAATCTGTAACTTTCTTTGTTAGATCAGATCTGAGTAAAATTACTATGGAGAAACGCTGGAAACTACGACAATACATTGACCCTATCAAGGCTCTTGGGGGACAAGCTTTTCTTCAAGAACCAGCACGGCTAAAAGTACTTAAGAGTGGTCATACATATTTCTTCATGGATGATCTGGAAGTTGAGAAGATGTTAGTCAAATGGCGAAGAGAAGCTGCAGAGAAATAGCAGAATAATAACATAGAGCGGTGTTTGCCACTAATAATATGTTAATGGTCCAAGTATATAAAAATGTATAATAATTTAGGATTGTTGATGGGGGCGGCGATCTACTCTTTCTATGAAGAATATGGCTAAGGCTCACTAACTGGTTGTGCTATCTAAGGTGTTGGAGTTTTGGGATCGAGGGGGGATCTCCATGGCTGTATCTCTTTAAGGCTGCCTAGACCAATGGCAGCTGATCAGATAAAGGTAGTCTCCTCCGTGAGGAAGGGGAGTAGGGTGGGGGGAGGGGGTGGGGGGTGACGGGTGGGGTGGGAGGGGTTCACGGGGGGTTATATTTAATAAAAATAACATGAGGGAAATGCATAATGAGAAGACAAGTGATGGGACTTTTTTTCCTCTTTTCTTTTGAAAAAATTTACGAAATGGATAGAATAAGATGTTTAACGTGGAATGTGGCGGGATTGAATAGTAGGAATAAACGTAGATTGGTCCTTGAAGAGTTAAGGATGTATAATCCGCACATAGTCTTAATTTCAGAAACACACATCTCTTATAAAGACCGGAATCTTTTAAAACAATTAGGGTATGAAGTAGTTGTCAGCTCAGAATTAAACGCTTCAATTCGAGGGGTTGCAATTTTGAAACATAAACAATTTAAAGTTGAGATTAGTAAGACACTTTCAGATAAAAATGGCAGATGGGCTATAGCTCAGATCATAGTTCAGGGCAGTAAATATACGTTCTGCGTTCTGTATGGACCAAATATAGACGATCCTACTGTTGTGGATAAGGTCAATATGGAATTGTTGGGCTGGGCGGGGGAGCGGTTGGTAATGGGTGATTTTAACTGTATTATGAATTATGATGTGGATACTACCAGACGGGGGGCATTTAAGAGGATGCGTAAAACACGGGCAGCAATTAGAGAATTAGGACGGATGCATGCCATAAAAGATGCTTGGCGGGTATTACATCCTGATGTGGCCGGCTATACTTACTACTCCGCTCCGCATAAATTGTGCTCCCGCATAGACATGGCCTGGGTATCAGATAGCGTTTTGGAGACAAGCCAGATGGAGATATGCCCAAGGGTTACTTCTGATCACAACCCTATCCTCAT
Organism: Calotriton arnoldi; assembly: GCA_963921515.1. Taxonomy (NCBI): domain Eukaryota; kingdom Metazoa; phylum Chordata; class Amphibia; order Caudata; family Salamandridae; genus Calotriton; species Calotriton arnoldi. The sequence goes on from CAWUFW010001277.1 coordinate 1,227,318, forward strand.
CTCCTTTAAAATTAAGACAGGAAACAGAGTCCCCGGCTTTTTTCATTTCCTAGACATCTTTTTTCAAATGAGGATTTTATATTTAAACTTAAGATACACATAAAAGAATTTCTTGAAATTAATATTGGTTCAGCTTTACATACTGTGGTCTGGGATACTTGTAAAGCTAGCATCAGGGGCTTTACTCAACAGTATATATTTAGACAGAATCAGGAACGTAAAAAGAGGGCAGACGAAACCACCGCAAGAATACTCTCAGTAGAAAATAAAATGGCTGAAGCACTTTTGCAGGGCTCAATCGAAATAGAAGAATTGGGCTACAGGCTAGTGGATCTTAAATCTGCTTTAAAAAACACATTTAGGGAAAGAAGCCTCATTAAATTGAATAAATATCGCTTATCCCAGTATGAGGGTGGGGAGAAAGTAGGGAAAATACTAGCATATAAGGTTGCAGATGAAAAAGCAAAAGTTTTAGTTAAGGGTATTAAAGGGCCAAATAATATGACGTATAATAGACCCCAGCAGATACTTGAACAATTTGCTAATTATTATAAGGAGTTATATACTCCTGAAACTAATCCGGTTTTAGGTGACATCGATACATATTTACAAATTAACTCAGTGAATCGTATTGAGGATGAACAACTAGATATGCTGACTAGTGATGTTACATTGGCCGAAATTAAATTGGCAGTTGCTGCTCTATCATCGGGCAAAGCATCCGGAGAAGATTCAATTCCTATGGAACTGTACAAAAAGTGTATTGAGGAACTAGCCCCATTATTTAGTTTAGTAGCTGGGTACATCGGATCTGGAGGAAAGCTCCTAAATCATGGAATATCACGCAGATTGTATTCTTTTTAAAAAAAACAAGCCAGCTGATGAGTGTGGGTCGTATAGACCCATCTCTCTTATAAATACTGACGCAAAAATATTTGCTAAAATACTGGCTACTCGACTTGCCCCAATAATGTCTAGCTTGGTATCTCCACAGCAACATGGGTTTATCCCGGGCAGGGATACTACAACCCATATTAATACGGCCTGTACAGCATTTGATGTTGCCAGGGTTAAGTCGACCCCACTCGGTATGATACTATTAGATGCGGAGAAAGCATTTGACCGAGTGGGGTGGGATTATCTATGGGCTATATTAAAAATCTTTGGGCTTAAAGGTCAGTTTCTACAATGGATACAAGCCCTTTATGATTACCCTAGTGCTAAAGTTTGCTACGCAGGGCTGCAATCATCATTTTTTTTATACTCCGGGGAACCCGTCAAGGGTGTCCTCTGTCACCTTTATTATTTGCCCTGTCTATGGAACCATTTTTAGTGGCACTACAAAATCAGTCACGTATAATTCCTTTTGTCTCAGGTCTGAATACTCTTAAAATAACGGTATATGCAGACGATATTGCGGTATACTCAGTTGATGTAGAAGAAGCTATGGAAGGTATCTTCTTGGAAGCAAGGAGATTTGGGGCTGTTTCAGGCTATAGACTGAATACAAATAAAACTCAAGTAGTGATGAACTATAGATCATTGAATCCGATACAAGGAGTCTGTAATACTGCTACTTACTTGGGGATCAAAGTCTCGGCCAACTCAGTAGAGATAGGGGCATTAAACTATGACATATTACTGAAAGAGACAGCCATCATATTGAAAAAATGGCACAAGGTCCCTCTCAGTATAAGTGGACGTATAAATTTAATTAAAATGAAGATTCTCCCTAAATTTCTTTATTTATTCCGGTCTATTCCTTTTCGTATTAATAATTCTTTTTTCAAACGTTTAGATGGTATATTAAGTAGTTTTATTTGGAGTTATAAAAAAGCGCGTCGCACAATTGAGTTATTAAAACTTCCATTTAGTTAAGGGGGTCTTGACTTCCCAGATTTTAAATTATACTTCTGGTCGGCCTTCTTGGGACGGATGCGTAGTTTAATAAATCCTGATAATAATCCCCTCTTCTACTATGTATTTATGCTGGGAGAAGAAGCTAAAATGTTTTTGTATCGAACCAACGACCCAAACTATTTTAAGCGGGTCAAATTCAAGTCTGCACGGGATATTGTATTCATCTGGAGGGCTGTCGTCAATAAATACAAAATACCAATGTATCATCCTAAACTTCCCTTATGGGATAATCCAATCCTCCCAGGAATCTTTCATGATGGGGGTGGGAGACAATGGGACAATCTGGGTATAAAAAATTTAGGGGATCTATATGATTCTAATGGATTTTCAACATTTGATAAATTAAAACTGCTATATAATATCACGGAGGGCATGCGGCTAAAATACTATCAAATTTGTGATTATTTTATACGCAGTATGAAACTTACGGTGCTATTAGATTCTGATATATGGGATTGTATGTATTCAACTAAAGTTAAATCATTGATTAGTGCTGGATATAAAAGTTTTAATTCTTATAAAGAAGATGATTGTGGGAGATTAGCTGCACGTTGGAGTCAGAAAATGGGGATTACTATTACTGCTAAAACTATTTCGTCTGCATTCGGTGGTATTTGTAAATCAGTACACTCATCTAATCTGAGACTACAATTGCATAGAACTATCTGCTCACTGTATTACACTCCTGAAAGGATAGCAAAATGGTCACCAGCTAATTCCATTAGTGATCGGACTAGATGTCCAAAATGTGATTTATTTGGAGCTGACTTGCAACATATGTTTTTCAATGCCCGTTATTAACAGAATTCTGGCGAGGAGTCACCAGAATCATGTCTCATAAGCTTGGAAAACCTATATTACTCACAGTGTCAGATGTGTTGCTTGGTGGACAGATTGGAGATCCTAGCCAGAGAGATCTTATAACTATTTTATTAGCTTGTGCTAGGTTAGCTATAGCCCGGGTCTGGATTGCAAGGAGCTCACCAACGACGTTGGAATGGTGGGGTATTGTTAAAGAAATATATAACATGGAGTCCGCACTTGCTAAAACTAGGGGATTCGATCATTGTACAAAATGGAAAAAATTTGGGGAACATTTACTTAAAGACAAACGGTATTCCTCTCTAATTATCCTTTTTTTAAATTAATTTTTTATTCATTTTTTATTTATTTTCTTTATGTTATGTTATGATACTGGTATTCCTGTCTACTTTATCTGTTTTGTTATTATGACCTCATGTTAACAATAAAAAGAGTTTAAAATTAAAAAAAAAAGGGAATTAACATGGGGAAAATGCGTTTTGGGACCCTCCTTTTTCTCAGCCCCTGCTTGACGGACGGACCACCACAAAACTTCCAAGACAGTGGCTGAAGTGAGCGTCATACTAAGTTTGAAAATTTGACGGGGATTCGTCAAACGACACCAAAGTATTGAGAAATAAAAAACACTCTTCCTATGGAAACTAGGTCTTAACTATAAATACATACTGACAACTGCCAGTAGGTAATATATATATATATATATATATGTATATATATATATATATACACACACACACACACACATACACACATATATGTGTATATCCTACTGGCAATACCCAGTAGGCAGTTATAGTAGGACCTACTTTTCCCATAGATGAAGCGTTGTTTGCTTTGCTAATAACTTTAGCATAGTTTGACGAATCTTTACAAAAGTTAACAAAAAAAGTATCCTGCTCTGCCTATTCCTGCATTGAAAGTTTTGGGGTGATCTGTCATGCGGGGGCTGAGAAAAAGGGGGGGTCCCAAAACGCATTTTCCCCATGCAATGTCTATGGGGATTTTGCATTTTTTTACTCGAGTACATGCTGAACCACTGAAAGGATTTACACCAAATTTGGCAGGAAGCTAGATCTTGGTCCAGAAAGATCTCTTTTTATAATTTGGTGTAAATCTGTTCAGTAGTTTTGGAGTTATTAAAGAAAAAATAAATAAAGATATCTGGGCGGAGCCTCCACACATATCTCATGGTGAGCTCTGATTGGCTGCTTTTGTTTTGCAAATACCTTTGGTGCCGTTTAATGAATCTTCAAGAAATTTTCGAAACTAGTATGCCAATCACTTCAGCTGCTTTCTGGAACGTTTCGGGGTGATTCGTGAAGCGGGGGTCCCAAAACACTTTTTCCCCATGCAATGTCTATGGGGATTTGGCATTTTTTTAACACGACTGCAGCCCGAACTGATGAATGCATTTACACCAGATTTGGCAGAAAGGTAACCCCTAACGCGCACGTCCAGACTTCGTGCATGGCGGTGGTTGTTTTAACGTATGGTAATTATATATCATTATATATTTAAAAAAACATAAAAATTCACTGAAAAATCGAAATGGTACAGGGATGTTATAGTTAGGTTGATGTTTAACCCGTGTGTGTGTGTGTGTGTATATATATATATATATATATATATATGTATTACCTACTGGCGGTCGCCAGTAGGTAGTTATAGTTAGGACCTTGTTTCTATTCAAAAAACGGTTTTTTCTTTTGCCAATATCTTTGGTGCCGTTTGACAAATCTTTGCGAAATTTTCAAAACTAATGGTTCACTCGGGTCAGCTCCTGTCCTGAAAGTCTTGGAGTGATTCGTCAAGCGGGGGCCGAGAAAAAAGGGGGTTCCCAAAACGCGTTTTCCACATATTAATTTCCATAGGAACTTTAGACACGTCAACAGCCCGAACTGCTGAACAGAATTACACCAAATTTGGCAAAAATGTAGCTCTTGGTTCAGAAAGCACTCTTTTTGTTAAATGGTGTAAATCCGTTCAGTAGTTGCTGAGAAATTCAAGAAATAAAAATATCGATATCTGAGCACCGAGGAGAGTTCGCGAACCCTCCCGAGCATGAGCTCAATTCTGATTGGCTGCTAACACTCCAAACCAAAATGTGTTGGCAGCCATCTTGTGACTCAGTAACCGAGTCAGAAAAAAACAGCTAAAAAACATTAAAAAACAAGAAAAGGGGGCAGGGTAGAAACACCCTGACCCCCTAGGCCTGCTCAGGGGGTCCCACAAGGACCCCCAGGGCCACAAAAAGCATTTTCCTTTAATAATTTCGGCCGAATTCGCGCTGGGTGCCTGAATCTGGCCAAAATTATTTAAAAAATGAAGCGCGGGCTCCCGTGCTTCCTTTTACTTAAGCCCCTGGGTGGGCCACGTCCCGGTGGCATGTCATATTATGTTGCGGGGGCCCCCGCAGCCCCGGGGACCGCCACCTCCCCAGAGCTTCATTGATGATGTGCGGGGGGGCACGAGGCCCCCGCAGCCCCAGGGACCGCCACCTCCCCGGGGCATAATGAAATAAGGGCGGGGGCATTGCGGGCCCCCCAAGCCCCGGGGACGGCCACCTCCCCGGGGCGTTATTGAAATTAGGGTGGGGGGGCCTCGTGGGCCCCCGAGCCCCGGGGACCAGCACCCCCCCGGGGCATGGGCAGCTGCATGTTAGCAGCTCCCCTCGCCCAAACCAATGCCGGCTCACGCAGGAGGCGGGGAGCCGATGTACCGTGGAGGCATTGGGGCTCCCCCCACGGTCCCCAACTTGAGGGTCCGCCCCAGGGATGGGGTCCCCAGGGCCATAAGTGGCCCGGGAGGGGGGCCGCGCGACCCCCTCCCTTTTAATTAATTATTTATTTATTTATTTTTAAAAAAGGAAGGCCGGCCCCGGGGGATGGGTCCCCGGGGCCATAATTGTGCTAAGGAGGAGGGCCACGCGCCCACTTCCTAAAAAAAAAAACAGGCTGGCCAGGCCCCGGGGAATGGGGTCCCCGGGGCCAGAAGTGGCCAAGGGAAGGGGGGCCACGTGGCCCCCATTCCGTACTATGTTATAATTTAAAAAATAAAAACGAGGCAATGCCTCGGGGGATGGGGTCCCCGGGGCCATTATAGGCCTCAGGAGGGGGGCCACGCGGCCTCCCTCCAGAACAAAAATTTTAAAAAATGCTGGCCAGGCCCCGGGGGAGGGGGTCCCCGGGGCCAATAGCGGCCCAGGGAAGGGAGGCCACGCGGCCCCTTTCCCGTTTTTTTTTCTCTCAAATGCTCAGGCCCTGGGGGATGGGGTCCCCAGGGCCCAAAAAATAGCAAAAGAAGGGGGGCCACACAGTATCCCTTCTACAAATATTTAAAAAAACAGAAAAGCCGGCATCTTGCCGGAGGCCCCGCCCCCTCCCTGCACCACTCTGCAAACGCACCCCCTGGCACGTTCTAAGTTGGGGATTTAAGTCCCCTTGAATACTGAGGGTCCCTGGGGGCCAACTAGCCCACCAGATACCTCCAGTAAGTGCCACACAGCTGGATTGCAGAGAAGTGGTCCGAGGCCACGCCCCTTTTTACACTACTCTGCAAACACACCTCTTGGCGCACTGCTGGTGAGGACCTCAGGACACAAGTGGACTTCATCCCCCGAGCAGCAGTGCGCCATGCGGCGCGTTTGCAGAGTGGTGTAATAAGGGGGCGTGGCCTGTGACCACTCTCAGCAATCCAGCTGTGTGGGGCTTACTGGAGGTACCTGGTGGGCTAGTTGGCCCCCAGGGACCCTCAGGAGGCAAGGGGACTTCATCCCCCAACAAAGAGCGCGCCAGGAGGCGCGTTTGCAGAGTGGTGGAGAAAGGGGGCGTGGCTTCTGTCCACCTCTCAGCAATCCCACTGTGTGGGGCTTACTGGAGGTAAGAGGTCGGCTAGTTGGCCCTAAGGACCCCCAGCAGTGAAGGGACTTCAAAGCCCATCCAAGAGCGCGCCAGGGAGCGCGTTTGCAGAGTGGTGGGCAAAGGGGGCGTGGCCTGTTATGAGAACTTAGCAATCCTGTTGTGTGGTACTTACTGGAGGTAATAGGAGGGGTAATTGGCCCCCAAGGATGTCCTTGGGGCCCAACTACCCCTCTTGCTACCTCCAGAAAGTCCCACACAGTAGGATTGCTAAGACCTCTTCGGAGGCCACGCCCCCTTTCTCCACCACTCTGCAAACGTGCCTCATGGCAGACTATGGGATGGGGGATGAAGTACACTTTACTCCTGAGGGACTTCTTGGGGCCAAGAAGCCCTCCTGGTACCTCCTGTAAGTCCTACGCAGCGGAATTGCTGAGCGCTGGTCGGAGGCCCAGCACCCTTTCTCTACCACTCTGCAAACGTGACTACTACTTAAAGAAGCATCTTTCTGCACCTCTGACTTAGAGGTAGTTTTAATCCCCCTGCCCTATTATGTACTAGGGCCTTACAGAGGAGGTCATGCCAATCACAGGGGTACCCCAACGCATAGTGTTCTCTAGTGTACGTAGGTGTTTTCACTGTATTCTAAGTGTATTTTAGCATAGCACTGGCTCTAGGCCTGGTTAGTCAGAGTCAGTTACCACCAGTACCCGTCAGCAAAAAGTTGGGGGCACAGGATGACTTTGCAACAAGGCCTCTTTCTGCACCTTTGTTGGCTCTTTCTGCATATCCCTTGCTTCTTTCTGCACTTTTCTTCATCTTTCTGGCCTTCTGTTGCCTCTTTCTGCATATCTCTTGCTTCTTTCTGCACGTTTCTTTGTCTTTCTGGACTTCTGTTACCTCTTTCTGCATTTCTCTCGCTTCTTTCTGCGCCTTTCTTCCTCTTTCTGCACATGCCCTACCTCTGTAGGCATAGTTAGAAATTAGCATTGAAAAAACCTTAGAAATTCACTGAAAAAACCTTAGGTTTCAGGGACGTTACAGTTACAAATTAGCATTTAAAAAACCTTTGAAATTCACTGAAAAAACCATAGGTTTCAGGGACGTTTATAGTTAGTTGGACATTTCACTCGTACAAAACCAGAGAAATTCGGCCGTTATAGTTAGTTCAGTAATGTCATCAGTGATGTCACTGGCCATGTCATGAATAATGTAATATGTGACGTCATCAGCAGTGCATTGCGGGGGCGCGAGTTATAGTTAGCTGAACTAACTATAACGGCCGAATTTCTCTGGTTTTGTGCGAGTGAAATGTCCAACTAACTATAACGTCCCTGAAACCTGTGGTTTTTCAGTGAATTTCTAAGGTTTTTAAATGCTAATTTCTAACTATAACGTCCCTGAAACCTATGGTTTTTTTTCAGTGAATATTTATATATATATTACCTTCTTGCGGTCACCAGTGTGTAGCTATAGTTAGGACCATGTTTCCATAGGAATAACATTTTTTGACTTGCCTATATCTTTGGTGCCGGTTGACAAATCTTCACAAAATTTTCCAAACAAAGGTGTGCCAGAGGGTCTTATTGTGCATGGAAAGTTTCGGGGTGATCCGTCAAGCGGGGTCTGAGTAAAATGGGGGGGTCAACTAAGTGTGTTTTCCATGTTAATTCCCATAATGATTATAGACACAAGTACAGCCCGAACCCCTGGACGGAATTTCGCTAAATTTGACAGAAATGTAGCTCTTGGTCCAGAAAGCATGCCTTTTATTATTTGGTGTAAAACCGTTCAGTAGTTTTTGAGATATTAAACGAAAAATAAATTTGTACATCTGGACAGTTGGTGTTTGGTTATGCTCTGATTGGCCAATTTGAAGGAGACTAGTCAATCCTGATTGGTTGGTGACAACCTGAACAGTTTGCTTTGGCAGACCTTGCAAGACTCAGCAACCTGGTTCCTGTGTCCTGAAAATGAATACAAAAATATGTAAGTGGGCAGGGTGAGCACACCAAGACCCCAAAGGGCAGATATGTGGGTCCCACATGCCCCCCCTTTATTGTCCGGCCACAACATGGGCAGCATGCTGTGGCAGCACTTACAGGACTCTCAGGCATGGTCCCTATTGAAATGCATTGTAGTGAATGGCAGGTTTTGAGGGTCACAAAAGGAAAACATTTAAAGAGTGATAACAGATTTTTGTTGCAATATAAATCATTTGTCGATAGTACCATACTAATTTTAGGAATTGTGGTGTGTTCTAAGGTGATTTTACCCTGTGAAAAAGCCTTCTGCTGGGATTTCATGAATCATGTTTGAGACTAAACTGTTTTCGGATGATTTTCCTATACAGGTTATGGAAGGTGCTCCAGAAGCTAAAATAAGAGCATAGTTTCTGTAAATTCACATACTCTTCCTCAGTCATATGACAATGAAGTCTGGCATTCTCAGTAAAACACTTACTTCCAACAGGAGCAACTTGTCAGTTGATTCCCTTGTGTTTCACTGCAGCCTCCCGAGTGTTCTAAAGAACAACTAGAGCGCTAAGAGTTTTACTTATGACAAAAGAATGGCACACCTGAAGCCATCTTGATTGAATCAAAGTAAAACTTAAAATATTTCATTTAGAAAGGAAGAAAATGAGGGGGTTCTTTTAGTCATAGAAATTATGGTTAATGCTGTAGGAACACAAATTATGACACATTTTAAGTGAGTTCTCAAATATTTTACTCTTCAATGTCATTAAAACATTCTGACATGCAGACTGAAACATGTACTTTCAACACCAACTATATGGGTCTGTGAGTGAGTGTGACTGTTGTTAACTCACTGGGGATCAGCAGCTTTAATGCAGTGTTCTAATGAATAACTAGGGCTACCATTCAGAATTGATGCCAAAAGTATGGCACATCTGAACAGCTATCCTGATGGAATCAAAGTGGAAAACTGAATGCATTTTCTACTGAGGATACTGCAGCAAATGAGGAAATTAAGGAGCTGTATAACAAATAAGTCTCTCAAAATGGCCCACAGAGATGAAAGAGCCCACATGTAGCACAAATATCACCCAAATGTAGCCAAAGTATAGCCCAATGACAGAACTGTGCAAAACACTTAATTTCTTTGTTTTCTTTGCAGTTTTATATACCACAAACTTTACCCAAAGGTTTTGGAGGGCTTTAAATGAGCATCAGTTACATCACACAAGGACACATTTATTTTGGTTTTAGGCATGGGGAGAGTAAATGATTTGCCCAGAATCACAGGATGTTGAGGTGACGCCAAAACTTGAACCTGGTTCCCCAGTTGAAAAGTCTGCAGCTCTGGCTGTAATGCCACATCATTCTCTAGCATTAATGTAACATATAATCAAGTAATCAACTGAATTAAAAAAGCATCAAGATAGCAAATAATTTAAAAGTGCTTTGTCGCTATTTGAGAACTCAGAAAATAGGTCCTCATTTTCGTTTTTTAGAGCACTAACCATAATTTCTATGGGACTAAGACCCTTCCATTTTTATAATTTTGAGAGAAAATGCTTTAGGTATTTCAGTTTTGATTACATCAAGATGATGCCAGGCGCGCTACACTTTTGAAATAAATATAGAATGCTAGCAATCTAGTTGTTCATTAGAATACTGTGGGGAGGGAGAGGTCAGGGGCACGGAACTGGATAAATGAGGGCAGGGAGGAGGGTGCAGAGGCAACAAGTTGACCACGCTGGGCAGGCAGGAGGTGAAATGGCAGCACAACGGACCATGGAGGGCAGGGGAAAGGGGGGCAGGGGCAACACATCAACCATGCAGGAAAGACATGAGAGGCTGTGGCAATATAACAGACCATTGAGGGCAGAAGGAAGAGGCAGTGGCAGTACAATCATACATGCCAACAGACCCAATTCAGGCAGGAGACTCCCAATGTTTTTAAGCCCAAAAGGGCTCTATTTTATCTGTCTCCTGCCTAAAATCTCTGCTTTTCCAATGTAAGTCAGAGGGAAAAATCAATTTCCCAGGCTCATTTTTCCAAAATCTCCCTCTTACCAAGTTAAAAATGTTGGCAATCATGGTACATTGATCACGGAGGTCAGGAGGAATGGGGTAGGGACATGGACTAAAATAACAGCGGGCAGAAGGGAGATGGACAACGGCACCAAACTGACCTTCCAGTAAAGGCATCAGGGATTGCAGCAGCAATGGCAAGCAGGACAGCAGTGTAGCACAACAGACCATTAAAAGCAATGGGGGGAACAGGGCCATACACATGGACAGCAGAGAGCAGAAGGGAAAGAAGCTCTCTGCAAGCTGACCATACCAGTCAGACATGAGGGACAGTTGCAGCATAACAGACCATAAAGGGCAGGAGTGAGGGGGCAGGGGCAAAACAACAGACCAGACAAGGCAGGAGGGAGGGGATGGGGGCCTGCACATGAAAATGGAGGGCAAGGGGGCAGGGCAGGAGCAGCAAGATCACCAGGTAGGGCAAGCGGAATGGGCACTGGAAGCACAACACACCATGGAGGGCCACAGTGAGACCATAATGGCAATACACAGGCAACGGAGAGAAGGCGGGGGTCAGGGCAGCAAGCTGACCACACAGAGCAGGTGGGAGGGGCTGTGGCAGCTCAGAAGACCATGCATGGGAAGCAGGAGGGTTGGTGGCAGCATGAAGCAGTGTCCAGTTTTACCATATAATGCCTGAGCTATTTCTGTCCCACATCTTAAGCATGAGAGTCTTAAATGGCCCTGCCAGCCAACATGTAGGAATTTGCTAAATTGACATACTGTCTCCAAACATTCACTGAAGACGGTAGGCCTTCTGCCTCCCTAATAAGACTACAGTTATTCCTCCTGCAAAGGTCATGAATCTCAGCTCATGAATCTCAGCTCACTGTCTTCTTGGTAAAGAATGTCACCCAGCCCCCACTGCCTGCCACCGTCCTCAATGTGCACATCGTTCCCGTACATCACGAGGTTGTAGCAATGACAGGAAGCACCCACAAGTTAGAAGAACACAATGGGGGCTAGCTGGAACATTCCATTGCTTCACATCTGATGTTTTTCTGCTAAGCTTTAGAAACTAAGACAGCGACATGGCCTAACAAGTGACCTCTAACCTTTTGTAATCTTCTGCTTTCTTAAAATTTTCTGAGAAATGACGCAAATATTTTCGATACATGTTCAAATTTTGTTATGATTTACGGTCAAACATTTGACATAATCAGGACTTGTGGTCAGCAGTTCCTCATTAAAATAATATAAAAAAGCTGCCCCCAGTCCATTAGTTGGCCACCTCGCACAGTGAACTCTTGGGTCACGACGCGTGTGTGCTCCCGGTTAACCGTCTTATCTAGCATTTGGCTGAGGTTGTAATGCTTCATTGTGCTTTAACCCCTTCCATGCTCATGACGAGCTCAGCTCGTCATGCTGCGCAGTGCTCGTGTGCGCATGACGAGCTGAGCTCGTCATGAACCCGCCCGCTTAATGAAACGCCCCGCAAAGGGCGAAAATCGGCCGCGCATGCAAGGGGTTAAAATTCATTCTCTCTCTCTTACCTTTGCATTGCAGTGATTTTAAAACTTACTAGATTGCATGTTTTTGCTCTTCTAAAATGTGTCTCTGACACTATTTACTTGCTAAATTGCTTAGAGTTATTTCTGATTAATGAAGTGTTTTTGCCATTTATTGTTTAAATCGTTTGAATAAATGGTGCCACTCTGACTCAGTTCCTGCCTCTCACACGTGCGTCTTATTATTTTAGATAGCACATCCCTGCTCAAATTAAGGTGGTAAAAAACCACCCTAAAATCACCCTCTAACAGCTGGCGACCACGAAGGGACCTGCATAGGAATTTCCAGACTGCGGGGAGAGGGAACTTTCCCCTGTGGCAGCGGCCGGAGATTGCCCCTCGTTGCCTCTTCTGAACGGCCACACACACAGGTAAGTCAAGGAGCTTTTGTTCTTTCTCTGCCTTGCCTTGGTGTACTGTCTGGCTGTGGTATATCGAGGACCTGAGGTGTGATCCTGCCCTAAGCCACAGTTCCTTGCTGACTGGTGTCTTACCACGACCAACAACCCTTTTTAAATGTGACATGCATGTGGAGGCCCTGAGCCAGGATTTATTGTTAGATTTTGACGGTTGAGGTTGTGGTTTTTGGGTTTCCCGTGCATGGCTTTTGTATTGTGTATTTTTCTTCATATTGCCTGTCTAACAAGATAGGGATCACTTGTCTCATTGGCCTATCGGTGGGACATGTCATGCGAGTAGATAGGGCAGGATAAAGTCAGATCTCTCATGCGTCTAGAGACATGCCAGTGTATCTTCTTCGATAACTGATGCGAAAGGTCATGCACCTATTTAAGTTGTACAGATAGGCAAGGGGAATAGCGCCTTGCTTCTTCCAGCTCTTGCAGGTTCTGAAAGGATCAGAACTCCTAAAAAGTGTTCGTCAGGTCACGTCTGGTGACGGGCAAGGGAGGTTTAGTGCTGCAAGTATTAGAAATCTCCAGCATCTGCAAGTGTTCGTCAGTTCATGTCTGGTGATTGGCAAGGGAGTTTTTAGTGCTAGAAAGTATTAGAAATATGCAGCTTCTAAAGAGCTAAAACAGTTAACAGCTGATAGACAAAAATAAGTAGCTTTGTAATATCCTCACATTAAACAAAAAGTGTTTCTAACTACGTTGCAAAATAAAGGGGAAGTGCTTCACTTTCAAAAGTAGTTTCCTTTGTGGCTTCCTGCTCTCCCCGTGTGAAACAAAAATAAACGCTCTTATCTAGTAACATCCGACATACCAATCCGACTCCTTAGTTTTCGATACTTGAGGATCTGGGTGGCGCTTCACCCAGAGCTTACTTGGGGCCAGATGTACGACCCTAAAACGGCCTGTTTGCAACCGCAAATTAGGACATGGCCATGTACAAACCTCATTTTGCGAATCAGTATATATTTACCAATTAGCAAAATGAGGTTTGCGACTCGCTATTAGGAATGGGCGTGCCAAGGGCGCCCCTTCCTAATGGCGACTCGCATTTGTATGCAAATTGCGCCTGCCTCATTAATATTAATGAGGCATGCAATTTGCGACCCCATTAGGAATCGCAAACAGTGTCTGAGACACTGTTGTACATCCCAATTTGCGAGTCGCAAATTGCGAGTCGCAAATGTGACGCAATTTGCAAGTCGCAAATTGGTGGGTCGTACATCTGGCCCTTGGTCCCTTAATCTCACCCCATTAGTAAAGAAGACTAAGGAGGACCTCCGCAAGTGGAAACCCCTCCCATTGAACCCAATGGGCAGGGCTGCTCTATATAATGATACTCCCCCGATTCTTGTATATACTGCAGAATCTGCCACTTCACCTTCCACGCCATTGGCTCCACACTGTCAACACATTGGCCAGAGCATTTCTCAGTGGTAACTTGCGGCCACGTCTGGCCCTTGCTCACTGTCAATGTATGACGAAGGGCTGGGGATGACCAATCTCTTCCTCTACTATCTAGCGCCTAACCTCCTGGTGGTTAATGATTGGTTTTCCAGGGGCTGGACAGACCCGGCATATCGACTGGAACTTGAGTCTCTGGGGTTCTCTCAAACCAAGGCAATGATCAATGGCTCTCTGATTCCCTGTACAATTCCCACGGTGACTTGCACGGTCTTCCTGGCATGACAATCTGCCCTCCGCCATACTCGCTAGGATACTAAGCTTACACTTCAGACACCTCAATGGCAAGGCACCTGGCTGAAAGAGGTTGCAGCACTAGAGGGGTTCATGAAATGGGATCTTATCGGTATCACATAGCTGGGGGATGTCTGGGCGGGGAGCCACTTACCCACATTCCAAGACCTACAGGGCATCTACTCCCTCAAGTTCACTCAATTTTATAAGTATCTGCAACTAAGGCATGCAATCACTCTGCACTCCCTGAGTTCAGTCCAATGGAAGCCAAACTCCTTATGGGATTTTGGAGAGCTTGCGAGGTTCTCGGCGGGCAAAGCTTTTCTAGGTATGAAAAGAGACATTGCAACCAAGCGGTAGAACCCTGCCCCCCGCCCCCACAGTGTTGCAATGGCGCAGAGGGGTGGACTGGTGCGTATGCAGGAAAAGGCTATATGTGAGGCGAGAGGATGTCCGGCCGAATATGATCGTGTATGGGGTAAATGGCTTGTTCTTGTGGGTTAAAACTGTGCAAACTGGCTCTACTGTCTTCTCGCACTTGGTTTTATTTGTCATGATGTACGGAAAGGGGAGTTACCCGCTTAACACCGGGCAACCAGTGTGGCTTACAATGTGTATTGCTGTACTACGCATCGTCGTGTCATTGTTCTAAAACTCAATAAAGTTGATTACAAAAAAAAAAGTGCAGAGAACCAGGTTAGCCTCCCTGTGAGGTTGCATGCTTCACACCTCTTCATTGTAAAACATAGCAGTGACAATCAGGTGGCACAGTACCACAAGCTGGAGAACAATTGTTCATGCTGGTTGCGGTTGGTCTGCACTTGGTAGGAGCATGAGGGGGTCGGTGTTGGGTAGGCCAGGTGTGGTTCAAAGAGAAGAGCTTTGAAGTCCTTTTTGAAGGCGACATGAGATGTAGTCAGGCGGAGGCTCGGCGGGAGAGATTTCCATAATCTTCTGATGCTTTTGCAGAAGGATTAGCTCATGGATCACTCTTGCTTGAAGGAGGGGGTTTTGAGGATGGAGCAATTTATGGTTTTGTGAGTCTCGGCCAGCACCTGAGATTTTCAGTTTCTCTGAGAGGAATGGGAATAAAGAGGAGTAAAGAGCTTTATGAGTGATTCAGACAGTTTTAAATTGAGTTCTCGCTTCTATGGGAAGCCACTGAAGGGAGCGTAGAATGGCAAAGATGTGGTTGAATTTCTTGTGTCCTGTCACAAAGGGGCTGCCACATGTAGGACTGCTCTGATACGACCTAGTTGAACTTTGGGAATGCCAGAAGGGAGTTCAATTGCTCAGTTGAATCTTGAGAGTACAAGTGCCTGGACAATAAATTTAAGGTTGCGTGCAGGGATGAGGTTCCTGATTCCTTAAAGAAGTCTTAGCTGGAAACGGGCACTCTTAGCCATGGAAGAGATATGGTTCTGGAGGTTTAGTTATCTGTTGAGGGTGAATCCCAGAGATTTGTCATTCTGAATGATGGAAGGGCAGCTGCCCATGTCTGAGAGGAGATCTATCCGGTTTTAGAATGGCAAGTTGGCTTTCTCTGGAGGGGTGAAAAGAAATTTTATTTTCAATGGATTAAGTTTGGGGTGGTTGTTAGCCATGCAAGTTTGTTTGAATTCTATTCACTCAGTTGGATAAGTGGGTGAACTCTTCTGTGCATGAGACCTTCAAGTAGATTTGGGTGTCTTCGGCATATAGGTGGAAGAGGACACCTGGAAACCTGAGGATTGTGAAGAGGCGTTTGAGGTAGAGGTTGAAAAGGGTTATAGAGAGGATTGAACAATGTGGGAGTGGTTAGTTTGGCAAGATGTGAACCATTTAAGGATGACACCATCAATACCCATTTGAAGCTTCAGGGTGTCTAGTAGCTACTGGTGGTTGACTGTGTCAAACACCACAGAGTTGTTGAAGAGCACAAGTAGGCAGGATTTGCCTGTATCTATGATTCGGAGGGCATTGTCCACAATCTACAGAAATGCAGTTTCAGTGCTGTGGCCCTGAGTGAATCCAGATTGAATGGAGTCAAGGAGGTAGTTGTCCTGGATGTGGGTTGATAGTTGGGAGGCTATGCAACTTTCAATAGCCTTACCTAGGAGAGGCAGGGTGGATAGTGGGTAGAAGTTGTTGAAGTCGTCTTGGTCCGGAGATTGTTTTTTAGGAGAAATTTGACCCCTTTTAGACAGTCTAGGAACAAGTCTTGATGCTAGGATGAGTTAACAAGGGTTGTCCAAATGGAGAGAAGCAATTTGGCTAAAGATTTAGTGATGGAGCCTGGATTAGCATAGCAAAGATGGTTAGAAGGTTTCACTGTTGATTAAGTTCATAGTAAATTTGCCTCTGATCTTGGGAAGACAGAGGACCATGGCTGAAGTGCCTTGAGAGGCAGTACCACTTCAATTATGTTGTTGACTTGGGAAGGAAGGTAGATGTTAATGTCTTTGATTTCTTTTTTTACAAAGAACTCTGCAAGGTTATTGCAAAGGCTCTCCAATGCCTTACATGGGAATTGGAGGGAGGTTTGTAGGCTTGGTTGCTTAACTCAAATAGTATTTTTGATCTATTCTTGGTCGTATCGAGGAGGGATCTGATATATGATGCCTTGGATATAGAGATGTGGACTTTGTACTTTTGTCTCGCAGTACGAAGCTTTGCTAGATTTAATGGGGAGGGTGCTCATAACCAGTCTTTCTCCCATTGTCTGCTATGTTTTCCTCTCTTCATAGATCTTTGGAGTACCAGGGGCAAGAGGGTTTGGATCTACTGTATTTGCTCTAGATGGGTGAATTACACGATCAGGGAGTCTATGCAGGAGTTGAAATTGTCTATGGCGTTTGCAGTGCGTTGGTTCCTGACAGTGCTGGTGGAGGTCATTTTCTTCTATAAAAGTTGCACAGTGGTCCAGTGGTTTATTTCCTTCAGAACCCCATTTGAGGTTGAAGTCACAGAGAAAGGTAATATTCTCAGAACTGTTACATTGTGCTGTGAAGAATTCCATGTACTGTTCAATGAAGTTGTTGGTTTGACCAGGAGGGTGGTAGATCCAGCTGCAGCATCTTCATTAGGGCAAAGGTGTGTCGTCCCATTGATTAAAATGCTGCAAAGTTGAAAAATATGTATTTCACTGTTCCCAGTCTGAGCTGAGTGTCAGAGCGGGACCATTGCTGCAGACTGACAGCAGCAGGGAGAAGTGGTGGGCACTTCAGATTAATATGTGC
Organism: Calotriton arnoldi; assembly: GCA_963921515.1. Taxonomy (NCBI): domain Eukaryota; kingdom Metazoa; phylum Chordata; class Amphibia; order Caudata; family Salamandridae; genus Calotriton; species Calotriton arnoldi. The sequence continues at coordinate 1,244,809 of CAWUFW010001277.1, forward strand.
ATTTAATTTTGGCCAGCTGTCTCATGATGACCACCCTGACATGCGTTATTTAAAACCCTCTAACCCAAACTGTCTTAGACAACTGGGCGGAGAGCAGGCACATGCCCCCATCTGCCTGAGGGAGCATCGGGCCAGCCTGCTCCAACCAATCCTGGTGCTTCTTTCATGCTACTTAAAATTATCATCAGCATGAGAGAAGCATCTGGAGTGGTTAAGGGTGTTAGCACTAAAACCAGGTGCTCCCTGATGGACTGAAGAACATCAAGGAGGACCAGAGGAGGCAAGCAAGTGGGCAAGTACATATTTCATTTTTAATGTTATGACCCACTGACAGGCACTGCAAGAAACTTGCACTGCCTTCTAACTCAACTTCAGAGCCCTCAGTCGTGGTCTGTAATGCAATATCGCTTGGAAATATAGACTACATAGGCATAAATGTAAAAATGTAGACCTAAAAAACACAAAGTATTTACCAATAAAACAATGATATGCACGTAACTCCTACATTACCAGCCTCATTATATGAAACCTACTAAAAATGGATTAGTAATATCTGACCAGATATTTTCTCTGATGGGTGGTATTATCACCAAATAACTGATGATTGAGTTTTTTGGCACAGACTTTCCTAGCTGTTTACTGCATGTTTTTTTAGGATTTCCTGGCTCTTTTGCAGTCATTTATTCCACCTGTGTATAGAAGGTACAATATGTGACTGGAAAAGCAAATGGTATTAGCGGATGGAGAATTTACTTAGCAGTTAATACCTGGTATGGCTCTGCACCCAGGGAACCTTGCAATTGTGCGTAGTGGTATTTCCACAGTATAAAGTGTGGTATTTCCACACTTTCTTCTGTGGAGTGGTATCTCTGAGAGGTAGTAAAGCCATCAGAAACTGTTGTCAGATGGTTACCACCTACGCCTTCATTACAAATTATGCAGAATGGCATTTCCAATCTGCATAATTTGTAATGAAAGATCTTAGTGCTAACCTTTAAAGGATAATTGAATAATAGTAAAAGTTATCCTGTCACTCTTTCTTCACAGTTGGAAACATTAGTTGGAGCCTTTGGCATGATGTCACCTGAATTCCTCGTATTCAATACAGTTTTCTTTTACTTCATATGTGGGATGAACTTAAGACAACACCTGTCTCTTTCCTGCTTCAAAACCATCCCAACTTTATAGAACAGCAGAAACACTTGCAACATTATCCCAAACTCTAAGCCTGATTTCCATGATAAACTATAAGGTTTCTACTTAACCCAAATAAAGGCAATCTGCTCAGTCCTAGATTCAAAATGGCTCCCAATTTTTACAATAGTGATACTCACTGCTTGAGGGCGGCCATGTTAGATTGGGATAGCCTTCCTGAGAGCTCCAGCATAGTAAACTGCTGTTTTATCCTCCACTTTTAATTGGACTACGACCTTTTATTTGTGTGTTGTGATGAACCACATTCCAATGTTTTTTACTTCCCCTTAGTTAGGAACTGGCTTCATCATTCTACTCTGTCCAAGACTTGGTGAATACTGTTCCTCTCTGTCTTTGCTAGTCAGAATACCACACAACCTACTGTAATCCAATGACCACGATCCTAAAGAAAGGGGCAAGACTTTGGCGCTCCTATAGTCCACAGGACTATTAAACACCACCTCTTAGCCCAAATTAAACTGACATCCTACCAATTCAAGCCCTGCCCAAGACCAGCCTAATCCTCTACCAAAAGAAGCCCTGTTCTCTTTTTCACTCTGCATAAGCCTGGACATAATTCTCCGATATAACTTTTATAAAAAATCGCCAATAACCATTTTAACATGGCTTCTGTCTTTGTTTACTTTAACTATCACTCAGAGATCATTAAGGCAACTTAAGTTCACATTTAAAAATGTTTCCCTGATTTGACCCTCTTCTCTGCCCTCTCGATTCACACCACACGTAATCATGACAAAGTCACTTACAGTCACCGCATCTCCCTCAAGCCTCTTTTCTAAATCAAGTGTCAGCATTTTCAAGATTACATACCCTGCTAACCTCTTTTTCTCTACTCAAAACACTTCCCAGAATCCCTTTTTGCAGACCAATACCACTACATGCAGAAAGAAGCTGTTAACGCGGACCTTCTTCTATTCACACACAACATCGACTCATGGTACTTTTCCTTACAACATATGTTTTGTGCCTTCTCACTGTCAAACATCCCCTTTGGACATTAAATTAAAATTACCTCCCCCCCTTGTTCTTCCTGGCAACCTTGCAATTTTTTCGACAATGGGAAAATTGTGCTCCAAGCGAACAATAAGATGCTGACCTTCGTTGACAATATTTTTCCTGCTCTCTAAACCCGTACCAGCTGATTCACATCAGAACCCTTCGGATTGCTCACCCTCTCACCCTACTCCCCCTTCTTTTTCGTCTCCCAACATTCAACACTCACCAACTCTGGCTTCTCCTCCACTCAACACACCTTCATCCATTGAGAACTGTTGATCGGTCACCCTGTCACCCTGTCACCCTACTCATCCTCCATCATCTTCCCCCAACATTCAACAGTCATTCACCCTCCTACTCCCCAGCTTCAATCATCCACCCACCAAACACTCCAACAGGATCCAGACTCCTACCCCCATACCCAGCACCTTCAACTAGAGTTTACCCATCTCCCAAGCCTAGGCACCTGCCAGTGAATATGCCACACACAGAGTTTAGTAACTTAGTATTACACATCTTTATTCATCTGCGTGTAACTGTGAATTTAACATTCTAAACCAGTCTTCATTGCATTCCGATCTTACACTTACATCACAGTTCCATAAAGTCTATCAGGAGCCAAAAGGGTTCCATAATTTCTAACTTGCAAGACACTACATCTCCCTCTCTGTTAACTAAAATGACAAATTAGACATATATAAACATGTACAATTAAATCTCTTCAATCAATCTTTTTGTAGCTTTAATTTTTCGACCTGATCTTGTTCTTGGACACTGGGAACTGTTCCCACTAATGTCCAGGATCTGTGTCAACGGTGAAGAGGCAACAGCAGTCACTGATGTTTCAGACCCAGTCTCCCCTTCAACAGTTAACTCTGATAAGTGCCTGAAATGGGAAGAGTCTCTAATAATAGACTTTCCAGGGCACTGGGAAGTCACCATGTGTCCTTTAGTTGACACCTTCGAAAAGGTTCTGCATTAAATGGAGATTTTCTTCTCCACATTTGTCATACGAGCACAGGATCTCCTTCCTTAAAGACAATATTTTTCGCATGTCATCTTTTGTCAGCATACACTTTCATCTTTTGTTTGTTAACCAAGTCCTTCTAATGAGTCGCTGTCTCATCTTCCTTTCTCTGATTGGTCCACTGATGTAACTTGGTGTTCATTTCTCTCCCGAACATCAATGTCATAGGACTTTCACCTTTGATTGAGTGGGGTTTTGAAGTATAAGCTCTCAAGGTAGAATTCAATAGTTTTCAAATCAAGCTACTGAAGAATAGCATGTTGCACTGCTGTCTTTAGCGCACTCATAAAATGCTCAACTAGTCAGTTAGCCTGTGGCCAAAAAAGGGTGCTCTTCTGAAGCTTTATATTCAAATGCTCCAAGAAATCTTTAAACTGTTGACGTTTGACAAGTGGGCCGTTGTCAGACTTCACTATGGCTGGAACACCCCATGCTGCAAAGGTGCCATTTAGTCTTTCAATTATTCGCTATTGAGTACACTTCGATTAATGGAAATCATGAGTATTCATCCTTAATCACCAGCAGGTGATGTCCATTGTCGAGTGGACTGAAAACGTCAATGGCTATTCTTACCCATGCATGCTTTGGAAGTTCTGAGAAGTTCAAGGTGTGGTGAATAGTTTCTGTAGAAAGGCTGTTGCATAGACAACAGGCCTTTAATTCCCTTTCAATCCTGTCATCAAGATAAGGAAACCAGACTTTGTCTCAGAGAGCTCGTTTTGTGACAACGATTCCACGATGTCCTTCATGTGCCACTTCAATTATTTTCTGTCGCAGAATCTCCCAAATCAGAATTTTCGCCCATCATAGTATAACTTCTCCCTGAGTTAAAACAGTTCATCTTTGACATTTTAGCATTTTTTATATTTGCCATCACTGATGAGCGGTTCAGTGTGTTGGTTCCATGACTGATGTATAATGATATGCTTCAACTTTAACATGTCACTATCATGGCCTGTAGCAGTTATAATCTGGGCTAACGAAATGGCAGCTAGTGTGTTTCATTTTTCAACGAAGTTAATATAGGCCTCAGCCATCTTGGATGGAGTACTTGACCTTGTATAGGCACTCTGGAAAAGTAGTCAGCAGGGTTCTGATTCTTCTCTGGATGATGCCCAATGGTATAATTATACCCTTGTAACCTTAGTCCACATCGCTCAATGCAAAGAGGCATTTTGGCCTTTGAATTTGCAAAATTTAGTCAGTAAAGCTTGATGATCAGATACCAGCGTAAATGGCTTTCCATATAGGAATACATGGAAATGTTCACAAGCCCATACCATGGCTAAACTTACTTTTTTTTGTTGTGAATAAGCACGTTCTGTTAGGGACAAACTTCTATGTGCATGTGCCACAATAGGCCTTCTAGCATGCAGGTGTCCGCTGTACTGTGCAAGGATAGCACCTAACCCGACTGGACTAGCATCAACAACATCTGTATGAAGCTTCGGATTGAAGTAGGACATTTCCGTAGCATTCTCAATGACTTGTTTGATTTTCTGAAACCTTTTCTCACATTCAAGTGACAAATCGTCAAGTCTCTCAATGGAGCACTTACAGTGGAAAAGTCTTGTATGCATCTGGAAGAGTAACTGGTCATCCCAAGAAATTAACGCACCATAGTAACTTCTTGTGGGGGATCAGCATTTGACAGCGCTTGTACTTTAGCAGGACCTGGTGTTATACCCCCATCAGAAAAGATATGGCCAAAGAGATTTAGCTTTGTCTTATGGAACTCGCACCTGTCTGCATTCCAAGTCAAACCTATTTCGGCAAGTAAAGGACATACTTCTGTAAGAGCTTTATTGGGTTCTTTTTGTGTAGCTCCTAAAACCAATATGTCACTGTAATTGAATGCATTCATGACAGGCTGTATGATACATCGAATGACGTCTTGAAACAATTCTGCAGCAGATGATACACCAAAATGTAGTCATATGTATTGAAACTGACCAACATGTGTAGAAAAGGTTGTAATGTACTAGTAATTTTCTTTGAGTTCCAACTGATGATAACCTTTATTTAAATCAAGGCGAGAGAAGACCTTTGCACCATTTATTTGCGTTAACATTTCAGCAATGGGTAGACCTGGATGTCGTTCTTATTCAATTGCCTAGTTTACCTGACGCATATCAGGGCATATGCTTGCAGCTCCTTCACTGACTTTTTTAGGCACTACTACTATGGGAGAAACCCATGAGTTGGAACAGTAGAACACTCAATAATAATAAGCTTACGCAATGATTCATGTTACTTTTCAATACCTTCTTGCAGATGAAAAGCAATTAGTCTATGTCTCTGAGCAACAGGCTGGACATCCTCATTAATATGAAACTTTGCTTCAATAGTCTTAAGCTTACCCAAACAACGAAATACCAAAAGGAACTTATTTACTATTTCATGGTGGGCATTCATAATGAAATTAACAGAAATCATTCCCATATTAGTGCCTGTGCTGAAACTGAGTAGACAGGCACTTGATGCCGTGCCTTGAAGCACATGGATTGGTGCTTGCACCTTAGTTTTCTTATGTTTCATTGTCGCTACAAATAAACCTTGATTTTTTTAAGGACATCGAGGCAGTCCATGTATACACTTTGGTTTTTGATAGATTAAATTGCAGAAATGGAGATGATTCATTGTATTTCTCCTCAGGCACGATTTTTATTGATGCACCTTTGTCGATAATGAAATGCATCAAACAACCATATACTTTCAGTTTAATCTTTGGACAATGTTTGAATGACTTTGGTGCTTTGTCATGTCGATCTTTCTTTGCTGACATTTTTCTTCACAAGTGGATAAACCAACATGCGCATGCTTTTCTGAGGTAAACATCGACATGGCACAATAATTTTCTTCACTTTCACTGGATACTGATACAGAAGAACTGTTTGACGATGACTTAGATGACAATCGACTTCGTTCTGTGTTGACTTGTCTCAACTGTTGTCGCCCCTTGGCCTTGCAGGTGTGCGTTGAATATTCCTCTTGGAACGTTCTGGCAGCAATTTTGCCTTTGCACCATGACACACTTACTTTTTCCTTCGCTTTGCAAACCATCACAAAATGGTTCTTCTTCCCAAAGCCTTTACATATCTGCCTAAGGGCCGGACATTTACCTTCATGTAGAAAGGAAAATGTGCATCTAAAACACAACTTCTTTTTACGTGTAGACATCACTTTGTGTCCTTCAGTCTTTTGTTTTGGCTTACTTTTCACACTCATGACGTATTCATTCTTGGCACCTCCGGCCTTAATGAGAGCAGCTTGTCTATCAGCACACTCTTCAGCTCTGGGGGCCAATAACACTCTCTCCAAACGAAGAATTTCTCTCAGCATTCGTTTTCTGAATGAATCTGACAAGCATCTGTCAATAATTCTCAGACGCACAGGGCGCTAAAGAGCGCACACCCAAGATGGCCACACTTGTGTGAGGCTCCGGTGGCCCGGGCTTTTCTATCCGATATAATCCTACTCTTAAATGAATTGCGACTGACCAAAATAACAGAATCAGAGAAGGTGACCACAGCGACACTGATGACACTCCTCTGAGAGACTCCGTCCACCAGAACAATACAGCGGCAAGTCAGAAGTCTCCCTGCACAGAACTGAGAAGGCACAGCCTTCTAAGGCCTACGACGCTGCGGAGTAGAGTTGAGCCTCTGCGTGAAGCGACGTGGACGAGCTGAGGTGGGTGAATGAGCCCCACTCTGTCGCAAAGGTGAGGAGTGCTACAGGAGGGTGGCAGTCTCCTGCAAAGGGGTTCAGACATGTAGTGCAGATCAAACACAGCCCGGGCTGCGGGGAGTGGAGACCCTGTTGGGTGTCGGCCCGGTGGGGGTGTTCTCGCTCCGTATTAAGGCTGAGTGAAGGCACGAGTTGACGGAGATGGACCTGTGCTGACACAGCAGATTACGAGGCAGCAGCTCCCCGAACATAACCCGGCCGCAGACAGCGATCACGAATAGCTGCACTGCACTGTATAGCGGAGTCCCCGGGTGCGCCGGACCTGGACTCGCAGACGTCGCAGCGCTCCTCCACGGCACGTGCAGCCACAAATCGCGTCATGATTCCTATCTAGATGTTGCGGGGATGAACGTGCCTTTGCAAAGAGCGGGGGAGAGGAACTGCAGCTGATACGTGCTCCATACCCTGTCCAACAAGGGAGGAACGGCCTGGGGAAGGCGCAGCGCCCTGTGATGGCACTGGATTGCGGAGAGGCTCACTCTGTCTCGGCCTAGGGGCCCCAACAACGACCGAAGTGGCGGTCGGTGCCTACCTCTGACGCAGCGGGCTGACAGGTTGTCAATCCACATGAGAGCACTTTATGGCTGAGCCGGACCCGGGATAGCCCATACCCCCGACTGAAGGAGAGAAGCAACCAGCGGGAACAGCGGAGCCCGCTGCGAGGCCGGAGGTGGGGGGAAGCCATGTGCGGCCAAGAGGCCTAATTTCTAGATCAAAAGAGATAGCTGCCCCCAGGGCTGGTTGGCCTGCAGACACCGTGTGGGCTGCAGTATACATAGAGCCCATGCCCCCAAGCAGACCTACTCAGTGTGGACGAGGTGATCTACCTTGACGCATGATATTGAGAACTGACTATCGCAGAACCTACGCCACGATTGATAGGGCACATCAGCGTGGGGCAGCAGCGGTGGCAATTGCTCAACGGCCCAGGTTGTATGAAAGTGAAAATCCAGATTGCTTAGGTGGGCCGTATAGACAAACCGACAACCCTGCACTGGATTCCCAGCAGGCACAGGGAGTAGGGGGCTGGTAGAGGTCGACCGCAGGGCAGCCTCCCCAAAAGAGCAGTGATCAAGGCAAGAGCAAGAGCATACCCGGCCAAAAGAAAGCGATGGGCAGGATGGAGACGAAGTAAGCTAAACTGCCATTTGAACCCCAGAGACTGCCCCGAACCCAGGGAAACAGGGATCAGCAAATGACAGACCAACCTTCTGGACCCTCACAAACCTCAGATGAAGACCTTAAATCCCTCTTAATAACAATGAAACAAAGCTTAACCTCAATAGAAACCAAAATGGACTCCATGTGCAGCCGTATGGCCTCCATAGCCCAAATATTGGAGAAACATGATGGCTGCATTGGAGAAGCGGAACAGAGAATTTCTGACCTGGAAGATACATCAACGGCCAGAAAGCCACAACTAACTCAAATGGACGACTTGTTAAACTAAGTCACAAAAAAACCCCTTTGGGTGAATACACATACATAAATCCACACTCACAATAGGAACCTTATATCACCAACATGTAGACAATGAACATAGGAACCAAGAAATCAAGTAATCAAATGGGATCAAATGGACAGTACAAATTTATTCTCTCTCTCTCTCTCTCTATGTCTCTCTCTCTCTCCCCTTTCTCTTCACTAATAAAATTAACTTTTTTGGCTATCTATGAATAGGGAGAGTGAGTTGAGACCTTTGTTTATTTTGCTGTTATTCAACATTCTTGTTGGGAGGGGTGGGAAACATGACTCCGACAAGTTTGTGTTGTCGTTGTGGGTGGGGGTTTGTGTTTGTTTGAGCACACAAAGCACAGCATAGCTAGAAATGCATTGAAGTCACTAGACCTTTTACACACCTTGAGACCCTCACAGGTGAGTAGCGCGCTTCACAATTCCCCCATGTGGGGATCCATTATTGGTGCCAGGACTCAACTAGTTACCCTCTCTTGATACTCCGATGAAAGAACAAAAGAGACTAGAAATATATATGACCTGGAATATATGAGTGTTGGGAAATCTGCGCAACTGTAGGCAGGTTCTTGCTTATTTAGATAGACATGATATTCAAATAGCTATGTTACAGGAGACACACCTCCACACAATAAGGCCTCCCACATTTGCTGCTAGAAGGGCGGATCACAGATGCTTTTCATCTTACTCTACTTATTCCTGGGGCACAGCGATCCTGGTCAAAAAGAATACACCGTACATAGCCATAGGATCTCTACAGAATAGCCAGGGTTGGTACAGCCTCATGTGGGGGAGGCTGGCCTCTTATTCTGTTACATTAGTTAGCTGTTATGGGTCCAATACAGACGACCCGGTCTTCTTTGCCAGTTTATGGGATAAAATAATGGCCACTGGGTCTACATATGTGATTTGGGGAGGAGATTTCAATACAGCATTATTACCCACATTTGATAGATCACATCCCCAACGGCATCACTATACTACTACCCAACGTCAAGTGCAGGACATTATTACAACAAGCTGCCTCTTAGATGCCTGGAGGCACTTAGACCCAGGGCAAAAAGGGGGAACTCACTACTCCACAGTGCATTCTACGTGGTCAAGCCTTGACTACTGGCTGGTGTCCAAAAGGCTGGGCCCCTGGCTGGCTCGGGTTGACCATCTTGCGTGTACATACTCAGACCACTCCCCAGTGGAAATGAGATTGGCCCTTCCAGTCATGCATATCCTCCACTCGGCCTGGCGATTGAACCCAACAACATTATTGGACACTGTGTTCCGCACAGAGCTGGGGCAGGAAATACAAGACTTTTTTCAACGTAACATAGACTCAGTCGATCACTTGACTACAGTGTGAGAGGCTTTTAGGGTCACCATGAGAGGGATTTGCATTGCTAAGGGAGGAGGAGTCTTGAGGGATCTACATTCAACACTTGCTCAACTAGAAGTAGATATCAAACAATCGGAGCAATAGCTCATCCACTCCCGACTGCCACAATACAACCTAGACTTAGAGACAAAGTGTCTGAATATAGGGACGCCACAGAACGCAAATGTCTATTTCGTGGAAAATATTTAAAGCGCCCAGGTATGGCGAGGGGGAACAGACAGGGAAAGCATTAGCTGATCAAGTTCGTAAACCCCGGTTTTCCAACTATATTCTAGAAATTCAGGAACCAGGGGGATGATCCTCAGGTACACACCTGATATACTACAGAAATTCACAACCTACTACTCCTCCCTTTATACCATGAAGAGATGGCACCCGATTGCAATTTCACCTTATTTGGAGCAGGTAGCCCTAGGTTGGCTGGGGGAGGCGCAAAGAGATTTCCTCTCTGCGGAAATAGAGGAAGAGGAGATCCGAGTTGCAGTAATGCAGCTCGGATCAGGCCGGGCCTCAGGACCTGATTAGCTGATCAAGTTTGTAAACCCCAGTTTTCCAACTATATTCTAGAAATTCAGGAACCAGGGGGGATGATCCTCAGGGACACGCCTGATTACTACAGAAATTCACAACCTACTACTCCTCCCTTTATACCATGAAGAGACGGCATCCGATTGCAATTTCACCTTATTTGGAGCAGGTAGCCCCAGGTTGGCTGGGGGGGGAGCAAAGAGATTTCCTCTCTGCGGAAATAGAGGAAGAGGAGATCCAAGTTGCAGTAATGCAGCTCGGATCAGGCCGGGCCTCAAGACCTGATGGCCTACTGGCCGAATTCTATAAAGCATATGTAGAATATCTTGCCCCTATCTTGAAGAAGGTATATGAGGAGGCCAAAGAAACCGGATTACTTCCTCTAACCATGAGAGAACCTACAATTATTTCACTATTGAAGCCTGGGAAGCCAGCTAATAAGTGTGAGTCTTATAGACCACTTTCTATAATTAATTGTGACATAAACATTTTAGCCAAATTACTGTCCAATAGACTAAGTCTCCTCATAGAAACACTTGTGTTACCAGACCAGGCTGGTTTTGTTCCTGGACGTGTGACCGCCCACAACCTCTGCACTCTTTTTTCAGTAATGCAGGATATAAACCTGAAGATGGAGGCTGTTGCAGTTTTTTGGGATGCATCAAAAGCGTTTGATTCAGTGGAGTGAGATTATCTCATTGGAATACTCCAGAGGATGGGAATGCCGAGTGGCTTCCTATCATGGATACAATTATTATACCAGCAACCTCAAGAGAGAGCATTAATAAATGGTGAAGGCTCGACCCCCTTTCTCATCTCGCGTGGCCCGCGGCAGGGGTGTCCACTCTCCCCTCTATTGTTTGCGCTGGCCATTAAACCGCTGGCGGCCAAGTTATGCCAACAGCATCGAGAATGGACCCTCAGCTACCCCACAAGGCATATACTGGTGTCTCTTTATGCAGATGATGGCACATTATACGTCCGGGAACCGCAAATCAGTCTCAACCCCATATTACGAGAACTTATAGCCTTTGGCATACTGTCAGGAGTCAACATTAACTGGGAGAAATCCTAGATATTTCCACTCACGGCGACCGTCCTCCCTTACACATTAGACTATCCCATTGTATGGTGCTCCTCTGAAGTGAAATATTTAGGGATAATGATTAATAGAGACAAGACAAAACTAATTAGAGCTAATTATGGAAGGACCCTTGAAACCTTGACAAATTGAAACACTAGATGGATCGCTTTGCCTCTGTCCATGGCGGGGAGGAACTCCCTGATGAAAATGGTTATCCTTCCTAAATAGCTATATTTATTCCTCAATATACCCTACAACTCTGGTCGCAATTTCTTCAAAACTCTGAAATCCCAAATGATAAGACTTGCTTGGGGTGGTAAGCAGCCCAGACTGAAATGGAAAACACTGACACTACCCTTCTCACATGGTGGCTTTGAAGCACCTGATTTCGAAGAGTACTACCTATGTGCACAGGCGCACTTTGCAGGATACTAGTTCAAGCCTCCCCCATACATGCCACATCTTGCAGTTGAGCAATGTTATATGGAACCGACACCATTGTCAGGATTTATAGCTACGAGATCCTGGGAAAGAGAAACCGATCTCACCACAGTGGCATGCACTGTGATTGCCTGGCAGACAATCATGAACAGACTCGGTATATAAATGTTGCACTCACCCCTGCTCCCACTTCCGCATCACCCCGACTTAGAACTAACCCGGGAACTACGATGTCATCAATTGCTATGTAAGGTCAATATTAAGACTTGAGGAGACCTGTATGATGATGGGATCTTCCAACCGAGAGATCAGTTCTTTCAAAGCGTAGAACCCACACCGATGGATCTATTCATGTATGTTAGATTAAGGCAGAGTGTTAGGGCCGCTATGCCCATGTTCTCCCATTAACCACGACCTTCTCCCTTACACCGATTGTTACAAAGCGCTACCCCTGCACGTGTGATATGCCTCCTATACCACAATATACAGATCTCACAACACGGGGACATAGCGAGTTCCCGTTTACATTGGGAGGCTGAACTGGGGCAACCCCTAACTGACTAGCAATGGGACTACTGCTGCAATCAGACCGGACACATATCGGCCAGTAGTCGCCTCCACATCATACAATATAAATTTCTGCACAGACTATACTACACACCTGCCAAAATGCACACATTCCAGATACGCAACAACAATGCCTGTGACCACTGTGGTCAGGAAGGAACAGATTTCCTACACCTCGCTTGGGACTGCACACCCATTACTAGCACCAGATATTCAAGGCATTCGGACCGATGGCTATGACCCCATTACTGGCATCACCCATCACAGCGTTGCTGGGCTATACAGAAGAGTTCCCATCTACATGTAGGAAGTATGTGGCGCCGGGGTTGCTGCTGGCCAAACGGAGGGTGGCATGCAGATGGGGCAGGGGGAGAGCACCTAAATTTAAGGAATGGATGCGGGACCTCCTCTTTGGCAAGAACAAACATTAAATTATGCAGAGCTACTCCCCTTATCCTCCAGACCAAAAGACATATGGGACCCCTTGCGTGCTTACCTATTGGCCAATCCTTATGTGACTACGGAACGGAACACATCCACCTGGAGGGAGGCATGAATGATCTGTAATCACATAGCTGAGGCGTGACTCTCAAGGCACAGTGGAGGAAACATACTCACCATTTCAGAGGAAGTATCAAAGATCTATTATTGATGGTAGAGATTTGCTCTAACCTGGTTGAAAAGACTAGTTGAGAGTATATTCTGGATACATTATTTATCCTAATTACACTGATGGAATATCGTCCCCTCACTGTGCATGCCATATACAGAAATGTAAAGTGTAACGCATGATTGTAATGCTACATGATATGCTGCTATTGTGTTCTTTGTGATATGTCTGTGTCTTGATTTGAAAAAGCAAATAAACTTAATTAAAACAAAAAAAAAAAATAATTCTCAGATGCATAGCTTCTTCCTCATTAAATTCATTCAACTTACAATGTCTGATGAGTGTGTCGACTCTCTCCACAAATTCATCAATGGTTTCACCAACTTTCTGATGTTCTTGGTTGAAGATGTATCATTTGTAATCAACATTTGGCATTGGATTAAACTTGAGATTCAACACTTCTCTAATCTGACAATACGTGACTTATTCATCGTTTTGCTGCTCTTTCTTTATGACATCTTTTACACATTACTGGAAAGATTTTTTAGATACTTGATAAACTTTTTATCAGTTTCCTCAAGTGTATCAATGAAATCATCAAATGTCTCTATCCAAGCAGCTATCCAAGCAGTCCATCTATCACCAGTATTCAGCTTTTTGGCTGTATCAAACAGTGGTGGCATATTCAGGAATGTAGCAGCGTTGTAGCCATTTCGGGGAGTGGCTGACATTGAGAGTGGAGCCCTCTATGACACTGTCTACTGTCTGCTAGGATCTGCTTCATGCATATCATCTCTAAGGCCCTGTGCTGTTCTGGCCTCTGGGTCAACTTGGCCACCGAATGGAAATTTGTGACCTCCCTTTTGGTCTCCATGGTAGCCCTTCAATTCTCTGTAGACCACTGGAGTTGTTCTGAGACATCACCTAGCAGCTTTGATGGTGTGCCACTTCAGATATGAACAGCTGCGTAAACCCCGGGCACTTGTTCTGGGGCTACTCTTCCCAACTCTGTGGTATGACTCTCCTTATTCAATTCTGGTAAGCAGATGAACTTTTCTTGTATGTGACTGCTCTGTTTTTAGGCGTCTTTTTGTGCTGTCTGAGAGCTGGTTGATCTCTGCCTCGCAGTGCTTCTGATCACAGCGTTATCTTGCAATTTGCTGTTGCTTCTTGCTGCTCTTTCAAAACCTGGTTTTATCTGCCTTTAACATTATCACTCCGTATTACATGTGATTGTATATTGCGTAGCAGCGTGGTACCTTCATGTAAGGTCTGACTAACAGATTCTATGTCACTGATATGTAGATTTCTTTGCACAACTTTTGTTGTTTTCTTTACAGCGGCTGGAGTTGTGCTTTGACTCCACATCCATTAAGCGTTGATTCCATACTTCGACTGCAACACTCGTAGCATGCACAAGCAGTGTGCTTGGACAATGGCAAACACTCAGGGAGGGCACTGTCGATCTTCAGGTTACTTATCCCCTAACTCGTCGCCAGTTGTAGTGTCCTCCCCAGCCTGGGTACCCGTCAATGACTATGCCACACATGGAGCTTAGTATTACTATTCGTCTGCGTGTAACTGCGAACTCAACATTCTAAACCAGTTTTCATTGTATTCCATTCTAGCACTTCTGCCACAGTTCTACGGAGTCTATCAGGAGCCAAATGAGTTCCATCATTTCGTATTCGTAAGACACTACACCTCCCACCCATTACACAAAACCAACCTCCCTCCTTCAAATTTCTCTCCACACCTTCCATTATTCGCTGGCCGACAACTCCCTAGGCCATTAACCCGTCCCCCTCAGCATCTCATCCAACAGGAGCAATCACCATCTGAAACCTTCCCACCTTATCTCTCCACTTCCGCCCACTCCATCTCACATGCATCTGACTCCTTGAATCCACAAGCCCTCTGCAACATCTACCACAAAAGAAACATCATAAGCCTCAGCCCTCCCCGGTACACCACTGTATCCCTTTCTCTGCACTCCTGTCCTCTATCTCTTATCTCACAAAGAAAATAGACATCCTTACCCAGGCCTTCTCTCATTTGAGCAACTTGATTAATTCTCACAAATGCAATCCACCTCATCCGGCACAGGTCAAGAGCCTCCCTTCAATCACGATTCCTTGGGATAATCGTTCCCTGAGACCCAAATGGGCATAATCCCCAGTCAAAGAGTTTGAAATACAAAACCTTGGAAAATGATATGAAACAACAATGCCTCCCGCAGCCAAACACAAAGGTCCTCCCTATCCCCACCATGATCTTGAACCATATGAAAGGCACATCCCCCATTCCAATCCAAAATCGCAAATTATCCTCTAACCTGATCCATATCACCACCCTTTCTCTTGAGAAAACCAAACACAAACCCTCCAGTTCCTCCCTTACTTGCTTGCTGCATAACTGCCGCTCTGCAGTTAAACACTGCCTTGAGGGGGCATCTCCTACTGCCCCTCTACTCCAGTCTGAGAAGCGACCAGGAAGGCAAACAATGTGGAGGCCTAGCGGTCACATACAGAAACCTGCTGAGCTGCTGCCTACTCCCAACATCCACTTTCAATCATTCAAGTGTTTATCACGGGGATTCATCTCACAAGCTTTGTCTAACCTCATGTTGAATGTGACCTAGGAGTACCACAGAAACACACTAGCCTCATTTTCCTGTCTTTGGGATTGCAAAGGGAACATATTTGTATCTTTGTCTGGCCCCACCCAGTGTTTAATGCAGGGACATATGGCTAATATGTCAGTGACATTTTCCTGTTAAGTAACTGTCGGCAGAAAAATGCAGATTCATGTGATTTCAAGAGACCCACAATTAGGGAATGTGGCTGTCTGCGGTGCACACAAGGCAGCTCCCTAAGAGAGCAGCCCTTAGTGCCGCATTCTGGCAAACTCACCCTGCAGTCCACTTGGTAGGACCCCCTGGGGAAGTACTTCATGTCCGGTGCACTCCCCCGCATCACTTCTGGCACCTGGAGGGCTGGGGCTAGGTACTTATAACAGTTGCCACCCTCTTTGTTCCCCCATTGGACACGCTTTTAGTCGCGTCACGTTATATCGGGTCATCGGTTTTTTGCGGTGAGTTCATGGCCCTTTGGTTGTTCCGGCCTCCTGTCTGTGCAGGGCATAACTATGCAGATGAAAAATCTGCTTTAAGCTCAACAGTGGAACACTAATGCGCACATTCATGTTCGCATTATACCTAGTTGTCAAATGGATGCACGTTACACTATACCCATAATCTCTTCCTGCTCGTAATCACATTTTTATTTTTATGGAGAGTAATCTTGTCCTGTGTGATTTGCAATAGAGCAGGACTAAATTACATATAGAATTTATCAAACACAGTGATGAGACCAGAATCATAGGATGCTTGCTGAGCCATGGTCAATCCTCGAATGTGGCTCAAAGGGCTTTAAGTGGGATGAAAAAAGTGGGGGGTCCTTGAAAGGGCGGTGCCTATAAAATTAGGGATGTGGTTAACAATATACACTAAAATTCCCATAGTACCATCGTACTCACACATTTGCATAGGATCATAACTACAACTGACATATGTGACCAGTGCTCTGTTTACTTTGTAGGGCGGCCAAGGATTGGATGACCATGTTTTCCTAACACTTTTTGCCCCAATGACAGGCACTGTGAGAAACTTGTAGTGCCTTCAGCCACACCTCAATTGTACCCCGTTATAAACGCCTGAATACAACTCAATCCAAAATATGCACTAGACAAGAGTAATGGGAAGCCTAAAAAAAGCCTTTAGACAACATTTAAAAAAGTAAGACATGTAGAAATTGCAAGATTAGGTATAGCATGTAAATATAGGAATGACATGGATTATCTTAACGTTTTGTACACTCATTGTTCAGAAATTGATTGATTCTTTTAGATTTGAAGTAAAGGGCATGAATACAGGGCCCAAAAGGGACCAGTATTAATGTTAATTTTTAATTACTACCGGGTCTGAGACCAAGAGGGACCTGCCCACCCAAAGCCCTAGTGGCTTCCTTGTTCCAAAATCAGAAGCTCTAGCTGCTACACCACATCTTCTCCCTGCTTGCCACAGCCGTCTTTTTCCATGTCCACAGTGCCATCACTGCCGCAGAAACAGAATATGCTGTCAGAGACAGTGGATGAGCATGGCTTCCAGCTGTTTAAGCCCTGCTCGGAGCTCTCCACTACACCAGAGAGACACAAATTAAATGACTCTATCTTACAGAATGAGTTGCTAATGTTTGTTTACAGCATTCTCAATGCAACATGAACAAATACCATTGGAGATGTATTAAAGCCATTAAAAAATGTTGTCAGATCCTCCTGGCTGAAAAATTAGAATTGTTTTTCAGTCCCTGGAAAGCCGAGCGTGGGCATTCCTGCGTGCACAGCTAAATGAGTGATGCTGCAGGAGGCACCAGGAACATCACAGCCTTGAGGATCGGCTCTTCCCCACACCAAGGGAAAAAATAATTAGCTTCATTTGAGCTTGTCTGCACTTACTATGGCTGAGTAAACAGTCAACCAAGCCACTGACGCCTGCAGGGAAACCAGCGTCCTGGTTAAGAATGAACTGATTAAGTCATCTGTAGTGTCCATGGACATGTTTTCTTCTATGACCGAGAGAATTGAGACACTAATGTTGTGCATTTTGTAGACTTAATTGCCTCACAGTTAGAGTTCTGACATGGCCACATGAGGTGATAACAAACATAACTGGGTAATGACTCCGTGGCTATGGTTCAGTGTACTATATTATGTTATGCAGATTTGTAGACCGCACGATCACCCGGGAGAGTATCCTGGTGCTGAGCAGGTGTGAGTTTAGGCAACCCTAGGGCCTTAGTGAACTATTTAAAAACCCAGGTCTTCAGCTTATTGCAGAATCCAAGAAGTGAGGATGAGGCTCTTATGTGTAGCAACAGGTCGTTCCATGCTTTAGTAGTGATGTAGCAGAATGCTCAACCGACAGATCTGGCTTTCCATATGCCTGGGATTTGAGCAAGTAAGAGTCCGGGCGAGTGGAGGTGTATGGAAGGTTTGTGAAAGCAAATGGAATTATTGAGATATGCTGGGCCAGTGTTATGTAGTGCCTGGAAAGTGTGGGTGAGGAATTGTGCTTGTTTTAAATGGGAAGCCAGTGGAGCTCCTTTAGGTGTGGTGTGATGTGAGTGCAGTGTGGAACATTGAGAGTGATTCTGTGTGCCATAGCCATGCACTTCACAGGTTTGAATCACAAGGGTCTCAGCCATTCACCATTCTTAGGTTGAAAAAATGAGTACCTTTCATTTGAGCGATAGCCACTCCTATTACTTGGATGCTTACATATATTCAGTTAGATGTGTTCTTTATATGAACAGCCATGATTATTATTAATGAGTCTCTAGCAGCGTGTGAAACAGTGGTATATTGCAGCCAATCATGGAACTGTCACTTTGACTTTCTTATTTTAGTGGTTACCATTGCCACCCCAAATGTATTAATTATACTGTCTGCAGGAGAGAAAAAGAACTCTTTGCAACATCAAGCATATTATGCAGTAGTTGCATTACTGCATTTTCTTGAAAGAAATATATGGCAGAGTTTCTGGGTCATGCAAAACCAAACAGCAAAGAGAGACTGACGGAACAACCCTGCCCTTTGGACAAGAGACTGCAGGTTCTGCCATGAAATGGGGGTTGATTGGCCTGGCCCCGCTAACAGAGAATGCCTCCATTCAAAACCCGGGCTACTGCAGTCACCTCTGAGGGAATGGATATTCACTGCTCATCCGATGGACAAAATGGGGAAGGGACCGGGAATTGCCGGGAAATCCTGCCGCCCACGAATTCCCCAATCAGGTGCCCCAAAGCCTGAATCTCAGTAAGATAGATGCTTGGGGATTATTATGCTTGGATAAAAGGTTAGCAACCTGTTTGGTGAGTCTTCCATTCCAGTAAGATAGCTCAATGGGTTAATGACCCTGATAGAGATATACGAGAACCATCCCGAAGTTACACCCTTCGATGTGAGCACAGTAATTACAACCTTTTGAGTACTATATTTCCAGCACCACTGGGAAATAGACAGATAGGGCCTGTACACAGAACAGATCAAGTAAATGGCCCCGGAAGTTACAAGCTGATTGTGCTACTAGGTGCTAGAGATGACCTGTCTGCAAGGCATATCCTGGACCTGGAATGAAGGTTTGGGCTTATTATACAATATGTTTCCCAGGACATGCTGGCATGTCCCCAGGGTTGCTAGGCTGTACCGTGGCATAACGCAACATGAAACCACCCCCTGCTAAATGTAATGAGTTTCCGATATCTCACAGATATTAATTGACCTTGGGTTGAATGGGGCTCCACTGAAGGGTTGGGAGCCCCCTGGAAAGTTACGGGTCCCTTGCACCACAGCAGCATGCCTTTCTACCCCACCAAGTGTTGCCACCCCAGTCCCTGGGAAGTGAGCCTCAGGTGCTTGTCAACCTCTGTGGATCCAGTGTAACTGACGCATCTCTGCTGCTGCGTGGGGCATCCTCGAGCAGAACCAACACATGGTTGCAGCTGCATGGACCGACTCATGGCAAAGACCTGCATCGCTGCAGTCCTGGGAGCTGGCACATCACCCTGACGGCACAACACATCCTCAGCACGGGCCCTCGCACCTCTTGTCGATGGCAGCCTCAACAGCAACACCAGGCTCCCCATCTCAGCCTCGCAGCACTTTTGAATTGGCACATCGCCCTGACTGTGCACAGCATCCTCAACACCAGACTTTGGATCACAAGGCCTCACTGATGAGATCCTTGATGACAGTACAGCACCTTGCTTCACAGCCTTGCGGCATCTCAGAACCGATGCTTCGCTCCAGCTGTGTGACATATCTTTGAATTGGATTCTCACATTGCTCTGCAACCCGGATTTAAGGTACTTTATTCAGTGGGCCTAACTTGAGTCCCTGTAGCTATTCCACACTCCATCATGGTTGGACTGAACATGTGAATTTGTCCCGGTCTGGCGCGTCCAGAAAAGCACAGTTGGCGCTTTGTGCTTTTTGTCGCTATTGTCACTGAAACATGTAAAATTGAATATCTCTGGTTCTAGTAATTGTATTTTTGTCATTTTGGTCTAGTTTTATTTATTACAAATTACTCTGTTGTTCTAAACCTGGGAGCCATTTCTGGTGTGTTTTCACTGTGCTACTGATTGAAGTGTTGCACAAATAATTTACACATTGTCTTTAAGGTAAGCCTGACTGCTATGTGCCAAGCTACCAGGGGGCTTGGACACAGGTTAACTTGGGGTTTGCTTGTGCCTTACCCTGACTAGGATTGCCGTTGCTGCTTGACCAGGGCCCACACCCCTGTCAAGCAGTAATCCAATTTCTAACACGGCATATCCATTTGCTTTGGCCCATTCCTCCTGTGTCAATTGAGTACCTAACTCACATTCCCACCCAGGACTCAGGTTCTCCTGATCGCTTCCTTGGAGTTGCAGTAGGGCCTGATACAAAACAACTCCTCACTTTTTATGGTCTCACTTAACAGCATAGCTGTCACCATACAATTATGTGAGCATCACTAGACATGGGTTTGGCGGCACCCACATGTAGGGAGCCAGGAGCACATGTTTTGATTTGGCATAAGTTGTGTGCTTCAGACAAAAAAAGTGCTTGTCCTCCACGCAACTTCGATCAATTTGTGTATTTATCCAGCTGCCTAAGCTAGAAAGTTCAGGAGCACACACATGACATTGGAAAGATATTAAAGTGTCTTAGATAACTAGATAATCTATGTTGTTTTTCTCTGGCAGCAGCACAGATGGGAGAAGGGCAGTCATTAACCTTCATGGATATTTAGGTCTGGCTTAACAGTGCAACTATCACCTGACCTTTTAATCTACACTAATATTATTCTACAGTTCTTTGCTTCAACACAAATACATATCCATTCCCATGCTATTCACTTGAAATGCTTCACATTACCGTTCCTTTAAAGCCAGACCTAGTGGCATCGTCAATGCTTGTTAAATAATTCGACCCACACACACAAAGCTCTGGCAGTGCACCTCAGTCTTGATCTGCATTACTCTTTGCAATTCCAGTACAATGACGCAGGCACACAGGATCACCAGTGCACCTCAATAGTCACTTGCATCACCGTTTCCTATTCTAGTATTGCCACCCACGTGCTCAGCTCTGTCAGTGCACATCAATCTTGACCTGCATCACTCTTTGCTATTCCAGTACAGTGACCCTCACACTTCACCACCGCCAATGCACGTCAGTCTTGGCCTGCATCGCCCATTGGAGAGGAAGCCCTGTGTCTGAGGCGTCCAGCCCCTGCAGTGAACCTCAACATGGCCTATAGGGAAGCCTGCTGATTAGGCACTGTGTGTAAATATGCAGACTGGATCACTCGAGCTCCCACCAAAGAAGGGCTCCAGGTCAACCTGAACCCCATCGACGAGATGAGCAAGACCCGGGTCCTGGACGGAAATGAAATAGAGATCAACACTGTGGTCTTTCGGGGGAAAAAAGCAACAATCAGCACCAGTGAATTCAGAGTCTTCCATGACACAATATATTTTCTGGGATTTTTAAAATGGCAGCACAACGTTCCAATAACTCTGTACTATCAAGAAGAAATATTGTAACTCCGAATCCACAAGAAAGCTTATACTGACGCTGTGAGCAGGTCATCCATTACCTCAGTGAAAACTGGGACAGCGCTCAATATGGGTACAAGCAGAAACCTGCACACCAGGGTCTGTGAACAAGTACCCTAGGAGGACTCACACTGCTCAGGGCCCACAGCATGGGTGATAACAGAACTAGACGGATTCCATCATCAGTTCACCAATCCGATGACTGGCTACAATCATGTCACGGTGCACAGAATACGAGAAGCACCATAGAAAAGCACAACCAGGAAGCGCTGCCTGTCAGGAATCTAAGATATGCCCTAAAAACATTACACAGACTGCATCGCGGCAGGTACTTTAAACTAGAATGCTGCAAAACTCTCGCGCAAGACTCCAGGCCTGAATATCTTCTGACCAGAGTCCAAACTGGAAACCACTCAGGCAGCACTTTCTATGGTGAAGCAACTGACAAGACGCATAGTCAAGGGGCCCGACGTCATATCCGAGACGTTCAACCAGACCTGAATTCTTAGCCAACAATATGTTGCATTTTGGTACTTGCAGTTTTTCTTTTATTTCACATTTCACGTGTGGTTTCAACACTCACAGCATGATAACAGGTTGGCTAAGAAGGCAGGGTTGCCACATGGTGCAACACATGAAATGTAGCCACTTGACAGCGGTGGATAAAAACTGGGTGCCACAGATCAAACCAGACATCTAGAGAAAAATGTATACGCTGCCTATTTAAAATGGTAAATAGAGCAATATTTCTCCTATACAAACCTACTGGCGATGTTTTATGTGTCCTAGTGGTGAAAGTAACCTTCATTTTTACACATGATAGAACAACATGAAGACAACCATACATTCATTATGAAAAAATGCAGCTTGCCATATACCTCCACAAGTGAACATCACCAGCGTCACCATTTCCATTCGTGGGGTCTCCCCTAACAATCAAATGTATGCTGGGGTTTGTGTATTGGCAGCAGCGTCCCGTGCAGGTAAGAGCAGTGGGGCGGTGAGGCCACGTGGGGGGGAGGGGCTGGGGAGATTTCGAAACGACGAGGGAAAATTTATTATTTATTTAATTTTCCCTCGTGGTTGTGGGATTAACCATTACAAATCTAAAGCAAATATGTTGGACACTTACTTACACAGCAAAAAAAACTACTGCCCCAACCCATTTCAGACAATACCGTCCAGCCAAAGTCATACACAGCAACTACAATCCTTCAAAGAACTATCACCAACTGAATTTCAGGACCGTGTCAAAGCAAGTAAACCACCCGCTGCCCCTCTGACCCTTGTCCACCTCAAATCTTTTAAAAAAATGATACTATCAACTTCAGCAGCTACTCCAGTAAGAACACCCATCAAAAACTCATTAACAACAGGAGTTTTCCCAGAATACCTACAAAGGTATAGATAAGCCCCCTCTTAAAAAAAATATAACTTGAACAATCAAGATCCTGAAAACTAAAGACCTATAGCTAACAGACCATTCCTGGGCAAACTAATAGAATGAGCAGATTTCCTTTACGTATAACAATTAATTGAAGAAAATTCAATACTTTCCGACTACCAAACAGATTTTTGTCCAGGAAGAGTCACTGAATCAGCCCCAATCTCTATATGGGATAACCTCAAAAGTAGAGTGAACCAGAACAGGGTTGCTGTTTTTCATTTCCTAGACCTGTTAGCAGCCTTTGACACAGTGAATCATTATACACTGATCCAAAGACTTGAGAAAGCCAGAATAGAGGGCACAGCTCTCATTTGAATCACATCCTACCTACACATCAAAACAAATAATATGCATACCACCCCATTCTCTTCTAAACCATACAACATTAAAGAAGGAGTCCCTCAAGGCTCAGTCATCTCACCCATTCTTTTCAACATCTATATGAAATCAGTACCAGATCTGAACACAGGGGTTAACATCACCTGTTATAACTTTCTAGATGACACACAGATATGTCTGAAATTGGAAAGACCAAAGAACATTAAAACATCAAAATTCTTTGATTGCCTCTGGGCTGTTGACCAATAGATAACATGGAGCCAACTCAAATTTAATTCCTTGAAAAACCGAGATACTCACCTGTGGTGACTGAAAAACGTACAAATATCTCTACATCAGGTGTGATGATCTAGGACCAACTAACAAAAATATCTAAGGAGGTAAAAAACCTTGCAGTTACCATGGAGGCCAGACTGTCAATGAATCAAAAAGTGGACAAGGTAGCCAAATCAAGCTTTCTCACAATGAAAACACTGTGACACATCTTCCCATACCTAGGATTCTGACACATGGTTCAAGCTACAACCTCTTTTGTCCTATCAAAACTGGAGTACGGTAATGGTCTGTATCTGAGCTCAACTTTGAGAAAACTACAAAGAATTCCGAACACTGCTGCTAGACTCCTTCTACATGTAGAGCCACAAGCAGACATCTCTCCTGCCTTAAGGGCGCTACACTGGTTACAAGTTGGCAGAAGATCCTTTTTCAAGCTGCTTTGTATCACAAACAAAGCAATACATGGCAAAGGACCACTTGTCATCAGGAAGAAACGCTCCCTATTCACCACCACAAACGGCACGGAGAAAGCAGGTACGGACCACCAGATGTATTTCAAAGTTGCAGTGCTTTATTTTCAGAGACAATCCATCAAACAGCAACCAGTCAGGTAATGGCAAGTGCCCAGCATGACGCGTTTCGACCGTGTTGCTACGGTCTTGATCCATGACGCGCTGGTAACATCAGGCAGTTTAAATAATGACGTCAGACCCACCCTTAATTGGTTACAAGAAAAACACACCCAGAGCAATAGACATGGGCAAAAGACTAAACATATTGCAAAATCAGTGCGTTGGATCCAATAAATACAATGATTTATGTAAAACCCAACTTATAAACTGAGGTATATACAAAAAAATCTGAAACATTCATAAAAGGATGCTGGACATTAATAGATACTTAGTGCATTAAAATCTAACCACAGTGGTGAATCAGATTTGCCGAATCCTAAAATTCATGAATACTTTATAAATAGATTTAAAAAAAACCTCATACTGAATCAAATGTAAAGTACTAATGCTCAAATATTGCACGCTCCCAAAAGTGCTAAAGATAAAGTGCTAGTGCAAAGAAAGTGCAAGTAACAAAAAGTTTGGTACAAAATACTAAAAACTGAATGACATAAAAACAATGAAGCCACAAGTAAGCCAACTAGTTAATAATTCAATGCTAATGCAATACTAACATCTAGAGGCAATTCGTGGGGACCAAATATGATAAACATACATATGTGAACAATGACATAAATTTAAAAATAAGGAGAATAAATAGAATAGGAACAGGGAGAGATCAGAAGATGGAGTAACACTGATATCTCACATTCACCATCATGGGAGTATAGACAGTCACTGAGATAAAGTGTGGACAGCTTATAGAAAATTATGTAAATCTTCCCCCATGTTTAACCCATTAGGCATCCTAGTATCTAATTGCAGTATGAAATCAGACTCAAGTTGACAGAGTTGTCTCTCTCTATTTCTACCACAGATGGATTTGGCAACAGCTCCTATTACAAAATATTTGAGTTCATTGAGATTGTTATGATGAACCAGTTTCAGATGGCGAGCAACAGGGTAATTCGGGTCAGAGTTAACCACTGCGCGGAGATGTTGGAGAACTCTAATAAAAACACTTGGAGCTTAGTGCTCCCTACATATTTGAGCTTGCAAATGAACTCCAAAACATAAACTGCATAATCAGTGCGGCATGTGTAATGCCCCTGAATTTTAATTGGCTTGATATCAAAAGCAGTGGTATACTCTGTGGTGTTCACTCCGAATTTACACGCTCGACAGGAGCTGCATTTAAAAAATCCTGTCTTAGTGGATAGCCACGTGGTGGAAGAACTAATTTCAGGACTGCTCTTAACCAGTGCTTCCCTCATAGAGGGAGCACGCCTGAAAGTAAGTGAGTGTAAGTCAGGTAATGTTTGAGACAGTGTTACATCCATCAAGACTATTGGCCAATGAGTGTACATGATCTTTCTAATCTGTTTTTCCTGTCGACTAAATGAGGTAAGCATCCTGACCTCATCAGATGTAGAGTTGGTTTTAGTAGTGTCAATAGGGGCTGAAACACCTGCGTTGGAGTAACCCTGAAGACATGCCTCTCTAGTTTTACTGTTGGCTCTAATGAGAGCTGAATTCAGATCTTTACTTCTGTAACCGCCTGCTAGAAAGCGCTGGAATGCTTCGTGTTGGCAAGCCTCTAAATCATTTTCTGAACTGCAAATGCAGCGGATTCTCAGGAACTCCCCATAGGGGATGCTCCGAATTAAATGTTTGGGATGGGAACTCTTAGCATAGAGAATAGAGTTCCCCGCCGTGCTCTTTCTATGTAGTTTTGTCTGAATTTTGTTATCCTCAATATATATCTGAACATCCAAAAAGTCAACACTTGTGTTGCTGATGTGTGCCGTGAAATTTAGATTGAGTGAGTTGGTATTGATAGAGTTGACAAATATTTCTGCAGATTCAACAGACCCCTTCCATACACACACACATTGTCAATAAATCTCCACCAGTTCTGGACATGGGCATCATACATAGTTTTGTGTTGTATTTTGAGGACATGCTCCTCCCACCAGCCCACATGTGAACAGGCGTAGCTGGGGGAGAAGCATGCCCCCATGGCTACACCTCTGAGTTGTTGATACACCTCCTTGTTGAATAAGAAGTAATTATTATTCAAACAAATATCAATCATATTCAAAATCATCAGATTGTGTTCATAGAGGTGAATATTACGCTGACCCAAGAAGTGCCTAACTGCCTCAATACCATCACTGTGGTGGATGCTTGTATATAGTGAGGTGATATCCATGACAATGAACAGATGATAAATGTCCCACTCAATAGATTGAAGTTTCATGAGGAGATGCCCAGTATCTTTGATGAACGAGGGAAGGCCCAAAACATGTTCCTGAAGGAAGAAATCAACATATTTGGACATCGGCTCAAATAGACTCCTCTGAGCCGAAATAATTGGTCGCCCCGGAATAGGTGTAGTGTTTTTATGTACTTTGGGGATGAAGTACAGTACTGGGGTTATAGGAAAATCATTCTTCAAGAAGTTGATTTCATTCTTACTCAACAGCCCCATGCGTTTCCACTGGGCCAGATCTTTGAACGTCTTCTCTTTGATATTTCTTAAATCCTGAAACGTAGCTTTTCTTTAGCAGGCTGTGTCATTTCGGTGACGCAGAGCTTCCTCCGTGTATTGCTCCCTCGGCCACAACACTATATTACCTCCTTTGTCAGCCTTGTTGATGATGAGGTTGTTATTCTCTTTTAACTTGCGCATCAGATTGGAATATTGCACATCAAAATATCTTTTGCGATGGTTACTACGGTTATCTGCTCTGTTGAGTTTTTTTAGTTCATCAATGACGCAGTCGCTGAAAACGTCGATCGCGTCTTTTGGCATGACAGGTATAAAGGTTAAAGCAGGTCGAAAAGGACTATTGATGGAGCTGCTACAGTTGATACCTGCTGCCATTAGATCTTCCTGTGTAGAGGTAGTACGTTCGTCCTTGTCAGTGGCCAGTGAATGTAGAAGCCTCAGGGTGCTGATGTCAGTAACTTGCAATTTGGATGATGCTGTGATATCTGAAGATGAACTGGTAATGGTCTCAGCTGAGTTATTGAGTTTATAGTATTTGAGGAGTTTCAGTTTACAAATAAATTTAAATATATCCACCCTGGACTGGCAGTATTTAAAATTACTTTCTGGGCAGTAGGTTAGACCGAGGGATAATAGTTGTACTTCCGCTGTAGTTAGGACAGTATCTGAAAGATTAATCACGGTATTGTAGGTGGTGTTTATTGGTGGAACCATTTCTTTCCACGCGTGCCTCTGCCCCTGTTGTTGCCTGTGATGACTCCACCTTTCCCTCCTGCGTTGGTTTCTACTTCGCCCTGTTTTGTTTGAGGGTTCCGAGGCCAGAGGGTTTGACGCCTGTCCTGTCGCAAAAAATTTAGCTCTTCAGCTGGTGTAAAATTTGTTGCTGCAGCCGGTGGTACACTGGGACCAGACTCTCTGCTGTCATCCGATTCGCTACTGCTGAGAGCTGAACTTGCGTCCGAACTTGAAGGACTAGGGCCATTATCTACTTGTGTTACTGTTCCAACAATAGGCATTTTTGTGGCAAAGGCTTGTCGCTTGACCTTGTCAAATCTCTTTGAGAAGGTAAACACCCTTCCCGTTTCATAATCTTCCTTGTCTCTTGCGAATTTGAAGATCTTATGCGCTTTAATAGTATCTTCATGCTTCTTTAAGCGCACCTCAATGTCCTTGCGGCCCTTTCTTATTTGTTCTTTTTGGTCATGTGCTTCCAGAAGACCATTGACTCTCTCAATTTCTTTAAGAATCTCTGCTCTATCTATCTCAGCATACTTTATTAATATAAGCACCATGTTCATGGAGGCCTCCAAGTTATTAGTTGCCCATTGCTTCAGCATAGATGGATGTGGGTTATCGAATGTAGGTAAACGGGGTATACGGTTAACATCACGGTATCTCTCGAGCGACTTTTTCTCCCACCATTTTGTGAGCTCAGTCTTATATAATTTCTCCAAGTTTTTTAATAGTGTCTTAACGTCATTGTGTGTAGTTTTATCATTGTTGCCACTGAATGCTTCATCTACTTCAGGTAGATTGAGGAACAAGGCTTCGCTGTCTCGCAGCACGTCAGCAGACGACATGGTTAATGCTGTTCTGAAAAATACGTACGCACAGCGGTGCTGGAAAAGCGTTTGGGAGCACCGAATTGTAAATACACACAATCTCTTCACCCGCAAATGTCCAAATTGAAGTGAAGTGCAAAACCGGCTTACCAATGGAAGAAAAGCTCAGTTCCCTGGTGTCCTCCGACTCCCTGGGCGCCGTCGATTACTCCCGTGGCTTGCCGGTTCACAGATCCTTCCTCTCTTGACTGCGGGGGGCAAAACCAGTCAATACTCCTTCTGGGTGAGAGAGGCTCGCTTCCGTGATAACGGCTGCACGCCGGTATGCCACTATTCAAAGAGAGGGTCCGCAGTGCCGGAGACAGCCGAACTCCGGCTGAAACTGATGTGAAGTCACGATCCCGATTCACCACCACAAACGGCACGGAGAAAGCAGGTACGGACCACCAGATGTATTTCAGAGTTGCAGTGCTTTATTTTCAGAGACAATCCATCAAACAGCAACCAGTCAGGTAATGGCAACTGCCCAGCATGACGCGTTTCGACCGTGTTGCTACGGTCTTGATCACATGACGCGTTGGTAACATCAGGCAGTTTAAATAATGACATCTGACCCACCCTTAATTGGTTACAAGAAAAACACACCCAGAGCAATAGACATGGGCAAAAGACTAAACATATTGCAAAATCAGTGCGTTGGATCCCATAAATACAATGATTTATGTAAAACCCAACTTATAAACTGAGGTATTTACAAAAAAATCTGAAACATTCATAAAAGGATGGAAAATGGATAATGGAAAAACAGAAAGGTTACAGGGACATTATGGTTTGGCGACAGAATTTAAAAACCTTAGAAATTCACTAAAAAGCAAAAGTTACAGGGATGTTATAGTTAGGTTCAGAATTTACACATTTACAAAAGCATAGAAATTCAGTAGTTATGGTTAGTGCTATCTCAAGAAACTATAACTCGTGCCCTAAGGTAACTATATCTCGTGCCCCTGCTATGCACAGTTTTCTCATCAATAATTTTACAGCAAATGTTGCACTGATAGTATCAATTATGTCATAATAGATGTCATGGGTGATGTAATATGTGGGGTAATTAGAAGTGCATGGCGAGGGCGCAAGTTATAGTTTCTTGAGATAACTAACTATAACTGCTGAATTTCTATGGTTTTGTGTGTGTAAATTCTGAACCTAACTAAAAAAAACCCTATAACATTTGGCTTTTTCAGTAAATTATGGCCTTTTTTTAACGTATGCAGGGGATGGTTGCAGGGACTGTCTTGTGGCTCATGGCCTCCTGGCAGGTCTGGCTACGTTACCACGCCTGGCTGCCATGATGACTCTTGCGCACGTTACTATTGGATGTTGTTTTGTCGCCCTCTGTTATTGCCAAGTTGTTCTACAACAGTCTGCATTTTCTGTTTCTCACCTTTTCTCCTATTCCCTTTGTGGGCTCAGTCTGAACAACAGTTACAAGGTCGAATAACAAATCCCTGGTGCCTACTGATTTGGCCCGTCCCTCGCACCTAGACATAACACTTGTACAGCTGCCATTGAGGAATTAGTGTGCTTTTAATAATGCACTCGCTTGCTCTAAGATAGCACTTGGAGACGACCTTTCCAGAGAGAAGAGCTGTGATTGTTTGCTGATGTAGTTTTGCATCAAGAGACTGAGGTATGGGGTTCGCTAGTCAAAGCCCAAAGGTCTTCTATTATTATAATAAACTGGCTTCTAGCACGGGGAGGGTGGTAATGTTAGTTAGACATATATCCACTGCTTTATGAGATGCTTTCCCCGTTCGTATTCTATGGAGTAGTAACTATGCTGATTATATTGTTCTTATGTATTATGCTATTAGTACTGACACGTGTACTGTATCTAAGGGCACGTAAGTTGAAATAAATATTTTGAACTACACAGTGTCTCTTCTTACGCATGTTGTGGACAGGTACGAGAGTGACGAAAGAGTGTTCTTGCCTCTGCGAGTCCTGAGAGAGAGATACCGTGTTCTGGGTTGTCTAATCATTGGTACATTAGTGCTAATGGGACGCTAAGGCTAGTTGGGTTGGGGTTTTGGGTGCTAAGGTTTATGGTTGGCTCACCACTATATTCCGAGGTCCTATTATCCTGTGCATAGCTCTGTATGTGCAGAAACCTTATGACATGGCGCGACCAACGAGTGGGGCAGCTTACTAGCGAGACGCTTGAGTAGTACTTGTGCTTGTCCACACAACCCTCACGTACGCTTCCGGAAGCGTGTGTGACGGCGATACCTCCTATATTACAGATTTTGTAGGTTCTTTCAAGCTTGATGTTATTAAAAAAGGTTTCTTAAATATAACCCTTTTGTGCTGCCTCGTGTAAGATTGTTGACTCGACCCGTTAGTAATGGCGGGTATAGACATAGCGGCGCATAGCCGCACAGCACTCCGGGATCACTTACGGGTGTATGGAGTGCCAGACGCGGGAGTTGACCTAGTCTTTGTGGTTCAAGCCGATCCGGCTTTCCACTTTGAAGTGTTCTACTCTTGGATCACTTTTCCAGCGGTGGATGCGAACGATAATCTGTTCCATGCATATGAACCCACCGTTGTTCCTGCTGTCTATAGACCTTATACTAATCTTGAAGTACCGCTCACGGCTTGGCAACACCGTGTTTGGTTTAATGGCGCCCTCCCACAACCGACTACCACGGTTCGTTTAGGCCCCTTATCTATAGCGGGGGCCACTTGGCCTGTTTTGGCCGGGTACACCCCACATCCGCTTTATATGACAATACCAGTCGCGGAACTGCGCACTATGTATGCGGCCTTGGTGCAGGTGCATCGAGCGTTAGTGCGATATGTTACAGGCAGCATCCATGGAGCCGCTCCTGGAGTGCCTGGCCAACCAGCTGCTGCAGGCGGAGTGACCATAAGTCCCGTCATGGTGAATTCTGTGATGGGCAAACGGCCACAAAATAAGGATGATTTTCCTTATTGGCTTGCAGAAAAGTTTGATCAGTTGGAGGCAGTTTTTCCACATACAACTCCAGTGGATAAACATCGTATTTTGACGATTAGTTTGCCAAAAGACTTAATTCCCGAGTTGACAGCATGTGACAACTGGGGTAGGGTATTCGCAGCAGTATATTCTAAATGTTTTGGTACTCCTTCCATGACAGTTCTCCCCTCTGTAATTAAAAAAGTACAGGATGAACACGGCCCTGAAGCGGCTGTGGAATTAGGGATGAGACTAGTGGGAGTGTTTGAAGTAGTAGCTGAACTGATCCTTGCGAATGTCAAGGGCGATGCAGTGAACTTTCAAGTAGCTAACGCTTTGGCTTTGGTCCCAGAATTGGACAAGCCTCGAGAATTACCGAAAATTATTACCCAGGCTTACAAAACTATTGGTAGAAACAGCCTGGGTAACAAGCCTTTTGCAAAACTGCAAACACAATCGCAACCACAACAGCAACAAACCAAATCTCAATCTGAGAAGGATGAGAAACCAGTCTTCACTAAAAAGAGCTGGAGGCTGAAAAAACAGGGTAAGCAACAGACAAAGCCGGGATCGCGAGGCGCATCCCCGGTTTCAGTTTCTTCTGAACGTACTTATGATTTACGCGATAGAGCGAGAATTAAGTCACCGGATAGGTTTCAGATCCCTGATACGCGTTCTCCTCGTTCTTCACAGGCACAGACTTCGTCACAGGCAGGTGGAGGAGACCGCCAGGATAGAGGAAGGGCCCGTGAGGCCCCACAGGGACGTGACCAGCCTCGACAACAAGTCAGAGGAAAAGAAGAAGACGCTCAACGTTTTCGACCACAATTTCAGAAGAAGAAAGTTGCCGCTGTAACAGCGAAATATGCCACAGACGGTGAGAACGAGACTCCTGAATTGGACGTGGGCAGTAACCCTCCTAGACAGCGCCGCGGAAGTAACCATAGTGCGGGAGGCGCTACGTCCTCATATGGAGGCGACAGCAACTGAAACATTCATTACTGTTGAAACAGCAGACACCAGAGTGGCACCCCCTGACAGACTATTTAATATTGTCCTCCAAATTGAAGGTGATATACAGCGAGTAATTAAAGGTATTTTTTGGGAAAATCTGACCTCTTCATATGATATTTTATTGGCAGAGGCGGATTGGCCACCCCCATTCGTACTTGCTGCGCGTAAAGGGGAGGAGGTAATCCTTCCGAGCTTTTCTCGACATGTCCCAAAGGACAAAGCAGAGGCTCTTGCAGCAGAGTGGGCTGTGTCCCTGGCTCCAGCGTTATTCCGCAATCACGTGGGTTGGGACGAAGAATCTCCCCCATGAAATACCTTTGCGATCGTTGCCGCAGCCACAACCCCAATATCCCATAAAACGTGAAGCCAAAGGCCCAGTTTCCGAAATTCTGACACAGTTGGAATATCAGGGAGTAATTGAACCCTGTGTATCACCTATGAACAATCCCCTTTTCGCGGTTTCTAAACCCGATGGATCGTACCGTTTAGTATTGGATTACCGGCATTTGAACTCTCATTGTCGGACCTTTGCGGTGCAAAATACCCATAGTTCTGCGCTTGTAGACAGTCTTGTTCGTAAAAAATACAAAACGACCCTTGACCTTTCAAATGGATTCTACACGCACAACTTAGCCCCGGAGAGTGGCCAATGGTGTGCCTTTACTTCCGGTGGTAAAATGTTCAAATTCAGGCGTCTTCCTATGGGCTACAAGAATAGTCCAGGCGTATTCGCCGCTCGTGTTGTCTCTTTGTTAGACGGCATCGATCCAGACGCCTGTTCGTATGTGGATGACATTTATCTGACAGACGATGAATTGTTTCCGCATCTGACCCGGGTGGACCGCATTATTCTTGAATTTGCGGTTCAGGGATACAAAATTAACTTTGCCAAATCCCATATTGCTGAATTTACCGTTTTGTTCTTGGGCTATGAGCTCAACAATGAAGGTAAGGGTTTAGCCCCCATTTTCTGGAGAAATGTGCACTTCTGTGCCCTCCTACTAATCTGAAGAAGCTTCAGTCTTTACTGGGTTTTCTGAACTTCGGACGTACATATATTCCCGAATACGCCCAGCGTATCAAGCCATTGTATGCTTTGATACAACCTACTTTTTCGAAGTCTTGCTGGCTTCCGGAGCATACCTCCATTCTGCAGTCTTTGCAGACAGACCTTCTTGAGTCTAAATACCTTTTGACGCGTGATAACCACACAAACCTGGTGATTAGAATCATTCCAGGGGCAGTGGGTTTCACGTACTTAACCTTTAATGAAGGTGATACAGTACCCATCGCATACAAGTCACATCTATACACCTCTGCAGAAATGAGGTTCTCATCTGTGGAGAAAGTGCTAACAGCAGTGCAAATGGCGATCCTGAAGGAGCGCGCACTGGCACAAGGAAAACGCATTCTGGTGGTAACACCCTATCCTGCCCTAGAGGCAGTGACGAAAGCAAGTGTTCCGAACTCTAAAGCTTTGCACCCCCGTTGGATTCAATGGGCAACATCTTTGACGTCTCCGGATGTCACTTTCATTTTCGACTCTTCTCTTCAGACTCAGGAGTTTTTACAGTATGAATTCATTCATCCTCCTCCTTTGTCCTTATTGCCGCTTGAGGATTACGACTGTGTGATCTACACCGATGGTTCGGCACAACCGGCCACGGGGTCCAAGCATGCTTATTCAGCCGCATGTGCTATTGTTGCAGGTACGTTTGTGAACGGAAAGTTCAAATCCACTGTGGTGCATACACAGGCACTCGGGGACAGTACCGCACAATTGGCCGAGTTGCGTGCCTTGGTGCTTGCGCTTGAGTTCGTAAATCCTGATGTGACCACTTTAATCGTGTGCGATTCTTACTACTGTGTTCAATCATACAATGACAATCTGTTCTTTTGGTCGCAAAATGACTATAGAGACGCTAAAGGCAACACAATCAAGCATAAAATGCTTTGGGTTAGGGTGGCAGAATTACAAAGACGTCTGCCACTCACACAGGTGGTTCACACCCTAGGCCATCAGCGAGTGGGCGCACACGCTGTTGGTAACAGTCTGGCAGATGAAGCTGCCAGATCAGCAGTACTCAC
Source organism: Calotriton arnoldi (assembly GCA_963921515.1). Lineage (NCBI taxonomy): Eukaryota > Metazoa > Chordata > Amphibia > Caudata > Salamandridae > Calotriton > Calotriton arnoldi. The sequence goes on from CAWUFW010001277.1 coordinate 1,279,397, forward strand.
GTGTTCAGTAGCAGCAGTTACTAGATCCATGTCTAAAATAGACACTGATATCTTGGCAGCTATTGCTGCAACAAAAGAAGGAATTAATTACCCTAGAGGTTTCCCTTCTAAATATTCTTACCAGATAGGTCCCGATCAGGCTCCTTATGTAACAATACCTAACGTTGGGGTTCGGCTGATCCCCAACGCGGACCGCAGACTTTCCTTGATGGCAGCGGCACACGAAGGCATGGCTTCGGCGCACGCTGGTGTGTCTGCGACAATTTCCATTTTGCAGCAGCGTTACTGGTGGCGTGGTTTATACAAAGATACACGTACTTATGTGCTTTCCTGTGACGTTTGTCAACAGATCAAGCCTTCAACAGTCACAAGACCACCGCAGACCTCGCTTGCAATTTCGAACAGACCCTTTGGGTGTGTTTACTTGGATCACTGCGGTCCATTTTCTTCAGACACTGCCTATAAATATATCTTAGTGGCAGTGGACTCGTGCACACGGTTCATCTGGGTCTGGCCACAACGGAGTGCTGACGCACGAAATGTCATTAGGGATTTGCGTGTCTTTGTGGGAATTTTTGCATGCGGCACCTTCCATTCTGACCAAGGTCCGGCGTTTGCCTCTAAGGCTTACAAGGACGCAATGGGCTCCTTAGGGGTGCGGGTGAAATTTTCGTCTCCGTATAGGCCTGAGGGCAACTCTATCGTTGAACGAATGAACCGTGACTTAAAGCAATCCTTGACAGCTAGAGTTATAGGTACTGGCAGGAACTGGCTGGCCCACTTGTATACTGTTCAGCGTGCACTTAATAATCTCCCTAGAAGGCCTCTGGGTGGGCGGACCCCTTACGAAATGCTCTTTGGCATACGAATGTTTGTGCCTGACCTTGATGGTCTAGACATGGCGGCGCAATCCGCCAAGTTCGATGTAGATAATCATTCTACTATGTTACAGGACTTACAAGAAGCCCGAGACAAACTAGCGATTGCACATTTACCTTCAGCCACAGACCCTGCTGTGCAGATTCCGGTTGCCGGCTGGCTTCCGAAGATTGGCGACCTGGTACGAGAGAAGGTGGAGAACAAAAAAGAATTCGGCCCCTCTTTTCGTGCACCGGTTCCAGTACTGGGCTTGAAGGGAACACGTACAGTCATCCTACCACCGCTTCCCGGTCGCAAGGAAAACAGATACATCTCAGTGGAAAATGTCAAGCTACAACATCTGGCCGATCCTAAATAGTGTCACACCAGCGGTCTCTTGTCCTGCCATTTATCGGACAAGCGTTCGAGGCACGCCTGCACGAACAATCACTGATGTTACCATGGAGATGGTTGATTTGCCTGAAAATATATTTGAACCCCCTGCATCACCCTGCATGGCCGAGGACGAATATACTTATCCCGCCACAGAGTCGGTGGCACACCAACCAACAACGCCACTGAGCCCGACACGTTATTCTTTTGATTCAGATTCCAACTCATCACAAGTCCCGTCCAAGTTTAGTCTTTTTGTATCCTGGTTTAGAGACAATTTTTTGATTCCACCTTGGACATATATTTGGATGGTACTTTTCTTGTTTTTTTGTTCATGTCCATTGGCTTTGTCACAGTGTTTTTTCTACTCATCAATGGTCACTATTTACCTGAACGCTCTGCTGTGAACAGTGTTGCTGGAACTTTGGCTCCACATTCCTCTTCACACATCATGAAGCGTGACCACACATTTGTGAACATTTCAGCGTTTCCAGTTGCTGATGGCATCGTATGGGATGCGGTAAACTTTCAAATACATGGCCCGACAGAAATTATTAATGTACCAAATGTCCTTCGAGTCTCGATGGGTGATGTAGTGAAAAGTAATATTCATTCTGATGATTGGGATGTGCATGCAGTTGAAGCATTGTTTGCTGATTTAAAGTATTATGCCTCTTTTAATGCTGAAGACTTGTATATGAATTCTGCGAATTATGCCGATTTGTATTGCTACCAGCATTGGGGCAATCATTTTCTCCACAAACCAAGTGCACTACGCAGCCCTGTTACTTACACCCAATGGGAACACTGCCCAAACCCCATACCAGGTAGTTCCCAGACTCTTCGAAATAAATTCACCTATTTTACTGATTTTAATCGATCGAACCCTGGGTCCTATTATTTTAAATTGAAATCTCCATCGACTCAAAAAATAATGTTGACCCACACTAAATTACTATATTCGGGTTCCTTTTTGAGCGCCTTGGCGGTGGGTGGTTATGAGTATTGGAAAGACACAGTGGATTTAAAATCAATCTGGGGTTTGAAGCTATGGCAGGTGCAGGGCACCGAGGCCCTGCACCGTGCTTGCCTTATCCCAGCCCAAATTCTATTCCTAAATGCTTCCATTCATCAGACCACATGTTGGGGGTTGGCTACTGTTAAACAACTAAACGCGCCAACCATCCCATCCTTGTCGAGTCTTACAAATGATAGTTTGCATTTTAATATGTCCCTTATGGCGTTACAGGCTCAGTTTCAGAACAATTCCTTTAACGTTTCTGCACTGATACAGTCACCCTGGTTGGCATGGCCCATATCATCTAATGCATGCCAACTTCGTTTTCATGGCACAGTTCCTGGTTACATACAGGACAAGCCTGATCCAAGATTTACTGAAACTCGTACTGTGACCACGTATTCGGTTGGTAAATTATGTAAACAATGGTTACAACATTCGTCCTTAGACTCTGTTAAGAACCATTTATCCCTCCTATCAGGCACTATTGACTTATCTGACTTTATCTTGGGACCTCGTGGTCCCCGACCGAAGAGATTCATTTATGAAGCGTATAATGAGCTCTGGAAGCTGTCACAAATGGAAGCTGCTTCCCGTCTTAGGGAAATAGACCAAGCAAATTTGGAAAAGGTGCTTGCTGTTGTTGACAATAGTATAAATACCCTGTCTTCCCGCATTTACACATTAAACAATATTGTATCCTCTGTTGTTGATATTGTACAAGATGATGTCTCTATGTTGTATCATGGTCAGAATCAGTTGCGTTCAGTGATGCAGTTTGCATGGACTTTGCAAACCCTTAAGTTGGGTAAAGTTCCTTGGAATTTGTTAAACACCACTGCCCTCTTTCTGCCTTTTAATTTGACTGATAAACAGCAGTTCATGTCCATGAAAGATGCATCATACACTTTGTTACATATTGAAAAAGTGGATCCTTTACCATTCTCTGTAGCGGAACTAGATTCTGCGGTGTGGCTAGTTCATGGGGTTATAGCTTTACCTTTTTCCCTATTTGAATTCGGTTCGTGCATGAAACATTATCCTGTAGGCCGTTTCCAGCCTTTGGGTAGTGCTTTCCTGCATGAACTTTGGTCCTGCCTTTCATGTATAAATGCCTTAAAGACGGCAAGGAGGTATTTCTCACGGGGGAGTCTTGTGATTCAACTGTGGGTCATTCGCTTATTTGTAAACATATTAAATTGCACGGGGCTTGTAGCGTTTCAGTTCCAAATCTTGCATGTGTGCTAAAAGGTATTCCTGCTCCTGCTATTTCTCCTACTTTTACTTTGCTTACCAATGGTAGCTATTTGCTTTTAAATAACGAAGACTGTTGTGGCCTACAGGCTGGCATTCCGTATATTGTTACAGTCTCACACAGAGTTGTCTGCTGCAAGAATGTGCTTTTTCCTCCCCCTCACGACATCGTTGATAGCTCTATTTGGCCTTCCATTCCTACCATGGAGGCAGATTTCAATAAGTTGAGCAGAATAAAGGCCCTATTATTGAATGAGGAGGTTATGCTCACATCCGCCCGGGAGACATTCATTCTCCAGGTGGCGAGCACCCACAGTGAAATACAGGCCCTTTTGAACACTGACCTCCCCCAACATTTTGGGGAGTTAATTCATCGTATTTTTAACGCATCAAACACTGAGGGTCTGGTGCACTTTTTTAAGGTTGTGGGGTCTGGCCTCGTGTCCACCTTTCAAACTATTTTCGGTGTGATACCGGCATTCATACATTCTATTTTTTCTAGCGTCTTTGGTGGTTTCCCATTAATACTCGCTTTGGCGGCTGGTGTCTTGCTGTTGGTCTGTTTTCTGCGCAATGGCTGCACACCACTGGGCCCTTCTCGATCCCGAACGCCTCCAACTGCTCCGTGAGCGACTTCTGGTTGGCTTCGATGTTCTGCCCTTGGCAACTATCAGTGTGTCCTACACCCTTTCCTTTCGCTTTGCGTATTTCACTTGCGTGCAACCTGTGATGTCTTGCATCCGCTGTCCGTTTACATGGACCATGGATTATTGCCTCTCCAATTCGTCATTGTCGGTCCCGGATTTTGTTCGGTTGGTGGGTCCCTTAGAGGCCCATGAACGGGACTGTTCCGCTGCTGGCTTTATGATGCGTGCGGCTGCACTGGGGATTTTGGCACAATGGGATATCTGGGCGGCTGCTCAGAATCTCCTACAACAAAGTTATATTGAATATCACGCAAGCTGTCCCGCATTGCTTTTGGATGCTCCATACTCTGAAGAACATTCCTGCAGCTTTGACCTGTTGGACTGGATGGCGTCTACGTTCTTTGACGATTCCAATGATGTCCTTCTGGACGGTATAGCATTTTTCTGCTCTTCCACATTTTTGGATTGATTGACTTGCTGTTAGTTGTCAGTAGACCGCCTCACTTCTGCTCAGGTGTTTGGAACTCTGTCTTCATTTTCGTCGTGGCCGATGGACTGACCAGGGGAGGGTGTCTTGTGGCTCATGGCCTCCTGGCAGGTCTGGCTACGTTACCACGCCTGGCTGCCATGATGACTCTTGCGCACGTTACTATTGGATGTTGTTCTGTCGCCCTCTGTTATTGCCAAGTTGTTCTACAACAGTCTGCATTTTCTGTTTCTCACCTTTTCTCCTATTCCCTTTGTGGGCTCAGTCTGAACAACAGTTACAAGGTCGAATAACAAATCCCTGGTTCCTACTGATTTGGCCCGTCCCTCGCACCTAGACATAACACTTGTACAGCTGCCATTGAGAAATTAGTGTGCTTTTAATAATGCGCTCGCTTGCTCTAAGATAGCACTTGGAGACGACCTTTCCAGAGAGAAGAGCTGTGATTGTTTGCTGATGTAGTTTTGCATCAAGAGACTGAGGTATGGGGGTTCGCTAGTCAAAGCCCAAAGGTCTTCTATTATTATAATAAACTGGCTTCTAGCACGGGGAGGGTGGTAATGTTAGTTAGACATATATCCACTGCTTTATGAGATGCTTTCCCCGTTCGTATTCTATGGAGTAGTAACTATGCTGATTATATTGTTCTTATGTATTATGCTATTAGTACTGACACGTGTACTGTATCTAAGGGCACGTAAGTTGAAATAAATATTTTGAACTACACAGTGTCTCTTCTTACGCATGTTGTGGACAGGTACGAGAGTGACGAAAGAGTGTTCTTGCCTCTGCGAGTCCTGAGAGAGAGATACCGTGTTCTGGGTTGTCTAATCATTGGTACATTAGTGCTAATGGGACGCTAAGGCTAGTTGGGTTGGGGTTTTGGGTGCTAAGGTTTATGGTTGGCTCACCACTATATTCCGAGGTCCTATTATCCTGTGCATAGCTCTGTATGTGCAGAAACCTTATGACAGGCCTGGCTGCATGCAGCCAATCTGTGACGAGGCATGCGGCCCCCTTCCCCAGGGCTATTTTGGCCCTGGGGAACCCATCTCCTGGGAGCCCGGACTTGATGTAAATGGGGAGGGGGCACGCTGCCTCCCCCGAAGTCGATTTCTGGTCCTGCAGACCTGATTACCTGGGGCCTGGCCATATTTATAAGGGGGAGGTGGGCACGCAGCCCTCTCTCTGGCCAATATTGGCTCCAGGGGCCCCATCCTCAAGGCCTGTCCAGAAAATGTTGGGTTCCCTGTAGCCTTCCCAGGGCATCCACTGCATAAACAAAAGGGGGAGTGGGGCACACATAAAGCCGATATTGGCCCCAGGGTCCCCATACCCCAGGGCCTATATAATTAATACATGGGGAGGAGGGCCAAGTGGTCCCTCTCCCCAGGCCGATTTCAGCCTTGGGGACACCATCTCCCATGGCATGGCCACATTATCACTTTGGGGAGGGGATAACCAGTGCCCTTCCTGGGCCAATATTGTCCCCAGGGACCCCATCCCCGGGACTGGCCAGTAACGGGTGGGTGCCCTGGATCCAACACCTGGCACTTACTTACTTTTTGATGGGGGCTGTGGGTGAAGCCCCAATGCTCCTGTGGCCCCAGCTGGCTCCCCGTCTCTAGTGGGGGCTTCGGGGACCCCATCCCGCTGGGCATTTCTAAATTATTGGTGGGTGCCCAGGTTCCCACATGAGACACCACATGGGAACAGTGAAGCGAGCCTCAGGGCCCTCGTGGCCTCAGTCAGCTACTTGCATAGTGTGGAAGCCACCCTTTCTTACGCCCAGAGGCAGCAGCTGTTTTCTGTTTGCTCCCTCAGGGTGGGAGCTATGTGGGTTCTATCTCAACAGTAAAGAAGTCTGCTTCCAGCTGGTGGGAGCATGTTTAAATTAAGTCTGGGCAGTGAACTCAGCTACGCTCGCGGAATTTTCCGCATTCCGTGTTACGCAGAGCTCATGGAGTTCCAAAAAACTCTGCTCCGTGTAGCAGAGCGGAGTTTTTTCCTCGAGCGAGGAAAATCCAACTCCTGGTGAGATTTTTCCTCATTCACGCTCGTCAACGTCAAGTTGGCGAGCAGGGAAATCAACCTCCCGGCGAGATTTCTCAACGCGATCGGTTGGATTTCTCAGTGCGGGTGGCCGCGTATGTTCGCGACCGCTCGCATTGGGAAACTGTCCGTTTGTGTTGAGAAAGCTTCGACTCGAGTAGAAAATCTACTCGAGCGGCAGAAAGGAAGCAGCGCCCGCTTGTGCCCGCTTGCGCTGTGCATGGTGCAGTTCGCAATAATTTCACAGTGCGGACAAACACCCGGCACTGAAAATTACAGTGAACTGTATTTTTTCTAACTCACTCCACCGCTTTTGGAACTCCACGAACTTCGCCCAGGCTTAGTTTAATTCTCCAGCCGGGTGGGGGCAGGCTTGAATGCTTGGTCCCGTCAGGTGGGAGATTTAAAATTATCCCTCCAGACGGGAGCAAACATATGTTTGCCTGCCTGCGCTGGTGCCGTCAGCAAAAGAGAACACTTATTGCTCCTGCCCAAAGGGAGCAAGCAGAAAGCAACTGTTCCCTCTGGGCAGGAGCAATGCTTGTTCAATCCCGGGACACAGTCACTGAGCTGGCCCCGGGGTGAGGTCCGAGGGGCCTTTAAAGACTCAGGGAGGAAGGTCATGTGGCCCCCCCCTCCCTTTTAATTAGGGTAATGGTCCCGTAGGATGGGGTTCCTCAGGCCTTTTTATGGCTCGGGGAGATTTTTATTTACAATTCAGCCCCAGAGAATGGGATCCCTAGGACCTAATTTGACTCTTTTTTCCCTCAGCCCTGAGGGGATGGAGTCCCATGTGCCTCTCAGAGGCTCGGGAAGGAGGGCCACATAGCCCCCACCCCAAAATATATACATGTGTCACTCTCCCGGCCCACCCCCTTTTTTTTGCCATGGATTTGCAGATCCTCTGCAAATTCATGGCAACATTTATTTTTGAGTTATTTGCCCAAGGCGGGGTTCCTCTGGGCACCACCTCCCCAGGCTTAGTTCCAAATCCTAAGATGGCTGCCATCACTTCCTGGTTGATGTGGTGGCAGCCAATCAGATCTCAGCATGAGAACTGTCAGCTCCGTGGATCCTCCGCGGCAAGATATATACAAAGTGTTTGAGCCTTAATTGCTCAAAAACTGCTGAACAGATGTGCATCAAATCACAAAAAGCACTCTCTTTGGACCAAGATCTAGTTTTCTGCCAAATTTGGTGTGAACCTGTTCAGTGATTTATGCTGTATCTGTGTCTAAATTTCCTATGAAGAAAAAATGGGTCAAACATATTTTTCTCGGCCCCCACTTAACGGATCCCCCCGAAAATTTCCATTCATAGACTAGTCAAAAAGCAGCACTTTTTCTGAAAGTTTCTTGGAAGTTATGTCAAACATCACCAATGTTATCAGCAACACAAAAAGGCATTTCCTATGAATAAATTTTAAATATAACTACTGTTGCAGTGGACGCCCAATAAACTTACAAACATAACCTTAACTCTCCCCACATGGGTAGGATTTCCATTCAGGTTCAATACTTCACCTCAGAGGCTATGGTCCTCCGAGGGATCTTTCTCTCTCGTTGTAAGGGTGAGGCAACAGGATGTCCAACTGTCAGATACCCAATGCGGACCATTAATTGATAGCCAACTCACAAATTGGTAATCAGGCAAATTACTCTCAAAACCATGCTTTAGAAATGAAGTATTGCAATTGGTAGACCGAACCTCCTAAAAAGGTTTATTCTAACAAGAATCACACAAACTAAAAGTTCTGCTGTGGCTACACAGAACAAAAGCAAAAGAACCTGATGTTCTGAAAATAATTTATGACTATCTCTATTATACATTTAGAAATCAGCACAGTTTATGTAAATAACATTGGACACAGTAAGACTCAGACAATTTTATAGAATTTGGTTATTGTATTAAAGATCCAAAGTCAATACAAATAAGTAACATTTTAGGAAGCTTGGTCATAAATCTAACAGTCATAAATATAAAACCACACATCTAATAAATAATCTATTGCTCAATAAAAGAATCCATAAGAGGATGGTTTTTAGTAAACAAAACAATTTCTATCACCAACAAAGCAAGAAGTTGGTCCTCAAAGGTTCTCTTATCTTGGGCAAGGGGATCAAGTTAGAGTCCACTAGGGGAAAAGTCCATGGGAATGGGGGAATGGAGCATAAATCAGGAAAGTTCAAGTCTGGTTTCTCACCAAACTGCTCTAAATCATCCGGCAGGCAATTTTATCAGCAAGGGCAATAAGCAAAGGAGCATAACAGAGAGAGTCCAGCAGGTAAATTGGAGGCAAAAGGGCAGCCTGAGATTAGACATAAGCTTATCTCAAAAGGTGCAAATGAGGACTACTCCTGCTCCATGTAGTTATATAGGTCATATTTGTCATTATGACATCAATGGTTGGTCCACAATGGTCTGATTATCATATGATCATCCTTCCGTCTTTCCAGGAACAAATTGTTACTCTATCATACTTCTCACACATATCAAGTTCTATCCTCACAGGTTAGTTGACAAACAGCTTGTTGATCTTGCTATTTTCCACCGATATAGGGGAAACATCCTTTTCCCACCATACACACACAAAGGGGTGAAAAGAAAAGGTCTTTGTTGTCAAAAAGAATGTCTCATGAACCAAGAACAAATAAAACAACATTTAAGAAACATCCATTGCGCAAGGCTCTGAAATAATGAAGCCTATGGAGAAAAGACATCTAAACATGTTTAAAATCACATTTCATATTTTAGTTAAACAAACTACTAAAAATAAGTTTAATAATAACTTAATAAATCACACATATCATAGATAAGCATTTTGTAATGTTGTCAATAATGATTACACCGAAATTTTCAACTTCAAGTATGGCTTAGTGCCACTATTTCAAAAATTAGCAACCTGTAAATTAATTCTAAAAATAATTAAAATAAAATCGTTCTTAAACGCTAATGTTCTTTATTATGATAGACACTTATGCTGAAAATTTCGGACTTCTAAAACATTTAGGGGCAGATTTACAAGCCCCTTGCAACACTTTTGCGCCGCCGTTGCGTGACTTTTGTGACGCAGCGGCGGCGTAAAAAATGCGGCCAATTTACAACGTGATGCATCTAGGGAGATGCGTCACGTTGTAAAGCCCTGCGTCACATTATACCTGCGCCAGGTATAATGTATGCAGGGTAGGCGTTCCCATGCAAAAAGCCACATAGAACTGGCGCAGTGAAATTTACAAGGTTTCACTGCGTCATTCTACGCCTTCACTGCGTCAAAATCCCTACGCATGCTCAGACCAGGCGTAAGGATTGACGCAGGGCTTTTTACATGGGACCTACCTATGTTTTCTGGCACATTGCTGGAGTTGCGTCACTTTTGTGACCAACTCCAACAATGCGTCACTTTTGCTCCAACAGATGCGTCAGAATCTCTGACGCATCTGTAATTCCTTGCGCCATGGTGCACTGTATTGTAAATACAGTGCATCCATGGTGGCGCAAGGACATTTGGAGCTGACGCAAGGAAACTGACGCATCTATGCAGATGCGTCAGTTCCTTGTAAATCTGCCCCCATGTTTAGGAATTGCACCAAAGTCGAGTTTGTTAAGACACTCTGCAATTAAGTCAATAGCAATGCTAAGTTATCACCAAATTTCATAACATCACTTGTTAAGAATATAAGGTAATTGGTAACTTAAACATCTTAAATTCACTTTTTTATTAATCCTACTGTTTCTACCTAGTCAAGCAAGCTTTTACGGTGCTGGTTTATCAACTTTTCTATGTTTATGTGTCATTTTTCTAGTCGTGTGCAATGTGCACATTTATGTTTTATTGTCGAGATCACTACACAGAGGCGACCGCCATTGGGTAATATGTATGTATCAATTATCTATATTTTGCTATTATAAAAAAACCTTCCATCCTTCCCATCCCTACTCCCTCTGACTCATCCCAGACCTTCTGACTACTATGGACTCCAAACATCCTTCTCAATCTTTCACCCCTCCTTTTTAGGTTTCGCCTGCACATCGATTGTGCTGTGCCTGTGGCATCTTTTGTAAGTAAACATTTTTTTAAAGGGGCTTACAGCCCGCCCTTACTTTGCTTTTGTTCGTATGCTTGCCACTCTGTTTTCTTTGCTGTCAATTGTTTGTAGCATGCTATTTCCTCTTGAGTTCTGGTTTCTCTTAATGTCTTTATTTTATCAGTGGCACCTGGACCGTACTCCTTCCTTTGGTCTTTTCATCCGCATTTCATGGACCTACTTTTTTCTTTATGAACAAGCTGCTTTGCAAAATGTTATTTCTGCAGCTGTGCTTTTTGTGCAATAAACCATTGGTTTCTTTTATTCTGTACCTTTTTTTTCTGAACAAGCATGTTTGATGACTGCATGCCATTATCTGATATGAAAGATTTCGTTATTTGTGGTTACACAGACACTTTTAACGTTTTTAAATAAATTGGACTTAATTAATGCTAGCACTGTAGTTCATTATTTTGGTGACTGCAGCAGTGCTTTTCAAGGAACACATGGATTGTTTGGTTGTCTTGCTTACTGGCTTAATTAATTTATCTCTACTAGGATCACAGATTCTAAGAGTTGGTTTTCTTTTACTATTGTTCTTCTTTGGGGAGTGCATGTTATTTGTCTCAGCGTAAGCTTAACAAATGCTGATATTGGGCAATTGACTCTGTTTACTGCCTATTATCTTCCATACTCAGCAAATGTTATAGGCCACAGTAAGATCTTTTCCCAGGAAAAATTCAGATAGCCTGAAACACTATTTAAACAATACTTGCCTTTTACTTTGATATGCAAAACAAATGCATTGGTAAACTTACAATGTTTATGGCAACTATAATTCAGGCCTCAGTTGCTTTGGTGGTTGCCATCTAGTATAAAATACTTAGAATAAACTATTTATCCTAACATGGACTTTATTTTTTTTGCTACACACGATTTCACAATATTAAGTACAGCTCATTTCGTTTCTTTGCATAGCCAACATATTATTGCTTGCAAGCCACGTTTTCAGGATCACAAATTGAGCGCATGAAGCTATGTTGCCTGAATCAATTCAACAAATAAATATTTCTCTTTTATTTTAAATACTTTAAACATTATTAATAACAGCTGTTTAATTTATTCACTACATTTAGGGGCTCATTACAATATAATGACAGTTGGAATCTCCTCGACCGCGTCGGAGCCCTTCTGACTGACTCAGTCGGTTTTCATACCGACCGCCGTTTACAATGTTTGCGGTCCGAATGTAAACCGCGCGGTCATTCTGAATAGGTTCTGAGTCACTCGCGGAGTATTCGTGCCGGTCGGAACCGCATCATACACCCCTATGGACAGCGTTTCCGCCCTCGGGATTACGATGTCAATTTCCAACAGCCTGTCCACGTCAGCCTGTCCGACACGAAAAGGCTGTCAGAAAGTGACTTTAGGGGCCCCTGGAAGGGCCCCCTAGGCCCCGTGGCCTACGGTTGGTGGCCGAGGGGATACCCAAGGTACCCCCCTGTAAAACCCTGCAATGTTTGGCAGGCACCGCGGGATGCCTGCAACAGGGTGCAGGGTTTTCTGCAAACACCCCATTTTCCCAAAGGCGGCTGGTTGTCAGGTGGAACACGAGCTCCCATAGGAAACAATGGGGATCCAACCGAACAGTGTTCGGTCGCATCATAATCGGGCAGTCGGAACCGCCAACCGGAAGTCAGTCGGTCTCGAATCTGAGTTGGTGTCGGGCGGAGGCTTTTTGACATCGTAATTAGCTCCTCAGTGTGTTGTAATGCATTTGCATGCAGATTTGTAAATGGTGCAGCAGGTGCAGTTGCACAGAGGCCCAAGGGTCTACAAAACACACAAGTCCCTGATTATTGTTATATTTCATTACCAAGCAAGCAGTCACAAGTGCAATTAACTTGCAGGCACCAGGGTCATGATTTCATTATGGGATACAAACTCATTATAGATACGAACACTTTCCTAAGTTATGCCATATTCTTTTATCTTTGAAACAAACTTTGAACATTTTTATTAACAGCTGTTTTATTATTTACTACATTTAGTGTGCTGTAATGTATTTGCATGCAGACTTGTAAATGGTTTAGCAAGTGCAGTTTAACAGGGGCCCAACGGTCTAAGAAACACACAGAATACTGATTATTGCTATATTTAATTACCAAACAAGCAGTCACAAGTGCAATTACCTTGAACATACTAGGGTCATGATTTTATTATTGGATACAAACTCATTCTTGGATATATTCTTTTATCTTAAGAACTGTAAACATTATTAATACCAGCTGTTTAATTTAATGAATACATTTAGTGTGTTGTAATGCATTTGCATGCACACGTGTAAACTATCGTTGAAATGTTTCCTAAACCAATCTTATACACCTGCTTTATTAGAAATAATGTATCTATTCTACCATTCAAAATGGTATAGTAAAGTAAATTAAATATTGGAATCAAAAAACAATAAAAGTAACCTATGAACATGTCTCCATCAATATGTCTATCTACCTCATGTATAAATTTATAGATTACATTGTACGATTTAGTATTCATTTTATAATAAAGTTGAGAAAACATTGCTATTTAATATGGACTGGAACCGATCACAGAACAGAGCTAAGGTGAGTAAATAGACCTATATGTTGTTGATCCTGCTCACCTTTTCACCCAGTGATGGAGGACATAGCAGTGGTGAATCAATAATTTTGTATGTTTTAGGAATGTTTTGGGGTATTAATGATGTGTGGTTCCCAGGAGGCTCTCTGCCATGTGGGCAGCGCCCTTAAACATATCTTAAAACAGGTGCTTCATATTCTTGAAGCATAGGTTGGAGGGGTGATGGGTTGACATGATTATTAGATTTGCTTTCTTCTTTTAAGACATTGTGGAATTCTGATTTGGATAATTTGAAACACACGCACACATGGGCACTGGTCTTTACCTCAGCCCTCACAATGCAAAATCCCAATGATATCCCAGACATGAATCATAACCAAGTGATCACTTAGAAAGTTTACACCTACCTAAAACATTTGAAATAGGCAGTGTTACATCTGGTTGCCTGATTAAGTTCACATGTCTAGGCTAGTCCCTCCGGCTGCATAGCCAGTGGAGGATCTTCGAGGCCTTGTTTCTCCACTGCAACTGCATTGAGATCCTGCTTCTTCAAGAGACATACCTGTGGGATACGAATGCCCTTTCCTGGCCAGATTTGGATCCAGTAGGGTCTTTCATGCAGGCTTTGCCTGAAGATCAAGGGGAGTTGCAATTTTACTTACTTACATAACCAATTACACTTCTGTGAGGAAAGTGGCTTATTTTATGGTGTGACTGTGTGACCTCACCGTGTAATAAAGACACAATTCTGTATCAGGTCCAGTCAGGTTAGTTTGGAAACCCTTAGCTCAGTCCTGGCTAGCTATGGCTCAGAGCAGTCAGGCTTTATCAAAGGAACACGTGTAAAGCATTAAGAAGTACCAACAGAGTTGAATTTTTAAAAAATGCAACACAATAAAAGTCCAACACCTAATTAATAAAACTAACTTGTATTTGTATCTTCAAATAGACACCTCAGCAACAAAAATCCACTGGAGGACTCTAGAGATATGGATTTTTAAAGAACAATAAATCACTGCTTTTCACTTAGGCAATAAATCATTGTAATCTACTGTGATTTGTGGTTTAGGGTTAGCACAACTAGCAACAGCTATAAAGGCACTCTTGTTCTGTCCAACTCCGATAAGGAGCCAGTCACAGGAAACAGTCACGTCCAGTTTAACAGCTACCTCAAAGTTCAGGCGGTCTCCAGTCCAGTCCCAGGTCCTACAGGTGAATCGCCATAGAAGTCAATAGAGTGGTCCCGACGCAAGGGATGCAGGATGCTGAAGATACTCAAGGATGCTGAGGATACTGAGCCAGTGTTGAGGTCCTCTTGTGACCACCTCTTGGTCTACAAGCATGGGGGCAACTTTGTCCTCACTGATCGATGTCCCAAAAAACTCCAGGTGAAGTCCAGCACAAAACAAGTTGCTGGTCTACTGGTCTCTGGTTAAAGCAAAAACAGTGGTTCCCTTTAACTTGTAGTAACGCCTGTGCTGGGTGGCCAAAACACTCTCCCAGATCCAGCAGACTCAGTGGAACTTTTGAGGGTAGGGACTCGGTCTCCCAGGCTGCACCTTGACATCCAGCGGCAATCAGGCTTCTCAGTTTGGGATCTCAAAGGAGCAGGCTTCTCAGTTTTTTATGGCTGTGTGACTTTAACAGGAAGTCAGCCAACTGCTGTTCAAGGCCCCTTCTCTGTCCGGGGCTCTGAGATGGCATTTCCTTGACGGGACACCACAGGCACAGTCCTTTCTTTGCCAGTCCAAGATGCAGCAGGTACAGTCCAGTCTTTGATGCATCCTCTCTTTGTAGGGTCCAGGGAACCGCAGGGCAGTCTTTCTTCAGTCCTCTCTCCAGTACAGATGTGATCTGTGGTCTGAGTGCCAGGGGTGCGAATTTTATGCCCATTACGATCCTTGGGGATGTGGTGACTAACTAGCAAAAGGGCTACAAAGGCCCCTCCCCTGATAATGACTTCCTGAGAAGTGTGGCATCTAGATAGCCAAGAATGCATTATTCTGTCCACTCCGAACATGGCAGAAACATTCTCTTGGTGTCTGAAGCTCCCTATCCCAAGCCAGAGGTGTGGCTAACTGGCAGATACATGCCCTCAGAAAAAAACGGTTTGAGTACAGCTTCTCCCTCTCTGCCAAAGATGCCAGCCTCTGCTAAAACAAATTGGTCCGTAAGAATAATGTGAACACCCAGGAAAGTTTGTTTTCATGACACTGTTCAATTCATCTGTATCAAAGACGTATTTTGTACGATGAATATATGTTGTCCTACTGCTTTTGTATCCCATTTGCTACATGTAACGATGCCTTATTAATAGTCTTGAATCCACCTAATGCCTCTTTCAACCACTACCCGACACCCCCTGTCCCTTTATTTCACTCCTGCAGGTTTCTGCTTTCTTTCTTTGTGACTATTTTTCCATCTTTCTCTTACTCCATTTTTTCACTTTCTGTGTTTTTCCCTCACTTGAGCTCTGTTAATGCCTGATACAGACAAATAAATGCCGGTCTCCAAAAATGAGTGCCGGTGGGCCCCATCCGCAACCACCAGCTCAAATTAAGCACTGCTAGCTAAATAATAAATGTCAATAAAAAATATATTTAAAAAACAGTTTACTGACCTTAAACCTGACATAAAACTGACGATGCCATTAGCCATTCAATATCATCTACTCAAAGCCAGGTCAAGTGCTCAGCCACAGGTCCTGATCAGAAAAAAATAACTAATTGCAGTCCCTACTGGGAATATTGAACACCTCCAACCTACACATCACACTGCTGAAAGCAGTAGCTATGCCACTTTATTTCGCAATGTTTTTCCCAAAATGGTCCATGAAAATAAATTGAAAGATACACATAGAATTGCCTAAGAGAAGCAAGGGCTTCAGCTGAAAGAAGCCGCATTCTTCTGAGATAAAGACTACTGATAAATCGATGCTTATGAAAATAAGACCGCAGGTTTTTCAATAAATAGACCGAATTTTCCATTACAAAAAATAGCTGTGCACTACGTACACTAGGGATTCATACCCCCACCCCACAGCTACTTTAAATAATTTCTTTTAAATTACCCAGTTACTATATTCAACTACACACCTCTTTGCTCCACTGTCTCCTTTCAGATCCACAGCTCCGTTGACGTCATCTTTGGCCACTCCCACAGCCAATAGTTCAGACAGCCTTACGAATACAAATGGCTGCGGGCTCTGAAGACGTGCGCCCAATCCTCCAGCTGACCCTGCTTGTACAGACAAATCAGCAAATGCCTGCAGGGCTCGTGCAGGCTGCGGCAAACAGACAAGCGAGGCTCGCGCAACCATTAAAATGTGTTTAGTTTGCACGGCTGCAGAGAATACCAGGCAGCAGCCGTGTCTACGGAGTTCAGGGAATTTCCAGAATTTCTGATGAAATAGACCAGTTTGTCTCTAAATATACTTGTGAAATTTGACTGTGTGTGTGGTCGCATCCATGTCATACATGCATGGAAGGACTGATCAAGAGAAGGTTGTACATTCAAGAGATTTCAGCAAGAAAAGAGTAAAGATAAAATCGGGGGAGCATCATACCACCAGGAGCTACAGGTAGCTTGAAAGGCAATGATTTCACAGTAGTTGAAGACCACTTCATTACAAATATTGTCAATAAATAAGGTGTAAACAGCAGTAGTTATGTTCGGTTTACAAGGATTGTGTATCACATTATGCAATTTAAAATGTTTTCTAGGTTTTTGTAATATATATGTGCTCCAACTGAATGAGCTGCAATCCACTGTAGAATAAATCACTTGTGAATCATACAAACTTTATTGCACATTGTCTTATGGCTATGTTATAAATTGCAGCGATTACATACCCACACTGCTTAGCAAGGCATGACCAGTGAATCATTCAAAGATTACATTACAAATATTTATGTTGCATGTTGCACTTCCTCTAAACTGTTAGGGCGTGGATGGGAGATTTCAACCAATCAGCAATGAAGTCAACACAGGGGAGCGCCACAATAGGTTCCACTGAAGCACAGAAGGACTGAAAGCCAGTTCTCCTGTCCTATCAGAACAACTACTGTAATGGGTGATGCCAAATGCAGCTATCGGCTGGAGTTGATGAGCAGCTTTTGGACCTTACTTAATTGGCCAATCTGGGTGAAAACTTAGTGGAGTGATGTTAAAACAAGCATTTGCAATTCAATAGGTCTCGGATGTAGGAGAGTTTGAGCTATTGGCATTGTAAATGGCAATGCCTTTTATTTATGTGTTGTTTTTAAAATAGATAAAAGGCAATGTCATTTACATACCAGTAGCTTGGCAAGACCCATTATATTGCAAATACTTGTTCTATGCGATAACAGAGAGCGTGTCCTGCCTGCAGGAGCAGGCAAGACAAAGCTATTTCAGAAAATAGTGCTCGGAGGCTGTAATTAAAGCCTACCGAGCAACAACACAGGTAACAGGGGGTGTCCTCAGGGGAGGTTACAAAATGAGACAAGGCGGTACTAAGGAGGGACTACTAAGCCTATTGATCAATGGAAAGCCAGAGTATACAATGGACAATGACACAAGCAAATGAAAAATATGGGTGAAGAGTGGGCATGGCTTCAAGTCCATACCTGAATACAGCATGCCTCGCAGAGCAGTGAATGTGCTGCCCAGGCTCGACCTAAAAAGTAGCAGTGCAAGCTTCCCTCATGCACAGTACCGGCCGCTGGGACATATTTAGTTAACAGTGAGCAAGGACATTACGGTTAGTATCAGTGAATTTGCTTCAACTAAGCAAAAACTCAAACAGAGCAAAAATGCAGCATAAACTGAAGCAAAACAAACCTCACAAACAGAAACAAGCAACATCACAGGACGAATCAGTGCAAATTCCATTCGCACAGTATGAAGAACCAGAGACAAAAGTGCAAGTGTCCTCTGGAGTTCAGTTCAATCACAATATCACTACTGCATTTAATAATCACTACCACATTTAAGAGCGAGGTACCATCTGACCCAAAGCTACGTAGACGTGCAAAAGCGTGCTGTGTCTTGCATTACACTGAGGACCTGCTGAGTCCCATTTAAGGGGCTGCAGCTCAGAAGAAAAAGACTGTCACTACCCCTATGCGTTTCTCCATACAACAACTATGGTGCGCATCCAAGCCTTAGCACTGCTATGGAGAAAGACGTGCGCATGCACCATCTTTTGAAATACAGCGCGAGCATGAACAGCGTCCAGGCAAAAGATGTCCACGCCATAGCGCTAGATACCTGCCTGGGGCCGTGCCGCTCTGGCAAAGATTTAAGAGGAAACTACGAAGGCCAAGGCCAAGGCAATCAAAACAAGAGGTCTGCCAAGGGGGGGGGGGCATCTCTCAGTTAACCGGGCCCACACTCCAAGGCTCTTCCCCATCGCAACCCCAAGAAAAATACAAATACATTGTCTGCTTCTTCCCCCCATAAGTGCTAGGGGGAACAAAACACACAACTGCACATTTTCTGTCTCCACTCAAAAGAAAACACACCCCACACCGACTCCGACACATTTTGCCATTCAAACACTTAATAGTATTTTATGTTTGCAGGTAAAACATATATCTGTAGGGCTCCAATATTGAAGAATCGTGGAGAAAAAAAATATATTTTTGCAGGTCATTGTCATACCTTCGTTTTTTTGCGAGGGTGGCAGAAAGCAGGAGACTAAGTGGAGCTGACTCGCACCATTTCAGAAGTGCAATAGCATTAAATTCAGGTGACATTTAGGTATAAGTTTACTCTCCCTCACGTAAATTGACAGCCCACGGGCAAAGCAGGTGACAGTACCTACACAGTTAAAGACTGACGCACACATGTTTCTGATAATGCTCATTTACGACTGCCTTTTCCTTTAAACCAAAGAATGTCCGTTTCTAATAGGGAAACACTAAAATCTATATCTAACACCCCAAACAACCAATTGACTCAGGTTAATGAAATGGAAACGTAAGATTAGGCCAATGTTTCTAATATATGAGGACACCGACACCTCTTCGGTAAGCTGGCACCCAGGGCTTCTGTTTTTGGACCTAGTGCAGCATGCTGATAAGTATCTGCCTCAGCTTTATAAAGAGAAGACACATTTTATGACGTTGTAGATCCTGCTCCCTGAAGATGGCACAGACCTGCCTTGTGTGGGCTTCGGCCTGGAGTGCCGGACAGCTCTAGAACTGACACAAGCAAAGAGCCGCAGCTCCACCCATCCAGCCCCTGGAACTACCAGGGCGACCCTCCGGCTCCTCACACTCTTTTTTGCCTGCCACAGCCGGACCCCAGGCCTCAGGGGCCACCCAAAAGATAACTACCTTGATCTTCCTCTTTCCCTGCATGACGGTGTTGCTGGTTGCGTTGTTCGAATCCCACTTTGGAGCCATCCACAGCCCAGCCCACTACTTCCGGGAAGGTCCCTAGCAATGATGTTGATATTGACAGTGGGAAACAGAAGCTAAATACAGAAGGAGGACGAGGAGGCATGACTCCCGCTGTACGTCAGCACCAATGGAACATAAAAATAAACAGGCGGTGTTCGGCAGCAATGCCAATACAGGAGGAGGGGCCATCACACCCTGTACAGTGTGATGGCTAAACAAAACATTCTCTGAGTGAAATCGCCAGCGAGGGAACTAAGCCCACAAAGGAGGGACATTTAAACAAATGCACCAATAACAAGCCAGCCTTTGTAAATGACACAGATAACAGCCAATGGCAATTGGTGGGTTTGCCAGAGACCATAGAAGAGGATACAACAGGTCGGTCGAGGCTCGACCTAAAAACGACATGTATCTCTTTTTTTGCTGGCAGGATGCCTCAGTGAGTTAAATCATTGCTGTCAAAACATGCAGTAGTCTGTTGGTTGCAAGTCTGAATCGCAGAAAGGCCTTCAGCCTTCCATATTTATGCGGTTAGTAATGTTAGTGGCTTTAAATTGGGTAATGGTAACATCTTTACTTTAAAACACTTAGAAATGACACTGGTGGAATATGAATAGTAATATAATAAACAAGTTATTCTTTTTCGCTTATAGTTTTCAACAGGTTAGATTCAGCCCACTAATATGGTTTGCAAAACCAAACACTGTTATTCAGGTTTCTTTAGCTTTACTTTTCAAAACTTAAACTCTTGAGCAGCAAGAGTTTTTTTAAAGTTGCTCTTTAAAACATTTATTTTTTATTTTACTTTTCATCATTACTGCCTTTTTCATAGATGCAATTTGTTGTACTTTAGATCGTGCTGTTAGTCACTTTCTTGGCAATAAATGTCAGTCCCATGGGCAAAATCATTAATGTTTTAAGGAAAAGCGCATTTGTGTAGTATTGGAAGAAGGTTAACATTTAAATTTCTAGAACTTAGTCTTTCATCAGTACATAATTGCATGCTGTTTGGCCTGTGACTTTTCACATCTTTCAGTACAAGGATTCAGTCGGAGGCTGACCATAAACATTTCAATTCAAATGCAAATCACTGAGATTCGGTGCATTGCCAGGAACAACTTAAGTGGGAAATGTAGTAAACGATGATTATCTCAGTGGGAGTCCACATAAAATATAGAAGACACATGAATGGTTCCCAGAGTCATCTTGGCTTTTTGTTTTTAAAATGTGCCATTTATGTGTTTTCCAGCTGAGTTAAATTATAAAATATGTATTCTTGTTCCTATTATTTGTCTGCACTAGGTGAGGCTATTATGGTTTAGTTCGGAGATTCAGGCAGGCAGTGCATAATAGATATGCAGCACAAGATGGGCTTGTGACAACAACATCTAGCACATGTATATAGGCAGGTGGGTGCAGTCTTATGGTATGTAAAGATGGTGCAGGTTACAAATAGAACAGCTGGACAGTGTGTGAGCGCTAATGTGTGTGGCACCAAATACAGGGCTTGATTACGATCTGGCCGCAGGAGTGGCGTGCCACCGTTTTGCTGATTACAACTTTGAAAATCGCATCGGCGGTGCACCACTGGCTGCGCGAGGGAACAGTCATACCCTGGCGGTGGTGCAGGAGAGCCACAACGCATTATGCTGAGCAGGGACTGGCGCAGTCTTGCTCAGCATATTTTGAGTTCTTGGACCACCAGCCTTTTCACGGTGGAGCCCCGCCATGAAAAGGCTGGCGGTGCAGGAACAAAGGGGGCCCTGCACGGCCCCCAATTTTTCCCATGGGGATACATTCAGGGGGGCACTGCATGTGCCCCCCTCTCTGTATTCCCCCCAGTTCCAGCATGGCATGGATGTCACCGTCCATGCCGTGCTGGAACTTTTTTGCCATTCCCATTGCGGTGCCTGTTTTCAAGGCATCGCCATGGGAAGGACCAAAGGACCGCCGACTGTATTACAAATTGTACTTTTACAAATCATAATATGGTCGGCAGTCTATGAGTGGGTTTGGCGCAGCGGAGGAGGCATTGAGTCGGCGCCGCTGAACCAAACTCGTAATCAGGCAATTAGATGTTATTATACCATTGGAACGACGTTTTAGTGGTTGTATTGTCACCTCTTTCTATGTCAGAAAGACACCAAGGCCATTATTCTGAGTAGCCCAAATGGGTTAGCTAATCGAATTTACCATGCTCATTGGCATTATGAGTAATACTGTTTGCCACAGAGATTTTGGCAGCTAGCAGCAAACAAAGGGCCTGATTTATAGTTTGGTGGACAGGTTACTCTGTCATAAACGTGACAAATATCCTGTACGCCATATTACAAGTGCATTACATACAATGGCACTGGTAGTATGGCAGACAGGATATTCTTTGCATTTATGACTAGAGTGATCACCTGGTCTGGAGACAAATTCAGGACAGGACTGTAAAAAGTTCAGGACAAAAAGTCAAAATTCAGGACAAAAGTTCATGAAAAAATGTCAATTTTACAGACACATCCGAGGTGCAGCCATTCACCACTACTTAATCAATGCATTTATTTACTATTTTTTATGTTGCACTATTTATTCACTGTGCTGTGTATGTGATTGCCTCTAGATATGCTACATTCAGATGGTGAAATATGTCCTTGTTCAACAGTAAATTGATGTCCTTGAGCAAGGGCATCACCCCTACTCAAATCTACCCAATCTTTCTTGAAGAGAAAGCAACAGCAACATTTTGATTATTATTCTAAACATTTCAATACCCATGGCAAACAGTTTGGGAAACATTAAGGTCAGTTTGGGAAACATTAAGATAAGCAGCATTTTCACCTTCTGCACACCTCACTCTCCACTGGACATCAAACCTAAAATAATTAATGAGGCAAAGCAGATGGTGTTGGGTGTTTAGACAGAATATCAGAACCAAAAATATCGTGGGACAAAATATTGTGTCATGAATATTGAGGACAAAAATATTGTGAAGGTTTCTATAGGCAAGTGAAGTTTTACTAGATATAACTCCACATATATGTACCTTGACAATATATATATCTTAACGGTACTTAGATGTGGAGTTAAGAATAGTAAATCTATACTCACCTATTGGCACTTGCCTTCTCGTTATTTTGGTTCTCAATATTTTTGCCATGATAGTCTGGCCACACAATATTTTTGGTTCTGATATTCGTTCAGTGAGCAAAGAAAGAACAAACGGCAGACCAAGGTCAAGCACATTCAATCCATATGTACAATAAAGTAAAAAATGGTGCAATCACTTCCTGCACCCGCCGTCCAGAGGTGCCACTAATAGCCCAATTTTTCAAAAAAGATGGAAGGTGCACTCGTTGTGGAGTCAGTAAAGCAAGCAGAGATCTGTTCCAAAAATACTTCTTTTATTCCTTTGATTCTTAAAAACTGGCACACAGCCAACGCGTTTCGTTCCCAATTCTGCCAGAGGGAACTTCATCAAGGCTCATCAATAAACAGCTGGTAGGTTGTTTTCAGAAATATTATTGATAAATCAAGGCCTCAGAGGCAAGATATAGCCACAGTGGTGGTATGTATTCACGAAAATCTAGCACCCAATAGGCTGTAGGGTATCAAGTATCCCGAGCTCTGTAATTTGAAATATGAAAAAATCCCAGTAACCGGTTATTATGCCGTAATATATGCGACCATGCAGTTCTAAAGCATATATACCAGGACCGCATAGATAACCTGTCCCCTGATGGGACGGTGGTGACTGGGATTTTTTCAACAACCTACCAGCTGTTTATTGATGAGCCCTGATGAAGTTCCCTCTGGCAGAATTGGGAACGAAACGCGTTGGCTATGTGCCAGTTTTTAAGAATCAAAGGAATAAACGAAGTATTTTTGGAACAGATCTCTGCTTGCTTTACTGACTCCACAACGAGTGCACCTTCCATCTTTTTTGAAATATTCGTTCAGTGATCCTGGTTGGGTGACAGTCTCACACCTAATGTTAGGTACCAACAACCTGTCTGTAATCTCACAGTACTCAGAAGACCAGACTGATAAATCAGAGTGTGTGTTAGTGACTCTGCATTTATCTGGGAGCCTGACCACCGGACAGAGAATTAAAGAGCAGAATGAAATCAAGATCAGATGGGAGATCCATAGCAACTGGTCCGACGGGGAATTGCTAAGAATTGGACAAATAAGGGTAAGAAGAACAAGGCAGGACAATTCCTGAAATCAAATGGGCGCTACATGAGTATTGAAAAGTATTGCGTACATGGAGAGTAGTCTCAGCACTGCCACTCTCAAGTAAACTAGACACATGAAGTTGATTTGACTTAAATCTCACAATTTAGTCATGTGGGTGAGCCAGGATTTGAACCCAGGCTTCCTGGTCACACATAGTGTATTTAAGCAACTGATTAGATTACTTTCTTTTCTCAATCCCCTTTAGCACTAGAGAGCAGTGGCTTTGTACAATTCTATCAGGTGGATAGTAGACTGTGTTAAGTTAATACAGATCATAGGTTAATTTGAAAAAATATCTAAAAAATAAAATTACATAGTGAAGGTTAGGGACTATGGGAAACCCTATAGTAACATCACTGGCTTTCTCAGACAATACATATCTAGTCAACGCGGCGGTCGAGGTACATTAAAAAAAATTGATACAGCCATCCTGAACGCAATTGTGACAGGGTCAGTGAGAGTGGAGGTGGATTCATAGGCGTGGCTAAAAAGAACAAAATATTTTGTGACTATTTTGTTGATCTTTCACCATCAGGTAACTGCTTATAAAATAATTCACATCATAAATGAAAAATAAATGCAAGTTAAACTAATCAGTGGGAAATACACTTTTATGTTATGAAACCTTTGTTGATTAATGTGATTACTGCAGATGTGTGTGTGGGCAACGAGAGGCACCTGGAACTCAGTTAGTCAGACCCCTGGTCAAGAAGCCCTCAGCAGACCCCACGGACCTCAAGAACTACCGGCCCATCTCGCTCCTCCCCCTTCGCGGCAAAAGTTGCTGAGAAGACCTCCAAAGCTGAACTAACAAGGTTCATCGAAGACAACTCCATCCTCGACCCCTCTCAATCCGGATTCCGCAGCAACCACAGCACCGAGACCGCCCTACTTGCCGCCACAGACGACATCCACACCTTCCTCGACCAAGCCACACCGCAGCTCTGATCCTACTCGACCTATCAGCAGCATTCAACACTGTCTTCCACCGCACACTCGCTGCCAGACTACATGACGCGGGCATACAAGGAACCACCCTCGACTGGATCCGCTCGTTCCTCACCGGCAGAAGCCAAAGGATCAGACTGCCACCCTTACTCTCCGAACCCACGGAAATCAACTGCGGAGTAACCCAGGGATCATCGCTCAGCCCAACCCATTTCAATATCTACAAGGCCCCCCTCGCCGCCATCGTCAGACAGCATGGCCTCAGCATAGTATCCTACGCCGACGACATCCAACTCATCCTCTCCCTCACCAAGGACCCCACCACCACTAGACTCAACTTCCAGGAAGGAATTCAGGACATCGCATCCTGGATGAGCAACAGCTGCCTGAAGCTCAACTCAGATAAGACAGAAGTCCTCATCCTCGGAACCACCCCAGCAGCAAGGGACAGCACCTGGTGGCCCAACGCCCTCGGCAGCCCTCCGACCCCCACAGACTATGCCAGAAACCTCAGCATCGTACTCGACTCCTCCCTCTCCATGAACCGGCAGGTCAACGCCGTCGCTTCCGGCTGCTTCAACACCCTCCGCATCCTCCGTAAGACTTTCAAATGGATCCCCCCGAGTCAAGGAAGACAGTCACCCATGCACTCATAACCAGCAGACTGGACTACGGAAACGCCCTCTACGCCGGCATTAACAAGTCTCTTCTCCACAAGCTCCAGACGATACAGAACACCGCCGCCAGACTCATCCTCGGCATCCCTCGACACGAGCACATCAGCCAACACCTATGGAATCTCCACTGGCTCCCCATCGAGAAGAGAGTCACTTTCAAAATACTCACCCATGCCTACAAATGCCTCCACAACACCGGACCCCAATACCTCAACAAGAGAATCATCTTCCATGCACCCAAGAGAAACCTCCGATCCGCCAACCTCATCCTCGCCGAAACACTACGCATCCGCAGAGCCAGAACGGGGGGAAGAGCCTTCTCCTACATCGTGGCCAAGACCTGGAATGAACTCCCGATCGACATCAGACGTGCCCCCTTTCTTAACACCTTCAGGAAGGCTCTCAAGACCTGGCTCTTCGACTGAAAAGAACTGCGGCCCCCCCTCCCCCAGCGCCTTGAGACCCTCACGGGTAAGTTGCACGCTTACAATTCCCTGATTGATTGATTGATTGAACTGAAACGGGAATAGTGACTTATATAGTGTTTGCAGTAAAAGGTCCCTATTTGTCACAGAAAGCATTGTGAATGTGCATAACTATTTTAAATTTGCATTACCCAACATATAAGATATGCTGCCACAAAACGTGGAAAAAAATGTAGGTTAAAGAGAAAAAGGGGTTTTCAAAGTGTAGATTTTAGTAATATGCAGATTGTCCTTAGTGCAAACAGTTTCACAACTGTCTGTTTAAATCACAGACTTCACAGGTCAGCTTGGTACACCCTAACAATACCTCTCAAAAAGAAGAAATGTTTCTCTTCAGGCAGCTTAAAGTGAACTCTATCAATTAACACTTATACCGGCATTCAAGCAGTCTTTACATGCACAGATGAATAGTTACCCAAATTTACATTTCTTTGAGGCAGCCGGCACCCGACTAAAAAGCTGGTTTCTTCTTTAGCTTCCTCCTCCTCCCTCTGGATCACTGCACAGGAGACCACCCCATGCTCTTCAGCTTAGCCACTGTTAGAGTTAACATTTGTCCTTTAGTACAAAGGCTAAAATTATGGACAAATACCATCTGTGGAAACTTCCATCACAGACAACGGACATCAGAGTAAATTCATGGACATTCTGTGTAAATTATGGGTGAGTGGTCACCCTATTTGTGACAGAGTAACCCATCCGCCAAACTGTAAATCAGGCCCAAAATCTCTATGGGAAAATATGTGGGCATCAGCATGGAAACACCAATTCCAGAATGGTATTCCTAAAATCTTATAATCCCCAAAAAATTACCACCTCTCCCAGAATTACTGGGACTCCTGCCAGCTGTAGTTTGGGGATTTTAGGAAGTGCAGGCACCACAAATTGGGGTAGTAGAAGTTTATTAATTATCAGAGGAGCAACCCCTGGACACGTCCTTTACAGCAGCAACCATCCTACCAAGTGAGGTCCACGTTCCAGAACACAGGAAGGCTGGCAACCATCTACATGATACAAGACTCAGTTGCTAAGACACAACACATGTCCCCTTCTCAACAACAATAACAACAGAAGAAATTGCAAAGGTACAATTTGAAACGTAATAAATAAAAACAAGAAAAATAAAACAGATATGATACATAGACAAAGATAACAAGGAAAATGGAAACTGTTACTGTACCATGCCTCGTTGAACACACCTGGATGTAATCATACAAGTCATGTAGTTAATACCATACATAGTCATTTTGCCATTTAGGTCTCCTCCTGACCCGTAAACCCACATCCTCCACATCAACATGCTTGCCGTTGCCATTCAACATCTCTTCCACCTGACCACCACCAGTCTTTTTCAACCACATGTCCCGTTCCAGTGCATTGCACAATGTGACTCTTCGGACAATCCACTTTTTGCCATCGGTCAACCAGACGTTGTTACCAGTTACACTTGTAACACACCTTGGCACCGACCATCTCCACAATCCCACCTTTTAGGTACTCATACTGTTGGTTCTCACCCAATCACCAACTGCAAACACTAGTTTCTCCCTTTTTAATTTGTCATAAACATTTTTCCACTTCCTTGTCCATCCCTGGCCACTAAAAGGTTTCCCTGGCTCTTCTCTTCATAGCCGACATCCCACTGTGCCCCTCATGTAGTAACTTTAGGAGTCTGGAACGCAATCCTTCTGGCACCACTAACCTGCTGTCCCTGCGCACCACACCATCCTCAACCAAGAGCTCTCTCCATACAGTCCAGAATTCGCCAAACTTCCTTTTGAGGGTCAAATTGGTCCTAGAAGGACTGGACATTTCGTCCGTCAACTCCTTCATGATCACATCCTCCCTTACCGCTGACTTCCACTCATCCACTGTGATGGCTCCGGTACATGACTCTGATACACTGGCCACCACACAGTCATCATTGGTTTCTTCCTCTTCATCTCCGCATTGCAGCGGCAACCGAGATAAACAATCGGCGTTTATGTTACGATTTCCAGGAACATAATTCAACATGAAGTCATACCCCTGTAGCCTGTACAACCACTTGGCTAATCTGGGTGTTGCCTTCCCAGCCCCCTTGGAAGTGAACAAATCTATAAGAAGCCTATGATCTGATCTGACCTCAAAATGGGTTACCCACACATGAGTCCTAAAATGGTTAACACCCCACCAGCATGCTAGGGCCTCCTTCTCTATGACAGAATATGTAGCCTTTGCTCCCATTAATGTGCGAGATGCGAAAGCCACCACACGTTCTTGACCATGATGTTTCTGCATTAAGACAGCCCCTAATCCGTACGCACTTGCATCCACTACAATCACACTCTGATCTAGGGGGTTGAAGGGTTTCAAAGCTACTGCCTTCACAATTTGCTCTTTGATGACATCAAATGCAACCTGGCAATCGCCCGACCATTCAAATTTGTTTCCTTTCTTCATGAAGACTCTCAGGCTGTGCACCTGCGAAATGTTGGACGAATTTGGAATAAAATTCAGCCAACCCGAGCATTGAGTGCAATTCTTCTTTGTCACGGGGTGGTGGCGCATCCACAATGGCATCCAACAGTTTCTGTTTAGGTTTAACCCCCTTCCCTGACAAAGTTTGTCCTAGATAGTCAGTTTGTTTAACACTAAATTTGCACTTGTTGACCCCCACAGTCAGACCAGCATCTTGCAATTTGTTCAATGTTCAGTTCAAAATCACATTGTGTTTTTCACGATTCGAACCCCACTCAAGAACATCATCTTGAAATACCAAGGGGCAGATTTACAAGGAAAGTGACTCAGTGCGTGCCGCAAGCCATTTGGCTGCGCCACACTGAGTCACTTTCAAAGCACAGGGACGCAAAATATTTACAACAATATGTCACATCTCTGTGCTTCCCCCTGCGCTGGCACACAAACTGCTGCCATGCGCCGGCACTGGCACCCTTGCACCATGGTGCAAGGATGCCTGTGTCGTAGGGAGATTGTTTATGTGCAGGAAGGGTTCAGAAATGGCGTTTTTCAACTTCTCTATCTGTTGCATTAGCACACATAGAACTTGCAAAATGTCATTGTTTTATTGATTGTTTCTGTGCAGGAAGGGACAACTTCCTGTACATAAACAATCACCAGAGGTGATTTCCTCTTTATATGTGTGCTGCAGAATGCAAGAGGAAAAAAACGAGGAGAAATGAATACATTTCTCCACGTTGTGCCTCCCTACGCCTCACCTGGGGAGGAGTAGCATTCAAACGCATTTCCAGATTTACGATTTCTCGTAAAACTGGAAATGTGTCTGGTTCCATGGGTGTTGCGTGGGAACACCCACAGCAACACCCATGGAACGCCCCTTTCATGCAAAGTGCTGTGTGCAAAGCTGCCATATTTACAAGAACAGGAAAAGTCATGCAGGGTGGCTTTTCCTGTCTTTGTAAATATGGGGCACTAAAATGTGCCGTCGGTGCGTCACAAAAAGTGACGCACCGGTGGCGCAAGGGGCTTGTAAATCTGCCCCCAAGAATTTAGATATATCTCCCAAGATCATACACATCACTCTTTGGAAAACTGCAGAGGCAGAAGCTAACCCGAAGGGCATTCGAATGAACCGAAATGCACCCTCCAGTGTTATAAATGAGGTGAGGTGCCTAGATGCTGGGTGTAACCGAGCTTGGTGGTATGCACTCGAGAGATCAATTAAGGAAAAATAAGCCGCATTGGTGACGAATGACACCATGTCATTGATATGCGATAGTGGATAGCGGTCAACCAAGATATTATGATTAAGATCTCTCAAGTCAATGTACATGCGAAAATTCCCATCAGATTTGCGTGCCAAAACAATGGGGCTAAGCCATTCCGATGACTCTAATGGTTCGATGACTTGTGCCTAACATAACCTTTGCAGCTCCTTCCTCAATTGTTCTCTGAGTGCAAACAGCACGTTCCTCACTTTGTGCACACATGGAACACTGTTGGACCTTTATACAATGCAATGCTCAAATTGGGTCAAGCATCCAAGATCACCTCCAAACAATTTGGGATACTTTGTGCTCCATTTAGCTTTCTCAGCATCTTCAGTTACTAGTACCTGTTGAGGGTGGTTGGGATTTTCGCTCAAACCACCCCAACAAGGCTCTCCCTTTTTCCACCACATACACCTTGCTAGTTATTTCCTTGTTTTTGTGTGATAATTTACAGTTAAAAAACCCTACCAAGGGAAGGTTGACACCGCAACAACTCACAGGTCTTATGTCCGGGGAACTCAACTTACACTTGCCAACCTTCTCCCAAGCCTCCTTATCTAGGATG
Source organism: Calotriton arnoldi (assembly GCA_963921515.1). Taxonomy (NCBI): domain Eukaryota; kingdom Metazoa; phylum Chordata; class Amphibia; order Caudata; family Salamandridae; genus Calotriton; species Calotriton arnoldi. Next base: position 1,309,766 of record CAWUFW010001277.1, read on the forward strand.
GTATACGGAGAGCAAGAATCTGCCCAGACCGAAATTTTGGTACCATTAATTCCCAAAGTACATTTGGATGGATTGTACCCTTCCCGAATTTCGCTGACTCTGTCATCGCACACAACCGACACTTCAACCACATCTCTTTCGTCAGCTGAATCCTCCTCACTGCGCTCCCTTATTTTATGTATTGAACGTTTCCAATTATCAGATGAACCAGCTTTACACATGCGTGCAAACTGACCTATTTGTTTACACTCATAGCACCTCTCTTTGGTTACCGCACACTTAACTGAATCAGCAGTATGTTTCATGCTACCACACCTATAACAAAAACGATTGTGTTTAGGCAGGAAACTCTTAACATTCTTTTCCCCTTTCTTGACTGCGTACTTTTCGACAACACAAACTTTGGCAGAATTACTTTTATCTTTAGCTTGGTCAGTGTTTAATTCTTTTTTCATACCTAGAAGTGTTCTCTATACGTCTAGCCACTTCTATAGTTTTCTGTAACAATGGATCTTTTAAATCCAACAGTCTTTCCTGTATCTTAATGTTGCTCGTTCTGTTAATGAATTGGTCTCTTATCATCTCTCACGTAAATCCTTAAACCTACATGTTGATGCAAATGTTCTTAGTACAGCAATGTACTGCTCTACTGATTCACCAGGTTGTTGTGATTTAGAAAAAAATGTGTGCCCTTCGACCACTATACTGACTTTCTTTCCGAAATTTTCCTCCAATGCTTTCACAACTTCTAAATGTTCGTCAACACTATCCCTTTGTACCTCTTCACCCTCATGGTTGGCAGAATTTACTCTTGTGGGTATAGGTAACGTTTTCCAAACTTTCCTGCCCTCCACCCCTAAATTGTGTTTTAACAATGCTACTTTTCGGGAAGCCCCGAAGTCCTTTTTGCCTCCAAATACGTTTCAAACGACTCCGACCAATCTTCCCATGGCATTGCAGGCTCTCCCGGATTTTGTAAAAACTTAGGAGGAGCTAGAATAGATGAAAAAACTACTTAAGCAATTGGCGAAAATTGCACAACTGAAATTCCCTTCAAATTTCCTTATACAATAATGTACTATATGAATCACAACAAGACATTAAATTAAAATAAAGAATGTGGCCACTGTTGTTCTAGATTCACAGTCGCTTGCAATTGAGTCACACCAACAAAATAAGTTAAAATAATTAAGGTAGTCACCGTGGCTCACTCCTCAGTTGCTGCTTGTTCCTTGCGTCCAAAATCCTCAGTTACACTGACACTCAGATTGCTAAAACAAACGTCAGAATACTCTGTGTAGCTCCACAGCGAGTCCTCAGTGACACACCCACCAGCCAGTGCAGCTGATAGCAGACGCACTACGTGCTTCAGCTTTTCCGCATCTTCGGCATTCCGATGCAGCCTCAATGACGTTTGTCGTCCAGACAACGTCCTGACGTGTTTGGTTGATGACGTCTGCCATCCACACGCTGCCAGATGACGTGCTGACGTGTACGGCTGAAAGGCTGGTGGAAGACTGCCGGCCCTCACAGTGGCACAATGTAGAACACCGGGATCGTGGGAGCCACCGCGCACTGCCTATCGGAATGCCCGTACATGTATTCAAATAATAACACACGCACAACAGGCACGTCCAGCACAGTGTAATTGAGCTTACCGCCGCCGATCACTGCTCCCTGGCAATCCGCAGCCACGCCCAGTTATGCACGACTAGCATGCCCCCGGTTCACTTCACATGTTGCTGTAGCTCCCCACAGACTCAACTTTACGGGTCCCATAGTTCGCGTTGTCATTCCAATTCCTCCGCAATTCAACCGTGGTAATAAAATCAACAGGCAGTTCCTCTTGTATGTACAGCGGCACGCAGTTAACGTAGTGACACTTCAGAGGACCCAGGCTCCATCACAACGCATCGTTCGTGGTCATGGGTTGCTTGAATCTGGAATTAAATCCTTGCTTGGCAACCTCCTCAGTCTAGTCTGCCCTCTGAGAAACACAATCCCATCATTGTAGCGACTTTTAGGAAGGCCAGGCACCACAAATTGGGGTAGTAGAAGTTTATTAAGTATCAGAGGAGCAAACCCTGGACACGTCCTTTATAGCAGCAACCGTCCTACCAAGTGAGGTCCACTTTCAAGAACAAAGAAAGGCTGGCGACCAACACTTGGATAAAAGACTCAGTTGCTAAGACACAACAGGGGGCCTAGAAATTACAAAGATTTTTCTGGGCCATCACTAATAATGAGGGCCCAAGGGCCCTTTTTAGGGACTGGCGCTCACCAGAAATCTGTGGATGCCCTGTCAGTCAAACCAACGGGCCCCCACCACATTTACATATATGTCTGCCAGTACCCCATGTCATGACATGTGGGCACCAGGAAGCAATGAACTTATTCATGTGAAGTAATCATAGCCCCTTAAAGAGAAAGATAATGAGATTATGAGGTGTTCTGCCAAACTATGAAGGATAAAATATTGAGCCTTGAATTTTTATTGTTCTGCTTGGTTTTAAGCATTAGAATTTGACTCATTTACTCACTGTGTTTTAAGGATTTATGGGCCATATGTATCAAGCCTTTTTCCCGTTTGCAAACGGGCAGATTCTCAGAATCGGCACGTTTGCGAATTGGAAAATGCCTTTTGGGATGTATCATCCCAAAAGGCCATCGCAAAATAGAGAATTGCAAACTTTGCTATTCTCTATTTTGCGAATGCAATTAAGGAATTGCAAATTGCGATTCCTTAAATGCAATTCTGGAAGCACCAGAAATTTGCTATTTGGCCTTAAGGAATTGCAAATTACCACCAACTTCAAGTTGGTGGTAATTTGCGATTTTCTTTAAAAAAGGACTTTTTAGATTTTTTAAAAGTGCCATATGTCGCACATACATGCCCTTAGGGCATGTATGTGCGCAAAATGTGCACACATGCATATTTCAGGGGTGCAACAAGGTGTCCTTTTGGCACCCTTGCAACCTTGAAATTGCATTCTCAATTTGCGATTCTCTAATTGGTAATCGCAAATTGAGAATGTCTTCACATTCATTCCTATGGGCCTTCTATTCATTCCTATGGGTATTCCTTATTTGCGAATCTCAATTTGCGATTCACAAATAAGGAATATGTAGGATTCGCACAATTTTTAGCAAATCCTACATACATTGCATTTTGCGATTCTCTAATTGCGATTCGCTAAAAATCGCAATTTGAGAATCGCAAAACTCTTTTTTGCTACATATGGCCCTCGATCTCTTAGCACGGTAAGCTTTATCCACATTATCCCTGTAGTCTTTCAGAAGTTGCATGTGAGTAGCGACTATTCGTATAAAGAGTTCATCTATTTTCTTTAATAGCTATGATCTAATTTGAGTTGCAGTAATAAGTCCCTGAACTGTGCAATTTCTCATCGAGCCATCTGTGTTTTACCTACAGTATAGCCTAATGTGGCACCCTTTATTGATGTCTTAAGCGAATCCAGATAATATGTGAAAAGAGCCTAATTTATCTTTTAGAAATTATTTACTGATAAGACTCCTTTTGCTCAGGTAGACTGGATCAGATAGAGAAGAAAATTCATTCTAGAGTATTGTATGGGTTTGATGAAGTAAAAGATACATCTGGATGTATCTCCTTTAAAAGCTTTTAGGCTATATTTTAGATGGAAGTAATCCATTGAATGACTTGTAGCTAAATCTATCTGGTGAATTCTGTTTTGGCTAAATTTACTTGACATGTCACTTGTAGGAGTTAGGGGTATGTTGATATATTCACAGACTAATAATGGCCCTTTCAATTCTGCTAATTCCAGCAGCAACTCTGAGAAAATCTCAGGGTCATCTTAACTAGGTCTTTAAACTGAGCAAATTAGTGACTATTATTTATGCTTCTTTAAATCGGATATACCCCATTACTCCCTAACATCAGGTTTAGATTTTAGGCATATTTGAGGGTTCTTTTTGCATAACAGAGAGACCTTACTTATGGCGGCTGCTTGTTCAGCAGCCGCTAATCTGGACAGTACAAACTTAAACCATTACTTATTTCCATTACTCTCTTTAGAACCACTCTGCCGAAGCCATTAGGTCATAACTAGTTCCTGTCAAGATTACTTCTAGTTTTACTTCAGCCGTTACTCCTGAAGGTTACATGTACACTCCGGTATGTGCTGTTGTTAGAAATGGGGTTTTTGGTTGTCAGAGTAGGCACCCAGTACATGCAGGAACCACCACTCTAGTCAGGGTAAGCTAGATACACACTAAGAGATAAACTGTGCTCACCCTCTGGTACGTATGCACAGAGATTTATCTAAAGAGGCAATGTGTAAAGTATTTGTGCAACACACACGCACACAGTAACACAATGAAAACACCACACAATTACTCTGCACCGGGTTAGAAAATTTGAAAAATAGATTATATTTTCATGAGTAAGACAAGACTAAAATGACAACAGTCCAATAAGTAGAACCGGAGATATGAATTTTGAAAGATTAAATCAAAATATAGTGCTTAGAGTCATTAAGCACCAACCGAGGACAACTGGTCATGCTAGACTGGGGTAAATCTAAAGTTCAGGCCGACTGCCATGGAAGGCAGGCCGGCTACAGGACTCATGAAGGTCCTGCTGAAAAAGTACCTTGGATGGAGGAAGAGTTGACATCAAAGGCTTGATGCGAGGAGCAGAGGAGGCGAGGTGTTGTTGTCGATCCCATGGATGCAGGTGATGCATCGGTTCTGATCTGGGCAGTCTATGAAGGCATCTTCGATGAACCCCTTTGCGATGCAGGCGATGCGTTGTTGTCGAGCCGAACAGTCCAGAGACGTCGAGCCGTGCAGTCCGTTGAAGCAATGTCATCGAGCCGCATCGGCGTCGAAGGGCAAAGCGTCAGTTCCGATCGGCAAAAAGTCATTGATGTGTCAGTTTTGATGGACCAGCACTGCATAAATCACCTTCAAAGGGCCCAAAACTGGATTGGCTACAGTTGGCAGGGCAGGAATCACAGATGGCAGAGTCCATGTGCTGTTGCAGGGTTGAAGGAAGCCTTTGATGGCCCTGAGACTTCAGAACAGGGGGCAAGCCAGAAAGCCCTTGGAGTCACTCTGAGTTCAAGTGAGATGGGTCCTGTCCTTGTCCTCAGCAGGGCAGAAATCAGCAGGCAGTAGGGCAGCGCAGCAAAGCAGAAAAAGCAGTTCTTCCAGAGCAGCATCAAGCAGAATGATAATCCTTGTAGCACAGCAGTCTTTACTTCTGACAGAGTTCTTCACAGGTCAAATAGTGTACTGTCTTGGTAGGGTCAGAGACACAGTACTTATGCCCAGTTGTGCCTTTGAAGTAGGGGTGACTTCAAAGAAGTGTCTTGGAAGGGCACACAGGTCCTTTCTTCCCAGTCCTGACACTCCCTATGAAATCACACCTAACCTTCCTGTGGCTGTCTAGAGGGAATGCACAAAGTGTAACTTTCACCCACTCCAGACGTGTATTGGAGACAAGCTGCAGGCACACAGAGCAGTACGAGCAGAGAAATGCCACTTTCTAAAAGTGGCATTTCTAAAATAGTAATGTTAAATCCAACTCTCCCAGTAAAGAGGGTTTATCAATACCTTTCCAAAGATATAAAACATGATGCAGCCACTCCTTTCTGATCAGGAATTACAGCTTAAAAGTGTACTAAGGAATTCCCAATGTTAACCTATGAGAGGAATAGGCCTCACAGTAGTGAAAAATGAATTTGGGTGTTTGACACTACTAGGACATTCAAAACATACCGCTACATGTCCCAACTTTTACTTATACAGCACTCATCCATATGGGCTTCCTAGGGCCCACCTTAGGGAAGACCTATGTGTAATAAAAGGGGAGTTTAAGGCTTGGCAAGAGTTTTAAATGCCAAATCGAAGTTGCAGTAAACTGTACACACAGGTCCTGCCATGGCAGGCCTGAAACAGGTTTGAAAGGATACTGGTGTGGGTGGCACAATCAGTGCTGCAGGCCCACTTGTAGCATTTAGGTTACAGGCCATATGTACATGGAATACCACTTTACAAGGGACTAACAAGTAAACTAAATATGTAAATTGGGTATACACCAATGTCAACATGATTAGGGGAGAAGCACATGCAACTTGGCACTGTCAGCAGTGTTCCGAGTCCTAAGGCCAATAAAAAAGAATCAGCAAAAAGAGTAGCTAAACCTGCAAAAAGTTTGGGGGATGACCACCCTAAGGATGACAGGTCTAACAGCTGTACTTTCGCTTCCTAAATTCCCTTGTCTATGTAGAAAGTAAGCTCTCTGTATGAACTATTCCAGTCTCCGTCTCAGGAAAGTACCCAACACTTCAAAACACTCTTCATTCAGAATATTCAGAATGCTTTTTGCAATTTTCATATACATAGATAGATTCTCTCGCCTAGTGAAGGGCTGGAACTCTTAAAGATCAAATTAAATTAAGTGTTTGTATAAAGCACTACAGTATTATGGATTATATGTGTTGTGTATATTAGTTTCTTAATGTCAATTGTTTAACTTCATTTTCTACCATGCTTAATGGCCACTACGCCACACCTACATGATATGATATTTTTTTAACTGGCACGCCTGACTTACACCGAGAAAAAATTAGCAATTTGGAATCTGATGTTATCATTTGAGCAAGGATGGTAGGTGCAGTCTGATGGAAGCTGTCCTAAGTTTCTGATGGAATGTAATAACTGTTAGGCCTAGCCTTTTATGCAGGCTCACCCCCCAGATTTTTGCATCTGTTACTGAACACATTTTTGTTAGTATTAAAACTCTGTGCACTTTACCACTGCAAACCACTGCTAGAGGGCTTGTGCTCTCTCCTTCAAACATTGTAGAATTGACCTACACCTAACTGTATGTCCCTAGTAGATGATAGTACATGTCCACAGAGCCTGTAATTTAAATGCTACTAGTGGGCCCGCAGCCCACATTGTGCTGCCCAATAAAGTAGCACTTCAAAACATGGCTCAGGTTATAGAGTAGTTTTAAATTGCTATTTCAACCTTTTACCAGGGTTAAACCTTCCTTTTTAATACTTATAAGTCACCCCAAGGGTAGACACTAAGTGCTCATACAGTAGAGTGCATTGTATTTAAAACTTAGGACATGTGTGTTTAGGTTTTCCATGTTCTGGCACTGAAAAACTCCTAAAGTCATTTTAGCTGTTGTACCGCCTATCTCTCCCATTGACTAACACGGGGTTACCTTATTACATTTAATAAGTGCTAACTTTGGATTTGGAGCAGATAGGGATATGCTGTTTGCACTAAAATTAATTGCAGTTTAACATCTCCTTTAATGGTAAAGTTGATTTTTATGTCACAATTCTGAAACTGCTACTATTAAAAAGTTGGAATTTTCTTGCCCCAACAATTTGTGCCTTCTTCCATTGCCCTGGGTCACATGACTGTGAATGGGGTTTGTGTATTGCTTCCAGACTGTAAAACAAAGGAGGCTTAGGTGTGGACATAATGGTCCATCCTGGCAAGATGACTGAGGGGGGATTGCACCCAGTTCCACTTGCACTTTAAAGGGGTTTGCCTCCTGCACACACAAAGGAATTTGACACCAGGCCTGCCCTGCCTTTTGTCCCCCCAGACAGTTTGGAGCCTTGACAGAGGGAGGGAATAACTTTCCAGAGGCAAATGTGGGGGTAGGACAGGGAATCTCCCTACACCAAGGCTGGCAAAAGGTATAAATATTGGACCTCCAGAGTCACACTTCGGAAGACACTTGGACCTGTGGAAGTTACAGTTGAAGCACTGTCATGCTGCTAGAGGATTGCCTTGAAGCTTTAATGACTGCCTGACTGTCTGAGAAGGAAGACCATTCATGCTTGCCTTCATCAATGGCTGAACAGAGTGACACCAATGGTCACTTGGCTGACCTTCTGTGTGTGCTACAGGGACACAAAAAGCTTCAGAAGCCTCCCTGCAACTGCCCAGCTCACCAGCTGCAACCGGACCTGCCTGGACCAGTAACTGGACCTACCTGAAGCCTGCTGGCCTCTGCTGGAGTGAGTACCTGATCCCTTAAAGGTGCCTCCCCAGTTCCTGCACCCTTCGCTGGTACTAGAGTGCACTCCTCATAAATAAAAGGTGAAAATCATGAAATGTGGGCTCCTCGCAATCGCAAATGGGGACGTTCGCGCCAAGACTCTGCCACCCATGACGAACGCCAATGTGAAGCTCTGGTGAAGCCTGCTCTCGTGTCAACAGGGACCGCCAGTGGCGAATGGCACCGCAAGTCCCACATTTTGCTCTACAACAATGACAGCCCACTACGACCGCCAATGCAAAGCTACAGCAATGACCTCCTGTGATGCTTGACTGGCTCCTCACGCTACAGTGACGACTGTCCGTGACTTCCAACCTACTCTTCATACTACAGTGATAATCATGTGCGATGCTCAGCCTCCTCCCCGGGCCTCCTCTATCACAAACGGAACTCTTCACACCCACTTTGAAGGTAACATTTCTGCAAGACTAACTGCGTCCCTGTACCTGATGCACACTCCATCGTGGTTGGTCTGAACTTGTTATTTTTACCCGGTCTAGCATGACCAGATGACCACAAGTAGCACTCTGTGGCTTTAGGCAATATTTTCAATCCAAACGTTGTGGTTGCATTATTCCAGTTGGTGTAATTGGTATCATTTTTTTTATTAAAATGTACTCTGTTAGTCTAAATTGGTTTGGGGTTTTTCTTCTTTTGTGTTTTCACTTCATTAAAGTTTATGTGCTACATAAATTCTTTTCACATTGCCTCTAAATTAAACCTGACTGCTTTTGTGCCAAGCTACCATAAGTTAATTTATTTACTTTTGTGGTTCACGCTGACAAGATTTGTGCTTGTTGCCTGAGTGGGGACTCCACCCCCCTTTACCAATAACCCAATTTCTTACAATACCTAGAGACAAAACGTCCATAGAAGGGTGGGACCTTATTTGTTGTAAATTGTTCCCTAATTCTACCCCCTTCCACTCATGGTTTCAAATGTTGATTCGGAACTGCAAATCCATTGGTGGAAGTACCCCCGACAAACCGGATTAGACAGTCCTTTTGCTTATTCTTGAAAATGTGCACTGTAAACCCTGGCATGTCTTCAAAAACCTACCAGTACGAGAGAACTGAGGCCACTTCTTGGGTGAGAGCCCACACACGCAGCCTCGACTCTGCATAGGCATTGGACATAGTGTAGGAAATGGTGAGCTGAGTGAGAAAAGAGGCCATTGTCCAATTTTTCTCATCACTTCAGTGAGAAGGGATTACATCCTGTAATCCTTTTCTGTCTGGGAGGGGAGGTGTGTGTGTGTGTGTGTGTTTGTATGTGTGTGTGCATGTGTGTGTGTGTATGCACAATTAATGTGTGCCCATGAAAGACTAAATTGAACTTTAATGTCTAATATTATGAATAGAGAAGAAACCATTGTCTATATTTTTCCCCTTCTACTGGCTATACTCCTTTTTGTAATTCCCTCTTTGTAACTCATGTGCGCTAACTTTCTTACTTGAAAGTTTCCATCCTTCATGCTTAAGCAAGAAGTACTGAGGTTGTGGTAACTCACTATATAATCTATTTGGAGTTAACCCTCCGACCAATTAATGGAATACAATATTGTTGTAATTGATGCATCTTATGCAGCATTTGTGTTTAGTGCTTATCTTGTATTTTACTTAAAACCAATTACATTTTTAAACATGAAAAAGATGGAGCTACCTTTTCTAGCCTCCATGTGTTTGCAGACACTAATCACATCTAATGGGCTTGATTTCACCAAGTTCAATTAGATGTGATTGCTTTCTGCAAAAGAAGCGGTGCACTTGCCAAGTCTAAGCTCTTACTTCAAAATTGTTCAAATACTCTATACGAGCTTGGCAATCATGCAGGAACATGGCTCAGCACTTTCAGAACAATCTGGGAACAAATCAAAACATTATATGCAAATTCCCAGGAATCAATATTTCTTTCTGGGCTACAAAGAAGCACAAAACCTTGTGGCACACCTGATCAACTTCTGATAAAAGAAAGGATGTGAATCTACAGCCTAGGAAAAGAAGCTGAATCTAGATAGGATAAGACAGTGCTTTCACCTTATGCCCTAACTGCTGAGATGTGTATATAAACTGGAGTTTAAATTAGGGTAATTCTGCTCATCCTTTCATCAAGAGAGGTAGGTGAACTGAGTATGTTAATTTATGTTATGTTATTCATATTTGTAGAGTGCACTATTACCTAGGAGGGCATCATGGCGCTGAGCAGGTTTGAGTCCAAGCAAACCTATGGCCTAGTGGAACTATTCAAAAAGAAAGGTCTTCAGATTCTTCCGGAATTCAAGAAGTGAGGAGGAGGCTCTTATGTGTAGTGGCAGGTAGCTCTGCACTTTAAGAGCGATGTGGGACAAGTTTTGTGAAAGCAAATGAGATTTATGAGGTAGTGCCTTGAAAGTTTGAGTGTCTAGTTTGAATTGTGCTCCTTTTTGTATAAGGAGCCATTGGAGCTCTTTCAGGTGTGGTTGATGTGAGGTTGGCGTGGTAGGATGAGAGTGATTCTGGCCGTCAAGTTCTGAATGGTCTGCAGTCTCATGGTGAGTTTATTGTAGATCCCGGCAAAGAGGGTGTTCCCGTAGTCCACCTTGCTTGTGACAATCTGACAGTTTTACGGTTGTTGATTGGGAGCCATTTCAAAAATCTTCTTCAGCATCTTCAGTGAATGGAAACATAAGGCAGCAACGGCGTTTACTTGGGTGGTCACATTCAGTTTGCTGTTGATGATGATTCTGAGGTTCTTGGCATTGGTCGTGGGAGTGGGTGTCGGTCCTAGCTCTGTTGGCACCAGGTGTAGTTCCATTGTGAAGTGCTGCTGTGAAAGACCAAGATTTTGGTGTTGTTGGTTATCAGCTTCAGACAGGGGGTCTTCATCCAGTAGGCATTTTCAGTCATGCAGCATTTAACTTGATCTGGGTACAGGGCAGTTTGTCCGTTAGAGAGAGAATAAAATGTGTCATCCGCGTAGGAGAGGATATTGAGGTTGTGAAAGCGGATGATGCTGGCTAGAAAGATCATATATGCATTGAAGAGGGTTGAGCTCAGGGAAGATCCTTGTAGAACTCTGCAGATAAGGTCTTGGGCATCTGAGGTGTACAGTGCCAAGCTGGCTGACTAGGTCCTTCTATTCAGGAAGTAGCATTCCTGTCTTTGGATTCAGATGTCATAGAGGCATCAGATGAGGATGGGTGGGAGACCATGCCAGTTGCTGCACAGAGGTCCAGGATGATGAGGGTCACTGTGTCTCCTTCGTCCAGAGTCATGAAGATGTCATTGGTGATGGAGATGAAGGTAGTTTTCATTCTGTGGTTGGGTCTGAAACCAGACTGAGTGGTGTCGAAGAGCTGTTGGTTGCTGAGGTATTTGAGGAGGCAGTTGTTGATGATTTTCTCCAAGAAAACTCTGTGTAGCCTCTGTTATCTACACCTTGAACCTTTTTAGTACCTAGTGTACATTGCACAAAGTCACTATTACTGTATTTACCTTTCACAAACAGATTAGTTAGCCTTATGGCTAGTTTTTGTAGAAGAATTGTAAGCTATTGAAGTGCCATGTGCTAGCTAATCATGATTGGAACCCATATTTCAGACATGAATAAATGTCAGCACCAAAATACCAGTAGCAATAATGCTGACTCATGCTTCTTACCAATATGTCACCATATTTACATGGCACTTGCCATATATACATATGCAAGGCCTAGAGTTACACAAATGCTAACTTATGTGCATTGATAAGTCATTTCTGTATCATCGTTTTGACATCATGTTTATCCGTCAATGCCTGATTTTGTAGCCAAAATGATTTATTGCCTGATTTACATTGTAATTACCTACTCTGCCTAAATTTGTCATTCACCACCCCAACAGGTTGGCTACTAAACATTTTGATATTTCTCTTCCTATTACATCAATCCACTAATCTCCAGTGATGTAACGCAAAATGATGCCCCCATCTCCAGCAGAATGTGATGAAGGGCCCCTAAGTCTCCCATATATTAGAGATACTCATTGGTCTTGGGCTGAATGGGGACCCCCAGAAGGAATAGGCCTCCCTGCAGCTTCTGCTAATCCCTAAATGATTGCTTACTTAACAATTGTTCATTCCATGATAAATCACACATCTCCTGTTCGAGACAACCCAGACATAGAAAATGGATACTTGCAGAGGTTAATTATACCATAGTGGATCTTATCTCACAGGGGCATACAATGCTATATCAGCATCGGATGACTAGTGGGGACTAGTTTTTTAGTCTATTTTACCAATTCAGACTTTTTCTACATTGTGTTATTAATACCAATAAAATGAAAAGTATGTGCTAGAAAAAGTTATATTTGTTTACTGTGTAGCTGCATGAAAACTGGCTGGAAGTGGTTAAAGAGTATCATTACCTATGAACAGGGCCACTGGAATTATGCGGCAGGGGAGGGCCAAATTATGGGGCAGGGTTAAGTAAATTATGCACAAGAGAAGGCAAATTATGGGGCATTATGTGGCACATTGTGTGGTAGCATTGCTTCATTATTTTGCCATTTTTAAACTTGGCAACACCGTCTGGCATTGGTTGTACCTCATTAGTACCAGTTTAATACTCAAGTATAGTAAGAAAACAACAGAAAGGTGACCAGTCCAGCTTTCCAAAGTGCCTTACACTGTGTGGCAACATGTGTTGCCGCATTTTTTGTCACTTGTAAACCGTTTGGGCTATAAACAATTTTGTTAAAATCTGCAGATTATGAGGCAGATGATGGATTTTGTGGCAAATGTGGCAAATCTATAATTACATGATAATCGCCACAGCAGCATAATTGCATAATTCCAGTGGTCCTGTCTATGCATAGCATTTAGAGGTAATCTACCTTGCGGCCCATTATATTGTTTCTGCCATTGTCTGGTATAATTAACTATATATGGGGTTGTCTATTGATTCTGTTTTACAAAAACAAAAGTAAGATAGGTAAATCCTATGTTGTTTTATGGACCTAAATTGTTTTGCCTATATGTTTGCTATCAATTTTTGGATTTTAAAAATAAAGTGTTAAAGAGTGGTTTAGGCCTCCCAAGTTCGGCAATGATCCAAGCTGTTAGAGTGCCCCTAGGCTTTGTTCTTAGGCTTTTCAGCTAAATCATTAAACCTCAAATGTGTTTCTTAATTTGAAGGATGATGAACGTGAAAAATTACCAACATTATGTTTAAAAAGTATTAGGACAACTGGCTGCACTTTTTCTGTCACTTTGACAATTGTATTGTATTGAAGCATTTATATAGTGCTTGCTACACATATATAGGGCGCTGGAAAGCTTGCCTACACCAATAGCATGCTGAGCCATGTAGGGTGTGTGGCTGGATGTTGACTTTGTTTTGATCCTATGTGGGAAGTGTTTCAATGTCTTGCGTGATGATGACCACCGGGGTGCAGTTATCATGTCATCGTATCCAGCATGTCTCAGTATGGTGGTTGATGAAGTGTGAGAGACAGTTGCACAGTTTTATGGCTCTCAGTAGGCTGGTAGCTTTGAAGAGCCCTGCAGGTCCTTTGATGGTATTTCGTATGATGTTTTCTGCGGTTACTGCAATGTAGAATAATACCATCTTGGAGTGGTTTCTGAATCCCTCGGCTGTTCTTAGGTTTAATAGAAAGAAGATACTCAAAAAATGGTTATGGATGAAAGTCTTTAATTTGACTTCTATTATATGATCACTAAATCCTCCATTGATTTGAAAAGTAGGTACTGGGGCTCTCCCAACTGTATTGATTACTTGAACCCAGCAATTCAGGATGCAGTGTTCGGATGTGGGTCTGACTAAATCGGCAGTTAAGAGGTTTTTTGTCAGAAGTTAAGGCTTATAACAGTTTTTTTTCTTGTTTATTGAACTACACTTTTTCTTTGTATCGTCTAATTTTGATTCCTGTTTGTTTTTAAGTAGCCATCTTTTTTTTTTTAAAGTTTGGTTATTTATAAATGTTATCATCATGGAGCGGGTGGGTAAAATGAAACATCTGCATGTGGTGCTTATTCTGAGAAAACTCGTGGGTATAACTGAACATTTTAAACGGAATGAGCTGGCATCAGGGGGATTTGAATTAATGACATAATCTATAGGTTGCAGGTGATGTCAGCAATGAGCGTTTAACTCACTGAGGATATTCCCAGAACGAAATTGCATGTTGACGTTATTTACGTCTCAATGTGTGCATGTCACCACTTTCAGAGTTTGAGAATGAGGTCTAGATTAAACTATACATCCTTGTTTCTTTTACATAGGCTATGTGGAGATTGATGAAACTTCACAGGGGCAACTCACAAATCTTTAAGTCTGCGTCTTTGCCTAAACACGTGAAGCAGCCATGTGTAAAATCCAGAGGAAAAACGTGTGAAAGCTTTTTTGGAGACCTTTATTAAAAGGATTATTTTACCTCGAATAACATCCTTTGCAAAAGCTGTTACTAAAATGTGGTATATTTTCTCTCAGTGCGGAGAATAATGCCGCCGTTATGACAGCTGCAGTGCTTAATTATGCGAGGTGTCAAAACTTGGATCTTAAAAGCCCACCTGGCAGTGACGCGTTACATAACAGCAGCTTCGCGGAGCTTCTTCTCGTTGAGATGTTAGGTGGAAGATTATAATTGTGGAAATCATGTTGCTGAAAATATTTTGCAAAATGTATCGAACCAGAGTAAAGAAAGGGGCATATTAGCAAGACCGGTGATAAAATTATCGCCGTTTTAGCGGCAGGAAACTGCCGCTAAAACGGCGATAATGGGCTTGCTAATATGTGTTATAGAATTCCAATAGAAGCCCAGGTTAGATGTCCTGCACATCTAACCTGGGCTTCTATTGGAATTCTATAACGCATATTAGCAAGCCCATTATCGCCGTTTTAGCGGCAGTTTCCTGCCGCTAAAACGGCGATAATTTTATCGCCGATCTTGCTAATATGCCCCAAAGTTTCTACAGTTTGTTGAGGAAGGCGTGCACGTCATGCGGCACCAAAACCCATATCTTTATAGGACAGCAACAATACTAGGATGTTCTCTGCTCCAGTGGACATAAGAGCGCAGCAACGACAAGTAAACGCTGAGGAATGCTCAACATGAATGCGAAGATTGTCCTTGGGTTTGCCCCGTGCCTGGTTTGAAGGAGAGAGGCAGAGGCGGGCACTGAAGTCATGTCTAGGGAGAAGCTGCTCTCCCCATTCACTCCAGGCGGTGGCTGAGACTGAAGTACATTTACAACTGGGCGTTCACGGTTCCTGCTTCCAATAGTGCTGGGGCAACTTTCAAAGGGGAGGTGGTGAAATCACAAGTCCAAATCGCAAAGTAGTCCCTCGTGGATCCTGAGGCTGCTGCTGAATCTCCTACGCTTATGGCTCTAGCTGTAGTGGCTTCCTTAAGATACATGACGCCAGGGCCGGACTGGCCATAGCGGGCACCGGGCGTTTCCCCGGTGGGCCGCTAGGGTGGGGGCCGGTTTTGGGCCCCTGGGGGGCCGTTTTTGTTACCGGGGGTCGGTATTATCGGCCCCCTGTAACAAAATCGGCCGTGGCCGGCCCTCGCAAACTGCTCGGCTGCACTCCCCCTCACCCCAGGGGGGGCCGGCTGAGCAGTTTGCCAGGGCCGGTTTCTGTTCCCAGTCCGGCCCTGCATGAAGCTGAGTGGAAGTTGGAGGAGAAAGCACCTACGACAGGCCGAGGGTGTCTCAGACCCTCCAAGGTAACAGGAAAGAGCTAGCCCTTCCTCAGATATCACAGGGAGTAAAAGCAGCCACTTGTTGATGATGAGGGAGCACTTAGAATCCCAAGCGAGGCTCTTTGCCTTACTGTGCGCCCTGGAATATATTTTTTATAAGAGTTTTGAGGGCCATATGCACTTAAAGTGTGTTTGCAAAAAGCATTCAGAATTCGTGAACCAACTTTCTGCAATCACTACATTATTTAGCGGACTGACTGATAGCTCCGGTTGTAAAATAACGTTTCAGGATAGTCGCATCAACTATGACATTTATCGCGCATAGCATGGTATACAGAATATATTTTAGAATTCACTGTACATAGTAGACTGTATTCTGTAGAATTATACTAATTATTAGACGATATCATGCATCTTGTAGTCTCGTTTTGCTCTAATATCTCTTGGCATTTTTTGCTCTAATATCTGTTTGCATCTGTTCTCTGTCTCTTTTGTGTTTCTCCAGGAGGAAAGGAAGGGACCCGTGGAACAGGATTGTCCCCCTTTGGGATTCCCTACCCTTTTCTTCGTTTGGGCTTGTCTCTCCATCGGGCCACTCAGACCCCAGATAAGAACTTTTTTTCTCTTTACATTTTGTTTCTTCTTCACTCAAACAGAGCGGTTTTTCCCACTAGAGGAAATGTATTTTGTGGAAATCATTTTGTGTTTTTGTGCACATTTGAACATGATGTATAATGGCACTTGCCTGTTTATAATTCATGTATATGGTCCCTAGGGGAAGTGTATTTTGTGGCAAAATAATTCTATGTTTTTGTGCACATTTATTGATGGCGTAAAACGGCACTTGCCTGTTTAGTAGTCATGCATATTGTTTATGTGGATATTGGATTTTATGTTCCCAATGAGTTTGTTGCCTATGCTATACCATAGATGATAAATGCAATGTTCGATAATCCTAGTATATTATTTAGTTTAAACTGACACTATGTTTATAAGTATGCTATTGGACATTCATCATCCTGGCTATTAGTACCTCGTTAATATGGTGTGAGGTTTTATTGTGGTTTTCGGTAACTCATCTGTAATAATGGCAACTACACATTTCAATATGGCCACCAAAGTCAGTTTCACTGAGGATCTACGTGTGTAGTCCTCTTTTCATTACATTTGTGTGTAAATATCGCTCTGCTAGCTCACGTAATTTGTGTGAACAAGGCAACTTGACTGCCGAAACGCGTCACGTTTGATTTATGGAGTAATAAATCTTTCTTGTGTGAATACCTGCCTGGTTATTGTTCCTGAGAGCACGTTCATGTGGCTTTGTTATATAATATATATATATATATTATCTACTGGGGGTCGCCAGTAGATAGTTATAGTTAGGACCTATTTTCCATAGGAAATCCAACACGTTCTATTTGAAATAACTTTGGCGCCGGTTGACGAATCTTCGCAAAATTTTCAAAACTTATGGCCCGCTCCGGTCCGCTCCTATCCTGAAAGTTTCGGGGTGATTCGGCAAGCGGAGGCCGAGAAAAAAGGGGGGTCCCAAAACGTGTTTTCCCCATGCAATTTTCCATAGGAACCTTTCATCGCAGCAACAGCCCGAACTGCTGAACGGAATTACACCAAATTTGGCAAAAAGGTAGCCCTTGGTTCAGAGTCGTGCCTTTTGGTTAAATGGTGTAAATCCGTTCAGTAGTTCCTGAGAAATTTGAAAAAGAAAACACATATATATCTGGGCGGAGCCAAACCACACATGTCATCGTGAGATCTGATTGGCTGTCAGCACTTCATCCTGGAATTGCTGGCAGCCATCTTGGGACCAATATAAATGATAGTACCCCATTGAAATGCATTGTAGTGAATCGAAGATTTTGAGGGTTACCAAAAGGAGAACTATAAAGGGTGATAACAGACTTTAGTTACATTAGAATTCATTTGTTGATGGTACCATACTAATTTCAGGAATTGTGGTGTGTTCTAAGGTGATTTTACCCTGTGAAAAACCTTTTGCTGGGATATCATGAATCATGTTTGAGAGAAAACTATTTTCACATGCTTGTCCCATACAGTTTTGGAAGGTGCTCCAGAAGCTAAAATGAGAGCATATTTTCTGTAAATTCACATTATCTTTCTCAGTCATGTGAGAATGAAGTCTGACATTCTCAGTAAAACATGTACATCCAACAAGGGCAGAGACTGTCAGTTGATTCCTTTGTGTTCTACTGCAGCTTCCCAGAGTGTTCTAAAGAACAACTAGAGCGCTAACAGCCTTACTTATGACAAAAGTATGGCACACCTGAAGCCATCTTGATTGGAATAAACTGGTAACACTTAAAACATTTAATTTAAAAAGGAACAAAATGATGGGGTTCATTTTGTCATAGAAATTATGGTTAGTGCTGTAGAAAGAAAAATTAGGACATGTTTCAAGTGTGATCTCAAATATCTTCCTGTTATATTTCAACAGGAGCAGCCTGTCAGTTGATGCCTTTGTGTTCTGCTGCAGCTTCCCAGAGTGTTCTAAAGAACAACTAGAGCGCTAACAGTCTTACTTATGACAAAATTATGGCACACCTGAAGCCATCTTGATTGGAATAAACTGGTAACTCTTAAAACATTTAATTTAAAAAGGAACAAAATGATGGGGTTCATTTTGTCATAGAAATTATGGTTAGTGCTGTAGAAAGAAAAATTAGGACATGTTTCAAGTGTGATCTCAAATATCTTCCTGTTATATTTCAACAGGAGCAGCCTGTCAGTTGATGCCTTTGTGTTCTACTGCAGCTTCCCAGAGTGTTCTAAAGAACAACTAGAGCGCTAACAGTCTTAATTATGACAAAATTATGGCACACTTGAAGCCATCTTGATTGGAATAAACTGGTAACTCTTAAAACATTTAATTTAAAAAGGAACAAAATGAGGGGGTTCATTTTGTCATAGAAATTATGGTTAGTGCTGTAGAAAGAAAAATTAGGACATGTTTTAAGTGAGATCTCAAATATCTTCCTGTTATATTTCAACAGGAGCAGCCTGTCAGTTGATGCCTTTGTGTTCTACTGCAGCTTCCCAGAGTGTTCTAAAGAACAACTAGAGCGCTAACAGTCTTACTTATGACAAAAGTATGGCACACCTGAAGCCATCTTGATTGGAATAAACTGGTAACACTTAAAACATTTAATTTAAAAAGGAACAAAATGAGGGGGTTCATTTTGCCATAGAAATTATGGTTAGTGCTGCAGAAAGAAAATTTAGGGCATGTTTTAAGTGAGATCTCAAATCCTCTTCTATGTCATTAGAAAATTCTGACATGCAGACTGAAACAATCACTTTCAATACCAGCAGTAGACTTCCAGTTAACTCCCTAGTGAGCAGTAGCTTTACTACAGTGATCTAATGAACAACTAGAGTGCTAACATTCTGAATTTATGGCAAATGTGTGACACATCTGAATGCCTTCTTGATGGAATCAAAGTAAAAAACTGAAAGCATTTCCTACTGAGGAGACTGCAGTAAATGACGAAATTAGGAAACTTCATAACAAATAAGTCTCCCAAGATGGCCACCAGAGAAAAAAGAGCCCAAATGTAGCACAAATATCACCCAGATGTAGCCCACATATAGCCCAATGACAGAAGTGTGCAAAACACTTTTTATTTTTAGTTTTTCTGCAGTTTTATATAGTGCAAACTGGTCAGGTATTGGAGCGTTACATCTTACTTGGACCCCTTATTGCGTATTTTGCACGAAGTACATGAGATTGATCTTGCGAAACATTGAACTTTACGATTCTGTTAACCCGAAGTTGCTCTGAACCGGGCTTTGTAACACCCGTTTTTACCTACTGGTTTTAATTAATTCTCACTGTATTGTATTAGGAAAGAGGATTTACTGTTTTTATGTACACTTTTATGATCTATGTTTCTAAATCAGATCAAATAAAGTTTAATGAATTCTATGGCAGGACGGAGGCGAGGATTATGCATATCTTTTCTCACTTTATTTGCATAGCAGTTCAAAGAAAACGTAACACAACAATCATTAAACAAAAGACTACACAACCCATGAACCATTAGGGGGGTAGTCTCCAAGGCAACTATAGTCCAATCATATCACAGTCCATCGTATATAATATCATGACGTCCCTTCCGCTTCCTCTTTCTTCACTGCTCGGCAGTTAAGTGCATTCCTTACATTCTTGGCTTAATCTGACGTTGTTGCTGTTTGTATAGCGGTTTCTTGTGCACGTTATTAGCATTATTGCCTTGGTATTGTTTCATATTCCCTGCGCAGCAGGCTCTTGCCCGAGCGTGTTCTCCCCCTCGCAGTTTCTCCCGCTGTGTGCTCTGCGCGCGGTGAGATCCTGTCAGGCGCGTCTGGTACGAGCGAGGCAGCTCCGTCGAGCGCTCCCGCTGGTCTTTACGCACGTTTGGGAAACCGGTCACTCCTTTAGTGTCCGCTTGATTCCCGACCAACC
The DNA here is from genome assembly GCA_963921515.1 of Calotriton arnoldi. Classification (NCBI taxonomy): domain Eukaryota; kingdom Metazoa; phylum Chordata; class Amphibia; order Caudata; family Salamandridae; genus Calotriton; species Calotriton arnoldi. Next base: position 1,330,007 of record CAWUFW010001277.1, read on the forward strand.
CTCGCCTAATTTTGACACCGCTACGCGGTGATTTCCCCACACGGCCACGTTAGTGACCAGCGCCACCTGGTGGTGGTAATTGGTATTGCGCCTCAGTCTATTCTTATAACAGCTTCGGGAAAGCCCAGCTGTTGGAGCACCGGCGAGGGGCTGTCTTAAGGATTTTAAGGGCATTTGTTCTGTGCTCACACCCTCTGCTATCATGTCTTTTCCAGAAGACCATTTTTACTCCTCCTACCAGGAATTGGAGGAGGAATGGCCCCCAACTTCTCCCTCCAGCAGTGGACCAAGCCCTCTCTCTGGCTATTTCTAGGGCGCTGGCTCCTCTTAGGGATCAGGTTGATAAGCTGGCGAAAAGCATCCCTGGGGTGTTCAGTGACCCAGATCTGGTGCTGGCGGGTCCAAATAGCTCCCAGATGGGGAATAAAAGGGCCGTTAAGCATAACGCGGGGCACTTGGAAGAATTTGATAAACTTACGGAGACCTTCCTCAAGAGTGCGCGAACGCTAAAACATGCACCTTGCCGGGAGGAGGAGGGGCCCGGAGAAAATTGCGACACTGTCACCACTATTGTAGACCCGACGGCGGGTTTCCCTTAGATGGAGAGGGTGTATCGGAGGACGATTTCTCCTCCGATGAGGATAAGGACTCGGGGCGTCCCTGGCGTCCAGAGTCCCACTCCTCTCAGTCCCCGGTTGGGGACGGGGTCCACTCGGACATGTTCGAGCCTACCCAAATTTACCATCCTAGGTCGGCAGAGTGGACACCTGACACCAAAGTGGCAGAGTATGTGGTGGGGAAAATCCATCAACCCCTTGAAAGGGAGGTCAGGAATAGGATGAGGGAGAATGCCCCAGGCCCTCACTGAAGGGGAAGGTGGCACACACGCCTGAAATTGATGAGAAACTATGTACCTTTTTCTCCAAGTATATGAGGGATCCCAAGAAACGAATTGATAGGTCTTGGACGTGGTAGGGCCCTTGACCCAAATTATTCAATTGACGGAGCGTTCCAAAGAGTCAGGATCCCCTTTGTCCACGGATATTGTGGCTGGTTGGGTGCACTACCCTAAACCCTAAAACACTACCCCTCCACTACCCAAACACCACTGCACTACCCTAAACCCTAAAACACTACCCCCAGCACGACACCCTACACTACCTAAACATAACTGCACTACCCTAAACCCTAAAACACTACCACCAGCACGACTCCCTACACTACCCAAACACCACTGCACTACCCTAAACCCTAAAACACTACCCCCAGCACGACTCCCTACACTACCCAAACACCACTGCACTACACTAAACCCTAAATATACCCCCAGCATGACCTCCCACACTACACAAACACCACTGCACTACCCTAAACCCTAAAACACTATCCCCAGCACGACCCCCTACACTACCCAAACACCACTGCACTACCCTAAACCCTAAAACACTAACCCCAGCATGACCCCCTACACTACCCAAACACCACTGCACTACCCTATACCCTAAAACACGACCCCACTACACTACACAAACACGACTGCACTACCCTAAACCCTAAAACACAACCCACAGCATGACCCCCTTCACTACACAAACACCACTGCACTGCCCTAAACCCTAAAACACTACCCCAGCACTACCCCCTACACTACCCAAACACCACTGCACTAACATAAACCCTAAAACACTACCCCCAGCACAACCCCCTACACTACACAAACACCACTGCACTACCCTAAAACACTACCCCCAGCACGACTCCCTACACTACCCAAACACCACTGCACTACCCTAAACCCTAAATCTACCCCCAGCACGACCCCCTACACTACCCAAACACCACTGCACTACCCTAAACCATAAAACACTACCCCCAGCATGACCCCCTACACTACCCAAACACCACTGCACTACCCTAAACCCTAAAACACTACCCCAGCACGACCCCCTACACTACCCATACACCACTGCATTACCCGAAACCCTAAAACACTACCCCCAGCACGACCCCCTACACTACTGCACTACCCTAAACCCTAAAACACTACCCCCAGCACGACCCCTACACTACCCAAACACCACTGCACTACCCTAAACCCTAAAACACTACCCCCAGCACGACCCCCTACACCACCCAAACACCACTGCACTACCCTAAACCCTAGAAAAGAAACCCCCACCCCATGCTCAATCCCCCTTACCTCTCACTCCTCATGGTTCCTCTCTCCTCGTGGTTCCTGCTTCACGTCATCTCTCAGGGGCGGTGCACGTCGTTGTGAGGAAACGGAACAGCCTCTGTTTCCTTACAACGACATGGATCGTCTACATGTTTTTTAGAACGCTTGGTCATTTACCATACATACCTTTACAACAAAATTAGTTGTGAAGGCATGCGTGGTAAATGACCATGCGTTCTAAAAAAATGCGTAGTAGTGACTTCGTGATGTACAACGCATGCGTGGTAATGCATGCGTTGTAATGGTATCGCAAAGTAAAAAAGTCGTTGTAACGGCTGTTTACCAATCGAAGCTGGCCCCTGTTCTTCAGTGAGACGTTTATTTGATTAATTAGGAGGAAGGAATGTGGGTTTTTTACCGAAAAGTGTTGTATTGTGAAAGTGTCCGCGTGGCCTGGTTTCACTTCCGGTGAGAGAGTGGAAGAGTCTGTTTGGATCTAAAGGAGTTCTGTTGTTGGACGGGGCCGGCGCGACATGTCATCAGAAAACATAGCTAATGGAAAGCGTCCTCCCTGAAGTGTGGAGCAGTGCCATGAGAGGTCAACGAGTGTGTGTCCCACCGCAGTATGACCGTACCGCGTGACCCATGTGCCGCCTCCAGGGTACGGGAGGCAGAAGCGGCATCGCAGTTCCTCTTGAAGACCGTTGTAGCACTAATTCTACATTTTGGTACTAGGGCATTTTAACTTCGTTGTTCCTGCCAGATACAAAGAGAAGATCCTGTGTTATTCAGTGCCCTCGTTACCTTTTTTGTGGGTTGTGGTGCTTGTCACTTAGCTGCCCCGCCGGTGCACACGACTGGGCACCCCACCTCGTGTGCCATCTGCAGGGCCTCTGCCCTCGGATCACTGGTTTTGGTTTCTGGAGTGGCAACATAAACAGTTGCTCCCAAAGGACTAGCCTGAACACTTAGGTGAATATCCCCTGCACCAGCATTCCACGGAAATTCTTTCCTAGCTCTCCCACGTCAACGAGCACGGCTCCGCTCGCGACATCGTATGACGTCATCGGAGCCATAAGAGGACCTCGTAAGCGTGCTGACGTCAGTTCCACCCATTTTTTCCATGCCACCGAGGCAAACAGGGGACCGAGACATTTTCACATGTATACATAGTATAATAAATATATATATATTCACTGAAAAAACCATAGGTTTCAGGCACGTTATAGTTAGAAATTAGCATTTAAAAAACCTTAGAAATTCACTGAAAAAACCATAGGTTTCAGGCACGTTATAGTTAGAAATTAGCATTTTAAAAAACCTTAGAAATTCACTGAAAAAACCATAGGTTTCAGGGGCGTTATAGTTAGTTGGACATTTCACTCGTACAAAACCATAGAAATTCCCCCGTTATAGTTAGTTCAGCTAACTATAACTCGCGATCCCGCAATGCACTGCTGATGACGTCACATATTACATCACTCATGACATGGTCAGTGACATCACTCATGACATCACTGATGACATCTCAAATGACATCACTGATGACATCACTGATGACATCATTCAGTGAATGTGTGTTTTTCTGAAAATTAAATATGTTTTATATATGTATATCTCAAGGTCGATGGAAGAATAAATGGGTATATAAGTGTCTAAATGGATGCTTTTTTTTTGTAAAATTGATTGTATAACTAAGTGTATCTTAGTGAATACATGGGTTAGTGAGTAATGTTTAAATATGAAAATATCTGTATCAGTCTCTCACTTTGTGTATAAGTGGCTGCATGGGTTGGTGAGTAGCTACATGAGTGTCTATATGGGTTATTAGTTGGTTTTTGAGTATCAGTATGAGTGTCTGAGTGTCTGTATGGTTCGGTGGGGGTATTACTTAGTGCATAGATGCATAGATGCATGAATGAGTGACTCACTGTTTGTATGTGTTGAAGACAGCATGTGTGCAGGACTGTATAGGTGGATGAGTATGTGTATGGGTGTGTTAGTGAGTGAATGACTGTCTCAATAGTGTCTTTATGAGTAACTACATATGTTTTAAACTAGTATATGTGAGTATTGGTGTATATAAGTGAGTATATGTGAGAGTGAGAGATTGGAAGAGTTCCTGTACAAATAAGTAGGTGTTTCTATAAGTGATTGTTTAAGAGAGTAAGTATGTGTAAGTTTCTGTAGAAGTAAGTTTGGTAGTGTGTGTATAACTGTATATGCAAGTAAATGGATGTTTGATACTTTGTTTGCATGTGTGACTATGTGTGTGAGTAACTCTATGGATGAGTGGCGGTGTGTAACAGGATGTATAGGTGTATGAGTACATATGATGAGTGAGTACATGTATGAGTGACTGTATAGGGACTGTTGGTGAATGAGTGGATGTGTGTGTAGATCTTGGAATTACTGAATAGGTGTGTTGTAACTGGTATTGGTATGTCCATTGTTTTGAAAATGTTAGTTTGTATTTTTGAGTGTGTGTATCAAAGGTTATATTAGGGTGAGAGGAGGTCTGCCACTCTATCACAAGGATGATGTCATCAGTGATGTCATCAGTGATGTCATTTGAGATGTCATCAGTGATGTCATGAGTGATGTCACTGACCATGTCATGAGTGATGTAATATGTGACGTCATCAGCAGTGCATTGCGGGCGCGCGAGTTATAGTTAGCTGAACTAACTATAACGGGGGAATTTCTATGGTTTTGTACGAGTGAAATGTCCAACTAACTATAACGCCCCTGAAACCTATGGTTTTTCAGTGAATATATATATATATATATATATATTCCTGCTCCTCTGCACTTTTTATATATATAAACAAAGCATTTTTCACAATTTAATTTTGTGGTACGCCTTTTTATATGTGTGTTTTCTTGGTTTAGTTCATTATAAGTTGGATTTAGATGCCAACTGAACTCAAAGAATATATATATATTACTCCTTTGGGAACCTATTGTTCTATGATTAAGTTTATACCCATTTTTCTGATGGAATATTGGGTGGCCCTAGTGAATGTAGTACTTTTAAAACGTTGGCATTTTCATGTGCTAAGCATTTGGGCCAACTTCCAGTGTCCTGGGTCACATGACTGTGAATAACTCTGTTGTTGGGGTTTGTGTATTTATTTTAGACATTAACATAAAAGGGGCTTAGGTGTGGACAGGATGGGCCATCCTGGCAGAATGAGTGGGAGGGGTTTCCTTCTGCACACGCAATGGAATCTGGCAACAGGCCTGTCCTCTCTTCTTGGAGCTTTTACAGTGGAAGAATGTTTCAGAACCATATATAAGGGTAGCATAGGAAATCCACCCACATGAAGGCTGGCACCAGGTGTGAATACTGGACCCTCCGAGCCACTTTTCAGAACACTCCTGGACCTGTAAAAGTTACAGATGAAGGACTACACTGCTGCCAGAGGACATTCCTGCTGCTTTTAGAACCACCTTGCTCTCTGAGAAGGAAGCTTGGACCTGCTTGCCTTCATCCCCGGCTAACCAGAGTGACTCCAAGGGTCAATTGACTGACCTCATGTGTGAGCTACAGGGACACAACAAGCTTTAGAGGCCTCCCTGCACCTGCTCAGCTGACCTTCTGCAAGTGGACCTGCCTGGAACTGCTACTGGACCTGCCTGAGCCCTGCTGGCCTCTGCTGGAGTAAGTCCCTTATACCAACAAGATGCGCCCTCAGGTCCTGTACTCTTGGCTGACATCAGAGTGCCCCCGTCATGAAAAAAGGTGAAAATCCTGAAATTAGGGCTCCTCACGACCATGAATGGGCCCTTTTGCCCCAAGACTGTTGTCTATGACGACTGCCAATGCAAAGCTCCAGTGAGACCGGTTCTTTGCAGCAATAGTGAATGCCAGCAATGAGCAACAACACGAGACCTGCACCTCGTGCTACAAAAATGACAGCCCACAATGACCGCCAATGTGAAGCTACAGCAACAACTGTCTGCAACACTTGATTGGCTCTTCGTGCTAGAGAGACATCTGTCCATGACACCAGACCTGCTCTCCGCACTACAGCAACGACTGTCTGCGACGCTCAGCCTGCTCCTCGCAGCCTCCTCCACTGCAAGTGGAAGTCTTCACACCGGACTTTGAAGGTAACGTTTCAGCGTGACAAACCTGCCCCTGTATCTAACCCGCACTCCATCTCGGTCAGCCAGAACTTGTGACTTTCCCCGGTCTAGCTCGACCAGATGACCCCAAGGGGCATCTTATGCTTTTAGGCACTATTTTTACTTTATAATTGAAAATTTACACTTCTATTTATTAAAATGTACTCTATTTTCCTGAATTGGTTTGTGATTTTTCTTGTGTTGTGTTTTCCCTTAATTACTGTTCATGTGCTGAGTAAAAACTTTGCACATTATCTGAGTGCTTTGTGCCAAGCTACCAGAGGGTTAAGCACAGGTTAATTTAGTGATTTTCGTGGTTCACCCTGACAAGGATTGTTGTTATTGTCTGAGTTGGGCTTCCACCTTCTCAACCAATAACCCAAATTCGTAAACCAGAAAGATGATGAAATAGAAGCACGTTTACCTTCCTTTGGAGGAACACATACATTAATCACTGTTGAAAAGGTCGTTCATATTTCCTTGTCAGAGAGACAGTAGTTTCTTCATATTCCTAGGGAGTGGAGATTCCATTACCCTAGACTCTGAACCAAATAACAATGCAGAATCATGTTCTGAACAACTGCCTCAGAAGAAGATTCTTGCCAAAGACACATTAGATTAAATTTCTAATCTGGATTTATCTCCATGACAGGTATAGCCACACCTGCTGCTGTGATGTCCCCCTTATTGGAGAACATCTCATTGGGGTTGTGAAACTACAGCTTTTTCACAAGGCTCCAAGTCCCAGGAATCTGGCCTCATTAACCATTATCCTCAGCCACATTTATGTTATGAATTCCATCAGGGGATGGCTGCAGAGATTCTTGCCAAATAATATAATTGGCTTCTGATTTAAAAAATGAGTGCCCACACTGCAGATGTGCTCTTACTGTAGATATGAAAGCAAAGATTGCATCGCAAAATTCTTTGGCAGCTGCATGTATTTAAAACTGTACATGTCCTTTCAATTATCTGCAGGAGAATCAGGCAGTCTGTTCCCCTTGCACAACTCAAAGCAGCAATTAGAATTCATTTTTTTATTCTATCTTTCTTTCTTTCCTACTTTCCTTCCTTCATTATCAACAACATGAACATGTCAATATAAATGCTGTACAAGAGAACTTGTTTCATGATAAATAGATCAAAACCTTTTTTGTGAGTACATATAGGGATTGTGTAGAGACTGTATGGGTGGTATGTATAAATGTATGTATTCTTGTTTGTAAAAAAAATGTATGTATCTATATGGTATTTCTATAGTGCAAACCTAGCCAAAAGGCAGCTGAGTGCTGTACATCGTCAAAGACAACCATTAAGTCAATGATTGATAGGAGAGGAAGTCGGCTTGGGAAATGTTAAAGTGTTGTGATACTAGTGCTGTTTCAAGAGGAGAGTCTTCAAATCTTAACTAGATCTGAGCAACATTGGGATGGTCATGATGGATACGGGATGTTGTTCCAGATCCTGGATGTGTAGATAAAAGGGGCCTCCTGACTTTATGTTTTCATTTTTAAGAAAAGAAGTGGTAATTAATGGTGGAACAGCCGCGGCAATAGAAAACATTCATTAACTACTCATATTTACAGGGATGATGGTCCTATAGTTAAGGGTGCAGTGGTGTGTGGGTACTTTTAGTGAAGTTGAATCAATCTTTTGAATCAGTCTTACTTTAGTTCTGAAACTGAGCAGAAAGGGAGTTCCAGGGTCGGAGTCTGAATATGTAGAAGAAGCAGAATTTGTATGATTTGATTTAGGAATTTATAAAGCGCGCGATCGCCCGGAGGCGTCTTGGCGCTAAGTCCGATGCACAGAGGATTATTAACAGGATAATGTGTTGCCTTAACAGGTGAAAAGCCAGGTTTTTACGGCTTTTCTGAAATGCAGAAGCGAAAGACTACTTTTTATCGCGATAGGGAGGAGGTTCCAGTTTTTGGCAGTCCGCAGCAGAAAGCTTCTCCTCCCCACCTCACCTGCTTAAACTTAGGAACTTGCAGAAGTTTTGTGTGGGCTGATCTCAGGTTTCTGGCCGGCACATACCATTTCAAATGTGTTCTCAAGAACTGTGGTCCTGACCCATGCAGGGCTTTATAGGCCAGGCACAGTGATTTGAACATAATCCTTTTTTCCATGGGTAACCAATGGAGGGCTCTCAATCTGTGTCCAACTGGCTCAGATCTGGGAATGTCAAGCACCAACCTTGCAGCAGCGTTCTGCAGGCACTGGAGTTTTGATAGATGTTGGACTTGGATCCCTGCATACAAGGCGTTGCCGTAATCCAATCTGGACAAGGCCAATGCCGTAACCAACGTTTTGCGAGAGTCAAGGGGAATAAATGGGCATACTCTTCTTATCATTTTTAAAATATACCAGATGGTCGAAGAGAGGTTGTTTATCTGGGCGTTAAAGGTCAGTTTATTGTCAAATATGACTCCCAGATTTTTAACCTTGCCCACTGGTTTTGGGCAGTCGCCCAGACTAGCCAGCCACCATTTGGGAGACCAAAAGTCTGCTTCTGATCCCAGCAACATAACCTCGGTTTTATCACCGTTCAACTCGGCGTTTCAGACAACTCGCTGAGGCGAATCTGGAAGCCAGCCAGGAAGAGATGAAACGTTGGCATGATCAGAATGTCACTCTGATCGAGTTTCAGCCTGGACAAAAGTTTGGGTCATGGCCCCAGTGGAGCCCTGTGCGCTCCAAGATAAGTGGACCGGACCATTTGAGGTGGTGGAGCGCAAGAGTGATGTCACCTACTTGGTGGACTTGCAGTCTCCCAGGAACCCCTTGCGGGTCCTGCATGTGAACCGACTGAAGCCCCACTTTGAGAGGTCTGAAGTGGGCATGCTCTTAGCAACAGATGCTGGGATGGAAGAAGAGACTGAACCTCTTCCTGACCTCCTGTATGCAAAAGAGCAAGATGGGTCAGTGGATGGTGTGAACCTCTCTCCCACCCTGACCCCTGAGCAGCAGAATGACTGTCGCCAACTGTTGGGACAGTTTTCTGATCTGTTCTCCCTGACTCCCAGTATCACTGAATGGTGCGTCCATGATGTGGACACTGGGGACAGTCCTCCTGTGAAGCACAAAACTTACAGAGTGACTGACAGGGTGAGAGCTTGCATCAAGGAGGAGGTCTCCAAGATGTTTGCCTTAGGGGTGATTGAGTCTTCTAACAGCCCTTGGGCCAGCCCAGTGGTCTTGGTCCCAAAGGCTGCCACGCCTGGTGCCACACCTGGACTCCGGTTCTGTGTGGACTACCGAGGACTCAATTCAGTCACCAGGACTGACGCGCACCCCATATTTCGTTTCTCGCGCTGCATCGCATTTGGAGATGCAGCGCGAGAAACGAAATTCGTTTTATTTATTTATATGTGTACTTACCTGTAATCCGTAGTTTACTACCCCCCACCCTGCCCCTCCCTCGCCCCACGGCAGCGCCCGGCGGCACTCCCACCACCGACCGCTACTGTGTTGTATATGATCTATTCAGTGATTTTTTTTAGAAAAGGCTTGACATTGATTCTATTTGACTGTCCTGTGAAACTTCTGAATATTTCATGTTTGTGTTTTGTTTAGATCATTCATTTGTTAATGCATGTTGAAGTTATGTTCCTTGGCCAATAGTTCCCTTGGGGCAGTCTTTGACATTTAAATGATATACATTGCTGTATACCTTGGCGGTTGCTGTTTATCCTTGTTTGACCAGCTGGATAATAAGCTAATACACATTTCATGAAGGCTTGGGAATCAAGGTTCAAGAATAATATTTGTAACAATTGGGAGAAGTGCACAGACGCCATCGCCTTCTAGTCTGTACTTGGACCTGAAGGAACAAATGCTATTTCATGTTCTAGCGCTTCGCACATGACTGATGATAAGGTAGCACTGCTCTATCTTCTGCTCTCAGCTGACAGAGAGCTTCTACCAAAACGAGTTCATTGTTACTAAGATTGTCTTATTTTTGCTGAAAACTGCGTTCTGCCATAGCGTACATACTCAATGTTTTACAACATTCAATCTTTAGTTTCAATTACTGTGTCTAAGACCGCACTAAGGGCCACACAAAGTTTCTTAATCAAAGTTCAGTGAAAGAATCTATATTTCTTCTTTTGCAGATCCTAATTATCTGAAAGACTTACCTTTATAAAAAGAAAGGTGATTGCGTTTCTGTTTAACAGAAACAAAGGTTTGTCAGTTAAATACAAGATGGTACACAGATTAAAAAGTTAAACTTTGCCAAATGTGGTTGAAGGAATAAAAGACACTTGCATCAATCAAGTAAACAGATGCACACCAAAGTTTATGTGTGAATCAAATGATAATAACGAAACAACATCAAAATTCAGGCAAAGATTATACAAGCACAGACTAAGGGCCTCATTTATGAAAAGTGTTGCATTGCTGCGGTAAAACAGCGATGCAACACTTCTCATTGCGCCCTCCTTGCGACACCATGGATGCACTGTATTTACTGTACGGTGCTCCATGTTGCAAGGATTGACAGATATGTCAGGAATACTGAAGTAACTGTTGGCGCAGAAATGGCGCATTGCTGGAGTGTGTCTGGAAACATACGCAACTCCAGCAATGTGTCATTTCACAAGGCCTGCGCCAAACCTTGTGCCTGCTTCAAGCAGGCGTAAGGATTTGACTATGTGAGGTAGTAGAAGTGTCGCAGTGAAATCTGGTAGATTTCACTGCGACTCTTCTACGTGCCTTTTCTACTCCGGAACGCCGACCCTGCATACATTGGGGCAGATTTACAAGCCCCTTGCGCCACTTTTGCGTCACTTTTCCCATGTTAAAAATGACGCAGAAGTAGCGCAAGGGGCTTGTAAATAAGCCCCATTATACCTGACGCAGGTATAATGTAGCACAGGGTTTTACAAAGTGACGCAATTTTTACGCCACCACAGCGTCACAAAAAGTGACGCAACGACAGAGTAAGGGCCTCATAAATAAGGCCCTCAGTATCCGAAGCACCTCTTTCATGCACCTTGCACCACGTGTGGACAACAAAACACAATTATGAACAAATCCACGAGGAAACTGATTACAACAGAAAATCAAGATGTCCCAGGAGAGTAGAACTGTCTAGGCTTTGCATCTTTTAGACAGCCACACTCAGCAGAACTCACTCCTGAAGATCACTCTCATCAGTCCAGTTAGAGCACACAAACCCTACTTGTTAGTAATGGGAAACACAACCGTCCATTATGCTGTATTGACTGACCAACATTTGCAAGCAAAGGGTCACAGCTCAATATTTGCAAAAAAGGAGATCAAGTACCGCTAAACGGGATTAACAGTGAATAACCACTATATTCAGAGAACGTTGTGCAGTGGAGTAGGACTGCACATTACCCTAAAGATATTAACTGGTGACTGATGGGTTGAATGAATCAATGGGCCTTATATGGAACTCTATAAACAGCTGTAAGTAGAAAGAATATTAGGTATAAAAATGGCTTAATAGCATAATAATTTGCGAGAATACTATCAGCGAAAAAGTATAGAGTAGAGACTGGAAGGTCTATGACCATACATGTGCATTACAATAGTGTTAATTCTCATTGATTTTGCCAGAGTATTTAAAATTTTGCCCAGCATAAGACTACACACTTGGTACTGTATGAACAAAATATTTATTTTGTAAAAGAATCAACAGTACCATACTTAATTCAATTACTCACATCAATTACTTCAGTGTCAGAGTGTTTTAAAAAAAAAATGCTTTTTCAGTGTATGGGAGCTCAGTGGACTAATGCATTCATTGCAGGTTTTTTTTTTTTTAAACTGTGTGATTACTATTTGAACCCCAGTTAGTCAACTAGAAGTTTGGAAAAATTTGGATAACTTTTGCCAAAAAGCTTGATAAGTTGACCGACCCAACAACGAGAGTCAAGCCAGCAATGTTGTACCGTGACTCGGCCTGAAATCCAGTTTTGCCTCTCTGAAAGCTCCGGAGCTCTTCACCATCTATGACGAGAACCAAGACCTCCAAGAATCAAGGCATCGTGCTAAAGCAGGTTGCCATCGGCAAACTGCACTCCGGCTTGCCAAGAAGTCTCTGTCGACATTGAGGGAAAAGAACCAAAAAAGTAACTAAGCGCGAAGGTAAAAGTTTGACTGGCCCCAACCACACAATGTATCCAACACAGGCTCCATCGTGATCTGCCTGAAACTTTGACATGGTAAGGGGTCCAGGGCGACCAGATGTCCCCAGTTGGCACTTCATGCTTTTAAGCCTTAGAAAGCACATTTTTGCATTTAATCTTAAAAAAATCATATCTCTGTTTCCCTACATTGGATTTTTGTCGTTTTGGTGTCATTTTAAAGATTGGAATATTTCCTATTTGTATAAGTTGGTGTTGTGTTTTGGTTGTGTCTTGTGTCTTACTTATTTACTGTTTTGGTGATATTAAATGCTTTACACTCCTGCCTCCTAAGTTAAGCCTGACTGCTTGTGAGCCAAGCTACCAAGGGTTGACTGGACCTTGTTTGCAATTTTGGTGTACCTACCAGCACCTATTAATAAACCCCCTTCTAATATCTGTCCGAGTGCACAGAGTAAAATAAAAAACAAAACTGTCGGGCCATTCTACTCACTCAAACAGTAGTTTTTATATCATTTTGCTAAAGAAGTGGGTGTGCTACATATGATTAATATTTTAGCTTTGGTTGACAATTTTTTATCAAGTGTTATAGCTGGATGTCTCTTTAAAAAGTGCAACACAACCACCCTTTCAACTTATCAAGACTTGAAGGGGATAGAACAGCTAAGAATATTCCTTCACATTTGTAGCACAAACACTTGGAACTGACGGGATCTCCCCACTTTAGTTATTCTGCAGGAGATGTTTTGTACCAGGACTGCAACTAGTCAACCTTCAGAACAGGGCTTGCTGTTGTTTGAGAGCCGTGCCTGCTGTGGACCTTTGCTCCCAAAAAATGTGGCTTGAAGTATCATTCCAGGGGAAGCTGGAGTCCTTAAGTGGATTTGAATCAATGGTGAAGTGTGTAAGAAGCTGGCTCTCTATATAGTTTACTAAAACAAAGTACACTGTGCAGAGAGTCCAGTGAGTCCCCTATTGGTTTACAAAGGCAAATGTAGATAATACTAATGCTCTATTCGTGGTAGTGTGGGCGAGCAGTTAGGCTTATAAGAGGGTAGTGCTAAGCATTTGTTGTACTCACAGAGGCAATAAATGAGACGCACACAAGAATAAATCAAAGACCAATTTATAAAATAATATTGATTTGTATGTATTTTTTAAGAACAAGAACTTCGATCTATAGTGAGTACTTCAGGAGTTACGATTTTTAAGACTTTGGAAAATATAGCACTTTTGTGTTCAATTACGCACCATTGAAGTCAATGGGGAAAAGCAGACAAATGCATATAAAACCAGGCACAGCTTTCACGAAGTTCACCTTCTCATTTTAGGTCGATAGCAGGACCATGTCCAAAGTTCCAGCAACAGAAGATCGGGAACGTCCCGAATTCGGCCGGAAGCAGGGTGCTGAAGGTGTTGGTAGCTGGTACGCTATGACGGAGGGGGCCACCTGGAAAGACGCTGCACAGGAGGACTTAGAGATAAGTCCGGTTGGTCCCACTGGAGGGAGGAATTTGCAAGGGTCGCAGGACCATGGGAGCACAGCTGGTTTGTCGTTAGTGGGGCTGGTGGGGCCGAGTGCAGAGCAGATGGGTCAGCTGGGCTTGTGCATTGAGAAGTCCTCATGGTCAGGAGCAGGCAACTTGGAGTGGCGATTTTGGGAGAGCTGGACCACTCAGGACTTGGGTCTCAGGGTTCTCAATGTCCATCGTTGGGTGCTTGTTTCTGGAATCACTGGAGTCCGGAATGGACTCTTCGTCTTGATGTTTGCTGTTGGGGGTCTGGTACCTCAAGTATTGCTACGGTGGGGCTCCTGTAGGACCTAATGTCTCCAAACTTGGTGGGGAGACAGATCTGACCCTCTGGAGCTGATGTACCTCTTTTGGTGCAGGTGCTGCATCAAAGTCATATAGGAGGAGCACGTCGACAAACCGGACTCAGTAGATTCCGTTCCTGCGCTGTGCAGGGGAGTGATACCTTCACTCCAAGCAAGGTTCTTGGTGATTTTTCGAAGTCTAGGGGAACTCCAGGGTCCTTGGAGTCTTCACAGGTTCAGGACACCACAGCACACCACAATTGTTGAGTCCTAGAGGCAGCAGGCAGGGTTTGGTGCCAATTTCTTCTGCAGCAGGACTTCAGTTGTCGGGCAGCAGGTCTTCTTTGCACTTTTTTTCTTCTGGTCCATCAAATCTAAGTTTCCTGGTCTAGGGATGCCACCTAAATACTAGATTTAGGAGCGTTAAAGGGAGTGACAGGTAGTAGCCAATGGGCTACACATCTTTAGGGTGTCTGCACCCTCTAAGTGACCACTTCCTGTTAGAAAGGGTACTACTTAGCCCTGCTAGGTTATTTTTCCACCATCTCAAGAGGGTGAATTTTCAGGAGAGGTGTTCATATCACCTGCCACACCTTAGGGGTGGTCCTGGCTGAATGTGGACACTCTTCCTCATCTAACTAATTTTACTGCCTGCCCTCCTGCCAAATGTATAGCAGGACAGGGGGGTTGGTATCCCACACTATCTGGGGAAGTCTGGGCTGAACTTCAAAGGTGGCATCGCCTTTGAAGCTTCCCACTCTGGAAGCCTATTCCGGCTTGGAGGAGGTGTGAAGCACCTCTGCCCACAGCAGGCTTTGTTCTTGGCCTCTGAAAGCACGGGCTGTCACCCCATGAGGTCAGAAACATGTCTGGTGGTGGCAGGCTGGCTATGACTAGTCAGAGAACACGCCAGTGCTCGGTAAGTTTTCAGGGGACCCTCTAAATTATCTCCTGTGTGCATTTATTAATAAATCTGGCATCAATGAGGATTTATTAAGTCAAGATGTTTGGTACTAAACATCTTAGGGTACAGTAAAGCCATCATGGTGCTAGGAAACACTTAATGACAAGTATCCAACCCATGTACTCTTTATGGCTTCCCTGTGCACTTACAATATCTAGCAGTGGCTCAGATATTGTAGGGTCATATCTGCTCATGCAAATATATGTCCACACGTGGGGTATAGTGCACCCTGCCTTAGGGCTGTAAGTCCAGCAGTAGGGGTGACTTACCTATATCTCATGCAGTGTATGAGGGCATGCACACAGGGCTGTGTGCGATGTTGACTCTACGGTTTTCTCTGCACCAAGACACACAGCCTGCAGTGGCAGCTTGCATGGCCTTGGTGAGGGGTATCTGGGGTGGCACAATTCGTGCTGCAGCCCAGTGGACCCTCTTCAGTACCCATGCCCTAGGTATCAGGGGTGCCATTTTCTAGGGACTTACAGGGGTGGCTGAAGTTGTGCCACCCTCTTGGTACAGTTTTGGGAAAGAGATATGACACTGGGAACCTGGGGGCATATTAGCAAGACCGGCGATAAAATTATCGCCGTTTTAGCGGCAGGAAACTGCCGCTAAAACGGCGATACTGGGCTTGCTAATATGCGTTATAGAATTCCAATAGAAGCCCAGGTTAGATGTGCAGGACATCTAACCTGGGCTTCTATTGGAATTCTATAACGCATATTAGCAAGCCCATTATCGCCGGTCTTGCTAATATGCCCCCCGGTTAGCAGGGACCCAGTGCACTTCTAGTTCGAAATCACATCAGGCATCAAGCAAACAGTGGGGCCTAACCATGTCAAAAGAGGCACTTTCTTAAAAAGTGGCAACAGGTTCTGGTAGAATTGGTGCTGATGCCAGCACACACCACACTTGTTTCTTAGGTGAAAAGGGTCACTATCTGTCAACCGTGAACATTTCAAGACATTGTCTAAAGGGAAATAGTTAATTATCCCTAGATTAAAAACAATACTTTGAACCAGGAGTTCACTTGGCATCTAGGCCGACAAGCTTTGAATGGCAGAAGCTCGGGTTGACTTTGCTCCATTCAAGTTTTTGGAAGTGCAGGTCCATTGCTGAATGAGAGCTCCTCCATGAGGTACTGTGATTTAAGGAAATCAAAGTTGATACAACATTCAAGTTGGTCCTACTTACATTTTTGAGGACCATTAAGTTTAAGTGTGAAGGAAAAGTCTGTTATTGAAGGAAAGCATCACATTTTATCTGAACATGAGAGCTTGACAGTTGGCTAAACGAAGTCCCTGTCAAATTAATAACTTTTAGAAACCTATTTATTACTTTTACATATTTATGGTTTACCAATTCCTTTTTAAGGGGATATATTCTTCTCATAATGATTTATTGTTTCTATTTCAATTTACTTTTATTTACCATTGATTTTTAACATTGTAACTATTTTTACTTTTGACTAGAACTTTGACGTTACAATTTTTTGAAATACTTACTTCTGCTGGTGGAATTTTTTAGTCTTGGCTTTTCATTTATTATGATATATAAAGTGTTCCCTAGTGTATGCTCATCAATTTTCTTTGATTATTGCTTTTCATTTCTACTTTCCTTCTTTATTTAACATATTTTTAATTACATTTGCTTCCTTGGATATTGTATTTGTTTATATCATATGGTGTAGCTTTCTATTTGCAACCCAACACCTCCATGTACTTTCTATGAGGATTTCCTTGATGCGTACACCAAGCCCCTAAGGGCTGTTTTCAGTGCAGGCTTGATGTGGTACCACTCTTTCTGAATGATAATCAAACTATAATACTAATCTTATCCTCTTCACAGCCCATCCATTAGATTTTGTAGCTACTTTGCATTACTCCATGTAGGTCCTTCCTAGGAATTTGTATTGTTCAATGCATTTTTTTTTAGCAGGAACAGCAACATTTTCTGAAGCATGCGCAATAAAAAATGTGCACTTTCGATCACTGTGCTGGCTTGTGGGGTCATCAGGAACTTATTGATTGACTTGTAGCAGTGAGATAGGAGAAAGGAAACAGTGTTGACATGTTTGGATATCACTCACGCTATACAATCATCAATATTTAATGAACTTGATAAGAAATCATTTGGACGCCTGACAATTTCTATGTGCAGATAGACAGAGCCTTTTGGATAATCTAACTTAAAATATTTTATGATCAATAATCAACATTACGTAATAAACCAGCTCGCATAGCTATGACGAAACTGTATCGCACCTGGTATGATGGGGGCATCGCACTCCCGAACATACAAACATACTATTGGGCCTCCCAATTGATAGTGATTAACCAATGGATACATGTCCCACACACAGACCCAGCTTACATCCTAGACCAATTAGAGTTGGGAGAAGAGGGGCTATATCGAGCGCTCTATAACAAGACCCGGGCCCTCATAGGCCCCACGAACCACACACTGCAGGTATGGAACATTGTGCACAATAAGCTAGGATGGCACAACAAGATCACACAAGCAACGCCCCTCTGTGTCACGGACAGGCTGGGAAGATTGGGTAAGAGCAAAGGCTTTAATCACTGGGACAATATCGGAATATCCAGGGTTGGTGATCTTTGGGTGCGGGGAAGGGTGATCCCATTTACACAGCTCCAGGACCAGTATGAGATGGCACCAACGGAACAATTCCGCTACCGCCAGATCAGACATGCCCTAGAGGCGGTAATTCCCCCTGACACCACTCTACCCGAGGCCTCCCCGTTGGAGGATAGGCTACTGACGGACCATATGGACAAAAGAGCAATCTCTAAGACCTATCGAAAGATTATTAATAACATGCCAGACCCCGTGCATGGGCTCAGAGACAAGTGGCAGGCGGACCTGGGAGAGTTTGATGACACTGATTGGCAGGAGGCACTAGCATCACCTAGAGAAGTAGCGATCGCATCCAAATTATGCCTCGTACAGCTCAAGATCTTCCACAGAATCTACTTCACTAGAACTACTCTTTATAAGATGGGGAGAGTTGACACCCAGCTCTGCCTGCGGCAATGTGGGGCGGTGGGTACATTCTTTCATACGTTGTGGGCCTGCCCGGTAGTACTGTCATATTGGAAATCAGTCATGTCCATCATCACGAGGGTGAGTGGGAATCCAGTCCCTCCAGAGCCCAAATGCTGCCTGCTCAATATTTGGGAAGCGACGGACCTCAACTCGACATCGCAGACCTGGGCAACCCTGGGTATGATGTTGGCCAAGAGGAATATTGATAAACGCTGGGATGTGGCTTCCGCCCCCACACTCACAGAGTGGTGCAGAGATATGGACGCGGCCATGGTGACGGAAAAGACCGTATACGTGCACAGAGGCTGTCCTAAAAAATGGATAAGAATATGGGGAGGCTGGAATACCTATAGAGGGGGTATATGTGAATTACCAACAGTGACCCATGAAATGGAATAAAGTAATGCAACTGACACTAATGTATGTAACGATATACACGCATGCGGCATGATTCGAACATTAATGTATTGTAAACAGAAATAACAAGAAATGTATATTGTCTGGACCGTAAATACTCTGTTTGATATGTACAAAGAAGTGATGATGGTGCCATTTACAATTAAATAAATAAAAAACAGTTTTAAAAAAAATAATCAACATTATGGCAACTATAGGGCAAGTCAGAAAATGTTAAACATTTTACTTTAGTTAGTGTACATGTGGACATTGTGGCTTATGTGAAAAGATATCGCAATTGTTATACACCTGACATAATAAATGGCCTATCGGAAGCTATGATTATGTTGGCTGTATGTATAAGTGGGGAATTATGTTTAACTTTGACATCACTACTGGTGAATATCTCTTAACAATATACATATTTAATATAGGTCTTAGGCATGTAAATAAATATCAATAGAAGGCACACAACTAAAGGTTCACCGATTTTTAAAATGGCAATAGTTCATCATCATCAATATTAAATTCTTTATTTGGCAAATAAAGTAAACCATAAACGCACATAATATCAAATACAAGTCCACAGTGTAGCAATAGTATAGATCCAGATTTACATTAATTTAAAAACCATATAAAGTGTGATTACATCTGTCAATAATTAATTTGGTCAAAGAACAGCTACATAGCACTTCACACAACTAGCAAACAGCATCATGTGAGTACCAGTTGTCAGCCTACCCATCGATGATAGCCCACAATTTGCAGCATGAGAAATATAAATGGGGTTCTGTAGAATATATCCCATTAAAAACTTTTAAAAAAAATAAACACGATGCAACAAAGGGACCTTCAAAACCTTGTGTCAAATTGCCAATACTTCATAGCGATTGTTACATGGTGAACTATAGCATTGATATGGTCTCATAAAAAAATCTACATTCACAAATGGAAATGCTTCTGTATGTAAAATTGTTCTAATCTAAATTCAAGACATGATGCATTAGTGGGGGAGTATTGTCTCCTGCTAGAAAATGAAAAATAAAAAAGGTATTTTATTGAAAATTCAGGCAACAGTATAGCGAAGATGGGTATTAATTGCATACGAAGAAATGAGAGAAATAAAAGAAATTGAGAAAAACTATGAACCACACTGTGCAGAAATCTATGAATAATCTGAGGAAGAGATATCAGAATGAACTTAGTTGTAATGTATCAAATGCTTTCATAGATGATGCAAAGATGACGCATTTACATGTTTTTCTTCCATTTAGGAATCTATGCGGTTTTTCATCACAGGAGAAGCCAAACATTGCCAAAGGCAAGTCAATATTTATGGACATTTGCATGGAGAAAGTGGCAAATAGAAGGAATTATCGAAGGGAACCGTAGATGCCATATTCTGACCTCTTCATTCACTCACTAATTTATAATAAATGAATATAGAATGTTGCTTTTCTTAGAGGGAAATATCGACGTGGGTGGTGCCACACTGATGTAAATCAGCGAAGCAACATGTCTGCTGATATTCTGGGATGCATTTCACATTATCTGTGGAGGAGCAGTAGGAAATCAGAAAACAGACTTTGAGTCTCAAATCAGTTAAGAAGCCTAAAAATCTCACACTTAAAATAGAACCAAACCAGTTCTTTAGCATGAGTCAATGGATTTGCAATCGGGTGTTACTAAAACTGCCCTGATTTACTGTACACAAATGGAAAACTGTCACTCCTTGAAAAAGCTCTCTGTGTTACCATCCTAAAAGCACCAACCCAAAGTTCTGGTCCTGTTGTGTACCCTGTGTTGCATTGGTCAGTCTCCACCTAAGGCTCAGTGACAGATCCATTCTGTAGATTGGGCTCCAAGACCATGTCATGATCTCCCTTAGTTGGGAGATAGACTCAAAGGGTGAGCCGGTGATCCCTGAGGGTGGGAGTCACCACTTCCACCAGGTGAAAGTAAAAGGGGTCTGAGTCACTGCTCTGAGGGACACAGGGGCTAGCCAGACCATGATAGTAGAAAGGCTAGTTTCCCAAGAGCAGTACACCTTCTAGGTGTGTAGGGTAAATCAGGCCCATGGGCAGGACTTCTTCTGCCCCACGGCACTGGTATCCCTCGAATGGGGTGGGGAAGTGACCCAGAGGAAGGTCATAGTTAGTCCCCAGATGCCCATAGGCTGCCTTCTGGAAAATTAATTTCACCCCCGGTGTCAGTAGAACTGAGAAGGGTGACCGCCAAGGTCGCCCTGACAGTTCAGTTTTCTGGAGGTACAAGCAGAGGGAACGGGCAGCTAGATGGAGGGGCAGGGTGAGTGAGGACTAACTCCCTGTTCCATGTTCAGCCTTAGGGTAAAGACCTGGGGTTTATTGGCCAGTGTCAGGATGCCCCCACTGAACTTGTAGGATGTAGAGTGGAAGTAGGGTATAAAACCCCTGGGGCTACAGCCTCCACTCTGAGTCACCTCTGAGAAACCCCAGGAGCCCATAGCGACCTCTTTGCCAGCCCCAATACTGGAAGAGAGGCCTACACAATATCCTGGCTTAGAGCCTCCACCTACCAGTGGATGGCCCGAGCCCGAGCCCTGGCTCCTGACACTGACATCTGCTAGTGGCCTTTGTTGATTAATATTCTTAGTGGCAGATCAAAGGCGTAGAATGGGACACATCACTTTGTTGCCCATGGTGGTACTCTTTGCCTACAGGGATGCATCTGGGGGTAAATTAATGTTAGGTGCTGCACAGATGGGGTCCACAGATGAGGAGAAGGGTTCCCCATGGGTCAGTTCAGTGGCTCAGGAGAGTATAGACAGAGGGGTCAAGCTGAATCCAGAAAGCTGTAGAACTGACATGTGCCCTTTGCGGTGGGAGCCATTGTTGATGTTCTAGCGTCTAAGCAGTAGACTTCCCTGATTAGGTATTGATTAGTCGCCCCTGGTTTTAAGCTGGAAGGGGGTTGTGTTGGAAATGGTGCTTATTGCAGGGTCACCCCAAAACGTATTGTTTTCCTCCTCCTACTTTTTGCTGAATTCGTCGTTGCTGGTATTAGGACTCTGAGCACGTTACCACTGCTTAACAGGGCTAAAGTGCATGTGACCTCTCCTCTAAACATGATAATATTGGCTTATCATCAATTGGCATATTTAATTTACTGATAGGTCCCTAGTAAAGTGCTCTACATGTGCCCAAGGCCTGCAGCACTGATTGTATCACCCACTTAAGTAGCTCTTTAAACATGGCTCAGGCCTGCCATTGAAGAGACTGTGTGTGCAGTTTATTCTGCCATGTTGTCCTGGCAAAATTAACCTTTTGCCAGGACCAAAGTTCCTTTTATACATATATGTCACCCCTAGAGTAGATCCTGCACAGCCCAAAGGGCAGGGTGCAATGTATTTAAAAAGCAGAACAAATTCATTTAAGTTTTATGTGCCCTGGTAGTGAAACACTCCTAAATTCGTTTTTCACTACTGCAAGGCCTATATCTCTCATAGGATAACATTGGGATCACCTTATTACATTTTATAAGTGCAATTTCCAAAGGGAAAGAAATGACTGTATCAAGTTCGGTGTCTCTGGAATCCTAATTTAAAATCCTAACTAATAGTGAAGTCGGATTTTATATTGCAATTCTGAAAATGCCACTTTTAGAAAGTTGACCTTTTCTTGCTTTAGCCATTTGGTGCCTGTAGCCGGTCTCTGAACACATGACTGGGTGCAGTTGACAGTTGGTCTTTGTGTATTCCTCCTGGACATCCACACACAATGGGAGCTTAGGTGGTTCTCAATGGGCCATCTCTGGCAGGATGGGAGGGAGGAGCTTAAACCTGAATAGGCTGTGACCTATCCACACGCAAATGGCTGCATAACCCCGTGTAGTGAGTTTGGAGCCAGGGCAGGAAGGGAAGACCACTATGCACTTCAAAGGTATGTCTTTGAATTCTCCCCCACTTCAAAGGCACCACTGTGCATAAGTACTGGACCTCAGACACCTCCACTTCAGTGCACTTCTGGACCTGTGGATACTCTGCCAGGAAAAAGGCCTGCTGTGCTGCTGAATGACTGCCACTCTGCTAGACTGCACTCTGCCGGACTCCTGCTTTGCTTTGCTGATCAGCTGCCTGCTGCCCTCTTCCCTGGATGAGAAGGAATGGACCTGCATCTCTTAACTCTAGAACCCAGAGTGATTCCAAGGGCTGGTTGGCTGTCCTCCTGATAGGAAGCCTTAGGGACATAACAGGCTTCCAACCCCTGCATCTGGGCTCTGTCATCTGTACGTCTACCCTGCCAAGTGGGCCTGAGGTGATTGCCAGCGAAACCAGCGCATCTTATCTGCTGAACGACGCATCCCTGAGTAGAACTGACCCATCTCCTTGCCTGAACGTGCATCCCCAAACAAAACCGAATCATCGCCACTGCTACGTGGATTGGACCTATCACAAAAGACTCGCATCGCTGACACCTCCCTCATCTTGGAACCAGCGCATCGCCTTTGTAACCGCTGCTGCGTGACGCTTTTCCCGGCGAAAGTTCCTGGCATCCCTCATCGACGGCAGCCTTGACGATAGGAGCCAAACTCCGCATCACAGCTTCACCACTCAACGGAATCAACACATCTCCTCTGCTGCGGTTCGCTTCCTTGACATTGGACTTCACAAATCAAGCCCTGTCGACAGGACCCTCAATGTCAATGCATCAGGACCTCAGAAGGCAGCCTTGCCGCATCTCGGAACTGGTGCATTGCCTCTTCTGCACGACGCTTGTTCGACGTGGATCCACACAAAGTCCCACAACCAGGATTTAAGGTACTTTGCTCTGCGGGCCTAACTGGAGTCCCTGTAGCCGGCCAGTGCTCCATCGCGGTCAGCTTGAACTTGTGATTTTGTCCAGGTCCAGTGCGACTAGATATCCCCAATTGAGCTTTGTACTTTTTGGCGCTATTTTACTTAAAACAAATTGGATTTTAGTTGTTTTGGTCTTGTTTTATATATTGAATTCAGATCTATTTTTCAACCTTGGTTTGGGAATCGTTTTGTGTGGTGTTTTTACTGCTTTACTATTTGAAGTGTTGCACAAATACTTTACATACTGCCTCTAAGTTAAGCCTGACTGCTCTGTGCCAAGCTACCAGAGGGTGAGCACAAATTAATTTTCTAGGATTGTGGTTGCTGCTTGACCAGGGCTCATACCTCAGTCAACCAGTAACCCAATTTCTAACAGTAATGCTTCGAATTTTGAGTCCTGAGATCTTGACAGGCAACCTAGTGAAAGAAAGGAAATATGGATTTTTACTGAAATGGTTAGTGTTGTGAAATGTTTCTAATGTCACATGTTCTGATTTCTGACAGTGAAAAACGCATGCTGTATCACTGAAATGTTCATTGATGTTGAAAGGTCAATTTTTCATTGATATTGGTACTGTGTTGAAATGTTAGTTGTTTGGCCTTCCAGATTGAAAGGGCAAATGATATATTGATTACGGTAAAGCTGTAAGTGTATGGGATAACATGCTGCATTAACTATAAAAAGATATAGGCATGTTTGTAACACTGTGAACACCATTGAAAAAGCCAATAAGACTTTTATTTTTATAACTGCTTAGCTCTGTAGCATTCGATATAGGCACATTGGGGGCATTGTGGTTTTAAGGGATAGGGACTCCAAGTGTAAAAACCCTTAAAAGTGCTTCTAAACCATGGGGTCTTATTTAGGTTTAGGGGGTTAATTGCCCACTGGGACTTTTTTCTATGGTTGGGCATTTTTCTAAGGTAGGTGTGTTGATACCACATAGTTTGCTGGACAACTTTAGAAGAAGTACTATTGGTTTCGCCACCTGCCATTTTGTAAATATTTTTGGTATTGTGTGCATTATTAGGTTGGGTGTGTGATAAAAGTGCTATTCTACTTTAAGAGAAAAAACACTGATTGGACAATGATTTTGTGAGCGTTATTAAATGTGCTGCTTCGTTCTGAGTTTCTAGCCAACAGCCTCTCCATCATTCAGGGATGGCCAGGTCTTTCTCACTTCCTTGAGAGTTAAGTGCTGAAATGGTTTATTGGTTCCCAGTGATGGTCCACAGTAAAGCGACCTGGGAAAACAGAAGCAAAGTTTACACCACTGAAGCCAACTAACGTCTGACTGTCCTGGGATCTACAAACTGGGTCACACTCCATCCAAGACCTGTTGTGACATGGTCGTCACTATACATTACAGCCTAGCGGATCCATTAAGCTTCAACTACAAAAATAGACATACTCTTCCTGGCACATGGGTGACTTTTGTGGAATCTGCCTCTGTGTTTGCTCCCTGTCTTCTTCACCAGCTCAGCTCCTCTTAATATCTCATAAAAATGCATGCCTGAACCCAAAGTAGAAGTCAAAGATAAAGAGCTGAAAACGTGGAACTTCCTTGTGCCTGCTCCCAGTCTCCTTCACCAGCTCCACTGTTTACTTCCTTCCACTTCTAGCTTTCTGTCTCTGAGCCCAATTCACTTCTTGCTTGAAAGTCAGAAATTAAGTAGATGAAAATGGAAGCCACAGCACATTCCAGGGCTACTCCTGTGAAACTCATACGCATCACCATTTAAGACAAAGACATGCACTATATTCAATTCGCCACGTGAAAATGTGATGTTAAGGTGAATTTAATTCAAGGAAAAGTATTTTCCTCCTTTCTCTCAACCCCATAAATATTACGAATTTCCCTCACTATTCCCTACTAAAGAGATTAACTGCCTTCATTATTAGAATAAATCACTGAATATTTTTAGGGTGGGTAACTATGTGCATAGTTTGTGAATTGTCACAAAATTTCAAGATTGCTCGCTTTCACAAAATTTTGCTTTTAGATCCTTTGTGTAAATGACCAAACCTACCCTTTGAGCAGCCATAGAGCAATTTCTTTCAGAGCAAACCCTGCTTACCAGAGCAAATTTAGCATTTATTTAAGACCAGAAACAAATGTCTGTTAACTTGCTGTAGACCTGTTTACTTTTGGTGAATTTATGTTATGTTTGTTATGTGAAATTCCTGAAATTACACCATTATACCACAGGTAGTTAAGCACCGATTACTGCAAACATTTAGCAGGAGTGCATGGGAGCAATACAAACAACAGTCTGCTGTTTGCGCCGCTTGAGTTTTCGGACGTATCAATATTCAGAATTGCGATGACCTAATTGCGATTTTCTGTGAATCGCAATTAGGTAATCAATATTCCTAATTTATGAAACTCATAGAGCTTCATTTAGCCATTCCTAGTGGGTCGCAAATCGACCTACCTCTTGAATATTAATAAGGTAGGTCGCAATTTGTGACCCATTAGAAATCGCTAACATCACAGGTATGGTGGTCTGCTTGAGTCAGCAGACCACCATGTCTGTGATTGCTTTTAAACAAAACAATCACTTTTTAAAAAGAATGCAGCCCGTTTTCCTCAAAGGAAAACGGGTTGCATATAAAAAAGAAAAATGAAAACTTTTCTTTATATTTGTTAAGAGTAGACATTGGTCCGTGGGACCACTGCCTGCTCAAAAAAAGTTTTTACAAACTTTCACAAAGGGGAAGGGGTCCCTTGGGGTCCCCTTACTGTTTGCCAATGGGTTACAACTTACTTTAAGTAGGTGGTAAAATGCCAATGTTTAGCAACTGCATTTCAGTCGCTAAACATTCTAACAAACCACTGCGATTCAGTATTAAGAAGGGACGCACTAAACACGCCCCTTCCTAATACTAAATCGGTATGTATTTGCAATTCCAAACTGTGATTCGATTGCAGGTTACGGAGTCACAATTTGGGAATGATGCATACCAAAATTCATTTTTCTTGACGCAAACGGCCCGATTCTGCGAATTGGGCTGTTTGCGACCGGAAAAATGCTTGATACATCGGCCCTACGTTTTTTGCACAAAATGTGTCCTCGTCAAAACTAGATACAAGGACACATTTTGTGTTAAAATAAAGCACCAAATAGCCTTTGTGTATTTCATGTAGTCACATCTAACTTCACATCATTTTTCCAAAATGTTGCGTAAATATGTAGAAGCAAACTACTTGAAGTTCAAAGCATGCATACGTGTAATGACGATAGCATGATTTTGCCCTCACAAAGCTCCTCCTACCTGTGCCCCTAGGTTTCCCTTAAGTGAGCATTGTGTCATTAAGGACCTCTCTGCTCACACTAGGTACTTGATGGAGCATCCATCCCTTCTTATTCCAATTGCAACATTGAATCGTCACAGGCTGTGCTTCCCCTTCACTGCATCTGTTCCCTGCTCTCCCTTCCTGCCTCTCTCTCCTCTGTCCACTCAGTGGGACCACAAGAATGAGGCAATGCAGAGGTGTTAAGGATGAAGGAAAAAGCGTGGTGCATATTAAGAAGAGGAGTGACATTGACACATTCGTCAATACTGACAGATAAAAATATCTTATCCCCTAGGAACAAGATAGTAGAACTGCGTTATTGGAGGGGAACATTTAAACTTTTAATTTTATTTCAGATTTTCTACTTCTGATGTTTTCTCTTCCTAAGGTCTGTAATTAACATATATTATTGGTAAACAATGCAATGATACTCATTGTATCACCCTTGGAGGGATCATAGCGTGTGTTGTTTCCATTGGAATTAGTAACAGCCTATGCTACATTATAAACATGAAAGTCCAGGTGAAACTTCGAGAGACCTCAATTAATAATGTCTTTCAATGTGTTCTTTATTAACTGCCTACTCATGCTTAGATTTCTGGTGTAGGGCTTCTACACCTCCATTAACCCCTTTTGTTATCAACTGTAAACATGCATATTTCTGTAAGTCCGGCTTGTTCAACTTTTTGCCAGGTGCCAACCCGTTCTAGTGCCATCGCCTACGTCTAGACACCTGAGCACGAAGAGGTTGGTTAGCGGACCTATACCAGACGGCTGACAACTAAGAAGAATAACTGTTCTCAGACATACACAGGAAGAGTTTTCAGCCTGCTCTCCCCTCGTGCATGGCCGAGCTGCCTGAAGCAGGTGTGTACCTCTGCTGCATAAGAATTAAAGCAGAGTCCCTGAAGTCAGGCGGCTTTTCTTTTCTTTTCACAGTTAGACCAGTCGAGTTCAGAGCCTCATAACTTTCGGATTTATTGTTTGAAAACGGAGCATATATACAGGGGGATATCACCACCAGAACGCCACCTTTAGTGATGTTCAGGTGGCGAGATGCCTTTCTCCAAATTTGCAAAGCGGCGTTAAGCCACTTTTTGTGGCTTAATGCCACCTTATAGATAAGGACCCTTTACATGCATCACTCAGAGTGAAAGGAGCATACAGTGGGTGTTGCTGTGGGCGTTCCACCCATTGCTTATGACGTTGCCCCAGATTTACTAGGATGTGTAAATCTGAGGCAGCTCCAAAAACTAATGCCATGCAAGAGCAGGCGTCAGAATGGTGAAACGAGGAGAAATAATTTTATTTCTCCTCGTTTTTGCTTTTGCAGCACACATAGAAAGAGCAAGATGCCATTAATGATTGTTTATGTGTATGAAGGTGTCTCTTCCTACACATAAACAATAATTAAATAATGACAATTTGCTATTTCTATGTGTGCTGCATTTAGCAGCACACATAGAAGTTACAAATCACCATTAGCGATTGTATGTGCATAAAGGCGCTAGGCAGCTAAATATAGAGCCAGCACTAGGGAAAACACAGGGGTGCGCCATATTCTTGTGAATATAGTGCATCTCTGCATTTTGAAAATGTCGTAGTGCGGTGCTGCCAAATTTGACGCAGCACCATGCTCCGACATTTTCTCGTAAATATGCCCCTGAAAGTTATAAAAATTTTGGCCCAGATGTACGACTATTTGATCGCAAATGGGACTCCTTTCCTTTTACGAATGGGTTTCCAACCATTAATACATATAGAGAGGAATCTCTATTGGAAATAGGTGGCTAGAACACGCCTCTTCAAAATAGCCATACCTTATCCATATTTAAACCATTTGCAGGAGCAGGTAAAAAGTAATCAACTTCTAAAACGGTCTTAGTGCATCGCAAAAAGGATTTTTGTTATCACTAAGGGCCAGATGGACGACCCATTTTTGCATGCGCAAATGGATTAGC
This sequence comes from Calotriton arnoldi, assembly GCA_963921515.1. NCBI lineage: Eukaryota > Metazoa > Chordata > Amphibia > Caudata > Salamandridae > Calotriton > Calotriton arnoldi. Next base: position 1,358,769 of record CAWUFW010001277.1, read on the forward strand.
GACCCGTTTCCGCATGCAAAAACTAATAGGGCCATGTACAAACTCTATTATCTGGCCCTTAGTCACAATTGGAGAGTTTGCAACTGAAATGTACATATAGACACATATTTTTACCTGTTGGAGAATATGATTTGTCTGGTATGCATATACAGACCTGAGACGTTTTTAAGGGTGGTGCAATTTGACTTACATACTTCAAAGAGGTAGACAAAGCAATCTCCTGCTACTAGGATGTGAGGTCTTAGTATGCTGTGTCAAGACACTAATGGGTCAATGGATAGTTCCCAGAGGGCCCTCCAACTAATAATTAAAACTTGTTCCTCTACAGTATTCTTTTTATCGCCATGGTTGTGGAGCAGTGAACTGTATCAGATTATGTAAATATCAAACACAACGGAGTGTGTGGTGCACTTCAAAGAAGCTGCTTTTCATGATGCAGGGAATACAAGAGGGCTGTTTAAGAAAAAAAAGTGCATGCGCACGCTGAAATGGAGGTGCTGTGTGCTTGCTCTAACTTGATGTAGAATCTAGCAACATGCTATTTCTTTTGTAGCTTTCAGCAATGGGCTACCAAATCGTGTGGCTGGGATGACTGAATTGTGTGCCAAATTATATTAATTATTATGCTATTACCATCAAATTACATGGCAAATTATGTATTGATGTTTACCTAGTTCAGCATTTTAGCACACAGATGGTTTGTAAAAGATCTTGATGAATATAGAGGTTTCTGACGTATGATATCGGTTCCCATTCAGTAGATTCTATTAAAAATTTTATTTACCATTTATTAATGATTTTGTGTGTCCATGGAAGTGCAGAAATTGTTTTTTATAATTAGCAGAAAACTTATACGATAACAAGCCTCCATCAACGCCTCCATCTCCTCCGCCACATTGCCGGATATATGGAAACACGCCACAGATCTTCCACTGCAGGAAAAGCCTTCTGAGAACCCATCGATGCTCGCCAACTACAGATCCATCTCCCTGCTGTCATACTCAGCCAAAGTCCAAAAGACACTCATCAATAAATGCCTCACCAACCCTCTCAACAAACCCCAACTCCTCGACATCACACTCACTGTGACATTCAACATGGGCTCCCACAACATTTGAAGCCTACATGAGGTTGGAATCTGGGGACATGCCTTCCCCTGAATCTCCTCCTTACTGAATAGATGGATCCAGACTGTCTGCCTGGATCCCTACTCTTCGGATAACAGTTCACCAGAAAACTACAAACCATTCAGAACATGGCTGCAAGAATCACACTTGACCTCCCACACCACATATACATTGCACCTCACCTCAAGGAACTCCACTGGCTCACAATACGCAAATGAGTGCAGTTCAAACTAATCCTTCACACATTGAAAGCACTATACAACACTGGCCCAGCCAACCTCAATAGCTGCATCTTTTTTCACAATCCATCTAGGCACTTCCCATCCACCAGATTCCTACATGCACACATTCCACACAAATACAGGACTAGACCAGGAGGTAGGACCTTCTCCTACTTTGCCCTTAAAGCCTGGAAACTTGGGGGCATATGTACAAGAAAATGGCTCAGCGGGTGCTGCAAGCAATTCTGCTGTGCTAAGCTGTGTCACTTTCTGAGTACAGGAAGGCACCATATTTCCAACAATATGGCACATTCCTGTACTCACCCCTGCGTCAGCACAAAAAAAGCAGCCTAGCACCAGCGCAGTCACCCTTGCACCATGGTGCAAGGGTGTCTGCATTGCAGGGATGCTTGTTGTTGTGCAGGAAGGGACACTGCTTTATAGACTCCAAATCACCTTTGTGAATACGCCTTAAAGATTATACAGCCCAAATCACTTAGAATAAATACTGACTAAATGACACAAGGGCATTCCGCTTGCTACTCTTTCCATTTATACACATGTTTGAATTGATGCCTTTGTCCTACCCGAGGCCACTAATTCTCATTTTAACCTGATTTTACCCATAAGGTAATCTGAGGTTTTTGACTCATATTTATGTATTTCTAATTGTACCACAAAGTGAGAATTATCCAGAAAATTGGGGATCTGGCAAGAAAAGCACTTAAGTGACATAAAATTCCATTTGGATGTCTATGTTCTATTTAGAGGCAGGTTGCAGTACTGACTCCAGAAGACAACTCTCTTAGTATTACTAGCACTTGTGATTGCTAAACAGAAATGCCTGTCTAGCCTTGTTGGGGCTGTTTGAAAGACGTTTAATCGGGACAGATCAATGCCTCCAAGTTTGACAAATGATGGCGTTAAAGCCAACGACATGAAGAAAAAGCTTTCAAACGAGGTGGGAAGGCTTAATATGATGCTGATGCATGTTTCGTTGAACGAAAGGGCAGCGGTGAAGGCAATCATTAGGGGTGCGTAAATAGATAGTGCTTGAGCTAATCTTGACAGCTCAGTCACCCCCTTGAGTTTGTGCACAGTAATATCCCCATGGAATAAAGGATATGTCGGTGACTCTGCCAGAGCAGGGCAGGTTCCATAGATAATTCTGCACAATTCAACCTTCGCTGCTGAGCCTCTCCTGTGCCAAACAGAGGCAATCAATACGCCCCCCTGGACCGCGTGTCAGCTGAATAGCAGAAGATGGCTCTATTTCAGATGTCTCTTGCAGGAAGGTGAAAGGCGCTCACACAATAAAGTCACTGCCCTTTCGAGTCAATAATGCTCTTTTGACAGAGCATATAAGGCATGACTGCAGAGCCTCCATTTTGTAGGAGTACACTACAGGGCTAACCATGAAAGAAGTGACAGATTACAATGGGGAAATTTGGTTGCCTTCATCTTCGCCACCTCTTGTTTGAATTAGAATCTGAACATTATTTTCAGTAAATTCTATTTTAGTGCCAGAATCTTATTGCCTTTTTTATCAAGAGGAACCTTTTATTCAGAGAATTAATTTCAAATTTAACAATGGTTCCTCTTTTTTTAGATAGGTCCCCCTATTAAAACATGTGCAAAGGCACTAACACTATCTCTATGTGCCCTTCGAACAGGAGTGGAGTAAATACCATCTACTATTGCAAATCCTATTCTGAAAGTGCCCAGTTAACCACTCTTTAAACCTGCTACTAAAAGTGCTAGACCTTTCTGTTACATTAGCAATATCTAGCATAGTTCCCAATTATTGCCTTTCATATATTTTGCAGTGCTTCCTGATTCCCCTTTGCCAAAACCCTACTGTTAGTTGATGCTGAAATCAGATATCATTTTTTGAGCATAAACTGTGAAACTTTGCTGTGCTTGAATCTTCTGAATTACGTGGATTCTATGTGTGAGGGTGTTAGACCTTTCAGCCTTAGGTTTGTCTTCCCCCAAACGTTTGCGTTACTCCTCCATTTTTGCTGATTTTGTTTTTTTGGCCTTAGGACTATGTGCATTTTACCAATGCTGACCAGTGCTAAAGTGCATGTTCTCACTCCCTAAAACATGGCAACATTGGCTAACACCCAATTGGCCCATTTAATTTACTTGAAAGTTCCTAATAAAGTAGTACTCCCTGTACCAATGGCCTATAAATCAAACACTTGTTTTGCCACCCACGTAAGTAACTTTTCTACCATGTTTTCAGGCCTGCCATTCCAGAGTCTGTGTGCAATTTTAAACTGGCAACATAAACATTTTGCCATGCTTAAACCTTCCTTTTATTATACATATATGTCACCTCTAGAGTAGTCCCTAAACAGTTCATAGGGCAGGATGCAGTGTATTAAAAAAATGGACATGTACTTTTAACTTCTGCATGTCCTGGTAATGAAAAATTCTTAAACTCAATTTCCACTACAGCAAGGTCTACCTCTCCCATAGGATAACATTGAGTTACTTTATTACATTTTATAAGAGACAAAATTCAATTGGAAGCAAGTAGGAAATCGAGTTTGGTGTTTAAAGAATTGTAATTTAAAACCCTCTTCAATGGTAAAGTTGGTTTTTAAGTCACAATTCTGAAAATGCCGCTTTTAGAAGTAGGCATTTTCTTGTCCCAACCATTTGGTGCCTGTATCCAGGGTCACATGATTAGGTGTAGCTGGCAATTGGTCTTTGTGTATTGATCCCAGACAGTGCGACATAGGGGGAACAGGTTTTGGCAGGATGGGCTATCTCTGACTTAATAGTGGGGAGTAACTGTCACATACCACACATGCACATCACAAATGCCCTGCCTCAGCACACTCGCAAAGGGTTTCACACTAGTCCTTTGTGCCCCAGACAAGCTGGGGCCAGAGCAGGGAAGCAGGTAATTCCTAACACCTCTGGGGATGGAATCCTCCAGAACCTTCTTTGAATCACAGCAGACACCAAGTATAAATATTGGACCTTCAGACCCAACTTTTCAGTACAACTCTGGACCTGTGAAAGACTCAGAAGGACTGCTGTCTGACTGACTGACTTATTTATTAAGCACACGAATGCCGAGGCGTGTTGGCGCTGAGTGAAAGAATGCTGGGCACACTGATTAAACTGCTGGTTTGGGAAAGAGCTAGGTCTTTATTTGTTTCCTAAAAATAGTCCTGTTTGATTGTAGTCTGAGCTGTGCGGGGAGCGCGTTCCATAGCTTGGCAGCCTGGTACCTGCCTTGCTCTGCTGCTACTATGTTGCCCTGCTACTCTGCCTCCCTGCTACCCTGCTGCCTGAGTAAAAAGGACTGGACCATATTGAACCTAGGACCACAGGAGTGTCTCCAAGGGCTTGTTGGCTGGCCTCCAAATCAGAGCCTCAGGGAAAGAAAAGTCTGAAACCACCTTGAAACCAGCACATGGACTTAGTCTGCTGTGAGTCTTGTCCTCCAAGTGGTTTCACCCCAATCCTGGACCATTGAAAGCGGGCCTAAAAATGCTCTGCCAACCCAGATGTGATCTTGTGGGCAGAACTGATGCAGCCCAATGCATCTCCTCACATTTCTGCATCAGAACCGCTGCTGCATGATGCATCACCGACAGAGGATTTTACAGTGCAGCTCCTCAGAACCGCTGGTGCGCGACACATGCCCGACTCAAGACTTCTCATTGCTAGACTTTGTCAACGGCATTTTCAACGATGATGCAGGACCTTGCATGGCAACCCCCATTGGAGGCTTCATCGGAACTGCTGCTGCACAACGTATCTCTGATGCAGGACTTCGCATCGCAGCCCACAGCTCCTTTGGAATCTCTGCTTGGGACTACACCCTGACAGGAATTGTGGTTGCTGCTTGAGTAGGGTTTCACCCCGCCCCCCGACCAGTAACCCAATTTACTACAGAGTGCATACCTTGCTTAAATTTTCCTCAAAGGTAAATGTATGTCAAATTCTGGAAACTACTCAGTATTAAATATTAAAGAGCTGTGAAAGCCACAATTTTCATTAGGGAACCTAATTATTGAGGAACTTTGCACCCTTCGCATATTTCACACACTTCTATTCTCCATTGAAGGCTGCAAACTGCCTGTGGAACCATGCAAGGCTCCCATCAGCTCCCCCAACATTTGCTCCCCTTTAGTGCAGATAGTTTGCATCTCATTATTTCTTCTGACAGATCTGTCTTTTAACTTTCTCTGGGCAGCACACCTATTTTTATTTTAAACAACAGTTAAAGAATAACACCTTGGTGGGCTGTGTATAAGGCTAGTGAAATTATTTTTAAACAAAGATTTCAATTCCTCTACATTACAAAATTGCTTTCTGCCTATTACTGCCAATTTATTATACTTTTCATTTAAACTACTTTAATAGGGTGTCTGTTAGGATTGTTCAGCAGGGTTAGAGGGTAACAGCACTGGCTTTCCGCCAGGTGAATCGTAGCAGACTGGTAAGGTCTGCCACAATGGTTGACACTGACCTTTAATTTATGTATCGCTAGTTGTTAACTTTCCCAGGGTAAATATCTCCAAAATGAAGTGGCTGGATAAAATTAAGTGATTTCAGCTTTGAATCAAATTCCTCTCTTGCCTCAACTGTTATATAAAAATTATAAAAATGTATTTTGTAAATAGGCCATAAAAGTAAGATTCTATTACCAGTTGATGACATGAATACAGAACTTCTTGACCAGTGCCTGTGCACTAGTTGATAACACACTGAGTGATTTGACTGAGCTCATCTTTAGTGTTCCGGTGGGCAGAGTGATTAAAAGGGGTGACATTAACTCGATAATGGACCCTGGTATGGAAGTTAAAGGTCCAGGCCCTACAGGACAAAGAACTATAGTTCTGAGCTGGGTAGCTACAGCTTAGCGGGTTGGACATCCGGCTGTCTTGGACTACACTTTTTTATTAAGGTGCGCAAAGTATGCATTACAGAACAGACTATTGCATTGCCCCAGCAGTGCAACTGTCAGAGATGTTAGGCTTTACAATTCTCCCCACATGCCTTCTAGAATACTTACTGTCGGAAATCAAGATGGAGACACCATCAGGAGAGCCGGATGGCCACTGGCGTTTGAAGACTTAGGTGTTATTGGACAGGCATTTCTCTGATCGCGTCTGTGATGGAATTAAGGAGTACCTTGAGTTAAATAAACCTTCAACCCCCTCAACCGTAACATTGTGGGGGGCCTAAAAGGTAACAGTTTGGAATAATACCATCTCTACACTAATGGCCAATGTGGAGTGAGGGACAACATAAATAATGACTTTGAAGCCCTAATCCATACATTAGAGAGTAGCCACTCTCAAACATGAGATAGGGAGAACTAGAGGCCAATGGATGCAGCCAGATTATCTCTTAAAGAAAAGCTGCTTGATGGGGCCAAAAGGGCTTGAATTTCAACTTAGCATGAGAATACACTGTTTAAGGTATAAAACCCGTAAGTTAATTTACTGGTTGGTCAATCAGGGAAGGGAACTAATGGCCAGAACTTTAGACTCAAACCAAGGTTATGTCACTACATCCAAGGACATTGCAAAAGTATTCGCAGATTTTTATACAAACATATATTGAGATGTACCACAACCACATGCTGAAAGTGAGAACCCAATAATAAGAGACCTTCTGGTGGTCAGGTTTCAAGTAAAAGATACAGGTGTCTTAAACCTTACAATTTCAGGTGAAGAAATATAGGAAGCAATAAGAGGTATGCTGTTGGAGAATACCCTCAGCCAATAGGGTTCCCACGTCATGTTCATGACAGATGTGAGCAATTTGGGGAAGACATTGGAGGCTATGTTTCAGGAACTTATGTGGGGCCACAATCGTGGTCATTTCCAAACCAGGAAAGCCAGTTACAGAATTTGCATCTTACAGTCCCAGATCTTCAATTAATACAGAGGCAAAATGTTTTGGCTACCAGTCTCTCAAAATATTCAATCCCTAGTAGACACTGATAAGAATGGCTTCAAGTCACATAGAGGAAGTAGGCATTGCTTGAAAAGACTGCATGTAGACCTGACAAAGTACAACAAACTACTGTATTATTCTCTGTAAAGTTTTGAAAAAGCATTTAACTCATTTTCACAGCCATTTCTATGTCAGGTACTGACCAAAATGCAATTTGGCCCCAAGTTTCCGACATATGTGCAGCTGCTTTATACCTCCTCATGTACAAGAGTTCACATTAATGGAGTATTGTCCAAGTCCTTTATGATTGAGAGGGGGGGGGGCACAACAGGGTTACACACTGTCCCCACTCCTCTTTGTCTTAATAATTGAGCTCTTGGCGAATTGGATTAGAGGAGATGCTGGTGTCTGGGGCATAGACGGGAGGAAGGGCAAGAGAACCTCGTAATATTATATGGTGATTATTGTACTTGCAGAAGCCAGGCCTATCAGTCCCCAGGGTCATATGTGCACTGAACCTCTATGATGATGCCTCGGAGCTTAGGTTTAATTGCCACAAATTGGCTCTGGTCCCATTTAGGCAGGTCTAGGTGAAATGACCATTGAGAATTACATACATACACAGTCACATTCAATTATTGGGCAACTATATTTTGGAATTTGAATATAATACTCATGCAAGTTAAAACCTAGATGGCTATCTTGGGTAAGCATCATATTGGGCAGAGGTGCTCTATTTAAAATTATGTAAGTAAACCAAAAGGGAGGTCCCCTAAGATCCAGTCAGGGACAGGGGAAATATGTGCAAAGTCTAGAAATCCCTAAATACAGCTAGAAGACATTCAATACACCAAGAATACCAATCTTAGCTAATACGGTGGTTATAGAATTATCAAAATTAAAACATCACTACAGTAGCATATTGCAAAGTTCACACAAAAATATCTTAAAAACCAGCAAGTTTGCATGTAATATTTATTCAATACATTTGTAAAAAACAATATAGTAAAAACATTTCATTATTAAAAAACCATGTTAGATATATAATATTGAAAGCACAAAATACACAATCTAAAGGAAAACAGTTGTCGACGCAGCGTTTCGGTGAATACGTGGAATAGACACCTTCTTCAGGACAGTTTTCTGCATAATCAAAAACATATATTTAGTATACCACATTGGCTCCAAAATTCTATTATAACAATACACATTAATAATTTACAACATTTAAAAAAGATTTTATTATTAGAAAAGACATTTAAAAAACAATTGCAATATGCCATTTTATGTTTCCTATTGAAAACCACCGCAGTAAAATCCAGTATAAGAGACTTGGAATTAACAAAAACAAGAATTATAACCTACCTAACAATTCTGTAGACAGTGTTAGTGTATTATATAACTAACACATCTGGTAGTTACCCTCAATGTGAGTAGAAGATCGTGAAGGCGGGAGATTTAATGCTATGCTCCTCTTCCAATAATTGGCCTAACCATGTACAAAAAAGGATTAACAATTAGGAATTTAAGAATTAAAATGTTTTCGAGTATTAATCACACTAATTAGTCATATTGAACAGAAACAAGATAAAATACCTTATGGTACAAAACAATATGTTCTGTAGGTATGTATACTGGTGCCACCGTTGTTTAATTAGGGTCCAGATCCTAAAAAGGCCATAAATATTTAGTATTATTATCAATAATATTAATATTGATAGTATTATACCCTCTGCTCCGCATTTGGATGCCTATCCGGTTTGGGCTTTAGTTGACTTGACGGTGGGCAACTTTAAGGGCAAAGGTCAAGGCTTGCTGGTTTTTAAGATATTTTTGTGTGAACTTTGCAATATGCTACTGTAGTGATGTTTTAATTTTGATAATTCTATAACCACCGTATTAGCTAAGATTGGTATTCTTGGTGTATTGAATGTCTTCTAGCTCTATTTAAAATTATACCACTGCGACAAATCCTCTACATACTGCAAAAGTATTCATATCCAATCCCTTAAACATTCTTTAAAAAGTTTAGTTCAACCTGCCACATAATCTTTGTGGTGGTACCCCACTAAGAGTAGCTTTTGTCAAGTGTGTCCAGTCATAATATGATGAGAACTTGGAGAGTGGCAAATATACAGTTACATTACTGGGCGGCCCAGATGCTCCCTAAAAATAACTGGTTTTTTTGGTGAGAGGGAGGTGCCAACCATTTGGTTAGAACTAAGATCTTTAAAGAAGAAGGGGCTGTTGACGAAGGTGTATAGTATGAAACCCACAATATCTCTTCCACCTGCTACGAGGATTCCAATTGAAGGTTGGTACAGCGCCTTCAAATGGACAGCATGGGACGAAGTTAGTGAAGGAAATACCTTTATGGGCTGGTACATGGCTTTCTAGTGTGACTAAATTAGAGGGGTTCAGGGACAGGCATAACAGAGGTGTATCTAAGCTAGAAAATGTATGGGTGTCTACAGATATGGTGACCTTATTGCAAAATATGCCCAAGACAAGTCTCAATTCTCTTGCTTTTTACACTGAAAGGCATGCACTGGAAGGCTATAAGACCATGCTAAACCCCAGCCCAGGCTTTAACCTCATAGAATCCAAACTTGGAGTTGAGAAACTTGACAGGATGGTGTGTCCAGGCTTTGTGATGCACACGTCATTAATACATCAAACCCCCTAAAAATCCTTAGAGAAAGGAGGACCACGGATTTGGGCGAAATTGACGATGACAAATGGTTGGAAGCTAGGATGGCCACAAGTGTGTCAGCAATATCGGTGAAATTATCCCTTATTCAATTTTAAATACTTTCATCAAGTATATTATACCCCAGATATACTTCATAAATTAGGAAGGGGTTTTACTCCCCTCAGTACTAGTTGTCAGGTGCAAGTGATCACGCTTCTACATCCAGGACTGCACTGTACTTCAAACATCCTGGCCCCACATCCATAACACACTACCAAACACAATGGGTGTAACAGTTGTACAAAATCCCAAGAGTGCCAGATTGGATATACAAACAGATTTGGATGGATCGCGGGGGGAATAAAATGCTACTGACAATAGGCCTTCTAGTAGTGGAAAGAGATATTGTCCATTATAGGAGGGCGACTAGCACCCCAACAATTGATGAATGGCTTTGGAGGATGGATTGATCCGCATTTGTAAAGGAGTCAGTGTATAAAAATTGCAAGTATCTAGGGAAATGCACCAAGATATGTGAAAAATGAAGGGGACATTTCTAGACTGTGTATCCCATCACATGATCAATATAATTATTATGAATTATTTATTTATGATATATGAATACTTTCCATTGACACTGTGAGATATACAGATAGTCAGTGTGTTTGTGACTTCTGTGGACTACATTATTTCTCTATGCTGTAAATGCTTGACATAAATGAAATAAAAAGACGTATAAAAAACCAGCCTTGCTCTACAGACAAGAATAAGTATATATCTAAGAATGTACAATAAAATAAATAAACAAATGTATAAAACATGAGTTATGTATTTGAAAACGGCAACAGTACAAACTGACAGATGTATAACATTTTGTTGCTACCATATTACAGAAAATGTGTGGGCAATGCTAATGATGAAATTATGGCATTTTGGCTGAAATATGCATTTTTAACGCAACTCACATATTTCGATATGACAAAAGAACTTTAAAAAAACCTGCGTGTAAATGGAATGTTCAGGTGCACATTTGTGCTGACTCATTCCTAGACGGGTGTTCCTTACCTTGTACGAGAGTATATGTTAGAAAGTCATCCTTTTGCCCTGTTCACCCCCATGTTTTCTGAATGATACTGGTGTTAACTGACTCTGACTGTGCCCTGGGCTGTGCTAGTAGGCCCAGACCAGTTTTATGTTTAAAACACAACACAGGTATAGGGTACACTTACAATTGGCCTGAGAGACCCTATAAGTCCCCAGTAGGTAACAGGGCAAGGGGAATTAATCTGCCTATAAACCTTTAGTAGATAATAGCGTATGGAGGTTTAGAAGCCCAGCAGATTTTTTTAATGCACTTTGCTTATGTGCACTGCTGAGTGGCTGTCTGTCATTTGAAATGCAGTCTTGCAGACTGCCTTTAACCCCTTCCGTGCTCATGACGGCCCCCGGCCGTCATGAGTCACGGTGGGCGTGTGCGCACGAAGGCCGGGGGCCGTCCGAGCCACGCCCGCGATTGGAATGTTCAGCACCACGGCGGAATTCGCGCCGCAGCCAAGGTGTTAAAAGTAAATTCTTACAATTGCATGATCTACACTATAAGACCATAGTAGATAATAGGGCAGGGGGGTTGAAACTACCTATACAACTCTTGTATTAATAGGGCATGGACGTTTAGAGGCCAACAGCCTTTGTTGCACTTGCATGCGTGCACTGCTGAGTGCCTGAGGTCATTTTTAAAGCAGCCCTGCTCTGCAGCACTGCTTTTAAAAGAAAAGTGTGTTCAAACTCGACTGTGGTGGTATAGGCATATGAAAAATGATAATCTACCTTATTGTTACATATTAGGTACCCCAGGTCTCCCCTTGGTGTCCCATGGGTGGGGGGGTCATGTGACTATAAGCATGGTCCATATAGAGGATGTTTTATATGCAATGGTGAGGGAAAAACTGTCCATTCAATTTTTCCCCATAGTAGATACTCAGATGCATAGGCTATCATTGCAATATTTTATGTAGAGATAAATATTGCTAGGAAAGGAGTAAAAAATATCATTCAAGGACTTAAAATATTGTTTTTGATAAATGAAACAACTTGCCACTGAAAATAAATTATTCAACGTTCTCTTCTGTAAGCCAAAATCCAACCTTCTAGTGGTCTCTGCTGATTGGTCAGCCTTAATAGGCTTAGCCAGGCTGCTTTGATTAGGTGAAAAGTGGCCTCACAGGAGCAGAGGTTGTCTGATGGAGGGAGCTTTACAGGTGGAGACGATGGCTCCTACAGATGAGACTGGTTAAATCCAACTGAGCTCAAAGAGAGAGCAGATCAGTAAGGAATGCCAGGCCCACCTTCTCCACGTCCAGTGCCCCTGTCAGATGGCAGGTTTAGTAGAGGAATTTACAGGGGTCAGGGAGAAGGGAGCTAATAGAAATGAGCCACACTGTGGGTTGGTTTAGCTAGCTCTTACTCCTCTGGAGAGAAATCAGCCAAGTTGGATTTTGGAAGTACAGTGCCTTTTGGGACAAGAAGATGCCACACTTTGGAGGAAGTTGTCATGCTTTTGAGTGGCACCCAGCATCTCATTGGACAGAGGTCCCCTGCATGTTGCCACATAATATTGAATAAATATCTGAGAGCTTCATAGTCTCTCAGATCTGCTGCCTGAAACTATAAGGAAAAGAAGGACTGCCCTACAGGAATCTCAATTTGCAATCAAAGGCCTGTACTCTGAATGACTGTGCCTGCTGCACAATTTGGTGCTACATGCCTGGGGACTGTGTCTTGCTTCAAGAAGGATTAAGGAGTGGACTCCCGGCAGCTATAGTTTAACAGAGCCCACATGCACCATCCTCACCAGGAGTCCCCATCCTGGTGTGAGTCCAGGGTACTTTTAAGGATTTAGCCAGGTGCATTGTGGGAATTGTAATCCAGACCCCAGAGACCATCCAGGAGATTCCAGACCTTTGTATTTGTGTTTTGGACACTTTAAACCTACAAGCAGACCTACAGATATCATCTCCTGAAGTTTGGAGAACTTTGAAGAACGTTTGGAAAAAAGCTCAATAAGGTGAACGACCCATCCGCGAGAGTCAAGCCAACTACCTTCAACTGCAACCTGGCCAGGATTTCAGGCTCATCCCACTGAAGGCTCCGGATTTCCAGGAATTGACCACGGCCTTGCAGAAAGTCAAGCCAGTGAACCCTCTACAAATCTGGCGTGCTGAGGAGGGTTGAATGCCTTCGGAAGAAAAAGCTCTAAAAAGGTTTTTACGTGTGAAGATACAATTTTGACTGGAGCCTCCCACTTAGTGTATCCGACCAGGGCTCCATCGCGGTCAACCTCAAACTTTGACTTTGTCCCGGTCAAGCGTGACCAGTTGTCCCAGAGTGGTGCTATATGTTTTTAAGCACTGTAAAGCAGTTAATCTTTGAAAATTCATGGTTCCCTACATTGTATTTACATCATTTTGTTGCCTATTTGTTCATAAAAATATTTACTATTTATATAAATTGGTGTGTGATTTGTATTGTGTGTTGTGTCTTACTTATTTGATGTATTGTTGTTTTTAAATGCTTTACACTCCTGTCTCGTAAGTTAGGCCTGACTACTGGTTTTCAGCTACCAAGGGCAGAGCAAGGGACTAATTTATTGAGACCTTTACTGGACCCTATACAGAGAAAGTTTACATATTACTAGTGGTAGGTGTATACTTACCCCTACCAATAACCCACTTTCCAACAGTATATCAATGCAAATGAAGTAGTTTCCCATTACCCAGGCAAATCTTTTGGGTAAACTACCATGTTATGTTATGTTATGTTTTTAATCAAAAGCAAGAGGTTCTCTACCTGTTTAACTCAATATGTGCAAAAAGTCACGAATCATTAAAACATTACCAGTGCATATCTCAGACTAATAGTGACAGCACAACAGAAAAATAAGAATTATGAATCAAGCCTTTTATTATAATTTAGTACTGTGATGCCTAACATTTTTTTATATAAAAATATCCAAACACATCCCACAACACATTCATTCAGACCTCAGGCATACCTTCTCATAAACTCACATTCTCACACGCCTAACAATATCAGACATGTTTTAATGTTTTAATGATTCGTGACATTTTGCACATATTGAGTTAAACAGGTAGAGAACCTCTTGCTTTTGATTAAATTCATGTTCTTCCCCTGTTGGTCTCTACCTACATTGAAATCAGGGGCCCCCTCCTTCTGAGTGGATGTTATGTTATGTTGACTAATTTTGTTAAGTGCTCGAATGCCCATGGGCATCTTGGCGCTAGCTGAAAGACCAGAAGAGAAATAGCACAGAAGAGACTTTAGCAGGACGTGAAAAGCCAGGTTTTTAATGATTTCCTGAAAGCCAGCAGATCTGGCATAGATTTAATGTGAAGGGAAAGGTTATTCCAGGCTTTTGAGACTCCCACAACAAAGCCTCTTCCGCCCCAGGAAGCTCGCTTGTACCTAGGTACAGATACCAATTTGGCAGAATCGGATCTTAAAGATCTGGAAGGTGAGTACCATCTGAAACTGTTCTTAAGAAATTCAGGACCTTGGTTGTGCAAGGCCTTGTAGACAGTGCAGAGAGCCTTAAAAAGCACTCTCTGCCTCACAGGGAGCCAGTGAGGCTTTCTGATGGTTCAGGCAGCAGAGTAAAATTTGGGAATTTTTAAAAGAGTATGAGCCGCCGCATTCTGTAGTGTCTGCAATTTGTTCAGCACCTGCTGATGGTCTTTTAAATACAGTCCATTCGCATAGTCAATTCTTAACAACACCAAAGAGGTGACTACTGTTTTCTGTAAGTGATTGGGTATAAAAGGAAGGATCTTTTTGATTCATTTCAAGGTGTAAAAAGCAGCTGAGGTGACTGATTTTACCTGATCTGAGAGAGAGAGTGAGTCATTTATAATTACTCCCAGATTTTTAGTTATCTTCACCAGCATGGGGAGTAGGCCTAACTCCACAGGCCGCCATTCAGGACACCAGAAGGATGGCAGAGAGCCGAAGATGAAAACTTCCGTTTTCCCTGAGTTTAGGCAGTTCCTAGCCATCCACAAGCTAACAGCTTGCATACATTCTCTGAATCTTGAACCAACCATTACATCCCCACTATTCAATGAGACAACTATCAGTGTGTCTTCTCCATAGAAAGTAAGGGTGAAGCCAAAAGATCGAATTAGGTCTGCTAGAGGAGTGACATGGACATTGAATAGTGTAGGGCTAATTGCCGATTCCTGGGGTACACCAAAGGGCAATGAAAATTCCTGAGACGAAAAGTCTACAAATCGAACTGACTGTACCCTTCCTTTGAGATACGAGTCCTGCTCAGCCTCTCCATCAGCAGCCCATGATTTACAGTATCAATGGCCGCTGAGAGGTCAAGCAGGATCAGAGCTGCTCTGCCCCCATTGTCTAGAGAGCTTCTAATTTCCTCAGTAGCTTTTAAGAGGGCATATTTTGTGCTATGTCCGGCTCTAAAACCGAATTTCGGTAGAATCAAGGAGGTTATTATCCTGGACATGACTAACCAGTTGCTCATTCAGGATCTTTTCAATCAGTTTAGCAGGAAGTGGCAGGGAAGATGCTGGATGGTAGTTATTCAGGTCAAAAGGATTTAGGGAAGGTTTTTTAATCAGCGGCAAAACAAGTGCCTTTTTCCATTCTGATGGAAACTGCCCCAAGCAAAACATGCGGTGGGAAATAGCAGTGATCTTGGGTGCAATGGTATCTGCCACTAGGGCTGCTATTTTAGGCAGGCATGGTTCATAGGGAGACCCAGATTTAGCTGATTTGAGCATGTCGGCAGCTCTCTCAGTTGAGGGTGGAGCGAAGAAACTAAGGGTCCTGTTTGCTTGCGGACAAGAATGGTCCTCCATGTCCGATGGCATAGGCTGTAGAAAGGAGGAAAAATTGTTAAACACACTCTCAACTTTCTCCCTAAATGCATTTGCCACTGACTCACAGAAAGATTGACTATAATCATTGCAATTTTTATGTTAGCCGTGGTAAGTTTCTGTACTGTCGCGAACAGTTCTTTTGCCGAATTTGATGCTTCTTCCACCTTAGTGGTATAGAAGATTGATTTTTCCTGGAGTATCAATTTTTTGTACTCAGCTATGCATTTTTTGTAAGAGATCTTCTCCCCCTCAGAGTACGAGCACTCCATTTATTTTCCTGTCTTCGACAGCGCTGCTTAGCTGTTCTGAGTTTAGTAGATTCTATATATTCTGATTTGTTAGGAGTGGAACTTTGTAGCAGACTGGTCAATTCATCTGCTCGAATATTATGCCACGTGCGAGACAAAATCCAACTAGGGCGGCCTGCTAATGTCTGATTGGAGGAAAAGTAGCTAATGTCTAAGAAAATTGCCCTATGATCTGACCATAAAAGCGGTAGTGTTGTGATTTTGCCTAAAGTGGGACAGTTAGAGAAGATTCCATCCAGCGAATGGCATGCTAAATGCATAGGACCTACCATCCTCTGAGTAAGGCCAAGGGCCTCTATGTTCTGCGATAAATGAACTGTGTCAACATCAGTGGGAGTGTCCAAGTGAAAATTAAAATCACCTAAAACAGTGAGATTGTTAAGTAGAATGTTTGCTTCTAACATACTATTTATTTCGCAGATGAAACTAGTGCGGGGACCTGGAGGGCGATAGATCAACATGTCATTAAACAAGTAGTTATCCGTTAGGTGTGCACAAAAGGTAAAGGCTTCCCATGATGAGGGGAAGAGGGGATTGCTGCGAACCTTTAGGTGAGAAGATCATTATATACAAGCACAATGCCCCCACCGCGCTTGTCTGCCCTGTTGAGTTTATAAAAGGCATATCCTTCCGGAATGGCCGCAATAAAGTACGGATCAGATTGCAAGTTAACCCAAGTCTCCGTGACAAAGATAAGCGCCGGAGAATAAGTACCAACCAACAGATTGAATTCAGCATGATGCTTAATCATGGAGCGTGCGTTTAAGAGTATGCAGGACAAGCTAGATTCTACTTTAATTTGGCGTGTGGTATTACCCTCTGACCAATGTCTATTGGTACCTGACATAACCTGGGCTTTAGCCACAGAAGAGAGTCCCGGCCAGCCACACTGCAGGTGGATGATCTTACATTCAGTTTGCAAAATCCGCGGTTCATTTCTAGAGTCTTTTGGAGTTTTAAGCACAGGATTTATCGCCAGCAGAGCTTCTCTTGAATAGGCCAGTCTGGGAGGCTCTTCAGCTACGAAACGGGCATAATGGATGGTGCTGGCCGCGGTCCGGACGGGGACGGGGACAGATGGGCTTGCCTCTGGTGCGCCCAATGACACAGATGCACTGTGCATCTGTCTAAATAGCCCACCATCAATCGGGGGCATGGCAGAGGGTGTGGCTAGTTCGTGCTGAGCGAGTCTCAGTGGAAGTTTAAAACAGTTGGGAAAATAAAATGGTGCATAAACTAGGGTCCAGCAACACCTGCTTCCTGTCTCAGGCTCCCCTGACGACAGGAAGTTACTTGTAACATAAATATATTTAAAGAAACAGTGAGAAAATCAAACACATAGAAGAATTAAAAAGGGAATATGTCCCTTCAAGATGTCTCCCGCTCTAGTCCGGGAGGCAGGCACCTCTCCAAAAGATGGTGGCAAGCCACCTACAAGGAAAAAAAAGTCAGGCGCAATCTCAAGCAGTGATCAGCTGCATGGATGCGCTGTGCGCCTGTCTAAATAGCCCGCCATGAATCGAGGGGGGCGTGGAAGAGGGCGTTGCTAGTTCACGCTAAACAAGTCTCAGTGCAAGTTTAAAACAGTTGGGAAAATAAAATGGTGCATAAACTAGGGTCCAGCAACCACTGCTTCCTGTCTCAGGCTCCCCCGAAGACACAAAGCTACGGGTAACATAAATATAGTTAAAGAAACAGTGAGAAAATCAAACACTTAAAAGGATTAAAAAGGTAATATGCCCCTTCAAGATGTCTCCCGCTCTAGCCAGGAGCCAGACACCTCCCAAAAGATGGTGGCAAGCCACCTACAAGGAAAGAAAAGTCGGGAACAATCTCAAGCAGCGATTAGCTGTGCGGACACCCTGTGTGTCTGTCTAAATAGCCCGCAATGAATCGGGGGGCATGGCAGAGGGCATGGCTAGTTCGCGCTGAGCGCGTCTCAGTGCAAGTTAGAAACAGTTGGGAGCAATATCAAGCAGCGATGTGTAGCCAGGGAAGAATGTGGCACCATTCAACAGAGAATTGGACAGGACACTGGTGTAGAACCTAGTTGCTCAAACAAAGCATTCCCACTGACAGAGGGTGGAGAGTCACCAAGGGCTTCTGTATATGCTGCAGCGAAGCACCCTTAACACCTGTGTCGTACATCCTCTTTTAGCCAAAATTTTGTAAAAAGTTAAGGCAGGCCACAAAGAGATTAGGTTAGAGACAAGGGTACCCTGGCTTTGCCACTTGGGCCCAGTGGAGAACATTATCTCCATAAATAAAAATTAGTTTTGAATTCAGTTGTGACTTTCCTTACAAGACTGCATCCAGGGAAGCCCAATTTAGCCTGAGATGGTGTACCATGGTAAAGTACCTTGGTTCAGACTAAAAGGCCCAGTGAAGCAGTAATCTTGTTCATTTAATTCACATGACTTTGATTTTCACACATCCTGCAGATATTCTGGCACACTACCTTATGATGAAAGCCCTGGAAACCAACAGCCGTTATGTGCCATTGACTATATCACTCACTTTACACACAGTCAGAAGGAAGGTTTAAATAAACATACTTTTGACTTGGAGCAATGTCTATATACCTTAGGCTTTTGGGCTCCAGTAGTAGGTACGCAAAGAATTCCACCATCCCTGGTTATGTAACAGGAAGTTAGCATGTTGCAATCTTCAGAGATTTACAAGGTTATTTAGACCCTCAATGGATTTGGCCTGCCAGCCGCCAGATCAGCTGAGATCATGACCTCAACTCCCTTGACAGAGGACCACTCACTATGTCATGAGATCCCCCTTCCTCCTTCCATTCTGTGCATATAGTGCATAGGGGTCAGTTAAGTGTTTTCCTGTTTGAGATCACCAGACTTTGCAGATAGTCCAAACAGGAAAAATGCATGACAGAAGGACTACCCAAAATATGGTGACCCTTTTGAAACACACTTAATGATGGCAGACGTAGTGGTAAAAACCTGGCTAATTGCCAACCTTTGAATAAGGTGGGTGTAGGAAACTGGCTCTATATATACTACACCAAAATGAGGTATAGTGTGTATAGAGTCCAGGTGACCCCAGAGGTAGGCAGAGGTTAAAGTTAGATAGAACCTTACTCTCTATATGTGGTAGAGTGGTCGAGCAGTAAGGCAGTATCAGAGGACAGTGTTAAGCATTTGATGTACCCACTCAGTCAGCAAATGAATTCACACACTCAAAGACTGAACTCTAGACCAATTGTTTTTGTATAAAAAAATATACTGTTGTTTTATTTTTAGAACCAAGCAAGCCTGGCACAGCTAAGCATTAAATATTTTAAAGTAATAAGTTGCTGATTGTAGAACAGTTTGAAAATGCAATAGGAATTGTACTTTGTTTGATTTACAGGGGATGCAGTAGGTTGCAATACTTAGCAAATACAGTACATTGAAATGAATAGGCTTTTTCAGTAAAGTACAGGTAAGTTACTTTTCACGTTACTTTTCTAACTCAGTGGTGGATACCTAGATTCAGCACTGGGACATTTCCTGCAAACAGGTAAGTAAATACGTTTTGGTTATTCGTGCGATTTTTAAAGAATATTTTTAGATTTCAAAACTCCACACTCGGAAACTTTTTGGAAGAAAAAGTGTCAATGTTATCCTATGGAGGAAAACCAGGTTATCGGTTCACAGGTAAGTTATCGACTGGGGGAGTTAAGGTTCTGGGGTTAGACTCAGGGGTCCCCCAGGGTCAGTGATGCACTCTTGTTACACCCTCAGCGGCACTAGGGCGGCCGGGTGCAGAGTGTTGAGGCCCAATGTTATCCTATGGAGGATAGGGGGTCTCCGGTTGGTGGCTGCTGGCAAGCAGGCCACTGGGTTGTGGAGCAAAGCTCCTAGACTTTAGCTCAGGGCAAATGGGGAAACATTTTAGCACAAAAGGTGCACCCTCAGCGGCACTAGGGCGGCCGGGTGCAGGGTGCTGTTTCGAAGTCGGAAGCACAGTTGTTTCCAATGGAGAACCTCCGGTCAGCAAAAACACTGCAGGCTGGGAGACGAAGGACTTCTGGGTGTGACCACCACTTCGAGAGGTAAGTTGGGAAGTTAGGGGTTGGTTAGGCACCGTTGGTTTGGGCATACAAGGCCGTGGGGCGTCGGGTGCAGGGGTGCCTTTTGGGGTCGGAACGGCTTACCAGCTCCGGGTCGCGGTTAGAGGGGCCTTCTGGATTTAGGCTGCAGGCGTCGGCTGGAGGCTTCAGGCAGGTCAGGGGTCGCCGGATCTCGGGTCAGGGTGACCTCCTCGTGGTGTTTGCCCACTCGAGCTCGGGCCGTGGACGGCGGGTGCAGAGTGGGGCGGATTCGCGGTCTCCGGCTGCTGCCAGAGGTTGCAGTTTGAACAAATCCGGTGTTCACTGGAGAAGCAGTCTTTGGAAGTGAAGGCAGGCAGGTCCTCTGAGGTTTTTGAGGTTGCTGGCTGCAGGACACAATGGGATTTCGCAGGAGCAGGTTCGAGGGGAGACAGGCCGGTAGGGCTGGGGCCAAGTCACTGGGCGTCTTCCTCTTGTTAGCTGGCTGCACGGCTGTTCGGTCCTTCTTCTTCTTTTCTTCTTGTTTCTTGGCTGGATCTCAGGAAGCAAGGTCCAGGGTGCCCCTAAATACTAGATTTAGGGGCGTTACAGGTAGGTAAAGGGCAGGGACCAATGGGTCCCTTCCTGGGGTGGGTACACCCCCTATTGTGCCACCTTCCAGTGGGAGGGGGGCAGGAACCTGTCCCTGGTTGGTTGGGTCCCCCTGTCCTCAAGATGGCGGGGACTCAGAGTTGTGCTTCACCTCGCCTCCCCCACCTGAGGGGTGGAGTTGACAGAGATGGACACACCTCTTTCCCTCACTTGTTTTTCCTGCCGGTTCTCCCACCCAAAGTGGGGGGTAGAACCAGTGGGGACCAGTTGCTGAAAGCAGCAAATGGTCTGGGAAGGCTCACAAAGGCGGCATGCCTTTGAAGCTTCCCCTTCGTGAACCCTGCCCATCCTGGGGGAGGAAGCTTGGCACCTCGTCCCAGGATGTGCATTGTTTCAGGCCCCAGAGAGCAGCAGGCTCTCGACCCAGGGGTCCAGAAACATGTCTGGTGGTGGCAGCTGAAAGCAGCCACTCAGCCCGGACACTAGTGGTGGGTTAGTTTTCAGGGGGCATCTCTGAGATGCCCTCTGTGTGCATTTTCATTAAATCCCACACTGGCATCAGTGTGGGTTTAATGTGCTGAGAAGTTTGATACCAAACTTCTCAGTTTTCAGTGTAGCCATTATGGTGCTGTGGAGTTCGTAATGACAAGCTCCCGGCACCATATACTCTTAATGGCATCACTGCACTTACAATGTCTAAGAATGGACATAGACACTGTAGGGGTACAGGGCTCAGGCACCTGTACCATCACCACTGGCATAGGGCACCCAGCTAGAGGGGTGACTGATCAATGCCAGGGCAGTGGGTTGTAGGCATGGCACACAGGGATGTGTGCCATGTCGACTCTTCACTTTGTTCTGCAACAAAACACGCAGCCTGCAAAGGCAGTGTGTGTGTGTGTAAAGGTACAGGGCCTCTAAGGGTGGCACAATAAGTGCTGCAGCCTTTAGAGGTCTTCTCTGGTCACAGTGCACTGGGTACCTGTGGTACTATTACCAGGGGCTGACCTGTGGCCAGAGATGCCAATTGGGTTAGTTTTGGGGAAAGAACACAGGCCCTGGGAACCTGATTGGCAGGGACCCAGGGCACACCAAGAAAAAGTGCATCAGTAGTCTGGCAAAAAGTGGGAGGTTACTGCAACAGAAACCCACTTTCCTACAGTGGGTAGATCTGACAGTTTGGCGGGTGTTCCCCCTGCACCAAACTCTATTTGAGGTCATTAGTTTTGGGAGCAAATGTCACACAATCTACTACCTACCAGCCAGAATGAAAACAGACAAACACAATCTCAGTCAGCTTTGTCTCCATCTTCTGATACATCAACATGGATATTGTGAACCCGAATGCCATATCCAGTCTACCATCTAATCTTCCTTGGAGGATTGCCCCCACTATTAAATGTTAACCACCAGTAAGTCTCATTCTATTATTGAGGTGTTTGTTAAAAGTTTCTTGAATCAATCTTTTCACTGGGCATATCCATAATTCCTATGTGTGAGAAATTGGGCTACTGATTGAGGGGGTAAAACCCTACTCAAGCAGCAGTCACAATCCTTGTCAGGGTGAAGCACAGGTAAACCCCAAATTAACTTGTGCTCAACCCTCTGGTAACTTGACAAAGAGAAGTCAGGCTTAATTGAGAGGCAATGTGAAATGTATTTATGCAGGCTCCTGTTATTTCAATAAAGTAGAAGTTACAAGGAAACCTCACCTGCCTGTTGGATGTTATTCACTTCTTCACATCTGGCGATGAGTTGTTTGGCAGGAGCCTGCCCCATTCTGTGCACTTTCTCTTTCCGTGGTGTGTCTCACGCAGTGCATTTACACGAAGGGAGGCAACTTTTCTCTTCAATGTTTGCCGCAGTTGGTGCTTCCTTCTAGTGCTGGCTGGATTTGTGTTTCCATTCGGATCATTTGTTTGGATTCCCCGTCGGAGTTTGCAGCTTTCTATTTTCCACTGCTTTCTGCATTCTGCATGAAGTGAGAGCCTCCATTGCTCTACGGCCAATCGTCCTTTGAAACGGATGAAAGACTCTTTTCCGGCTCACTGACAGTTGCGTGTCACGAGACTGGTGACGTCACAACGCGACTCTTGGTGGCCATTTTGTATTGGGGCAAAAACGTTGCAAAGTTCTACCTTTAATGTTTTCTGACAGTTTTCAGGTACTCACTGGAGTTCACCACAAGATTTCAATTGTTTCTGCATTTGGATGGTAAACTCTCGTTGTACATCATTTTGACACTGTGTGGTAGGTCCATTTATTATATTCAAAAGATTTTTGATCAGTTTGGTCTGATTTTTTTTTTATTAATATAAAAAAAGAGAGCTTTTTGATTGCTAAACATTATGGCAAGTACTTCACAAGTTGTTCAACTGACATCATTTTTACCAGTGCTTGGGAAACCCAAAATTTGGTATCGCTCATTTGAAAACGTTGTGGCAATTGATGCAGAGAAATATTTGCCTAAGAGGAAATTGCACTACTGTTCAATTATCTTGGCAGCGAGGGGCAGCACATGTTTGACAATTTATCACACTGGAATTCACCCTCTGGTGATGCTGATAAGTGGAATGTTTATACTGTGACTCTTCTGCGATTCATCTCCGGCAGAACGCAGCGGGTCAGACTCCCCCCTTTCCTCTCGGACCCTACACCAACCACCTGCGGAGTCCCCCAGGGGTCCTCCCTCACCCCTACACTCTTCAACGTCTACATGGCTCCGCTCGCCCCCATCGTCAGAACCTACGGACTCAACATTGTGTCATTCGCAGACGACACCCAACTCATCCTCTCCCTATCCAACAAACCCAACACCGCCAGACACAGCTTTCGAGAAGGCATGGTAGCCGTCGCCAAATGGATGAAAAACAGCTGCCTACAACTAAACACCAACAAAACGGAAGTACTCATCATGGGCCCAAACCCCGACGCCTGGAACGACACGCGGTGGCCCCCCGCCCTCGGAAGCCCGCCAACCCCCACGGACCACGCACGCAACCTGGGAATCATCCTGGACTCCGAGCTCAAAATGGACCGCCAGATCAACTCCGTCTTGTCCTCCTGCTTCCACACCCTCCGCCTCCTACGTAAGACCTTCAAATGGATCCTCTTGAACACAGAAATACCGTCACTCACGCCCTGGTCACCAGCAGACTCGACTACGGCAACGCACTCTATGCCGGAATAAACAAAAACCTCACCCGCAAGCTACAGAACATCCAGAACGCCACCGCAAGACTGGTCCTCAACCTGCCAAGACACTGCCACATCTCCCAGCACCTGCGCACACTCCACTGGCTCCCCATCGAAGCTAGAGTCACCTTCAAGATGCTCACCCACGCTCACAAGGCCCTCCACGACACCGGACCAGCATACCTGAACAGCCGACTCAAATTCCATGCACCCCAAAGGACCCTACGATCAGCCCAGCTCTCCTACGCCGTGGTCCCCCGTACCTGAAAGACCAGATCGGGAGGCCGCTCCTTCTCCTTCCTCGCGGCCAGAGCCTGGAACGCCCTTCCGCTCCTCCTCAGACAGACAACATCGTTCCCCATCTTCGCAAGAAACCTCAAAACCTGGCTCTTCGACAGACCCCATCCTTGATGGACTGGAACCTGCGAAACCCCCCCTCCCCCAGCGCCTTGAGACCCCTACGGGTGAGTAGTCGCGCTTAACAAACACCTGATTGATTGAATTAGAAATCTTTGGAACAGCATAGCGTCATGTTGGAATGCCTTAATTTCATGAAGAGAAAGCAGGAAGTAGATTAAAGTGTTGAAAAGTACATTTCTGCTCTAAGGAATTTGGCATCTAATTGTCATTTTGGTCTAGCCTGGATACATATATTGGGGATCAATTTGTTTCTAGTTGTTCCTCAAAAAAAGTGGATTTTGAGCTGTAGAGTTTCCTTCACTCACTGAAGTGATTGATATGGCAAAAGGAATTGAACGAGATATTGTTTCACCTAAGTGTATTTCTAGTGGCATATCTAGTAACTCTTTAGTTAATTTAGTCCATGATGTCGAGGCTGTCAGTGCCATTTCACTCAAAAACAGGGTCAACAAACTTCTTCAAAAGAAATCGGGGACAATGTGTTTCAGATGTGGATCTCACTCACACCTCACTCACACCTCACTCACACCTAAGTAACAATCCTTCTAGTCCAGCTCAGGGAAAAAACATTCTCAAATGTCGCAAAATGGGGCATTTCCAGTCTGTGCGAAGGGGAAAAAATTTGGTACAGGTGAGTAATGTTCAAATAAGTGATGTACAACTTAGGGCATGATTGCGATGCGTGTTGGCAGGTTTTGGCACTAATGGGTTTAAAACTTGTTCCTGGATCAGAAAATCCAGTACAGATCAATGACATACAGGTCACTTTTGTAGGTGATGATGATAATGATTTACAAAAGCTCTTAGGAAGTTAGACTATTACTTGAAATGGGTTTACTTTGAGTTTATGGCTTCACCCAACACCTTGGCAGTTATAACATTTTTAGACAAGGTTTTCAATACTGAAGACAGTCCCCAGGAATTGGTGACTGACAATGGAACTCATTTCACATCAACCCAGATGACAACTTTTTTAAAGTGGTGTGATATATGCCATTTGTGCAAATTGGCCTACATTTAGAGGAACGATACTTTGAGGTGAATGCTATGGCAACAGTAGCCCACTCGATGTCACTGTTATGCTGATGTAACCTAAAAATTCCCAGCATTGTTTGGAATCATCAGGCATATTTAAATCAAATCTAATTTTATCTTTATGAGTTCCATGAATGGTTGTGAAGAAAGAGACTGTTTGATCAATAATAGGACCAAATGTTAATTGCACCCCTTTATTCACTTTAACTAGTTCAGGTTTTTATTTAGCTCCTTTTTGTATCTGAATCTATTTAGCATAAGAAACATCCATACAATTTCAAGTGACTTCTTAATGAATTTAAAAAAAACACCCCGTTAAAATTGCTGTTAGTTAAATTATGCAAGAGAAATAACAGCAAGGCATTTGGACCACTACCAAGTTCTTTCCCCAGTCTCTTGGGGGATACACCTCAGTTTGATTTTAGGGTTAACAAGGCAATTTCAAAAGTAATGTCGAGCCTTCTCTCCATACACACAGAGCACACAGAGTTTTTGTCATTACCCACCATTTTCTCTCTTCTTTAGTAAAAGGGCCTCTAACTCCTCATATTTGCATACTTTTGACACAATCTCCTTTTGATATAGTCTCTGATTTCCTTTACTTAACTAATATCAGTTTATGATCCAATCTAATTTTCTCACCTTTGAGCTCAGAAAATCAATGATCTTACACAACCATCAGACCTATTAGTTCAGAAAAAGATTTGGGGTGGGGGTTAACAACCTGTGCTAGAAGGTTTTTCAAATCATCTTTGCTCTTCTGATAAAACTGGGTTGCCTTTTTACATTATGGTCAATCCTTTTCAGCTGCTAGAAAACTGAATTGAGTTCAGGATAAAATTCAGATTGTCTTGCTTTAAATTGAGAAGCTCAGAATCAGGTAAATGTGCAAACGTGTGTATAGCAGAAAGCTTCTTAATATCTATTTTGAACAGATCATAATCATAAAGTAATAGATCATCATTTTCCATTAGGGAAACGAACCAGGAAGCTGCAGCTCCAGTTAAATATAATAAGACAAAGGATACCTTAGATTGAACATTACAAACACAAGTAGGATAACAGAGAAAATGAAATTGGAAATGAGTTAGAATGTGTCAAATATATCAACATCCCTTAACAAATGCAATGCAGGGGCTAACAGAATCAGCAGTGGTGTTGTAATATGAACCACAAGAAGCCCACTCTGTACTGTTGCTGGGGTTGAAGAAATTGAGGTTAAGGGAAGAATACTGAATGGCTGTAAATAAGCTATTCATTTTAACGGGGCATGGGCGTGAAGGTAGTGATTCCCTGAGATTAGGTAAATTCTCTGTGCAAAGCTTGGTTTTCTTCCTGGAGTGTTGCTAGTATGTGGGCTACATCATCCAAAATGACTAGATTAGAATTCATGTCGCTCATGCAGGACTAACAATTCATGGGATTGTTGTTCTGTCACACTTTTAATCACTAACATCTTAAGTACTTCCGTTTGTGTTCGGGTGGTAGGAGCTGGCCAAATCTACCTGTTCTCACCTGTCTGTACATGTACCACACTACAGTGTAGATGCAGAGACACAGAAGGTGGAAAGGGACTGGGATAAGAAAGACAACAAAGCTATGTAGTCATCTGACTCATCTCTGGTCACTTCTGGAAAAGATGGTCTCTCTCCCTTATAGGTGGTAAGTCTCAATTTACCCCAGATGGAAAGGAGCATCCTCATAAATCTGCTCTCCTTTAAAACAATCATAATGAGCATCGACTGTATAAATAAACTTTATATTAGGAAGGTCAATACTTATACCATTTAAGTAGAAAGAATTTTACATAAATCTCTCATTGGAAAATGTGTATTTCCCTTGAATAATAAAACAAGGATTAATGGTGCTAACTTAAAATCTGTAGGGAACAATCAAGCATTGATTATCGGCACTGATTCTTTAGATAATGGATCTCTCCTTTTGTCAAAATAACAATTACCCATAAAACAAAAATTAAGACTTTACACACTTATTGCATACAGAGGAGAATTGAGAAGCCTCTAACTTGGTTTTGCTGGTTTGTTTACTGAAAAGAGCCTTTTTACATAATTCAGGAAACTATTAAACTAAGGAGTAAATATTTATTAACTACAACATATTTGTAGTGTATATGTGTCAATGTGTTCCAGTATAACCTGTAAATACCACAAGTTTCAACACAAGAAATTTCAGTGTGTTCTTTTCACTGCACCAAAGTAATTGTGATAAAACAAATCCTTACTTAGAATCCCCATGCTGGGAATGGCAATTGTGCCTCAAGAAATAGTTTTTTTAACATTAATATCACAGTTCTTGACCAAAATATTGTTTTATCCTAAAACCAAGGGGTTGATTTCGAGATATTGCATGCGGCTAGAAAAGTGCTAGTGAGGCAAAAAATCAATAAACCTTACCACCCTGGTGGATTATGCTGTGCCACAATTAGAGTTAATCACCTGATTGCCTAGCAACATGTTTATTTTTGCATGCTATAGGCTATTGCAGGAAATATAGAATCTCTCTGCATGTTTCTACAAATTCTGAGGTAGAGCATGTTTTAATCTGACTTACATTAAATTGCTTCTAATACATTTTTGCAATAAAATTACTAATTTATTTTTTGGGTCTTTAATGTTTGAAAAGCAAAACACCAAGGTCTTAAGCAGTTTGTGGGAAGGGTAATGGCGTGAACATGTAAAGTACTGTGTGTCACACATTAAGAGAAAATTACAAGTCTGCTTGGAATTCCATGACCTTATACACAAGATTTGCCTTGGGTTTTGTTTATCTATAAAATAAAAGAACTCTGTGGTGTCTTGCAATATCCTCATAATATACGGCGAGAGTACTTTATCCTGTGTATAAGAGAAACATAAATGACTAAAATTAATAAGGCAATCCTTAGGCTGGGATTAATCATCTTTTAGGTTTGGTTCATAAAACGTTATTCAGCTAGTTTAGAACAGCCATAAAAGTACATAAAGCGTAATAATAAATAAAAAATAAAACATCATCACTTCATGTTGTCTGGATACCATGACCTCAGTTCTGGGATTTCCTTTTAAAAATCATTGGGGGATATTCTCAAGAACGTGTGATAAATATCTCAAAATTAGCTTAACGCAACTTTGCACATCGCAGTCTATTGCGGGAAAATAACGCTGTGTTAATGTTGTATTCTCAACACGGCAGTACCATGCGATAGTCTCACGCTAACGCGTCAAATGACTGCGATAAAATTACTGTGACGGCAAAAAAACGCGAAACACGAATGCGAAAAAAGTTGCAATGTGGCCAACCGCGATAAACAAATCAGCGATAACCAGCGACAGGCCTGCAATTCCCTCGCGTCATGCGGGAAAATGCACTATAAAAGCAACCGAAAACCCAAACAAAATAATTCAAACTGCGTAGCTTTCATGGAGGAAGCCGGAGCACAGTACAGAGGACGAACAGAACCCCACAATCCCCCAGGAGGACCAGCCTGGGACCTCGGGGTCACGGAAGGGCAAGGAGAAGACGAGGAAGACGAGGTTCAGTCCGCAAGAAAACAGGATCATCCTCACGGAGGTGATAGAACACCACCAACAACTGTTCGTCACCTCCAACGTGTCATTTGCAAATAAAAATGCAATATGGCAGTCCATCCTGGACAAGGTGAATGCAGTCAGAGTGAGGAGGAGGACAAGTGGAGAGGTCAAGAGGCGCTGGAATGATGTGAAGCGCAAAACCAAGAAGAAACTCGCTGACAACCATCAGGCAGCAATGCAGACTGGAGGTGGCAGTCCAGCGGAACACCAGGAGCTGGATGAGATGGAGGAAATGGTGGCCACAGTCATCAGTGGGGAGACAATGGCAGGAGTTGGGGGTCTGGACACTGCTCGACATGACCTGACACAACAGCACCAGGGTGAGTACCGAACAGGGACTGGGGGACGGGGGAGATGGGCACAATGGCACACATGCACAATTAAGTAGAGCACACTGCACACCACAATGACTCTGGATCATGTCCCTGATCCCCTTGGCACACCTGCAGCACACATACAAACAGCAAGTAGGCCCCCGTCCACCATGGGCACAAAGGGTCCCCTCCCACACAGCACCAATCTCACAACCAACCCCATGCACACGTGTCAAAAACCAGCAAAGCTGCATGTCTGTGAGCAACACTGACAATGCAAGTGACACTGCATGACGAACAGCATGGCTGCAGTCCAATTATCATGACATGGTGCACGCCATGACACTGAGGTGGCTGAGTGTGGAACACATCCGTAAAGGAGCAGGTCACACTCTGACACATCCACGTGCACAAACAACCCCTGACCTCAACAACACATCTGCGGATAAACCATGCCCAAGAGTCCAAAATCCGAACTAGAGCCAAAATTAGCCAAGTCTGCAACATCTCAGCACTGTAGAAACACAGAAGTCAAAGGGATAAGGGGAAGCAAAATCACAGCTGCAGGGGCGACTCTCCCACAATGCAGCACACACACATAGCAATAACAGCACATCATCATTAACGACAATGTGGTACAAAGTACAACACTCTCACTACAGAACAGAGGACACAACTGGTTCCGCTTGTGCGTAGAAACTGGCCAATCACATCTGGCATAGCAGGAAACTGTGAGATGATAATGTACGTGTACAACTTCACATCCGTGATGTAGTTCAAATGTCCACTGTCCCGCATCAAATAGTCAGCTCCTCCCAAACAGTCACAATGTACATTGTCATGCAGTCTGTATGTAAACTTGAACAATGCGTCAACATACATGTCAACACAATGTTAAAATGTATCTCCCCTTCACATTGCAGAGGGACAATCAACACGTCCTGCAGAGCAGACCAGACAACTCATCAGTGATGATGAAGAGGACCTCCACACCTTCGACACTGACGCCCTACAACAGCTCATGGACAGCTACGGACACCCACCTCCAGGAGCAGGGCAGCCCAGCTGCATTGAGGAGACCCCACCCCCTGCACAGACCACACAGCAGGAAGCACCCACCACCACGGCTGGCTCCCAGCACCTCACCGAAGAACACATCGCATTCCAAGGCCATGTGTTAGACTGCCAGAAGGAGGTGGCTGAACAGGTGCGGGTGGGGTTCGACCTCATGGCAGCCAAACTAGATGACATACATGGGTGTCTAAGTCCCATCAGGGACCACTTACACTCCCTAACGGACACCCACAGTTCGCTCCATGATGTCCAACAATCCATGCCCGACATCGCTGGAGTCATGACTCTGAGAGTAGAACAACTGTCTAGTCAGAGTGGCCTCAGCGATGTCAGCCGAGAGTTGGCACAGATGCTGAGGATAATGGAGAACATGGAGCGGATGCATGCGGAAAGAATGGCTGCCACGGATGCACACCAGCGAAAAGTTGTTGGGATCTTCCATGCCCTGCAGATCCTCATCATCGCATTGCTGCCACTAAGGCAGTCGCTGATGAATGCTGCTGGTACTTCTACACACACATCTCCGGCCCCTGATGTGTCAGTGTCACACAGTGCTGCAGACCAAACATCAGCACCCACATGTCAGACAGATGACATAGAGGACGAAGATGCGGGGTGAGTCCACCTTTGCTAGTAAGAAGGAGCCAGTAGCATTCTTCTCCGCCATATGCCCTGTTTCAGCTCGGTTCTGCCCTCTGCATCATGCCCTGTAACAACACCTCCCACTGTCCCCACGAAACACTC
This sequence comes from Calotriton arnoldi, assembly GCA_963921515.1. NCBI lineage: Eukaryota > Metazoa > Chordata > Amphibia > Caudata > Salamandridae > Calotriton > Calotriton arnoldi. The sequence continues at coordinate 1,389,980 of CAWUFW010001277.1, forward strand.
TGCGACACTCACCTTGGACCTCGACATGGACTGCCATATTTTGTTTGCTTACCAATGACACTAGCAATCAGACTGTGGACTGTACTCTTCCTCTTCCGATGTACTTGTCAATCCCTAAATGACTCTGGCTGTCCCTCCACTGGGCTACAATGTAATGTGGGGTTTGCATGGCCATGTACTGCTCCAGCTCCGACACTCCACCGAATGTGAATAAATCATTCAAATTCACACAGATGTGTCATGTCCATAATCGATCAGGTATGAAAGTATGGATGAATGTAAGGACATTGATTGCCCAAAAAGGTACACCCTGGGAAATGAAAGCAATGCACATGTTTGACCGTGACACACATAGGAAGTGAGATGACTGGGAATGTGTGCACTAGCTGTGGCCTCATTGCTCTGAAACAACAATTGCGCAATTCCTCAACTTTGCCCCACGCAATGTTAGAAATAGGGCTGGGTATGAAATGTCAAAGTCGTTGGCAGGCCTAAAGTAGTGTCCACCATCACATGTGACAACAGAACATCTCTTCGCATACCTACTCACACTCAACTGGGTGGACACAGGCTGTTTTGATGGATCACATTAATCCACATGGCAAGAATATGGACACCATACTCACATTGCTGAAGACACGTAAGAGCACAGGTCTATCAGCAACTATCCCAACCACTATGTCTGGCTCACAGAGGTGGAGCTGGCAATAGGGACTCACCCCTAAGTGAAATGCGTCAGTCAGTCCCTCCCTATGTACGGACAATGCTCATTGAGGCACACGATTTGTTATTCCAATCAACACTCATCACAGTTGAACACTAGTGAAGTTGTATAGACTTTATTGCCATGTGCGTGTCAGTACGGGCAAGACAAGGGCCACAACATAAAGAACCAATGCATCAGACACTAACAGGCAGCATTCGGTCACGGTACAGTTCCACGTGACAGGCGTTGTGCATGCGCCCGGGATGTTCTGCCATTTGCGTTGGTGGCTCCGTGAGAACCGGCACTCTTCTGACATGCGGCAGTTATGTGGATGATATGCCACAGCTCGGAGCAATGAGTCGTATGTGTGTGCAACGTTTGGACATATGGGTTGTTGTGTACGTAAGTGTCAAGGGCATTCCATGCAAGAGTACCTCGAGCAAGGACTTCTGTGTGTGGGGTGTGGATACGTTGGTCTTTCATTAGAGCTGTGCGTAGTGTGGGAGTCGTCATCATCTGCTATGGTATCTCTCTCAGGGGGTGCCTGCCGCATGCAAGACCAAGGTCGGAGGTGCAGATGTCCTTCCGCCTTATGTATTGAGACAAAGGAGCTTTCATCCCTAATGTTAGTCTGACTACTGCTTGCATTCTGGAAATGTGATGTGGCTTTCGCGCTGCAATTGAGGCTAGGCCTTAGGCTTATGGTGCACCAATAGCGAAACACACACAACAGTTGGCATGCATGAGCCAAGAGCCCGAGCGGCCTTGCGCTCCTTGTACAATCCCTTTGTGTGCGGCCGCCCTCCGGGTGCATGCAACATTGTTGATTGCAGGCCGTGTGGCGCAGACACTGCAACAGAGAGACACGCATCAGTTGGTTTCCTGTCCAGCCCAGAAATGAACCACACCAAGAGCCCAGTGATAATTATTAACACCCCTACGCTGGCCTTGCGTACACCGACCCAGCCCACTCGGCTTACGTATAAGGGGGGGACGACAACGCTACGTGTCCCAGTTCTTCCCCACTGCCGGAGGTGACATGGCTGCGTCCGCCTGGCATATCACGAGACTCAATCAGTAAGGGTCCATGACTTGTGTTGCACAGAGTTGGTGGCACCGGAAACACTGCGGCCGGCAAGGGCCTACCGCCACGGGACGGTGACTTTGGGTGCACTGAGGTTGGGGCACCTTAGGTGCTGAGCGGGTGTGCAGCCTGCGATGATGCGCCATCCTTGCGGTCCGGACTGGTAAGGGTTTGTGTGAGCCCTGCTGGACCGCAGTGTAGGCCTGAGCCAGCGGGCAGTGCGGGCCTACTGCCACGTGGCGTTGCCTCGCGGTTCACAGAGTTAGTGGCACCTATAGAGCTGAGCGGGTTTGCAGCCTGCGATGATGCCGTGTGCACTGATATGATCTCTGCCATTGCGAAATCAAGACCCAGAATCACGTATGTGACCTGGTGGCCCGCGGGGAGGGGCTGCATGATGTGGAGGCTGCCAAGGTCGCAGGCCCCGGGCTTGGAGCTTGCACCGTCACGTGGTGGGCCCTCTTGGAGACACGCTGGTGGCGGAAGGTGAGCAGTGAGGCCTGGGTGCGCAGGGGCGGGCAAACACCGCTGGGTGGCAGGAGGGGCTGGGATGCAGCAGCCTGTGTGCGCAGAGGCGGCCAAGCGATGATGGCGTGTGCACTGATATGAACTCTGCCATTCATAAATCTGGACTCTGTTTCAGGGAAGGGACCTTGTGGACTGCAGTGTATACCGGCACGTGGTTGGAGACACACCGGTGGCAGCAGCTGAGCAGTGAGGCCTGGGTCCGCAGTGTCGGCACTCTCGCTCCCTCTCCCTCTCTGCCTTTCACTGTCTCTCTCTCTTCGTCTGTTACTCTCTCTCTCCTTCTCCCTCTCTTCCTTTCACTGTCTCTCTCTCTCTTCCTCTGTTTCTCTCTCTCTCTCCTTCTCCCTCTCTCCCCCTTTCTCTCTTTCTCTCTCTCCCTCTCTTTCACTCTCTCTCTCTCTCCCTTTCTTTCTCTCTCTCTTTCTCTCTCTCTCTCTGTCCTTTGATGAGCGCATGACACACCTTCTTATCTTGAATTTTGTCTTGCAGGCTGTGTCTTACAGATTGTCCAGAGAAGACCCGCCATGACTCTTCCGAATAGTTGTTTTGAGTTAAATTTGAATTAAATAATTTGTTTGGAAATTCAAAGATGAATGAATGATTCTCCTTTTTCTGACCACACATGAATGTTAATTGTTGTACTTGTGCGACATCAGGCGAATTGTTTTGTTCATGATTTCGACAAGTTGATGTAAAATATCTTTGTCCGGGGTAGGACCCCGGGGAGGAGGGGTCCTGGGCGGGGTGGCGGTGGGTGTTGTGGCCCTCTTGGGTGTCCGGCTGCATGATCAGTAGCTCCATGGCATCTGTTGTTCTTCTGGTGTGGATGTGGGCTGGGCTCCCATTTCTGGTGCAGGTTATCGTCCGACTTAACAGCAGGAAAGAACAGGTGTTAATTCCCTGCTGCTAACGCGCCTTATCGCATGTTTTGTGATCTTATCGCCGATCTGGCTGGTCGTTGAGAATGTTGCGAAGTGGTGTTGTCGCGGGTTTTTGCACGGGAACGCCTACTCTGCATCTCATTAGCGTTAGTTGCCGGTGTCATCCGTGGCAATGTTTTTTGCGGCTGCTATCGCAGGTAAACTGGCGATATCGGCTGTTAGCTCCAACTTGTGAATAGGGCGATAAATCTATCGCCACTTTGGCTGCGATAAAGTGCCGCTAACTCGGCGATAAGTCCTTGAGAATATGCCCCATTGTTGTCAGAAATGTTAGTCTAATGGAATTATTAGAAGGCAAAGAAGCCTCCACTGGTTTTCAAAAGATAGGTTTGGATATTGATATAAAGTATGGCATTCTGTTGACCTTCAGCTTTGTGTCAGCCTTATGTGAACCCGTCGCAATAACAGGTGTAAATGTTTGAGAGAGTTGAAAAGCTACTATGATCTGCCACAGGATGATGGCTACATAGTGGAACTGTTCACAGACAGCCCTCCCGGAGCCGCTCCTGGCCTGCTGGTGTAAAGCATGATGTCAAGGCAAATCCTAATGAAACAGTGGGTAGAAAACAACCTCCCTGACCTTTCAGCAGGCTTCCTCCAAGGCGGTATTGATGAGTGTGTCCCACTGCACTTAATTATTTTGCACTGAGAGCACAATTTTCCTCATGATCCATTCAGTTGACTCATCTTGACAGATGAATCTGCAGCTGACCTTTTCTCCTTTAGAATCTTGTCTAATTGAATTTATTTCTTTGCTCATTAGGTAAAGGTCCAAGTGTTTGAGGAATGGGAACCTTTCTTTCCTTTTTACTTTTGGTGACATCCTATGATTTTGGAAGGTCCCAGTGCCTGCCATTCCTGTTTGAGTCCCCTGAGTGTCAGCTACAATAACCAATGCATGGGTAAGGCTTTGTTCAAGCATATTTTTTTGACCTTTTAATAACTTCTCATTGACTATATGTAGTGGATTGTCACTTATTAGCATTCTAAATTGTGCATACTAGCTTGCTATTTTATGCACCCCAGTAGGACGCATCCTATCGACAGCCTTGGTTCAGCTTTATAAAGTAACACCCTAGCATTAAACAATATTGTCATTTTACAACAGATTAGCAGTATAGTGGTACACCAGAGAGGCTTTTAAAACACTTTATGCCGCTCTGTTAGAGGAAGGCGTGTAAAGTTCTAATAGACAAATATGTTTAATTTGCTATTTTTCCAGATTTTAGTAGGTGATTCTAACATATTGTATAGTTTTCATATTAAAATAATAAAATGTTCATGCAAATTAGACAGATGCTGCCTGTGCAGCGGCACATCAATAGTATTTATTTGCCTGTTCAAATCTTCATACATGCTCACATTGTTTTCATGCACATCTATGAATAAATTGCTTGGACACTCCGGTCAGCTGATGCTCCTTTGAAGTTTGTTTGTTATGCGAGGCACATTTGGCAATTTTCCAATGTATAAAAATGCATTTTTTTCGCAATTATTATAAAATATGAATGCATAAGAACAAGCTCTTCTTATATGTGCTTTGTAGACTCATCATTATCATCAAATAAATGTATTCGGCCAAAGAGACCATAAAAGCAAATGCATATAACAAGGTGAAGGCAAGCACTCAATAAATACATACAACAATTTCACAAGAACACACAAAAATAATAGAACAAACTGAAATACCATCAAAAATTACAACAATACAATTCAGCCAAACGAACAGCCAAACAGAGGAATTTCTTTAAAATCCATGTAGACTCATGTTTACCAAAAGATTGAGTTCATTTATCTACACACAATTTAATGTAAGGTGCTAACATGTCGCCTCAACGTGACTTCAGAATGCACAATTACAACAAATTAAAGTAGTGAGCTTGAGCAGAATGCTAAGGAGAGGATTAGCATAGTAACATACTAATAATGCCCTACTAATTATTCTAGAACGTCACAGTTAGCGATAATACATAAGAAGCTAATCATGTGTCCTGAGAAAAAGCCATAACAAGGGCAGTTATGTCACTAGGAACCACAGAGATTGATATTAATTTCTGTATTTATATAGGTGTTTCATAGAACATTCTTTGTCATCTTGGGATGACCATGCACTGCTTGCCAATAGTGATTGCTTCCCCAGAAAGAAGCGGTTAAGGCATTTGCAATGTGATAGGAAAATAGTCATGCAGTTAAAGTATAGCCAGAGTGGACGGTTCTCAACCCATGACATTCTTCAAACGCAGCCTATGGAGCAGTATTTGGCTTTTTGTAAAAGATCAGTTTGAGATGTTTCCCGGATCGGATATAGTTGGCTTCAGTTCTGAGATGGGGGTGCAGAGCATCCTAGAATTACAGACCTAGCATCCCTTGGACCAACCGCCATTTGCATGTCTGGTATGGTGTAGTCAAATGTATGTAAGTTCAGGAACATCTTGGCAGCTTGATTTTTGAGTCTTTGCACTCTACTAATCAACGTCTTAGAAGGGTTTTGTAAATCATATTACAGCTGACTGGCTGGCGCTGCTAAACCTGACATCTTTGGCATGGTATTCCCCCAAACATTTTGCCTTCATTCACTTAGTTTGCTGAAATTGATTTTGTTGGAATTAGGACTCTGTGCACTTTACACCTGCTAAGCAGTGCTAAGGTGCTTCTGGTCTCTCCCTAACACATGGTAAAATTGGCACATTTATTTTACTCATATATCCCTAGTAAATGGTACTACATGTACCCTGGACCTGTAAATTAAATGCTACTAATGGGCTACAGCACTCCTTCTGCCCCACACTAAAGTAACCTTTTAAACCATGTCTCAGGACTGCCGCTGCAGCCTGTAGTGCAGTTTAAAACTGCCATTTTGACCTGGAAAAATAAACCTTTTGCCAGGCCTTAACCTTCCTTTTTATTACTTTAGTCACCACTAAGGTAGGCCATAACAACCCCCAAGGCAGGTTGCATTGTAAGACATTTGAGTTTAAGGTTCAGCTAGCAATCATTCTTCTCAACTGAAGAATTGTCAGCACGTGCATTTATATGACTTTCGAGAACAAAATCTTTTATTGTTTTCAGTCAGACTGGCCATAACAATTTGTATAACCTTGTGCAATTTAAGACATAAAATCACAATTGATTGTTAATATTTCTTCAATTAAAAATACAATATAACCAATTATCTGTAAAAGCAATTGCTTTTTGATCATCTAACCAAAATGCAACATAACATTTGAAAAGTTCATTAGTCTCAAGTCTAACAAATACATCTTGACTGATGCAGTCTCTGTGTTCATAGAAATTATTATAGCTAAGTCAGGTGGATAAGAAGTATTACTAAAATTCCGAGGTACACTAGGTCTATTAAAGAAAGAGTATAGGTATATGGCTTTTTAAAGTGCAATAAACATAAAGTGCTAGTGCAATTTCAGTTATGTGATGTAATAATGTGTCATTAACCACTGTGAATTTGACTGCTACAGTATTTGTTGCTGATAGTTAGCTGTTTTTAAATTGCCCCTCATGATGTCACATCACGTGTCATTTAGCAAGTTTATTGCTTGGCAAATATATAAGACAGAATCATTCAATTTGTCTAGCTTGTTTAAACTTGAGACAAAAGATATACAACTCTTGTAATGCAGTCTGCATGAAACAAGTTTTTCCTATCCTATCTTTCATTATGACCACTCACATAAATGTTTCACTTTCTTTTGCATGATCACTGGCAACTTAAACTGTGCAATCACTTTGCCAATCCAAAAGACACCTGCTGCAGGCACAGTAACACTGACCATCTATCATCTTAACATATGCCAGAGAACACCAGCTGCATCAAGATCTTCAATCTGGTTTCCAACCATCAAGTGTAATGGAATCAGCTCTGGTTGAAATAGGAGAAGTACGCATCACCACACTCAATGAAGAACAGAAATCAGCCTTGATTCTGTTGGGTTTCTCAGCAGTTGAACCATCAACCATGAGAATCTGCTGCACAGGCAGAGAGATTGATTCAGGAATTTTAGTATCAGTCTAAAATGGATTACCTCATACATTTATGGCCATACTCAACTCTTATATCTGGGTTTCTCAGAGTTCTCAACTTGTGTTTCTTTCTTTGGTCACTCTCAGTTCTATCTCCTCCTCTGTTTAATTTTTTTAGGTGTCCCTTGTCTCACCAACTAGACTAGTAAAAAATAAACCTCCGGTTGTAAACTGATTTCTCAAAAATCTTCATCCATCTTCCCGCTATTTCAGTCGTCCCCGCCCCACCACCCCACAGTTTAATCCCTGGTCTACCCCACTTGGGAAGCAAAAAAGCTCAGGGAACGTCTGGTAGAAATGTGATGTGATTCCTCGCTGGCTAAGGTATGTATCCAGGGCAGGCAGGAACCACCACTCTAGTCAGGGTAAGCTAGATATAAACTAAAAGATAACCTGAGCTCACTCTCTGGTGGCTTGGCACAGAGTAGTAAGGCTTATCTAAAGAGGCAATGTGTCAATAATTTGTGCAAAACACACACACAGTAACACAATGAATACAATGCAATAAGACTCCACACAGGTTTGGGAAAATAGAGAATAGTTATCTGAGCAAAATAAGACCAAAACAACAAAAATCCAGTTAGTAGAAGTCGAGATATGAATTTGTATAGATTAAATGCAAACATAGTGTTTAGAAGTCATTAGCAGTCAAAAGGTTACTTGAGGTCGCGAGCCACCGGTGGCAATCCAAAGCTCTAGCGACCGCGTAGGATAGCAGGCCGGCTAAGGACCCACGCAGGGCCCACTGAGAAAGCATCTTGGATGGAGCAAAGCTTTGACGCTGAGGGCTCGATGCATCGATCTCTTCAACGCAATCGGGTGGCTGCATCAACGTCGAGCATCACTGACGTGAAGGCAATGTGTTGTCGTTGAGTCGTACAGTGCAGTCATCGGGCCGTGCAGGCTGTAGAACCGATGTCGTCGAACAGCCTCTGCATCGGTATCAAAGGCGATGCATCGGTTTCGATCGGCACAGTGGTGACAATGCGTCGGTTTAGATGAAAGCAGCTGCAGAACCCACTTCTGAGGCCTAGAACTTGTGGGGAACCTCAGGCAAGGGTAAGACTCACAGAAGGCAGAGTCCAGCAGCACCAGCATAATTGTAGGAAGTCATTTGTATCCCTAAGATTTCAGAAAACAGGAGGCAAGCCCTTGGATATCACTTGGGGGCAAGGCAGAGTCCAGCTCTCTTTCAGCAGAGCCAGGGAGCAGCAGGCAGCAAGGCAACAAGCAGAAATACAGTCTTTCCAGACAAACAGTCCAGTTGAGCCCTTAAAGCAGCACACCAGTCCTTCTGACAGAGGTTCAGTGTAAGATCCAGAAGTGTCTAATTTTAGGAGGTCAGAGACCCAGTACTTATATCCAAAAGTGCCTTTGATATAAGGAGTGACTTCAAAGGAACTCTCTGAAGTGCACAAGGATCCCTTTCAACCCTGCCCTGTCTGCCAGACTACCTGTCGGTCGAAAATCAGTGCTTTGTGTGTGGACGGCAAAAGACACACAGATGATGGACGGACTGCAGAGCAAATCAAGCTTCCTATTAAAGTGTAAGTGTCAGCCACTCCCATTCCTCCCTGCCCTGGAAGACACATCAGAATGCAGATGAATGCAGATGAGAGTTCAGTATGCAGATGAGCCTCACCTTCCTGTGTTTGTGTCTGTCTAGAGGGAATGCACAAAGTATGGCTGTCACCCAACCTAGACATGTATCGGAGAAAGGCAGTCAGGCACACAGAGAAGTAAGTACAGAGAAATATCCACTTTCTAAAAGTGGCTTTTCTAAAACAGAAATGTTAAATCCAACTACATCAGTAAGGAGGAATTACCATTCCAAACATATGAAATATGAAAAAGCTACTCCTCTTTGATCAGGAATTACAGCTTAAAAGTGTATTAAGGAATTCCCAATGCTGGCCTATGAGAGGTGGGGCCTCACAGTAGTGAAAAATGAAATAGGCTGTTTGTCATTACCAGGACGTGCAAAACATACAAGTTCATGTCCTACCTTTTTACTTAAATGGCACACTGCCCTTTGGATTACTAAGGGCCTACCTTAGGGGTGACATATGTAATAAAGGAGAAATGTATGGCTTGGCAAGTAGTTTTAAATGCCAAGTCGAAGTGACAGTAAACTGCACACACAGGAACTGCAGTGGCAGGCCTGAGACAGGTTTGAAAGGCTACTTTTGTGGGTGTCACGATCAGTGCTGCAGCAGACTAGTAGCATTTAATTGGGGTGACCCTTCAGAGAGGGCCATTTTCCAACAGAGAGCTTTTTGGGTAAGCGGCAAAGCTGCGCATTAGAAATTGCAAAGCCTTGGGGCTGGAACTCCCCATTAGCCCTGCAAGTGATGTAAAATGTGCATTTTTTCTCCTGTGGTACCTCAGAAAGGGCAGGTGCACCACCAAAGGTTTATAAAGTGTGCTGTATGCTGTCAGCAGTGCAGCAGCCCTAATTTGAGCCCCCGGAAGTAGTGCCCTGGAAGTTGTTCTAAGTGTTCCAGGGAGTTATATTGATGCCTCTGGGAAACGTTTTGAATTGTTCTAAGCACTTCGAGAGCTTGCACTTTTGCCGTAGGCTCTAGAGTGGGGGGACCCCTGTTGGTTGGTCCTAATGCTGCATTGAACTACAGTACAAATAGCACCCCTCAATCAGATTTTATTGAAAATATTATCCTTTACTGATAGTGATCATATTGACAATGAAAGGATATATGTCTGATACCATCCACATCGACTTCAATGGTCTTGCCATGGTTGATAACATGTTTTAGCTTTTATCAATATGGTGACACCTTGACAAAGCCATTAGGCTTGCCTGTTTGAAAACAACACGCCTTATATTGGCCAAGTATAAATTGGGAAATTGTGACTATAGAGTTTAGGGCTTACATGATGTGTGACCAATTCTGAGAGTGTCATCAAAAGTATTTCCATCTGCCTAATAGTACACATTTGCAAATTAATGCATAGAAAAATCATTGACTGGATAATACGTTACTTAATGTTTTTGTTGCAAACAATTGGACCGGGGTACCAGCTCACACCACCTCTCCTGAGTAGGTCTTGGAGTGCTCTACTTCACTACCCTGAGAAAGCCAATTGCTACAATGGGGTACTTAGTTCCCAGTGAACGAAATGTTGCAGACCAACTAGTTGCATAGGACTCACATCACTCACAACTAATAGGCCACTTTCCTACACCAATAAAGGTGCAAATAATCACAAATAAAATTATTATGATTCAATTTTGATCCAGAACCTAGTTATGCCTTTTCAAATACCATATACATACATGCTTGCTGGCTGAATTATATCATCAAGTGGATGAGTGAGCACAGTCAACGTATAATCACTGTATGTGTCACACAGAGCTCCTCCCTCGCCAGCATCATTTTAAATGATTATGTACAGCCATTGAATGTGTGTTCATAACCTACATTCTCACTTCCAATGAGGATTTTGAAATCTCTCAAAGTTCCTAATAACCCCTGAAACGTTCGGCTAACAGTAGACACGTAGCACAAAATTGCTGAAATCTCAAAATCTTACTACAGAATGAAGAATTCTATCGAAGGAAATAGTGAATGTGTTCTGGAATATTTGTTGTTGTCTTTCTATTTGGGTTTAAAATAAAAGAAAGCACATTTTTTATGAGAAAGAAAATCTCCGTATAAAGAGGTAATTAGCTTTGAACACAATTGCTGTGGCTACAATTCGGTCAGTGTTTACATATAACAATTGTCTAGGTAAATATAAAAGACTTTAAAGCAAAAAGACGAACTTTATATTCAGCAATTGGTCAAAGCAGATAGAACAAATATGTATTTGGTTATAAAACCTCGAATTCCATTTCAACAAAAATAGAATTATTCTGTGTGCCTGCTTTCAGAAATCTAAACCTTTCCGCAGTAAAATGAAAGGGCAATGTTGTTGTACTGAACTCGTTCCAGTAAGCTGTCAGTTCGCAGGAATATACTCAGCAGGCTCTGGCTGCTTTATTTGTTTTATACTTCGCGACTACCTATCAGGCCACAGGAGCTTTGATAGCAGACATCCGGGGCAAACAGTAGTGAAGTCCTGCGGGTGTGTTGGATGCTTGTCTTCACCAATCCATTTCAGCTGCTTCTGTCAAATACTCCTTAGCAGGGGAGAGCAGCTCTTCTCTTCTTGGTCATAAACGAGCAGTATATCTAATATCCCAGACCGAAGCAAAGTCAGAGCTCTGTAGACAGCATGTTTCACAAGTGCTAGCAAAGCCAAGCATAAGAGCAGGAGTATCAAAGAAGAGAAGATAGCATATCCACATGTGTACTTTTAAAGCTAGAAAATGACCGGTGCAGGATATGAACACACCTGCCACTAAAGAATGAGGTACCTACGTCCTCTCTTTAACTTAGAAAATCTATGTAATTAAATGCGTGTGGAATATACATTGCTGCATTCTATTTAACAGAAACAAAGTAGCTGAGGCAAACATTTCAGACCTAGTCCCAGTGAAGGAAGATTAATTTACTACACACTGATATGCGTGGATACATGCAGCGCTTCTGACTTATATGACCCCGCTGGCCAACATTGTCAGACCCACGGTCTCAACATCATTTTCTATGCAGACGACACCCAACTCATCCTCTCACTCACAGATGACCCCACCCCCACCAGAGCCAACTTCCACAGATGCATGACAAATGTCACCAACGGTATGAAGAACAATTGCATGCAGCTGAACACAGACAAGACGGAAGTACTGATCTTTAGCAGCAGCAGTAACAAATGGAATTCCTCCTGGTGACCATTAGACCTAGGTGCCACACCCAATCCTTCCAATGATGCCAGAAACCTCGGAATCATCATAGACAACAAGCTCACCATGAAATCACAGATCAATGCCGTCTCCTCCACCTGCTTCCTCATTCTGCGCATAGAAGAATGCCAATTCAAACTGCTGACCCACACACACAATTCTCTTAAAACCAAGGACCCACCTACATTAACCACGCCGGAACTTCCACCAACCATCGAGAAGCTTACTCTCTGCCTCGCTTTCACTTGCCCACATCTACCAAAGCAGAAGTGGAGGACGCTCCTTCTCCCACATCACAGCAAAGACATGGAACAGCCTCCCCACACACCTCAGGACCATCACCTCACTTCCAGAATTCCGAATGGTCCTCAAGACCTGGCTGTTCGAATAAGCCTATGGAGCCTGCAAGCACCTGGATACCCTATCAGGTGATTAGCCGCACTTTATAAATCCTGATTAATTGATTGACATCATATGGTCATTGTTAGAAATGGGATCTCTGGTTGGCTAAGGCTTGCGCCAAAGCCAGGCAGAAACCACCACTCTAGTCAGGGCAGGGGAGTTACACGCCGAAGAAAACCCCTGCTCACCCCCTTGGTAGCTTGGCACGAGCAGTCAGGCTTATCCCGGAGGCAATGTGTAAAGCGTTTGTGCAACACACACACAGCAACAACATACCAGGCACACCACAAAAGGAACTCCACACAAGGTTATATCAAAAATAGCCTTTGTATTATCATAAACACATTAGAATAGTAATCACACAATATACACTGTGCCAACTGGCACTAGGCAATATTTACAGGGAATTATATACACAGGACAGGGCCAATTGGGCCACTGTCAGAACCATCACAAAGTGAACTTAGTAAATGTAGAACATATCATAAACGTAGAACACAACCAGTAATTACTGGCAAACACTGTACTCAGCATTATCTCCTGCAACATAAACCATATTATGCACAGTTTCACATCAGGCGTGAAAGACATTCTGCGCCAACCTCATAAGCCTAAACATATTTGACCATAACCTCACCAGCATAAATACATTATGCAGTAACCTCCTAAGTATAACTCACACTAGGGGCATAACCTCACAAGCATAAACCACTATATACAAAACCTCATAACATAAACACAGTAGAGGCATAAATCACGGTGCATAACTCCCAGGACATGAATCACATTTCCTAGCACCACATAAATCACATTAGGGTCTGGCGCCCTATCAATCTCACAGTCCCCCTTCGCTAACTGGCCTTCTCAGAGGGCTCAAATGCCCTATGTCCAACAAAGTCAGGGTGGCTGCCAATGCAGCAGAATTCGCAAGTGCACAATTGCGCTGGGGCAGAGGGGTGCATCTCACTCCTATCTCTTACAGAAATGCCCCCAAAGAACTGTTGGCCTAAACGTAGCAGCTGACGCTAATTGCCGTGCAGCTGTGAACATCACGGTAGGCATGGGTCCTCACTGGGACTCTGTCAATCAAATGTACAAAAACGTTGCAGCTGCCCGCACTGGTGCGGCGCAGCTGGGAATAAGCAAATAGGCCCTGGCCCAACTGTGCCCTCGGGGCCTCACTGGGGCTCTCTAAATACACTTGCCCCCATCGTTGCAGCTGCCCTCTAGCAAGCGGGGCAGCTGTAGGAAAATCGCCAAACTGGAAGGCACGGGCACTACTGGCCCTCGGGACTCTCACTGGGGCCCTAGAAACTAATGTGGGGCCAACCTTGGAGCGGCCCTCTGGCAGGCGGGGCCGCTCAAGAAAGAGGCACTGGCACCAAGTGTGACTGAGGAGCCCCGTTCACCGGGCTCCTCCTGGGACAATTCACTCGGTCCCCCTCGTGTGCCCTCAACAGCCCCCACTCACCGGGGCTGGTCTGGATCCCTGGAGGCTCTCGTCTCGCTGCAGGACCGGCGCCACCAGGTGCCGCGTCGGGGCACGCACTCGGTCCTCCTCCCTCGCTGGGGAGGCTTCGGCGGCGTTTTCTTCTTTCTCTCCTTCTCTGGCCGCATTACGCGGCATCCATGAAGGCGGGGTGGGCTCCCGCCGGACTTCCTGCTTCCGGCCCACCACGAGGCCCCGCCCACAGTCAGGCGGACGCGCCTGGCTTCCTGGTCGCTCCGGGCCGTGGCGGTGATTTACAAAAGTAGGTAAATAATGCGGGGTGGGCACCCACAAATAAAATAACGCATAAGCGGGGTGGGCACCCGCCAAAAATAGCATGAGAGCGGGGTGGGGACCCGCTCTCCACAATAAATTCGTCGATGCGGGCTGGGCTCCCGCGATGAGGCATCACGGGGGAATCCCTCACGCCGGGATTCCCTCCAACAGGACGAGCAGCTCAGTGCTGAAAAAACCCACGCATTCCCCCTTCTTTGGGGCAAATTAGAATAAAGCATAGCGCTCACGAGGCGCTAGATGCAGCAAAGATCCTGCATGAGAAAGAATAAGTCCAGCAAAAGTTCCTCCAGTTCCAGGGGCACAGCTGGGCCCAGGGAGGCCAGCACTCAGGGCCCTCCAGCAGGGAGGTAAGCCCCCATTGCGGTTCCTCCTGGGCCCCAGCAGCAGCACGCCCCCTAGTCAGGAACATCATCAAAGTACAGAACAATTTCATGGGTCACAGCCCCTATATTTATACTCGGGATTCCTTTGTCTGTAGTGCAGGGCATGGGGGAACCAGATGCAACTGGTTCAGGGGGGATTTGGAGCACTTTGTTTTCCAAGCTCCTCTTCCCCTTTGTCAGGTGGGGGCTAGGTGATCAGACACACCACAGGGGGCGGAGCCAGCATTGTGCTGGCTGGGCACAGTCCTATTCAGGGTCAGGGGATTACTCCTCCCACTACTCCTACTGCAGATGTCCCATTCAGCCTAGCACTGACTCATCCTGCCCCTCCTGGAGCCACACACACCTCTCAGCCCCTGTCACTCACAAGCCAGACATGCAATTCACATCAGGCAGGCAGACACATAGCACACAGAAATGCCATCTTCTAAAAGTGGCATTTCTCCCATAGTCATAATAAATCTGCGCACACCATTGCGCAGCATTTATTCTCACAATTTCATACATACTAAACTCAACCACGCTGCTCCTCCCATTCCAGGAATTACCACTGACACACTCAATCAGGGAATCCCCCATGCATTCCTATGGGAGGACAGGCCAATCTCACCAAATGTACCCAGAGAGCGCATGCACTTTACACTGGACCACAGTGCTAAAGTGCTCAGAGGCCTAAAACCACCAACACCATGTCAGAGAAAAATGCAAAACGTTCAGGGGTGACCCTGCACAAAGGGCCAAGTCCAACAGTCATCAACATGTCTTACATTTAACGGAGCACACAACTCAATATATACTGATGGAATCCAAATTCACCAGTACTACACTGTTCTTTCTGCTTGATAAAGGAGGAATACAAATTCTTAATTCTTTCCCATCACCACCATCCTTCACGTTTTTAGCTCTGGCCAGAGGGTCCAGGAATAAATGTTTGTGTAGTGACACCTCCGAGCTAGTTTTAACCTTCACTGCACTTTTCTTTCGGTGATCCCATTATAATTTGGCAAGAAATATTTGTATATTTTACATGTTTGTATTGTCTTCCTCTTCCTTTTGCTCCACCTCAGGCATTGGTCTGCGCGGGGGTGTACTGAAGAAAGCCCAATGATGAAGCACGTCATAACCTTGTGAGTGAGGGCAGTATTTTCACACTTAGCACGTGCCACCACCGAGATCATTACTCTCTACTCCTCTTTGTGTGTATCAGTCTGTGGTCAGGGGGGCTGGAGTAGAGCAGTCAGCCTCTCTCCCCTTCTTTATGTGTGAGAAAACGGGCTGGACTGTTCCCATGAGGCACAGGGTCAAGACTGATTTGCATATAGCTTTGTCTGAACAGGGCTGGATAAGTGAGCTAAAGAACAATGATGGATTGGAGTGTCTGAAAAGTTTCAGCGCTCCGTCCATCATCTCCTTGTGTTTGCTTTGTTCGCCCTAAGTTTGCAGGGTATGCCCAGACGTGGGTCCCTTGCTCACTTTGCCACTGGATTCAAGCTAGCCTGGCTGATGAGGGGTGTTACCCCGAAACCGGTCCCAGGATGCTTGTTTCCGGCCCAGGGAAGACATGGCTTGGCAGTTCGGGCTGGACTGTTTCCATGAGGCACAGGGTCAAGACTGATTTGCATATAGCTTTGTCTGAACTGGGGTGGCGAAGCGAGCTAAAGAGCGATGATGGATTCAACCCAGATCTGTGACTAGGGGTGAGTGTCTGAAATTTTTCATCGCTCCGTCTATCATCTCCTTGTGTTTGCACTGCATACCTCACTCTGTGCCAGAGTCCACCGACTCATGCCTCCCATTCCTCTCCCAAGCACCTCACTGCAGAGAAGTTGAAGAGGAAGTCAGAGACTTTCCATTACTAAGCTCAGGAACATCCCATCCTTAGCTTAGTTGATAACTTTAGGATGATGCAATGGAGGTTCCACGCCAACCTTCTTTCTCTCTTTAGCAGTATATATTTAATCCTCCAGGAATCGGTCTAATTATGTTCTTAGACAAATAATCTGTCAGGGGTGCAGCAAAGTAATTAAGTCTCACAGCAAGGCATCTCAAAGCACCAATCACATTAAGGGCTTAACCTTTTATCAATTTGTGGTGACAACATTACACTTTTTACATTATACCCAAAAAGGAATGGTTCAGCCCTTTTTGGTCTCAAATAAATCATATTAATTTGGTGTGAACCCCTTCTGTCAAAGTGTTACCTTATACAGACTCTAGGTTGAGTCAATCAGCAGTTTTTCTTGCTCAGCCTGCATATGCACACGTGCATATTGTCACAAGCAACCTGAAAAATCCCTTTGCCCGAGCTGATAACAGCAGCTGTCCTTATTTTCAAAGCTGACCACTGGAAGTTATAGTTTCAAACTGATTTTGCTGGAGCACTACAGTGGGGGATACTCAATTGGGTTCTCAAGTACCGCAGCAGAAGGTTAAAAACCTGATTGCTTTTACAGATTAGATCCCTCCTTCTTGGTGTATATATACTTAAACAAGATAAGATTTTCTGTATGTAATAGTATATATAACTATATCAGATTTTTATTTGTTAACACATTTGATTAAGATGGTATTGAAATATTGCTCTAGTTAGTGAAAATCTCAAAACTTTTAATTAAAGAAATAGATCGAAACCAATAGCTTGTGGAAATGTCTTCAAACAAATATTTTTTCCTATCCAATATAGAAAATATGGTGCTTTGATTAATGATTTGTCAACTTCTTAAATATTTACATCCAAAATATTTGCCAATAGCCTCCTCAATCCTACTGAAGCTGGTGATAAAAGGGAAATGAATATGTGCTTTTATTCTACAAGTATGGAAAGAAATAGCAGAGGGACCTTTTCTAGACTCATATATTAGTTTAATGGCTTATAAAGCAAACACAAAAAATAATGGTTTTCATTTCACAACTTGAATTTTTGAACTGTATTGCTCAGTAAAAAGAGAGAGGCCATTGTCACGGAACATGATCAGTGAACTAATTTGTTCTCAGAGAAGAATATGACATTGGCCAATTCAGTGTCTCCTAAGTGAGAACAGTTATATGTGTTTGGTGAAGATTGTGTAAAAAAGAAAAAAACCTCTTTAAACTAGTGAAATTCTGTGATTAACAAAATATTTTTAATGCAAGCAACATATAATTAACTAACCAGCATTTGTACATTATTTACAATATCACATATTGTTTATTCTGAGACTTTTATGGTATTTACTCTTTCAGCATATAGTAGTAAGCCACCACTCCAACACAGAACATCTGGAAGTATTTAATCCCTTTAAATAATCAGCCATGGATCAACTTTCTTGGTATTCAGACAAAATATTGAAGTTAAGATATCGTCATACCAAAATATCGTCACCAAAATATCGTGATATGAAGATATCATCTGCAAGAATATCGTTGTCAAGACTATCAATTTTTAGGTAAGTAAGTTCGATTTTTAAAATATCAAAGTCATTAATACCATTTACAAATATATAGTTGTTTATAATATAGTTTTTTAATTATCGTTATGTATTTTACTATATATTTTAAATGTATATGATATGAATTTTTGGTTTAATTATTGTTTATGTTTTTTCATATAGTTGTTAAATTTTTAGAAGTTATGAAATTTAATGTAATAATTTTTTGTGATTTTGAGAACCATAGCGGGTTGTGGGTTTATTGGGGTACAGGGTAAATAGTAATTTATTTATCATAAATGATCAATTAGGTTTTAATTAATATTATCTATTTAATAGGCAAGTAATTAAGTCAATATGGGGTTTATAGGGGTACAAGGTGGGAAGCAATTCAAATTTAATTAATTGATAATTAGTTAATTTACAGTATTTATTTAATTGATAATTAATTATGGAAATTGTGTAAATAATGTGTTAAATTTTTTAGGTGTGGGTTGTAGGGTTAGTAGTAGTAGATTGTAGTAAATAAATTAATTAAAAATGTATTAAAAATAATTAATAACTAGTTGTTAATTAACATTAATTATTTAATTGATATTTAATCATGTTTATTGTGTAATAAATTTTTTTGTCAGCCTTAATTTTAGATGCGGGTTCTGGGGTTTATAGGGGTACATGGTGGGAAGTAAATTAATTACAAGTAATTAATATTTCGTTTTTAATTCATAATAATTATTTAATTGATAATTAATTATGCTAATTCTCCAATGACATTTTTTTTATTTACATTTTAGGTGTGGGTTGTGGGTTTTGTAAAAGTATAGGGTAGGAAGTAAATTCATTTTATTTAAGTTATATTTTTTATTAATTGATGTTAATTATGAAATTGATAAATAATGATGTTAATTATGTAATTAATGTTTTGTTAAGTTACATTTTAGGAGTGTTTTTTGTAGGGGTATATTGTGGGAAGTAAATTAATTATAATTAAGTCATAATTAATTTTGAATTAATGATATTAGTTTATTGATACATATTTATGTTAATAGTATAAATAGTTTGTTTTTTAAAGTTAAGTTTTAGGTGCGGGTTGTGAGTTTTGTTGGGGTATAGAGTGGGAAGTAACAAAAAGAAAAATATTTAATACATTTTGTTTGTTCATTTATTTAATTTAATTTTTAATATAAAATATATTTGTATTTTTTTACATATTTATATTTTTATTTGTTTACTCTGTTTTTGCAATTATTTTATTTTGTTGAAGATAATGTGTTTGTTTCTAATGTTGCACTGACTGGAGTGGGAATAGTAAATGTTACCCCTCTGCAATCCAACACTTTCTCTACTTTTGCACTCATTGGAGTGGGAATAGTAAATTTTACCCCTCCGCAATCCAACACTTTCCGTACTGTTGCACTCATTGGAGTTGGAATAGTAAATTGTATCCCTCCACAATCCAACACTTTCCCTACTGTTGCACTCAATGGAGTGGGAATAGCACATTTTATCCCTCCACTATCCAACACTTTCCCTAGTGTTGAACTGACAGGAGTGGGAATAGTAAATGTTACCCCTTCGCAATCCAACACTTTCCCTACCTTTCCAGTGACTGGAGTATGAATAGTAAATTTTACCCCTCCAGAATCCCACACTTTCCCTACTGTTAAAGGTATTGGAGTTGGAATAGTACATTTTATCCCTCTGCAATCCAACATTTTCCCTACTGTTGCACTGACTGGAGTGGGAAAAGCAAATTTTTCCCCTCCGCAATCCAATACTTTCCCTACTGTTGAACGGCGGCGGCTCCATCGCTAAGGTGGAGGAGCATCACTCCACTGCTTTGCAGCAGTGAAAGAAAGGAAAAATAAAATGATAATAACTTCATGTTATCATTTTATTTGGTCCTGCTGTGGCAACATGGGGGCGGGGTGCAGCTGCTCTGCTCACAGAGCAGGGCAGCGGAGGAGTGGTGGGCACACTGAAGCGCGCATGCCGCTTTGGCCGGCTGTCTCGGGCTGGCCAAACAGTCATGCACACTTAGCATGTTCTCCACCCAGGCTGCAGTACAGCCTGGGTGGAGAACATGCCCAGACCCCAGTCTCCGTCTGAGCGCCATCTCTGTGCCGCTCTATCTCAGTTAACATGCCTTCCTGTTGCCCAGAGTTCATGCCTCCAAATCCCAGTGTATGCATCTCATCCTGGCGCTTGTGTCTCTGACTGTCACCCAGTCCTTGACTCCCTGCCATAGCAACTGTATCTTCCTACTCCAGGGTGCATGTTTTCCTGCACCGGTGTCTGTGTTTCTTTATTATAGTGCTTGCATTCGTGTCTCTTAGGGCCTAATTGTAAGTCTGCCGGTTCTCAGACTGCCAGACTCGTGGTGGGGTGGAAGTCTTCTGACTGCCACATTCTGATCTTGGTGGTCAAGCCACCCTGGGACCGCCGACTCCGCCAGGGAACCGCCGTTCCTTGGTGGTGGCACGGCAGTCAAGAGGCATCAATATGCTTGGCAGGACCGCCGCAGTCCTGTCAAGCATATTATTACTTTCCTCACCGCCACTGATTTAATGGAGGTCTTTCCTCCATGAAAACAGTGGCAGTGAGGAAAGAAAGGGGGCCTTACAGTGCTCCCTTGTTCCTCACTACATGTGGATGTACACAGGGGTGCACAACATATGTAATGTTTGTATAACCGTATTCTCAGTACTAGAACTGCATGCAGTATAAACTATTTAAAGCAAGGCAAAGTATCTGGGGACTAAGGCAACGTGGCTGGATAAAAAAAGGTCTCAGCTGTGCAAGGGGAGAAGCATGGCTTCACACAAGCACCCCTGTGTACATGGACATCCAGTTCCAGCACGTCATAGACTTCACAGTCCATGCTGTGCTGGAACTTCCTTTCATGTTCCCATGGCAGTGCCTATTTTATAGGCAATGCCATGGGAATGCCAAAGAATCGCCTGCCAATGAGTAAAAAGTCATAATATTGTGGGTGGTTCTCACGCAGGTTTGGCGGTGTGATGGCGGGGCGGTCCTGCCGCCGCACAGCCAAACTCGTAATCGGGCCCTTAGTGTTTCTGTGCCATTATTTTTGTCTCCCACGTTGCATGTTCACATTTCACATGCAAGTGTAAATGCCTTCCAATCCTGGTGATTGCATGTCTCTGCAGTGTGCGTGTGTCCTTGCCACAACATTTGTGTCAAGGTGAACCACTCCCTGCGTCTTTCTGTCTGTGTATCCCTATACCATTGTCCGTCTCTCACTGCACTGGTGCCTAAGTCTCTCTGCCCCAGTTTCTATGCCTGAATGTTACTATGTCCCGGCCTCTGGATCTCTCACTCCATTGTCCCTGGGTCTCGTTGCCCCTGTGTCACCTAATCCCAGAACTTCCCAAATACTAAAATGTAGATGGCAACCAATTATCTTCATGGGCTTGGACTAACCGGGTATTTTAGTGTGCTGATGTTGGGTCAGACGTGCTCTACATGGCTTTGTGCCAGTGAGCCATGTTCGTTTTTTCTGGCCTTCCATGTGTTTATCCACAAACACGTCAGATGTTTCAAAGATAGTTAACATGCCGCCCCAGAGCATGCTCTACATTTATTCCTGGACAGAATCTGTGCAACCAAATGCAATATGGCCATCCTGTTGAGGACTCCCTTTATATCTGGTCTGTCATGTTATTTTCATGTTGCAGACCCCTTTTGAAGAATTGCAACAATAGTGCATCCTGTGCATCAACTGCGCTTGTGTTCTACGGGTGCTGATTACAGCCTTCACCCAGAGCCTTGTTTCCACCATGCATCCCTCCACCTCCAGCAACCAGAGATCTGTCTTTTGGCTAACAACAAAGCTAGGTCTACAATATTGTGTTCTGTTTTAGCTTACTTGGGCCTGGGCATATTGTCCACCACCCACATCATATAATAGGTTAAATCTGGCTTACCTCAATTGGTGTTGTGGCAACAGTCCCGTGACCTTCTAGTGTGCCACAAGCCAATATCATGTGGTTAAAAAAGAACTTCTCCTCATCTGGTGCAGCTAGTGGAAAACTGTTTCTTACAGGAAAGTAACCTCATGGGCGTAAAATATGCTTGGTTTACATAGTTGAACTAAGTAAACTTGAAGACCTTGTGTTCTAGATACTTTAATCCGGAAGTGTTTAATCCTGTACCATTTTACATCAGTGAGCTGTCTGTCCACATTTTTGTTAGTTTGGAGCGCCCATTATTCTTTCGTGCATATGAGTGTATATTAACTGTAGGCCACAAGCTTGAATTCTCTTTTTCATCTTTTCTAGAAGAGCGTTGAGATTAGTAGTGGTAAGGTTGAGCCTAACATAATAAAAAAGTTACTGTCATCATTAAATGTATTTATATAGTAAAATGACACAGTTCAGTTTTCATTCTCCTTTCTGAGCACTTGTGCTTTATGTTTCTTAGAAGGTAGCAGAAGGTCATTCCTCGGTGTGCAGGGCGGCTCTGTCCCAGTGAGGCTTGGTTCTGTCATTGTTGAGTCGGATCTTCTCCAGTGCAGATTTAGGCCCCTGCTGACAGTCTTCCCTTCCACCGTGTACCCTATGCTTTTCTTTCAACGCAATGGCCGCCTCGGTGTGCAGGGTTCAGCTGTATGGGTCTGTTCAGTGCCGATGCTCATCACGCGCTCTCCATGAGCGGATTGGCTCATTCTGTTCATGTTGTTTTCCCTTGTGCTGGGTGATTCTTTCCCCGTGTGACTTAGTTTTGTTGCTGTGCCAGGCTGCCCTTCGTGTGTCTTTTCTGTGCCCGGGTCTGCTCCGACCTTCTACTTTTAACACTTCACATATCCGTCACCATCCCGCTACAGCATTCTTTTCACATTTCGCCAACAGATGACACTTTTCAAAAATGATAAAATTAAATTACATTAGAGCTCATTGTCACAAATTGCTTGCTGATTATCGACTTTCAAAAATATTTTTCACTATCTTAGGTCTTCAGAGTCCAAGAGTAATATCAAATGATGAATGATTAATGGTGCTGTGAACTAGCAATTGCCTACATTCACCTCTTGAGGGTGGTAAAAAGTGACTTAGGGAAGTCGATCTGCTCTGCTGGAGATGTTTTGCAGCCTCTGCCATCCCCACAAGTCCACATGTTTACAGAACGCCAGCAGCCAATGTCAGCTCTTGTGCTTTGCGCTTGTTTGAGGTGGTGTTTCCGCAGTGCGGGGGCCGTTCAGAGTACAGCGGTGGAGATAGTCGAATAGTTGTATCTTCGGGAAACAGTGTTAGAAAGGTACCAGCCTTTATGCAAGCATTTATGGGGTGGTAAACTAAGGACTCTCTCGGTTTGACCGCAATGTGTTGCATATCTATGTTCTGAGCAATGTCAGAACTAGCTTTTGGTTGTGCAGTTTTAATGAACTGCTAAGGGACAGCTAGGAAGGCAGTGGCTTTTACTCTGTTAACTAGTGTAGGACAGGTTTATGGATGAGCTTTCATGAATGATTTGCTTGATTAGGGGATGTAGTGGCCTGGGTGGAAGGCACTAGGACCCTGCACTGGGCAAGAGGGCAGGGAAGCAACTGGACACCACTTCCGGTCAAGGGGCGGAAGGGCAGTCCGGGAGGAGCAGCGAAGAAGGGCAGACGTGCATGTGGGCAGCGCACACTATATAAATAATAAAGAAGTCAGAAAGCCTACCTGGTCTCCTGAGTGGTCCTTGAAGTAAAGAACACGACATCTGGCGACGAGGGTGGGATGCCGAAGTGCCATCGAAAACGAGTGAACCGCGGTCCCTCGAAGAACCCACCCTGGTCCGCCCGCTGCAGGAGAGTCGGGAGGAGAGAAGGATCAACTGTAAAGAACACGACAGGGGTAAACCTAGGGGAAATGTTTTGGGGGATGGGACAGTCCTACTGACAGGCTGCTTTTGTGGGTTAGGCTTTGAGGGAAGGTGTGATATGTAAGCTTGTCAATGTTTTCTGCCAGTAATGATTAGCGTTGCATTTAGTATTCATGTGACCTCCATTCCCTTTCCAAACAAAGACTTTCTCTTTGTGTTTTACAAATTGTTATAGGGTTATGTCGGACAGATTCGTTAAATTGCAAGCCAGGGCTACAACTTGGAAGCTTTAACTTAGTAAGTTCTACTACACTATTCAATCAATCAATTGCACTTTATTCGGTTTTTAATCCACTATTGGAAACAAGATGCCGCAGCAACATCTGACCACAGTGGACTTGCCCTGGTAATAACTGTCACACATTCGTACATGCTTTATTCTCCCATAATATTGGCAGCCAGCACCAGAAACGTGTTCAAATGCTTTGCGCTTGAAAACGTAAACACGTTGGGGCAGATTTACAAGCCCCTTGCGCTGCCAGTACGTCACTTTTTGTGATGTACTGGCAGCGCATTTCTCTGCCTCATATTTACAAGGAGAGGAAAAGCCACCCTCCACCCTGCGTGGCTTTTCCTGTCCTTGTAAATACGGCCCCTTTACACACCGCACTTTGCGTGAAAGGGGAGTTCCATGGGTGTTGCTGTGGGTGTTCCCACACAACACCCATGGAACCAGACACATTTCCAAATTTGCGAGGAATACTAAACCTGTAAATGAGTCAGTATGCTACGCCACCCTAGGGGTGGTGTAGCGAGGCGGCACGAGGAGAAATGTTTTAATTTCTCCTCCTTTTTTTCCTCTTTCAATGCGTGCTGCATTCTACAGCATGCACTGAAAGAGGAAAATGCCTGTAGTGATTGTTTTCGTGCAGGAAGGTGCCCCTTCCTGCACAAAAACAATCTCCCCATGACGCAGGCATCCTTGGACCATGGTGCAAGGGTGCCTGCGCCGGCGCATGACAGCTGTTTGTGCGCCAGCGCAGGGGAGAGCACAGGAATGCGACATATCATTGTAAATATGTTGCATTCCTGTGCTTTGAAAGTGCCGCAGCGTGGCGCAGCCAAATGGCTTGCGGTGATGTGCTGCGGCACTTTTTTGTAAATCTGCCCCGTTGCGTCTGAGGTAAAGTCCAAAAGCGTGAAACAGTCCTTACTGTTTTGTAGAGTACAGCCAGTTGTTGCACTCCATACGTTACGTCTACCAATGGGCTTCATGTTAAATATCCTAACAGTGATTATTTTCAAAAGAGTGAGTAGCGCTACACAGTCATTCCAGATGCTGGCACCAGTGTTTAATAAAAACATGCGCCTCCTTCAGCAGATTTTTTTCTTTTTGCATTCTTATATAGTGCAAACTCGACCAAAAGGTATTGAAGCACTTTACATGAGCACCAATTACGTTACACTAGGATAAAAAATAAAAAAATTTGGTAGGCACGGGGAGATTACATGATTTGCCCATAATCAGAGGATGTTGAGCTGACGACGAGACTCGAACCTGGTTCCTCAGTTACAATGTCAGCAGCTCTGCTGGTGCCCTTTGGTGGAGCCTGGAATTCCAATGGCCTAGACCAGACATGAGTTGTGACTGCATCAGATTTCTGTGCAGATTAATTATAATGGTGAGCGCTGCCAGGGCGCAGGCAGACACCTAATGCCGCTCCAGTGCTATTTCCAGAGGCGCCAGGATGTGCCCTGGCACTTTGTGCCGAGGTGCGGACCTCCAGTTCTGGCGTGCGCTGATGACCCGATACCATGTCGCGCCATTATGGCTGCTTTTATTATTATTTGGTTGTTCATTCACAGGAGTTGGTCGGCACGTCCCTCTGGATAGGGTGAACCCCCATCTGGTCTCCGATTGGTTACATCCCAAGTAGGGTAGGGGCAATGGTCGGGTAAGCCTGCATCTCATTTCCACACTCAGGGTTCTCACTCGGGGGCCATATATGACGCCTTCAGCCTGTCGTCATTAACTGTATCCTAGTCTGAACCATGACACATACACTAAGTTATTGCTTTTGTAGATTTTACATTTCAAACCATTTA
Organism: Calotriton arnoldi; assembly: GCA_963921515.1. NCBI lineage: Eukaryota > Metazoa > Chordata > Amphibia > Caudata > Salamandridae > Calotriton > Calotriton arnoldi. The sequence continues at coordinate 1,415,991 of CAWUFW010001277.1, forward strand.
TTGTTAAAACAAAATTAAGAATGTGGTAATATTTATTCTATGCTTTTATTTCTTTGTGTCTTTTGCTCGAGGCTGTTTGCTCAGACCCCAGCTCAGCACTAACCTTTCCTGGAGCGTGGAATGAGCATTTCTCGAGACTCCTTCGAGGCAGACACCACGGGCACGCACCGCTGTCCATTTGATTGATGACGTTGTTCATGCTCCTAGAGAGGGTTGTGTTTACTTGTGGGCAATAACAACTGCTGGCAGCAGCCATGGATCACATGTTTTTTATGAGTCACACTTGGGTCACTGTAGAACATGCCCCTGCACATAGGCAATCTGAAAACTTAGAAGTCATGAGTCATGGATGTTGCACAGTGCCAGGATGTGAGGTGACTGTGACATGGTGTTGTTTCCTGGGCTTTAAGTGGGGACACAAACTGGGGGGTCTCTTTAAAGGGGGTGTTCAATGTAATTAAGGGAGTGGCTTAAAACACCTAGGCTAAAAATCTGTGCTTAGCATAGTGTTCCGCCTGACTGGTATTATGTTGTTTCTGTCATTGCATCCAGATATATAATACAGCAAGTATCATTACACCAACAACAAGCCAGGACTATTGGCTTTGTCAATGGTTGTTAGTTGCTTAAAATAAAAAAGCAGCAACCATGGCTTTGTTTAATATAATATTGAAAATGCGTCAGTTCTAAAATGATGAGACAGTGAAAGAACTCTAGCCCCTTCTTTTTAACTTGTTTCACAGGCTTCTTTATATAAACTGTTTTCTCACGTTGCAGCATGGGCGTTTTACCTTTTATCCATCTAACAGAATGCCCTGCTGTACACTGAGGCAGGAGGAGGCCACCACATGCTTTAACAGCCCAGACTGCCCAATTGTCATTCTGTATGTGGCAATTAGCCGGCAGACAGAATGACAATGAGCAGGTGGGGCTGCTCTTGTGCTCTAGGAAGAGTGTGAGGCAGCCCCATCAGGGGGCTGAGGCTTCTCGCAGGGGAGCAGTCCTGCTCCCTGTAATGGCCATAATTACGGACAAAGGCGTCCGTAAAAGGGATCCTCACGGACAACGGATGTGAGGTCCAAATTACGGATAGTCCATGAAATTTACGGACGGTTGGTCACCCTAAATGCATCTGTTGCTTAAATCTGCACGCAGCCTACAAGGCATAGCTTTGGCAGGTCCAGCAAGCATTTTCATCCTTCTAGGTCAATACTATAAGGACCAGGCTCACTATTTACAGCAATAGTCAATATGTTTTGCCTATGCGCGAGTTATTGTCTTTATCAGTGTTTTTTTACTTCTAAGATGCTACCCAGTGTGTCGCCCGGTACTGTTCAGCCCTGCCAAACGCAATTGCCCAAGCCAAAAGGTCCTAAAGTCAAGCCCTCTTACCTTTGCCAATGCTTGTTTTTCTTTCTTTACGATTTAGCTCGAATGAACTTTAAAAGGGCTTTGGGAAGTAGTCGTATGAGATCCCAGTAAACATAACATATCTTTCATGTGCACCTCCAAAATGTTTGTATTTCCATGCCCTTGTTATGGATAGCATATGATTGATGCCTGTATGTTTGCCGCATCCGTCGTTTGCTTCTGATTAAATGGATACAAACCTTCACCCCTTAAAGCCCACCTGCTAAAAGTACCCTGCTCTCATTCAAGTCAGTCTGTGTTCTTGTGTGTAATCAGAGGTTTTCACAGCATGCTGTTCCAATTCTAAAAGGGTTACAGAGAAAGGTTAACAGCTCTCACTTGTGCCACAGTCTATTTCAATATATATACATGGTGGCAGCAAATATCTGCGTAATGTGTATCGCCTGTATCTCCTGACAGCGCAACTAGTTTGATGAGATTACGTCTTTGAATTAAAACTGTTCTTTAGTAAGCTAGCAAGGCCAATAAGCTTTCCCTTGTCTAGAACAACATAAAATGAGACAACATACAATGAGAAATCTTCATATTCATAACTTTGCCTGCACCTTTTATAGCAGAAGGGTTAAACACACAAATATTTCTGAATGCGATTTTTCAACTAGAAACGAATGCAGTTCTTCTTTCAGGGCCGAGGGCATACCACTTCCTTCCTTTGAAGTGAGTGTTCAGTGCACACAGCTCTGACTGGCATTTTGTTTTTGTTCGATTCTGCATGGGAGGGAATCAAATGGCACAGTGAGTTATTGATGGGAAGTAGATGCCTGGGGTATTTAAGAAGAGGGAGAAAGCGTGATGAGTGTACTAGGCAGCTCTAACCAACTCTCACAAGGCTCGCAACAAGTCACTCTGTTGTATATCAGGTTTGGAAAAGGCTAACGTTGGAGTTTTATGTTTTGAAAATTGCAACATTAGAATTAGAATTTTGCCTTATAAAATTTCAAGCATGTCGAAAAACAGTATTTCCCTTTGTCAGTGCCTTTTCCTGTACTTATCCTGCCTCTCAGTACTATAAAAGCAATCTTCTTGAACTAAAATCAGGGATTGGGGACAGGGTTGGGCTGGAAATCAAAACAGTCCTGGAAAAATCTTCAAACCAGCTCCACACCTCAGTAGATTGAGATTAGAAAAGGCCCATGTGTGCAAGGTTGGCCTATGGCAGTCCACGCTGCTGTAGAAGCAGCCCCTGTTTTGTCACCCATTGGGAATAAGCCACAGTGGCAGAATGGCCTGTACTTCCATACAATGATGGGGGTGGACACGTGGGAGGTGATCGGTGCTTGCAGGGAGGACAGTTAAACTAACGTTTTTATGGTGTTACCTGGATGTTCAACCAATAGGAGAACAGGCAGCATGCTTTCCCAGCGTCTTGGGACCCTCACAGATGCTGCAGCCACACTCTACAAATCCTGATTGATTGATTGATGGGTCTTTTCCTTGTTGAGATGGTGATGATGAGCCCAAGTTGGTTTAAGCAAGCTGAAACAGTATGCAGTACCTTGGAGAGAGAAGAAAAGAAGAGGAAGAGGCTGGGTCGGTCCACTACCCTGACCTTATGGTAGAGATAGGGTGTCTCCCAATTAGGGAAGTGGGGCCCTCACACACCCGGCTGGGTGTCATGCTTCATCATACAGCATGCTAATCGTCAGGCCGGCGCTGCAATGGCTGACGGACACCCTTTGAGGAGCTCTTTGTCGGAGATCTTTTTATACCAGGTCTTTGGGTGCAGTGTGGGTATAGGGCCTTGTGGTGTAGATGTGAGTGACAAGTGTGAAGGAATGATGTGGGGAAGGATAAAATGGGGCTCAGCGGTGCTCCAAATCCAATTTAATCAGCGAGCCCACTAGTCCCAATTAAAAACAACATAGGTGAGCCACCGCTGAGATAATGACCAGTAGTGGCTACGAAGTGGTGGTCGACATGTTTCTTGCCTAGTGTGTCAGGGGGATCACATGGCAATTCTTCAGGACCAATATATGTATACTATCTACACAGTGGTCGACCACCACTGTGGGCTGTTTCAACGGCAGTGTGCAGTGTGCTTCTCCGTTCTCTTCCTCTGTTGCATTCTGTGCTCACTCTAGTAATGCCGCCAGGGGCAGAGTTAGCTGATATTAGTGCACATGTACAGACGTGCTCACTCACGTTAAAAACAGCTCCAAAAAACAAATCAAACCAGCAGCTACTGATTGCAGTTGCCGCAGGATTGCGCAATTCACACTACTACTCCTTTGGGCTGAAAGCAGCCTCCAGAGGCTTCAGCCCCCTGGGAGTTGGCCCGCCTGCCTGGCTGACCTGTCCAGTCACGAGTATGGAGTACTTTGCTGAGCTACACTCCCACAGTGAGACAATTGCCACTGGAGTGGTATGATATCCTTAAATACATCCAGGTCCAAAGACAACTTTCTTTATTGGGACAAAACTGGAATAATAGTGACCCATCAGTAAGAAAGACCTAAGACTAAAAAGAAACAATATTAAAAAAGGTAAAAGACCCATTGCTAAACTTAGAGATTTTCTGATATACTGAGATTTTCCATGCACTGATATTGCTTTCCACTGATTTTTTTGTTAACCATTAGCCTATCGTTTAAAATGGTTAAAACAATTTTTGTTTAGCAATTGCTTTATCACGTTCTCTTAATTTCTTTGTGGTAATTGTCCCATAAATATTCTTTTAACTCAATAGTATTTAGTTTCTAAATCTGTTAAAGTACTACACAATAAGCCTTGAGCCTGCAATGTGAGACCAGCATCTTTGCCAGCTGCATGGTATTTTGCAAATCGACCTATTTACTAAAAGGTCGCTGTTAGAAATGGGGTTTCTGGTTGGCTAGGGTATGCACCTAAGCCAGGCAGAACCCACCACTCTAGTCACACCCATATGGGTGTGACTAGAGTGGTGTTACACGGAGTTACACACCAAAGATAACCCCTGCTCACTCCCTTGGTAGCTTGGTAGGGCAGTCAGCCATATCCCAGAACCAATGTTTAAAGCAACACACACACACCATTGAGACAATAAATACACCACAAAAGAGACACAACACAGTAGTATATACAAATACATATTTGTATTGCATATAAACATAGACCAAAACCACATAAACCAATAATCAGTTTGCCAACTAGGCAATTATCATAACATAACAGTTAGTACAATAAGTAAAGACTTACATGTTGCAAATCATAAAAATACAATCACTGCTCATATAAATGTAAATCCTCAAATAATACTCGCTATGCTGACTACGCAAGGCAACAACGACATAAAGCATAACATCAGGGCATGAATAGGAAGCAGTTGGGTTAGGGAGAGAAAACACATGAATCACCAAACATTATTGTACATAAATCACCAACTATCACCAGTGAAAATTACTGCACATAAACTCAGGCCAATGCAAGGTGAATAGGGCATACCTTAGGACATGAAATATGATAGTAACACCTGTATCACTAAGTATCTCCATAAACACATAGGGTAAATCACCTACAACAGCAGAGATCGCATAGAGACGGCACACCTGCGCTTCTGTTACATGTTATGCGGTGAAAGATGAGCCCTTCTGGGGACAAAGACAGAAATGAACTGTAGGTAGCAGAAACACCTGCGTGCCTACCAGTGAAAATACGGTATCTAAAACTCCAAACGCAAGGCACAGGAACAGCTGTGCTTCTACAACAGTCTTTATGGTAATTCCAGTGATTTTCACAATGAAGTGGGTCCTCCATTGAGGACTCTTCCCGGAATGCCCCATAGGAAGACAAGTGCCCCCAAGGTGTGTGTCAACACGGGCGAGGGGGGCACCCCACCACTGATTTCCATGGGGCAACCTCGTTGGGTCCCCCACATACAGTGTGGGCGGAAAGGCGGTTGCAGCAGGCTTTGCTGAGCCTCAAGCACGGGGCCCATGTCATCAACAATGTGGAGGTTCTCCTCTGTTGAGTGGTACAGTGCTGCTCTGGAGTCTCACACGGCCCCTGGCCACATCGCCACTCTCAGACCACTGGGGTGGTGAGAGCAGCCATGCCCTCATAAGGATCAGGCGGGGGCTGCTGTGAGCGAGGATGGCCATCCCAGCCTTCGGGGGCGTGTCTTCTCTGCGATGCAGTGTCTTCCCTGCTACAGGGGCCCACTGGGGAGGGGTTCCAGACAACCGGCGAAGGTACTCCCAAACAGGGAGGGGATGCACTGCTCGGAACCCCCCCCCCAAGCACAATACATTGCAACCCCATCACCGGGGGGGACCAAGACTGTGCACCCAAACTCGAATGATCAGAAGTGCTGGACCCAAGCTGTCTGTTCGGGGAATACCAGCAGCGCTCACCACATGCTGGCAGAGGACTTCCTCCAAGTAGTGCCCTCACCTCACTAGTCAGGTTTCTGGGGCAAAATGTAGCACTTCACCATGCGCTAGTGCTGCCAAAGGAAAAGAGCTCATTACGCTCTATAAAGAAATCAAGCTCTCACTAAGCGCTTGTTGCACCAATGAAGGGAGAGTATAAAGCGCTCTCCATTTGCTATTTAAAGAAATTTCCCTGGCTTGCTTCAGGCTGCCATCAATGGTGTCCAGCTGTAGGAAGCTTTCGGATTCTGGCAGAACAGTCAGGGAGCCACCCAGTTCCTGGAGAACACTGGGGGCACCAAAAGCCGTGCGCAGGCAGACTAGCACAGGGTCTCTGTAGCAAGAGGCAGGGTGCAGGCAGGCAGGCCATCACAAAGGTCTCTGTAGCAAAAGAGGCAGTCTTTCTCTCAGCCTAGCAGGCAGCAGGTCAGCACTTCAAGCAATCAAGTCCAATGGCGGTTCCTCCTGGCAGTCCTCCGGCAAGGTGCAGTCTGTAGAGCCAGCAGCGTCTGATTACAAGTCGTACGGAGTGTTTAAATCATGGGGCAGAGCCCCTGTACTTATACTCAAAATGTCTTTGATGTGGAGGTAACTTCAAACAAACTTTAGAAGTGCACAACACAGCATTCGGTTCCAATTCTAAAAGGTGTACAAAGAAAGGTTCTCATCTCTCACTTGTGCCACAGTCTATTTCAATATTTACATGGTGGCAGCAAATATATGCGTAATGTGCAATGTGATTTTCAATACCCAGTCCTGGTTCCAGACACACCACATGGGGGTGGAGACAGCATTGTGAAAGGACAGACACAGCCCTATTCAGGTGTCAGTGACAACTCCTCCCACCACACTAGCTCAGAAAGACCCATCAGACTGGTGATGGGCCCATCAGGATATTCAGGGCACACCTCAGCTCCTCTTGTGTGACTATCTAGAGTGAATGCACAAACGGCCCCTGTCAGTCAAAACCAGGCGTTGATTGGAGTCAGACTGCAAAGCGCAAAGTTATAAGCACACAGAAATGCCCACTTTCTAAAAGCGGAATTTCTAAAATAGTAATGAAAAATCCACCTTCACCAATAAGCAGGATTTATCACCACTATTCCAAACATGCCAAACATGGCAACGCTACTCCTTCCAGATCAGAAATTATCACTGAACACACATATCAGGGAATCCCCAATGCAAACCTATGAGAGGAGCAGGTCTCACAGGAATGAGAAACCAAATAGGCTGTTTTCACATCCGGGGCATGCCACACAATCAAGGCACATGTCCTGCCTTTTACCTCCAAAGAACCCTGCCCATAGGACTACCTAGGGCCTACCTTAGGCCTGACCTATATGTACCAAAAGGGGAGTTTCAGACTTGGCAAGTAACTTTAAATGCCAAGCCACTGTGGCAGCAAAATGCCCACACAGGCCCTGCAGTGGCAGAAACCTGAGACAGGTTTGAAAGGCTACTTCTGTGGGTGACACAAGCAGCACTGCAGGCCCGCTAGTACCATTTCATTTACAGGCCCTGGGTATATGGGATACCACTGTACAAGGGGCTTACAGGTAAATTAACTATGCCAAACAGGTGTACATCAATCATACCAAGTTTAAAAGAGAGAGCACATGCACTTTAGCACTGAATAGCAGTGGTAAAGTGCCCAGAGTCATAAAGCCAACAAAAACAGGTCAGAAAAAATACAGGAGGAAGCCAAAAAGTTTGGGGATAACCCTGCAAAAAGGGCCAGCTCCAACATTCGCTTTGCTAAATTCCCATTAGGAGTGGGTCCCAATCAGACCTAGTCATGAGGTAGATCGCAAATTTCTCCAATTTGATTCATAACACAAATGTGGTTTCTTGGGGTCAGCAGCAAACCATGTCTGTGATTAAATTTAAATAAAGCATTTCTTTTTTCAAATTGAGTCCCTTTCCCTTAAAGGAAACAGAGCTGCATTAAAAAAAAAAGAAAAAAAACGTTACTTTTGTTTTTAAAAGTTCACTTGTTTGACTCCTGTCTAGTCCCCAGTAAACCTTTTTTAATACACCAAGGAAATGGGACCCCTTCCCTTTTGCGGATGGCATATTCCCTCAACTGTGGAGTGGGTACGTTTTCAATGTTGTGCAAATATCATATAAAGAATCACTATTTGAAAGGGACGCCTACAACACACCCCTGCAAATAGCTATTCCTTATTTGTCACAAAAACATTTTAGGCGTTGGTAACTAATTACCAACTTCTGAATGGGGTTTGTGCATATCATAACACTTTTTCATGGCCGCTAACAGTTAGAACTGCAGTGTGTAACTGTAAAAACGCTTTGTACATCATGCACCTTGAACTGACAGACATTAAAATGAAGTGAATTGAGTCAATGCTGCTTCTTCTGTTGAATGTATATGTATTGCTCTTACCAGAATCTCTTTAGTGAAAGGATACACTACATTTCAGCTTCAGCAACTGTATGTTCATCCATACAACAGAGAATCTGAGCTGCAGCTTCATCAGAGATGGAGGAACAAATACAGGAACTGACTGGTCAGGAGGTCAAGCCCATACCATCTCAAAGCACACCATCCTTTGAGTAGCAGCTGGTAAGTAGAGGTTCTGCAAGTGATGTTCGGCATCTTTTTTGTCTGTTTCCTCTCTCTTCCTTCCTTTGATTATGCTTTTTGCGGGTTTTACCTGGCAGCTGTAAGTTATTGTGAAGAGTTTATTTGTGGAGTTTCGAAGACCTTTACACAGCAATGTTTTCATCGGAGAAGTAACCTTCGCTAAATACAGGTCATGTACATTGTAGCTAGAGCACTGCTAAAGAAGGGGGAGCCAGGAGGGCTTCCCCAGGCACAGCTTAGTTTTTTAGCATCCTGCTCAAAACTGGTGAGCTCCCGATGGCAGCCAGTGACATACACAAAATAGTTCAATATGCGTCTAACATACTACAATTTCAAGATGGAAAGAATTTCCTGCCTCGTGGGTATGCTTTAGAAAACAGGCTGGCAGGTAAAACCTAATCTAAAAAAGCTTCCCTGTCCAGTTTCAAAAAAAAATATTTGTGGAAGTTGATTTGCCTAACGTATTGCCTTTATTCATCCCATCGGCTTTCAACGAGTTTAAGGCTAAGGCATACATCCTGTTATCTCCTGTTAATGATCCAAAATATAGTCTGGAAGCTGAGGTGGGCACGGTCATCAGAAGTTTGGAAGTGTTATAGTTTTAGGTCAATAGAAAGAAAGCAACGCTTATTTCAACACACACTCTAGTGTTTTTAGATTTTGTGATCCAGCCACAATTCCAAACACCAAGGCAAAGTGAAACAAAAACTTGCTGTAACATCCTGCACCTGGCCAATCATCTTACTCTTAAGTTCTAATGTTCTGCTCATGCACAATTCCCAGGATCACTCTGATTCAGACACCTTTGCAGTCAAAAAAGCACTTGGATCAGGCATTGCTTTCAGTTATTTGGTGGAAGGAATCCTAGCCAGAGAAGAGGATACTTGTCTGTTCTCTTCGTGGTGGCCACTTTTAGATCTAGTTCAAATATTGACATGGACGTTAACATGGTGTCAGATGATAATCTATCCTCTGATTTACCATTTCATTCTATAAGTGAGGTTGGTACTATTAGAGAGAATGTTGAGTGGATCCATAGGCTCCACCACCATTGACAGGAGTGACTTCTTTTCAGGAGACTTTTAGGGGCATATTTACAAGAAGTTAACACCACCAGAACATCACTTTTTCTGACGTTCTGTTGTTAACTCCTTTGCCTTATTTACAAGGCGACGTTAAGCCACTTAACGTGACTTAATGGTGCCTTGTAAATAATACCCCAATTTACGCAGCACATAGCGTGAAAGGAGCATGCAATGGGTGTTGCAGTGCGCGCTCTGCGGCAAAACAACCATTGCTTTTTGACGCTGCCCCATATTTACAAGGTGTGGGGCAGTGCCAAAAATAGTGCCAGGAAATACCTGGCCTTAAGCAGGCGATACAAGGAGAAATATTTTATTTCTCGTTGTGTGCTGCAATCTCCAGCACACATAGATGAGTAAATTCCCTGCAAAGATTGTTTATGTGCAGGAAGGTGTCCCTTCCTGCACATTAACAATTTCCCCTGCAGTGCAGGCACCCTAGCAAAATTATGCTAGTCAGCTTTGTTAGCGCCAGCACTAGGGGTAATGCTGGGGTGTGCCGCATTCTTGTGAATACGGGACATTCATGTGTTTTGAAACTGTCGGAGAGCAGCGTTACCAATTTCGATGTGACACTGCACTCCACCAGTTTCTTGTAAATATGCCCCTTAGATGCTTATTATCCCAAAGACCGACATTTGCACCTGGTGCGAAGGGCAGAAATTCTACCCTTCGATCCTTCTTTTCTGGCCATATCATACTTCTTTTCTAACTTATCTAGAGTATTTGTGTTTTATCTCATAATCAGTGGTTACAGATCAGTAATTTTAAAGGAGATATCATTGTATTGACTGCATCCGGTAATTATATTGTTGTTGGCATCTTTCAAATGGTCAAGACTTGTTGCTCGGAGATATGCAAGAATGTGGTACTCTCCATATAGACTACCCAGAAATGCATTTTGGAGTACTGAGAGCGGTACTTCCATAGTATTTTTTATGCACTCCTACAAATCTATGTGTTGGCACCAAAACATCTAAAATGCGATTAAAATAGAAATATTTAGGGGGCGTGGCCTAGCAAGCCATGATGGCGGACGTGTGCTATGCGAGCTCCATCCAGCCTCAGTAATCATCCTGCAATTATCCTGCCTCTCCGGTCATTCCTGGAAATTTGACCGTATCCTAGGTGTGGCGTAAGTGGGGGCCGAGCCTTAAGCCCCGAACCAGACCCGGATCGCTGCGTGTGGTGTGGGGACAGCGGCGGCCCGGATTGCAGCCTGCGGACTGCAGAGCTGAGGCGGGGCCTCGCTGCCTGGTGCGACAGCTGGAGAGATGGAGCGCGTCGTGCCAGGGGCTTCCAGCGGAGTGTCGGGACGGCGACGGAGAGCCTGCACGGGATCCTCGTGGTGAGGGGGACTAAGTGCGGTGGTGGCTGTCTGGGTCCAGACTCCTGCATCCGGTGAGAGGACGTTTCCTTGCCCCTCCCCCCACGAGTTGTGGCCTGATGTCGGCGGCCATATTGGGCCTCGGGTGAAGCCGAGCGGGGGTACAGCCTTGCTGGGGGGCCGCGGGGGCACTTCTGGTCCCGGGCCGGTGCAGTGATCGGGTCCATATCTGGGCTCCAGCACCCGGTAGGCCGCCCTTTGTTCCTTCCTTCCCCCCCTGGTACTGTTATCTCGCATCGGCGGCCATATCAGGTCGCGCAAGCGATCGGGGGAAGGTCACGGGCTGCGGGCTCAGTGGGGGCCATTACGGACCTCGGCCGCTGCGGTGCTTTGGGGCGACATGTCGCAGGCCCTGAGGGGGCGGCATAGAGTGTCTGGGGCCTCCCCCTCCCCAGATTCCCGGTGGGGAGTACGGTGAGCAGCAGCACCCGAAGGTGCGAAACAATCCTGGGGGTCCGCACAGTAGACACCGGCGGGGCATAGTACCGCCGCAGCGGCGTATAGTTGCCCATAGGCACTGACTGAACGGCACTGGACTCCTCGCCCCCCTCCTCCATTGGTGGGCGGTCCCGCATTCGGCGGCCAGGTCGGGCCGCGCGGACCGTGAATACGCATTCCTGAGGCCTTGTGTGGGGGCCTGGGAGGCCTGAGTCTGTGTGGTGGTGCTTCTTGGGGCGTGTGGTGTGCTCTATGCCCCTCTGCTCTCCTCCCACGCCTCGTATACTGGAGGGCCTTCCCGCGCATCCCGGTGTCTGGAGGGTCCGGCCTTTGGGACCTAGCCCCTTTGACTTTGGCAGCCATATGAACTGGGACCTGGCAGTATTGATAGCGGAGTGCTGCTGTGGCTGAGGTCAGGAGGTTTGGAGGGCTGTAGCAGTGGGCAGCCTGCCTCTGTCTGCCTGTTGAAGTGGCCACGTAGGGGTTGAGGGTGTAGGGCAACCATTAGGGGGGGAAGCGCTTGCCTGCAGAGGCGGCTGTGCTAGTGCCTGGTGCGGCTTGTGGGCAGGTGGTCCTCATCCGGCCCGAACACTCTTTGGCCTCTGGAGTTGGAGCGGATCGATCTGTATACGTGGGCAAGCATCCTTCCTTTATTGAATTGGGGGGCCCACATTGTCCTGTCTGACTTGCACAGTGTACTGGAGTGGGGCTATCCTGGGAGCTAGAAGGCTCGGAGGCCACCATGACAAGGGACAAAGCAGGAGGGGGCTCGGCCAAACAGAGCACGCTAGACAAGTTTACTGGCCCTGGGGCCTCCGCAGCTGAGTCTGGAGGGGCGCATGGTGGCATGCCGGACAATGGTGCACTCATGGCTGCCATCACGCAATCCAGGGATGCCCTGGACACTAAAATTGGAGCGGTCTGATGTCATGTTGCTTCAGCAAGATTTGGGCAACGCGGTGGGGCGCATTACGGAGGCTGAGACGAGGATATCCGGTGTAGAAGATGTGGTCACCACCTTGCAGAAAAGGGTTGCCTCTCTGGAAACCACCCAACGTGGCCTGGCGACGCGAGTGGAAGATGCTGAGGGGAGGGCCAGACGTAACAATCTCCACTTTGTTGGCTTCCCGGAGGACTGCGAGGGGGGAGACGTGGAGCGGTTCCTGACTCAGTGGCTGGAGAGCTGGCTCCCTTCGGAGTCCTTATCTCAGTGTTTTGTGGTGGAACGTGCCCAAGGGGCCCTGATGCAAAAGCCTCCGCCCGGGGCCCACCCGAGGCCGGTTATAGCTAAGTTGCTAAATTACCATGATCAAGACGTTATTCTGAAACAGGCCAGGGCCAAGGAACCTTTGCTATTTGATAATGCCCACATCCTGATATTTCCCGACTATACGAGGCCGGTCCAGCAACGGAGACAATCATTTCTGGCAGCCAAGGATCGTCTTCGGGATCTCAAGCTTCCGTATGCCTTGCTGTATCCGGCCAGACTGCGGGTGGTCTATCAGTCCTGCACCTATTTTTTCGACTCGCCGAAAGAGGTCTTTCAGTGGACGGATGAAACGGTGAAGGTTCGTCCCCACACGCCGCCCAGGCGGGAATCAGACTCCTTGTCTAGCGAGGTGGCTCGGAAGCTGCCCAAGTTAAAGCTTAAAGGGAATAGACGCTCCAGGTCCAGACGTCGATCTCAGTCATGCAGTGATTCCTCCCGGGCCGGGTCGGCCCCTCAGCAGCATGCATCGGCCTCCTAATTGATGAGGGGATCACAGCCCCGTGTGACTCAGACACTATTGCTTCAACCAGAGAAGCACAACTGAGGGCCGGTACCTCTGCTGGACTTTGTCTGACAGGGCGAGGGCCTGCGGACGATGGGCTGTAAGTTGGGGATCCATTGGCAGGGGTGGGCCGGGACCTCCCATTGGGGTCCGCAGGCCGCACCCGCCACAACAGATACTTTAACGGTTTTGAGGTATAGGGTGGGGGGTTGTTGGGTTGTTGTTTTTGTTCTCTGATTGCACTGTTCTATACTAGTACTATGTCACTATGTGCACACCAGACACCTTTCTATGCACCAGTAAATATCACTAGGGCCTCCCACGGCAGCCCCATCAGGTAGACAATGGGTTCCCTCTGGTACCCTTCGGATAGTAAGCCGATAGTAAGCCGGGGGTCCCGGGGGGTGGCAATCCTGATCCACCGCAGGGTTCCCTACAGGCATGTTAAAACGTGGGCTGACACCCAGGGGAGGTATTTGTTCCTTCATGGCACTGTTTGTGAGGAGCGTATGGTGCTGGGATGTGTCTATGCCCCCCCGCCACTCTCCTGGGGCTTAGTAGAGCGACTCATGACTTTGTGGGCGGAGATGCCGGATGGCTTATCTGTGGTCGGGGGACTGGAATGATGTGATGGAAGTGGCCAGAGATCGTTGGAGACCCGGGGGATGCTCAGACGCTCGCCAGCCCACTAAACTACACTCCTTGGTGATGGGGCTTGATTGGGTCGACCCTTGGCGCCGGCTACATGGGAATGAGCAGGGATACACATATCCCGCCTGGATTATATATTTGTACCCCGAGTGGCGGCTGGCAGGGTGGCGGAGGCTGATATCCTCCCGCGGGGTCTATCAGATCACTCGCCGGTAGCCCTCACCTTGCAGGTGGGCCCGGCGCGACAGACTTTCCGATGGCGTCTTTCGGTCTGGAACTTACAGAAGGAAGAATATAGGGTACATATAGAGAATGCTAACGATAGCTACTTGACACTTAACGTGGGATCGGTGGAGGGGGCTGAACCCCTGTGGGAAGCAATGAAGCCCACCATAAGGGGTGTCGACATCTCCTTCTGCCCAGCAGCTCGCAGAGCGCGCAAGGAGTCCCTTCTAAAATCTGAGGCCAATATTATCGAACTTGAAAGTCGCAGTAGGGGTGACAGGGGTGGTCAGGTCCATCAACAATTGTTGCTAGCACAACAGGTGTATGCAGACCTTTTGTTAGATGAGGCCCGCCTGGCTTGGCTGGCGACCCGTAGTAGGGTTTACCAGTGGGGAGACAAGTCCAGTAAGTTGCTCCACAGGCTGTGTCAGGGGGTACTATACCCCCAGGCCCTCCCTGGTATCGCCGGCCCAGATGGGGAGTCCCTCAGAGAACCCTCTGACATTGCTGAAAGTTTTGCCACATATTATGCAGAGTTATATGCCCCAAGAGAGTGCCTACATGAGGACGTGATAGGCCACTTTCTTGACGATCTGCCGCCTAAGGCTTTATCTAGTGGGGCATGCGCGGAGCTGGACCTCCCACTCACGGTAGAGGAGCTGGGTTCCGCCCTGGGGGACCTGAACTCTGGAAAGGCCCCAGGTCCGAATGGTTTTCCATGTGAATATTTTAAAAAGTACTTTTCACGGCTAGGGCCCCATTTTCTTAGAGTGGTAGAGGAGGCCAGGGAGCGGGGTTGTCTTCCTCGCGACTGGAGACACGCGGAGGTGGTGGTGTTCCACAAGCCTGGCCGACCCCCTGACCAGCACGCTTCATATCGCCCTATCTCTCTACTGAATGTGGAGGCAAAAATCCTGGCCAAGGCTTTGGCCAATCGCCTTCGGTCCCATATAACTACCTTAGTGCATCCCGATCAGGCTGGTTTTATGCCCAGAGAGCGACACGGCACAATATTCGCCGAGCGCATGTTGCTATTGCGGCCATTCAGGGGTTGGGTGAACAAGCAGCGTTGTTACTGGCAGACATGGACAGGGCATTTGATTCTCTCAGTTGGGTATATTTATTCGCGCTCCTACGCCGGCTGAATATTGGACCACGATTCTTGTCTAAATCCGTATTTGTCCTACCTGACATTGCTTTACACTGACCTCACTGCGTCGGTGCATGTAGCTGGTTCCACTTCCGCAATATTCTCCATTGGGCGGGGCACCAGGCAGGGCTGCCCTTTGTCACCATACCTGTTTGCATTGACTATGGAACCCCTGGCTGCTTGGGTGCGAATTGATGCACAGGTGACGGGTTTTGAGTGGGCGCACAGACTGTTGGATCGTATTGCACTGTATGCCGACGACGTGCTATTCTTTCTCACTAATGTGAATAAGATGGGACCGAGGTTGCTTCGCATCATGCACATCTTTGGGGAGTCGTCGGGATTGTATATGAACCCCTGAAAGTCCACTTTGTGGGTTATTGGGGATGCAGCGGGTCTGGGCTCCTGGGCCTCGTCGGTTCGGGTGGCTACAGGGGGGATGAAGTATTTGGGAGTATTCTAGTCGGACTCGCCTAGCGTGTCTTGGGACAGAAATTTGGCCCCAGTATGGAAACGTGTACGGGAGGACCTTAAGACCTGGTCCCATATGCCCTTGTCCATCTATGGTAGATCGGCCATCTTCAAGATGGTCTCGCTCCCCCGTTTACTATATCACTTGCAAAATCACCCCTATCCGATTCCTTCCAGATGGTTCTGGCAGGTCAATGTGGCCTTGGTACAGTTTCTGTGGGCCGGTGGTGTGGCCAGAGTAGCGTTACGGACGTGTTTCCAATCTACGTACTGCGGGGGGCTGGCGACCTCCGACATCCTGTCGTACTATATGGCCTCGCATCTGCTTGTCTTAAATGAATTGCGGTACAGGGATAGGGCTGACCCGGCCTATGCAGTTGAACGAAGGTGTATGGGAGATTCCACTTTGCATATTATACTATACTCTGCACCGCAACTCTTTGTCGCCAGTTACGAGGGTCATTTTTCAAATTTGGAGGCAGGCCCTTCGGAAGATGGGGTGGTGGAATAGGCTGACGAGGGAGACTCCCCTTTGGAACAATGGGCGATTGCCATGGTTGGCTACTCTATCTGGGTTCCGTGGTTGGGACAACATTGGTATCTCTACCCTGGGGGATGTAATGCGGGGGCCGGTCCTGAAGTCCTTTCAGGATCTACAGAAGGACTTTCAAATGCCGAAAACCCAATTTTATAGATATCTTCAGTTCCGGCATGCTATCTCCCCTAGTCTGGAGGGGTTAGAGTTGCTTGCTGAGTTTAGCCCGATTGAGGCTAAGGTGTTTATGGGAGATCTCCAAGACCATAAGATTTCTAAAATCTACCAATCCCTGGTTACCCATAGCTCCTCCACACTACAGAAGCTCAGAGAGGCCTGGGAGGACGATGTTGGCCCGCTGGAGGGGGAGGACTGGACGGAGGCACTGGCCTCCCCGCGAGGGGCTGCAATAGCAGTACGCTTGCGCCTTATCCAGTTCAAGTACCTTCATAGGGTATATTTCACTAGGGTTAGATTGTGGAGGGCGGGATTGGTGGCCTCCCCTATATGTCTCAGGTGCGAGAGGGAAGAGGGCTCTCTGATGCATACGGTCTGGCACTGCTGTGCCCTGACACGATTTTGGAGGGGAGTTATGACCAGCCTCTCGGAGGTATTGCGCTGGGATCTTCCCCGCTCGCCGAAGTTGGTACTCTTACATATTATGGAAGGGGTGGGGGGCAACATATACAAACGTCATCTTATGCTACTTAGGTTTAGTATGGACAAAAGAGATATCGCAAAGTCATGGAGGGCACCGGCAGCGCCCTCAGTGACCGCATGGAAGAATGGTCTGGACTTTTGCATGGGTTTGGAGATCCACATTTTTACAGCAAGGGGGTGCCCACACAAACATTTTAAAATTTGGAAGCGATTGGCGGACTATTGAGGCTTGCAGCTGGAACCCATGTCTACGGCAGGGCCCCTCGACCCAGCTTAATTTCCTTTTAGCCGGTGCAAGACTTAGTTTCATGTGTAATTGCGTGCTGCAGTTATTGATGTAGGTGTATTTTCTAATAATGTGCTGCTCTGGGGTAGACTTTAGTGCGACGGGGGGGGTTGTTGAGTTATGGTTTCTTTGTTGATTTATTTCATCTGTATTGCTTTCCATTTTTCCTTTATTATGTTGTTGTAAAAGTCAAAGTCATGATGATGTAAACCTATTATGCAGAAGTTTCTGGGTCACAGAGCTCTGCTTCATATGTGCTATTTGACAAATAAAATCTGTTTTAAAAAAAAAAATAGAAATATTTAGGGAATATTCATACAGTTAGTAGAACTAGAAAGAACTGTGCCCTTTTTGCACTTTTAGTATTAGGCAGTTGGACGTTTTGGGCCCAATTCACAAAGGGATGTGAGATTACTTAAAACAGGATTTCTATAGTACTTTTACAAATCTCATAAGTACTTTTCTGAATAGGACCATACGTTTGCACATTGGGGTTCGAATACTGATTTGTAACTCAAATCATATTCAGGCAATTTAGTTATTTTGCTGACAATAGTGGAGTTCCATACATACTCAGAGATGGCCACTTGGAATTTGTCTTTCAAACGTGTATTTCTTGTTCTAAAGGCAAGAACCATGACTGCATATCAGACGTTGTGAGGAGAGTACACACTGAGGATGATTCTACTATATAGTTAGAGACTAAAGCCTTCTGTATGGTTATAGCGAGACACCGAAATAATTATTTTCAAACCACATTCCAGAAATTTGAGAGTGAATGTGCTGGAGAAAGAAAAAATCAAATGTGCGCTCACCTTTCAGAGATTTTACAATGATGTGTGTATCATTTCTATCCTTTGTCTCTTTACGGAGTTGCGTTTGATATATGTCATTTAACACACATTACTAAGTGAATTAAAATCAAGGTCTTTCAACAGGCACTGCAAGGTATGACATACTTTTATTAGTGAGACAGAGATCCAGAATAAATCTGACAATTCCATTGCAGGTGTGTTGGACTTGGCCCTTTTTGCAGGGTCATCCCTAAACTTTTTTGCCTTTCTCCTAGCCTTTTTTCTGACATGGTGTTGGTGGTTTTAGGCCTCTGGGCACTTTAGCACTGCTGTCCAGTGTAAAGTGCGTGCGCTCTCTGTGATAAATATGGTAAGATTGGTCTACACCTGTTTGGCCTATTTAATTTACCTGTCAGTCCCTTGTAAAGTGGTATCCCATATACCCAGGGCTGGTAAATTAAATGCTACTGGTGGGCTTGCAGCGCTGATTGCGCCACCCAGCAAAGTAGCCTTTCAAACCTATCTCAGGCCTCTGCCATCGCAGGGCCTGTGCACGCAGTGTTACTGCCGCTGTGACGTGGCACCTAAAGTGTGTGCCATGTCCGTGACCCCCCTTTTTACTACATGTCAGTCACCCCTAAGGTAGGCCCTAGCTAGCCCTATGGGCAGGGTGCTTTGTAGGTAAAAGATAGGACATGTACCTTAAGTGTGTGACATGTCCTGGTAGTGACAAACAGCCATTTTGGTTTCTCACTACCGTGGGGCTGCCCTCCCATAGGATTGCATTGGGGATTCCCTGATAAGTGTTTCAGTGGTAATTCCTGATATGAGAGGCGCAGCGTGGTCAAGTTTGGTATATTTGGAATAGGGATAACAAATGCTGCGCAATGGTGTGCGCAGATTTATTATAATTATTTTAGAAATGCCACTTTTAGAAGTTGGCATTTCTGTGTGCTATGTGTCTGCCTGCCTGATGTGAATTGCATGTCTGGCTTTTGAGTGACAGGGGCTGGGAGGTGTGTGTGGCTCCAGGAGGGGCAGGGTGAGTCAGCACTAGGCTGAATGGGACATCTGCATTTGGAGTGGCGGGAGAAGAAGTCCCTGGATTCTGAATAGGACTGTGCCCAGCCTGGACAATGCTGGCTCCGCCCCCTGTGGTGTGTCTGATCACCTAGCCCCCACCTGACAAAGGGGACGAGGAGCTTGGAAAACAAAGTGCTCCAAATCCCCCCTGAACCAGTTGCATCTGGTTCCCCATGCCCTGTACTGCAGACAAAGAGATGGTGTAATATAAATATAGGGGCTGTGACCCCATGAAAATGTTCTGTTCTGTGCTTTGGTGCTGTTCCTGACTTGGGGGCATGCTGTTGCTGGGGCCCAGGAGGAACCGCCATGTGGGCTTGCCTCCCTGCTGGGGGGCCCTGTGTGCTGGCCTCCCTGGGCCCAGCTTTGCCCCCTTTCCCTCTCAGGACTTTTTGCATCTAGCGCCTCGTGAGCGCTATATTTTTTAAATTATTCCAGGAAGGAAGAGAGCGTGGGCTTGGCAGCGCTGCGCTGCATGAGGAGAGGGAGGGAATCCCCAGCGTAGCGATTCCCCCGTGAGGCAGTGGAGCGGGAGCCCACCCCGCTTATTGGGTATTTAAATATGCGAGTGCCCACCCCGCTTATGCTTTTATTTAGATGGCAAGTGCCCACCCCGCATTGGTGCTTTACGAAAAGCGGGTGCCCACCCCGCGTTTTGCCGAAGGAAATCACCGCCGCGGCCCGGGGAAGATGAGCGCCGAAGGAAGAAGCCAGGCGCGTCCGCCTGACTGTGGGCAGGGCCTCACGGGTGTCACTTCCGCCTTCCCCCGTCCAAGAGAAGGCGACCCGGAAGACCGTCAATGCCTAGCGGGGCTCCCGTGAGCTGAGGGAAGCCCCGCTTATGCCGAAGAGGAGCCGACCGGAATCCCGAGGGCTCTCCCTGCCCCGCAGCCTTCTTCGCGACCGGCCGCTGGAGCGAGAGAGCGCCTCAAGTGATGCTGCGCCCGCCAGGGAGCCTGCAAGCCGGTGAGTGGGGGCTCAGTGGGCACCGTGGTAGTGCCGGTGGAGGCACAGTGACGGTGCTTGTATTGAGCGGCCCCGCAGGAGAGCGGGCCGCTCCAACGATGGGGGCAATTCCTTCTTAGAGTCCCTGAAGGGAGGGGCGCGTCGGGGCATATTGTCGATGCCCGCCCTCCGTGGCCACATTGTTGTTAGGGCCCCATGGGGGCCTAGAGGGCCCAGGGGGGCCCGTGTTCTCCTGCATGAATATGTTTTCACAGTTGCCCCGCTTGACAGTGGGCAACTGCACCGATGGGGGCAGTGTTTGATTTAGAGAGGCCCAGTGGGGTTGAAGAGGCACAGATGTGCCAGGGCCCCCTTTTCTTTGGTTACCTGATTCCCACCTGCGCCGCACCAGCGCGGGCAGCTGCAACGTTTTGGGCATATTTGTCCAGAGGGCACCGAGGTGCCCGTGTGTCTTGCCTATTCACAGCTGCACCAGAGTAGCGGGCAGCTGCAACGTTGGCCGCATTTTTAGTGATGAGAAGTCCCTGAGTGGGACAGAAGAGGCCCAGTGGTGCCAGGCCCTTTACGTTCTTCACAGCTGCACGGCAATTAGCGGCAGCTGCAACGTTTAGGCTCACATTTCTTTGGGGGCATTTTTGACTGAGATAGGAGTGAGATACACCCCTCTGCCCCAGCTCAATTGCACACGTGGATTCTGCTGCATTGGCAGCTGACCTGACATTTGGGACATAGGGCATTTGAGCCCTCTAAGAAGGCCAATTGGCCAGGGGGACTGTTAGGTTGCTAGGGCGCCAGGCCCTAATGTGATTTATGTGGTGCGCAGGAAATGTGATTCATGTACTATGATTTATGCACCGTGATTTACGCCTCTAATGTGGTTTATGTATGAGGTTATTTGCATACTGTGGTTTATGCTTGTGAGGTTATCCTCTACTGTGAGTTATGCCCCTAATGTGAGTTATGCTTAGGAGGTTATGGTCTAATATGTTTAGGCTTATGAGGTTGGCGCAGAATGTATTTCACGCCTGATGTGATACTGTGCATAATATGGTTTATGTTGCAGGAGATAATGCTGAGTACAGTGTTTGCCAGTAATTACTGGTTGTGTTCTACGTTTATTATATGTTCTACATTTACTATCTTTACTAAGTGATGGTTCTGACAGTGGCCCAATTGGCCCTTTCAAGTGTATATAATCCCCTGTAAATACTGCCTAGTGCCAGTTGGCACAGTGTATATTGTGTGATTACTATTCTAATGTGTTTATGGTAATACAAAGGCTATTTTTGATGTAACCTTGTGTGGAGTTCCTTTTGTGGTGTGCCTGGTATGTTGTTGCTGTGTGTGTGTTGCGCAAACGCTTTACACATTGCCTCTGGGATAAGCCTGACTGCTCGTGCCAAGCTACCAAGGGGGTGAGCAGGGGTTATCTTCAGCGTGTAACTCCCTTGCCCTGACTAGAGTGGTGGTTTCTGCCTGGCTTAGGCGCCAGCCCTAGCCCACCAGAAATCCCATTTCTAACAAGGTGTCATAGCTCATCGTTATTTAATGTTAATATTTGTTTAGCCTTTCCATATCTGAAGAACCGCGTATGCCAGCTTGTCTAACAAGTTTTTTTATTTGCGGTTGAGCACCACGATTCGAGAAAGAAGGTGTTCATCAAAGGGTGGAGCTAAAGGTACAGGTTGTAATTCAAATAAAAATACTAAAGTGCATCAGGGAAAATGTATGGGTAACTGTCCGGTCACATGCTGTAGCCCCATTATGATGGCTACATTACTGCATACATCACTTGGAAAGCTCCATGTCTAACCGGATTTCCACATATTCACATCCAGGTACTGCCTGCATGAATCCCTCTCGAGTAAATAATAATGTACAGATGACTTAACGGAATTAAATTATATTATGAATGGCAGGCATTAGAAGTGACAAAAGTCGGGGCGGATTTCTTACAAACATTAGAACGTATTATTTGCAGAATGTTTATGGATCTCTTCCTATTCCAGTGCTTATGCAACTTACCTTTTTACAGGATTTCTTTGCAAGCATAGGTGTATTATGGGCATTTATTTCCATTTTATGAAGTTTTCTAACCCAAGAAAATGTAATTCTGCTTCCCATGAATAGCTTCAGACAGAATCTACTGGAAAGCGGTTCTTTACTGAAGTTTTGGGCATTTTCAATCTGCTATGGATCTATTTCCTGAAATGCAAACGTTTTACATATTTAGGTAATCCTCCTAAAAGTTGGCTAGTGTATAATTTGTGTTAGAAATTGAGTTTCTGGTTATCTGAGTATGCACCCTGTTCAAGAAGGAATCATAATCCTAGTCAGCGTAAGTGTACTACACACTAAACATTTACCTGTGGTAGCTTGGTACAGAGCAGTCAGGCTAAACCAAAGAGGCAATGTGTAAAGTATTTGTGCGCGCACACACACACAGACACACACACACACACAAAAACACACACACACATTCACACAGACAGTAACACAGTAAAAATGCCACAAAGTACTCCACACCAGTTCAGAAAAATCGCCAATATTTATCTGTGTAAAACAAGACCAAAACAACAAAAATCCAACATACACAAGTCAAGATATGAATTTTGCAAGGTTAAATTAGAATGCAGTGCTTAGAAGTCAATGGATGTAGCGATGCTCAGGGACAATGCAGCTGCAGGCGATGCGTTGTTTACGAATTCAGGCAAAGTTGATGTTTCGATGTCAAGAGTGCTGTGCGACGATTCTGGGGAGTCGATGCCGAACCGCTGGGCTGAAGGTGATGTGTCGGTTAGAAGCCATGTCGAGCCGGGAATGTGTTGGATTCAGGGACAGGGTGTCGCAGACGTAGGTGATGCATTGTCCAAGACTCATGCAGCAGCGGTGATTCGGAGGCACTGTGTCAGCAAAGGCAGGGCTGCATTGTAATTCGAGGTTGTTGCATTGCACACTCCGTGAGTGGTGTCCATGGCTTTGGTGCAGGCAGCTGCAATGCGTCCATTTTGCAGGGAATACACCAGTTCTGAATGATGCTTCGATGTCAATGCATTGGTTTCAGGGGTTGCAAACACTTACTTACAAGGTCCCAGGGCTGGATTTGGCACCATTTGGCAGAGCAGGGCTCACAACAGAGGGTCCCAGGTGCTGGTAGCAAGATGCAGGTGAAATCTTTGATATCCCTGATACTTCAATAACAGGAGGCAAGCCCAAACAAGTCACTGGAGAACATTTAGAGATGCAGGATGTAGAGAGTAAAGTTCAGTCCTCCCACTCCCAGGTAAGAAGCAGCAGGCCAACACAGCAAATCAAGCAGCAAAGTGGCGGTCCCTCCTGGCAGCACAACAGCTCTTCTTCCTGGCAGAATGTCCTCAGTCCAGAAGAGTTCTAAGTATATGGTGTCAAAGGTCCAATAATTATACCCATTTTAGCCTTTGAATTAGGGAGACTTCAAAGAAAGGTCTTTGTAGTGCACAGGACCCTGCACTTGATGACCCTGACTCCAGACATACTACAGGGGGGAAAGCAGCTCTTTTCGTGGGGACAGGCACAGCCCTATTCAGGTGCAAGTGTCAGCTCCTCCCTCTCACTCTAGCTCAGGAAGACCCATCAGCCTTGTGATGGGCCATCAGGATATGCAGGGAACACCTCAGCTCCCTTTGTGTGTGACTGTCTAAAGGGAATGCACAAAGCCCAACTGTCATCCAACCCAGACATGTATTCTAGGGACAGGCAGAGGCACAGAATGGTTAAAGCAAGAAAATGCCAACTTCTAAAACTTGCATTTTTGGACCTGCAGTTTAAAAACCAACCTCACTAAAAGATGTGTTTTAAATTGTGAGTCTAGAGACACCAAACTTACACTTTCTATCTTTTCTCAATTGGAAGTTACACTTGTAAAGTTTTACAAGGCAGCTCCAATGCTAACCTATGGGAGAGATGGGTCTTGCTGTAATCAAAAACGAATTTAGCAGGTTTTCACTACCAGGACATGTAAAACTCAAAAGCACATGTCCTACATTTTAATTGCACTGCACCCTGCTCATGGGGCTACCTAAGGCCTACCTTAGGCGTGACTTGGGCCGGGCAAGTAGGAGAACTTGCAAGGTCAACATGGCAGTTTAAAACTGCCCACACAGGCTCTGCAGTGAGACAGGTTTGAAGGGCTACTCAGGTGGGTGGCACAATCAGTGCAGCAGGTCCACTAGTAGCATTTGATTTACAGGCCCTGGGCACATGTAGCGCACTGTACTAGGGACTTGGTTGTAAATCAGATATACCAGTCATGGAGAAACCAAATGCCATTACATTTTAGACACAGAGCACATGCACTTTAGCACTGTTCAGCAGTGAAAAAGTGCCCAGAGGTCTAAAACCAGCAAAAACGAAGTTCAGTAGACAGTCAAAACAGGAAGTCAAAAGGCAAAAAGACGGGAGAAATCATGCCAAAAGATGCCAGGTCTAACAATTTGCCTACATTGTTTTACATTGCTATAAATATGACCATGATGGTTTTAAAGGCAATCAGTAAGCCCTGAAAACGTAAGTCTGATTCAGATTTTGGCTGGGGTAGGCAAGTCCCTTCCTCTGTCAAGGTGCCAACACCCGTCACCTAGGGGTACGATTTCAAGGCAGTGGTAGAGGTGGTATTACTACTAATCAGGTGATGGTATTCCAACCTTTCACACTGACACAGCCATCCAAACTCCACAGTTCAAGAACTCATTTATGGTAGTTGTTAAACAATTTTTACATAGACTAGCATGGTGGATGGATGCTGGTAGATTAGTGGAGCGATGCACCTGTACAGTGCCCTTGGGAGCACTCAGGTAATACCCAGGGAATCCTCCCTGGCCAGCCATGTGTGGTTATAAACCATGGGGACATCTCTGTGAACCCCCATGCTATTTGGCATCCTTGGGAAACTATGGGATTGCCTTCTACTCTGATTGGGATTCTTCAGGGTTTTGACTTCTCCATTAGGTTTCTTCGGATAGATCAGGGATATCTACATGGTGATGCCAGCACCACCCTAGGGATTTCTGCTTCCATCCTGCCATTCCGAAGCCATTGCCTGGCTGCCCCTGTTATAAGGGTCAGTTACCGATGGCTGCCATGGCTTTGGGGATTGCAAGGTGTGTGTTGGGAGGGGGGTGTTACGCCTGGGTGGAAGCAACGCTTCTGCTCATTTTTCAATGTAGCAGTGAATATGCTGTTTCTTTGATACTTGAGAAAATATGGGGTGATTATTGCTAAATCAGGGTTTGATATTAATTATTTGAAAACGTTTCTAATTGAAACATAGAATTTGTCAATTTTCACAACTCCAGTTTATTATGCTTGAAGTGTTAGTTATACAGTGCCAATGTCCCAAACTTTCTCCATGCAAACAGAGTTTAATTTTTACATTTGCAACTGTTACCATAGAGATTAAATGTTAATTATTTAAAACAGACAACCTGCATTAAAAGGTGATACCCTCTTCAACTTGTCCCATACACTCGAAAGAGTTAAAACAGTACCTGAATTGACATATGGATAAATTAAGTCGTATCCCCAAATAACAGGCTAACTCGAAACCTGGTGTGAAAAATATTTACACATCTTAGAAGTAAAAGATTTAGGCTTCTCTAACGAGGAGTCTACTTCCAAATATTTAACTGAAACAAAAATGTGAATGTTCCTTGTTAGCACTAGTATTTCCAAGATGTAGTAAGCTTGCATATCAACCTACGGCAGGGATTGTTCATCAGCTCTTACTTTTATAAATACCCATGAGCTCTAGTTAGGTGTACTCCGTCCATATACTCATTGAGAGGCATACATCTGCGCTGGCTACCTATTCCTTCAAACACACAGCCAGTGGCTGAGATTAATTCAAGCGTTCCTTCCATTCCCTCCTAGTTTTTGCAGTAGATGCCGTAGGTGCACCCGGTATGCCCAAACATGGATTCCGTGCTCACTGTGCCCTAGGACTCAAGCTATACCTCACTGACGTGACCTAATTCTATGGAAACTGGTCTGTGGTTTCTTGTGGTCCCTTCTGGAGGGGGCCTCGCCTTGCAGTTTGGAATGGACTGTTTCCATGAGGAGCAGGGTCAGTACTGATTTGCATAAGGCGGGTCTTTATCAAGAGTGGCATGGTGGTTGAAAAATGATGGTTTGGAATGCAGCCGAGAGCGATTGCCAGTGGCTAAGAGTCATTCATTCCTCCACCACCTTGTTGCTTTTGCAGTACTTACTTTTTCCCTATCTCTTAATTGTGAGGTCATTATGTAAAGAATATCTAACTTTAGCCTTTTATTTTTTGATTGGGGGAAGGTCAATTGTTAATTTTTATTCATTACAATTATTAGTGTACCATTTCCCTAGGAAATGAGTTACTGTTTTTTCTTGTAGTCTACCACTAGGGATACTGCCCTTGGGTTTCAAGATTCACATCCTGATCTTTCTAGTGGTCATGTCAATATATCTCAACTTGATTATATAAATCAGGCTTTTGCAGCTGTAATTCTTGTACTGTTGTTCTTTCTACTTATTAAGGATTTTCTGGAAAAAAATGAGTCAAAAAAGGATGTGATTTTCCTTATGTGTCATCTTTTAAAAGAAAGAATTAAAATGGATCTTCAAATGGTCCACTGATATAATGGGGGTGGGGTCAATAATGGGTTTGAGCAGAATATTCTGTGATTTTCGAGACATGTGAAAGAAAAATCAGAGCAGGGAAAATATAAATACTTTAGGTTCTGCCTCAATAAGAGCCTGTGGACACTTGACACCTTCGTGTTAGGATCACCCCACTCAAACTTCATTACATAAAGAGAGCATACAATGTGTGAACATCCCCCAGAGGACTGATCAAATAATATAGAATGTGAATAATATAGAAATTGTACCGCTGTACCCTAGAATCCTTGAACCTGGCAATGTAAGAATTGGGTGCCCAAAATACCAACAATCCAAAGGATTTGGAGAAATGAAAACAATCCATGTTGTACAATGCGACCTTAAGAGATTAAATATTAGAGGCAATATCATCTCTCCAGTCTATAGTTCCTTGAAGCACATGCAACAATAGACAACGGCAAGCCTGTTGTGCAGATATGTATGATGCAGTCATGCCATTTGGTCACGTGGTCAGGCTGGACAGAGGCAGACGCCTGTAGGTCACGGCCAGCAAAAAATGCACATAGGCAACCATGCAGTTTACCTTGATAGTGAACATGGGAGCAGAGGCCATTCAGCACTGGTACATATCTCTACAGGCAGAAGTTGCACCAGATAATTTGACAATTCGAGGGCATTGGGTAGTATTATAGTGACTTTGCCCTCCCCTAATCTTTACAATTTAGCAAGAATTATCATCCTAGCTTCCGTGAAGCAGAATGACACGTGTACGCTTGGTAACGAGAGAGCACCAACCGTACCACGGAGCACATTGGATACTATTTATGTGTGAATCACGAGAGGTGGTGAGAGTGTGAATATGATAAGGCTAACAAGGTTCTGCCACATGTAGAGAGTGTGCTTACACTTTATGAATAGAATCTACTTGGATAGACAATGCAGATTGAAGCTCAGAGCACACCCACATTCTGTTTCCTGATATTGTACTGTATTGCTTGTTTTCCCTCAACAGTGCAACTTTGTGCAGGTGACATAGCCTGCTCTAAGTGGCCAGCAGGTTTACTTATTGTTTATCGTCTACATCACTATTATATACACGTACTCCTAAGTTTAGTAGAGTATATAAGGGACACCTAGGCATCTCTTAAGTCCTGAGTAATGCCTCCTCCCCAGAGAGGAATTTAGAAAGGGTAGAAACATGTTGACATTAACCAGGAGATCAATAGGTTGCTAATAGTCCATCTTTTCCCCATTTTTTAACTTGGTGCCAGGAAGACAATAATAAAGAAGATCTGATCTACCTGCTACACAAATTTCAACCAACTTCTAATTCCTTACAAAATATTCTCAACACACAAATCTAGGCCATTAAAAGATTTCCTGGTCGTCCTACCTTGCAACTCTGGTGAACTCCTAGCGCACGTGAGTGGTCTGTGACCCTTTTTATGTAGAAATAAGTTATTAGAGTTAGCTAGAGTTTAGATAGGAAATTACATAGAGATAAATGGATCGCTAGTTTCTTAAAAGGACTTCAGTACTTTTGGATGGCTATTGACTAATTGAAAGGATGAACTGTTGGTCCCCTTAAAAATCAGTCTCAATATCTTATTCTTTTGGTGCAATTGTTCATCTCGTCATCACAGTATTTTTCAAAGTGCCAATTCTCAGACGCCTCTGTGCCTGTCATTCATCCACTTTCTTTATTAGATACCAATGCCTTCATTTCTAGGGAGAATCCCAAATCAACTGCTATCAGTAGTTACAGCCTGATTTGGGATTTCAACTTCCAGAGTAATCAAAGCTGGTAAAACCTCCAGGTGGGAATCTGTCTCGAAAAGGGGAACTACCATGAAAACCAAGGAAGTACCAATTATGCCATTAATTCTCCATTTGGTAGGGGCCACCCGGGTCAAATTTGGGATATCACGCTATTCCTGTTTTCTGAAATTGCTGTTACTGCGGGGCGGGGGGGGAGCAGGAGGGGGTGTTCAGTATTTTCGGGAGAAGAATACCAAACTATAAAAACTGTAAACTATAATTCTGTATACAAATCATTCATGTGACTATTCAGTCGGTTTTTGTTTGTCCATGCTCAGATCTTTCAGAATGGTACTTGCTGCACCGCATTCTACCCACATCTCTTATCACAAATCTTCTAAGTCTGTATTCTGTTTTTTTCTGTACAAATTTCCAGCTGAGACATCCAGTTTATTTTTTTCGATGTAATTTCACCATTACTTCACCTGCCCTTTTGTTATTTTTTGACACATAAAACTCATATTTTTGTGCACAGAATTCTATGGGTATTTATGGATGGAAGGGGCACGGGCGAGCATCTGTCATGGACCGGAATATGACACTGACATAATTATTAACGATTTATTTTTCATGACAGTGCTACAAGGTTCTTTTCTATTCCAAGGTAGAAGTCAAGATCCATGGTAGAAGTTAAGATCATTGCACACACCCTCCATCATCTGAAAAAGAGGGTCTGCCATAAGTATGCTTAAAATATTCCTCTTAAATCATACAATTTGTGGAATAAAGGTCTGTTAAAAAGGAGAGCAGCTGTAACACGTACTGCTTTGTTGAAAGAAGGTCGTTCCCTAGCATTCAGAATCTTAGAATGTAAGGCATTTAAACTGGTTAAAAATGAGTTCACTTATTTCTATTTTGCAGTTTATTTCCTGCATGAGAAGAGTAGGGAACATTACTTATTCTTGATTTCCCATTCAATCAGATGATAGAAGATCTTATAATAAACTTCCTTGCCTCAACTGGGAGGCAATGTTGCATGATCAGACGAATTGGGTAATTTAAAGTATGGTGGAGGCTCTGTCATAAATATGCTTAAGATCTACCTCTGACATCAGAGAACATGTTGAGTTTGTCAGAACTCTCCCTTGACCCGCCAAACTAGTGGTTTCTTGGCTGATTTAGGGGTGGGATACCTGCATGGATCCCACTGATTCTGCTGGGTCTGCCCGTGGAAAGACTCCTCTTGGTGGGTTGTCCACCACATGGCTCCAGCTCATGGTAGACATCATCTGAGACACACCGGCCGAATGCTGGGAACTCAATCATCCGACCTAATAAACAGGGAGAAAACTTCCCACATGTGAGGGCCATTGCTTTTTTGTTTTTAAAAACCAAATGCTTAGTTTGCTTTTGAAAATCAACATTTTGCCAAGTGGGGCTAAAACAACTTGGCATCCGCTTTAGACTATGAGCTGCCATCATTGCAACTGTCACATCAGTGGCTACTTTGAAGGCGGTGAAGTCTCATAAAAGGCCGGGCAGTCCTCTGCCAGAGGAATGCAGGCCAACTGGTGAGTTGGCGGGCCGCCTGCCCAACTCTACATGAACCCCAGCATTCACTTCCCTATCTGTCAGTATTCAGTCTACTAATATACAATTTATGGGTGTTATTGCATGTTTTTGACAGGGCAGGATTTGCATATACTATGTGTGCCTCACAGAATCAATTACAAAAAAACAATCCTGTTCTAGGTATCCTACCATCAGCCAGGTGGATAAATCCAAGGGAGTGGGAATATAATGGACGAAGAGCCAGAGAAGACAGCATACAATGCACCTAAAGAGCACATTTTAAATCAACATGCAATCTAAATTCTCATTTAAGTCCAACCTATTTCATTCTATACTCTATTATAAAATGAGTCAGGATGATACCTTCTTTGGGGAAGGTGAGTTTGTATTGAGCTTCCTCTTTCCCGCTATGGCCAATCCCTATCTCAGACTTCCAGCAAAGGGCCCAGATGTCAAGAACTACAGCCATCAAACTCTGTAATCAGTATAACATTCTTTCATAGATGGACATCCTACATATTTCTGTCAGTCATTCCACCTGTGTGGGAATATCTGGAGAGCACAGGTGCCAAAGGATAAATATTACCATATGGCCAGTGCTACTGAGAGCCATATGCTCAATGAGTCAGAGGCATCATTTAGAAGAGCTAGTCTCTCTGGGGGTATTAGGGAGCAGACATTGGAAAAGCAAGTAGGAAAGGTAGCTGTCAAGGAGCAGCATTGAAAAGAGGAAGACATTTGGGAGGAAGGGAGTCTTATGTGATGAATCATTCTAGTGTTAAAAGAGTGTGAATGATTTAAGTTGGCCTCCCCTTAAAACATAGTCAAGGATTGGCAAGATTGGGAGCCCAGAGGGAAGTTTCTTAAGTTTGCTCTGTAGGAAGTGTGATCTCTGAATATGTTTTCAGGGTTGGGGTGACTCCATACCACATTCAGTCTATGGGTTTCAAATCACTCAAGTGACCAGCAAATAATGTCTCCTCCAATGCAAATGGTGTTTTTCCTCCATAGAGAGGATTTTGTTTGAAGAGAATTACTTTCATATGTTTGTGAGTGTCTTCCATTTGATGTTCCAGTAGAGGAGATAGAGCAGATCCCACAGGAGCTTCGCAATGGGGGTCGTCTCAGGCAGTTGATTCTTGGTGTAAAGAGGTCACTTCTCAGTTGCGAGTAGCTGAAAACTTCTGTATCTACAATTTTCTACAGGAGGAGGTCAGACTGATGCCAGCCAAGAGTCTAGAACCTGGGGTACAAATCTTGGGGATCAGGACTCATTCCAGCAGAGGGCAACAGCATGGCTCAGGTGGGTCCATGCAGGTCCAGTTGGTGCTTATCTGCTTGGCAGTTGCAGGGAGACCTCATGAAGCTTGAAAGGTTTCCGTAGCTCACACAGGAAGTCATCCAACTGAATTGTGGTGTAACTCACAGTAACCTGGGTTCAAGGCAAGCAGGTCCAATCTTCCTTTGTCAGCCAGCAAGGCAGTTCCTCTTCCTCAGACAGCAGGACTTTCCTTCTTCTGAATCTTTCACAGGTCCAGGAGTGTTCTGATGAGAGTCTCTGAAGTTGCCACATTTATACCTGGTGTGGGGAATTCCGTGGCCTACCGCTAAAACTAGTTCTGGTCAGTTCTTCACCTTCCACTGGGTTTGGATCCAAACTGACAAATGCAAGGGCAGGCCTGGTGTCAGGTTCTTTATGTGAGATACAGGCAGTGTAACCAGGGCAGGGCACAGATCCTCACCAGCTATCCTGTGAGCAAGACCCTCTCCTCACAGCTAGGCCTTCTTTGTTGTCATGTCTGGAAGGAATACATAAAACACTACAGAAGAGCCATTTACAGTTATGAGTCCTTGGACACAGACAGAAATGCACATTTGATTTAGGGCAGAAAAGGCCAACTTTCTAAAAGTGAATTTTTCAAAACTGTAGCTTAAAATTCAACTTTACCATTAAAGATGTTTTTTAATTATAAATTCATTTGAGTGGAGACACCATGTCTCCATCTGATCCACTGAAGTTAACATTTACTTAGTGCAATAAGGTAACCCAGTGTTAGTCAATTGGAGAAAAGTCATTACAACAGGGAAAAATGACTTTAGGTGTTTTTCACTGACAGGAAATTTCAAAGTAAAACCCACATGTGCCCCTTTTGAAATACCATTTCAAATGTAGTACAGAGCGTACGCGTGAACTTCCTTAGGTCGTCATGTTGTCACGGCCTGTTTAAGTTTCAATCCAACTCTTCTGAGTTATATTCTCAAAGCACTGAGGCAAAGTTTGCATCTGCTAACCTTTAGAAAGGAACTTAAAAATAACCTTAATTCCTAAAGTGCAATGAGGATTTGTTCAATGATTTTGTGGTAATTTTTCAATTACTGATTCTTCAAAATGAAACAATTGATAGTATTTGTGGATATGAGATATCTGAAATTTTAATAACAGAGCATGATCCCATATTGAGCCTCAGTGCACCTGAACTGGGTGTGCATCACACTACATCTTCCATTAACAAAGATGAAATAGTTTTCTGTGCATGTTCTAACTTAAACAGAGCCTCCAGTAAAACGTATAGAGCATCCAGTAAAAAGTGTGCAGCACAGAGACGTGGAGCAGTTGTTTACTTCCCATTCTGTACTTCATAATAGTCAACTTTCTTTCCAGGCACTTGGAGGAGTTCTGAAGAACATAATGAGGAATGCTGCACTTGGAGATTGGTCAGGCCTCTTCTAAGCCATGTATGTAAGGTATTCATGTTACTGACATTGTGACACATTGCTTAGGTGTCAACATAGGGCAATCCAGTCAGCACATGGAAGAGATAGCAGGGACCCGTCCTTGTGAGAGTCAATCTATCAACCCCAACAACCATGCCTGTGCCAAAACTGCATTATTCAAAATTTGCTGTAGGTACAGCACCTCTTGAGTGGCACACACTCAGCCTTATTGTCAGTGTGCATGCTTTAGTTTACAGGCTTCTCCAATGAGTAGCTTGTGAGCATCTGGTAGCTCTCCAGCGACCCATATTCTTCTGTGTGTAGGCAAGTCTATTAAATTAGAAGCTTCTACTTGGTTGAATAAATATATGGATGCCAAAATTAAAAAGTGTGTATGGAGACGAAAATGTATTTTCAGAATGGATGAGCTAAAGTTTGAGGAGACTTAGTACTAATATTAACTTGGTGCCAGGTGCATTTTTTACGTTAATGCTGGGAACCCTCCCTGCTTGATGCTCTTACACTTCTGGCAATCTTGCATATGGTGACCACTAATGTAAACTTGGCTGATATGGTCAGTATTAAAACTCACCCCCATCTAAAATATCAAATTCCATCAGGTGCAGATGCAATCGCCCACTCCATTCTTAGGACAATTTCAGAAATGCAGCAAATGTTGTCTATGTTAATTTAATTGTAGACCTCTGTGATTGTGTCCTGGAAGTCTTTAGTGCTTAATGAAGTGTAAATAAAGAAATCATTGTCAAGTCAGGTAATAATGCTAGTGGAGTAAAGGTGGGGCATAAAATGGGAAACAAATATTTATACAATCTACAAAATACATCCTAATGTTAGAGAATCATGATAATAGGGTGTCATTAGCTCATAAAAGGCCGGTTGTCGCTAGTATACCTCCCTTGGAGCAAAAAAGGCCTTAAAACCTTTTATTTTAACACTCAATGAAGAGAAATTTCAGTTTTACAGTTATAACTTTAATTATTTGTACAAAAAGAAAACGCAGTTTCTACAGCTCCATTTTAAAATAGTCCTGTTAAAAGAGAATAATGTAACCTAGAAATATTCCATCTTCTTTTACTGTCGGGAGGCTGATCAATACTTATGTATCCTGTAATTGCACTGCGGATATACAGATCAATATGTAGGTAGTGTATAATTACCTGACTGGTATACTAATCAATGGACCGCAATTCCACTACAAGCAGCTTATTTTATGTTTGAAATTGAGAAATAATACCTGCACATGCATCCACATGATAGAACTGATCCAGCGCGATATTAGCAAACAGCATTCATACACTAGATACTCACTTGGGCCCATACATTCATACTACGCTAATACTTAAGCTGGGTTTTATCAGTTGTTACTCTCTATCAAAATCCCTGCTACCAATTACCTTCTGATTGAAGAGTAATGACTTACCAATGAATCCTTTGCTAATTGGGAAATTTAAAATGAGTGACATTCATTATAATACATAATCCTGAAATAACCACTGAGTCAGGAAGTTTTAAAATGTTTATCTAAAGATTTAGCAGAGTAAAATACAGAGCCACATGGTACTTAATCGCAATACCCAAGATTAAGCATAGAAATGATTATTGCTAATCAATGACGGTGTTTAAAGAAAAGGAGAAGATAGAGACAGCAGCGCAACTAAAGGTTGCATTATATTTACCTAAGTGCGAGAACCAAAACCCCTTAGCCAAGGAGTTGAAAGAATAAGACCCAGGAAGGATGAAGAGCAAAGACCTCCTCCAGGATCAGGACAGGACCAGTGACCTCTCTACAACGACGCCTGCGTCGTTCCCCTCTCTGATACTCGGCTTCTCCTCGATTCTCCAATGCCTTCCTTCTAATGGACTCTGCCGCCCCCTCCTCAGGACCTCTTCTGGACAAGAACTCGGTCTGCAATCGGTCAGCTTGGCGGTCTGGAGCTAAGCGCGCTCTGGCAGCATGGACGCCTGTTCTTCATGAATGCATGCTCTCATGGAAACTTGCTCTCCTGTGCTTCAAAACTTCCCCTAATTAACAAATTCTATATCTATTATACCCTTCTACGCCCATGTACCTCCCCTTAATGTTACTAAAATATGGGACCACTACTTCTGATTGGACAGGGACAGGGGGTGGATTCTCGCACCATATCAATTTGGCTTAAATTGTAAAGCCTATTGTCTTTACGTTCCCACCCCTTCAAATTAATACATTCGCTTTATTTCCCACCCGTCTCATGACAAATGTAAACCAATTTTCACAGACATTGTATCAATGTGCGTCAGGAAAAGCAATAGTACAACATCTTCGGCCATCAGGTCGCGGCCTTGGACTTCGTCCAGGTTGACTTCATTTGGCAGGCACACAGGACACATGCGCAGAATCAGTTGCCTCTCGAGTTTCAGAACACCAACCCAGGCCCAAATTTACGAACTAATAAAAGTGCAAGAAGAAAATATTAGAATCACAAATAAAATGTTTCACTGTATACCCACTATTTCTATTCATTTCCCATTTAAATTATATATTCTAACCCGCGTTAGTAGCGTTAGGAAACGACAATTTAGTAATGACATGAGAGCAAGCTGAAGCATGTGAAAACATCAAGCAGCCATTTTAATGCACACTGCGCAGAAGCAGAAGTTTCCCACCAAGCAAAGAAAGACGTCACACCATGTGATATGGTTGCGACATGCGCATTGAGTTTTCCCACGCATAGCGGCCATTTTGAATTACAAACAAGCGTTATTCATTAGTAAAACACATAGGCAAGCATCCCTTTCTTTTGTGTCGTGAATGCAAAGGTTAGTATTAACAATACAAGTTTAATAAATTAATACTGTGAGGAGGATTGAATACAAGCAAGTTTCATTTATGAAACCTTGCTCCATCAATCCCCGTCTCTGATGGCGTTTCTGAGCCATCAAAAACATTACCCTCAATCAGATGCCAACTTCTAGCAAATTACTTCATTCTCGTCTTTATTCTTTCTATTTTTACAATCTCCTTTTAATTTCTTGTATAATTCACTTCTCCACTCTTCAAGTTCGATTTCATCTACCTTTCGTTTCTTTCCTCTTCCTGTCACCTTATATGTTCCATTCTTTTTACAGCATTTGCACCATATTGTTATTGCCAAAATTATTATTGCTATCCCTGCTAAGGGTACTAATATTTGACCTATAAGTCCTTTCCCTATATTAGCAAACCAGGTTCCAATTGACGATATACTATTTGTCAATCTTTCCCATACACTATCAACTTCCAGTGGTTTAAGTTCTTTCTCAAGTTTAGTTATATTCTGTATATACGTTCCAATTTCTGCACTCTTATCAGGAATATAAGTGCAACAATGTTTCGTCTTCAATAATTTACAGACTCCGCCCTCTTTTGCCAATATAATATCAAGAGCAAGTCGATTTTGCATCACCATAGATCTAATCGCAACCATTTCCGCATTAATCATTAGAAAACCTCCTGCAGTATCTGTTGATAAACGATCAACTACTGTAGACAATTTACATATTTTCCTTGAGTTCAGAATTATTCCCACTGAAGGTATCAATGCACCAAATATATCACCTACAATTTCCGAAAAACTAGCTCTTTTACTACGTATTAATTCGCTATTGTTTTCATTGCTCTCAGTGTTTCTTTTTACGTGGTATATCTTTGGAAATACTATTCCAAAATAACAACTTCCATACCACCGTGCAGGAAGCCTAAAGTAAGCCTTATTCCCACACACATAATAGATTCCAGGAAAAACTGAATCTGTTCCTCCTTTGAGTCCCCAACCTCCAAGAATTAAAAAATTGTGTTCACATTCACTGGTACCGATGAAAACATTGTTATAATCAGTCTTTAACCTATGAAGACAAATTTTTCCTGTCTTTACGAAATCCAGAGCCATAGCAGCTTGAGCCTTGCCAGGTGTGTAACTCCCTTCTTTCTCCGCCCAAGGTGGCAAATGAGCCTTATGCTCAGAAGCTTTCTTTTGAAAATCTTGTCTTCTATCTTCTACTAAATTCAAAAATATCTTTTCTTCTTCAAGTAAAGAACATGTTAGATTGTGTCTATGTGCATGTGTTATGTCTATTGATTTCATTGTTAAGAAAAATTCTCCCATAAACTGTGCGTCTTGACTACTAAGCACTGGGTTCATACTCTTGCGAATCGGAACCTCAGAAAATATCACATCTAAGTTTGAATAATAATACTGAAGTCTCCCTGTTCTATAAAATAAACTAGACAAAACACTACATGATATGCCATATGTCAGTGGTAAATGGTGATATGTTAATCCTTCTGCTACTGATTCAGGTAACTTCATACAGACATAACAATTACTAACTTCCATTGTGTCTACATATTGAAACAATAACTTTGTGAAAACGTTTAAACTAGTGTCGTTGTCAGCTACTTCATGATGAATTTCTGGTTCACTTTCTGCCATTAGTTCTACTCTATTGCCCTTCATGTTTGCTGTCCTCCCTTTAGTTTCATTATTAATCTTTTTATCTATTATCATAAGGTAAGGAACTGCTACAATCAGGACTAACCATACTATAAGCACCATTACTAGACTACATATGCATATTGCACAGCATCTTCTACAACATTTCTGTTTTGGTCTCCCAGTAACTCTATCGTCAGGCATTTTTCGACAAGGAAGATTGCTCTTCTTATCTTTTCTTCTTTTCTTTAGCTTATTCTTTTGCTTAGTCAGGGTGGTCTTGTTTCTTCTTCGTATGTCAATTCTGCACTTGTTCCTTCGCCACCACTGTCACTTGACTCTGAGCTTTCAAAATCTTCAAGAATGATATAAGTCCAGTCAGGACCCTTGAATTTGTTATTCACAAGTTTCAGTCTTTTGCTTCTTCTTTTCGCAGTTTTATTTTCTTGTTCGGTTTGACTTGATACTTCAGGTACTTGATCTGGATCTTCACTTCTGGTTGTTATGTGGTACTTTACTCTTTTAATGACACTCGGCCAATGATCTCCTTTTCTTGTTTTCTTTGTTGGCACTGTTTCTTTGTTTTCGTCTTTAGAGATCTCGTTAATTTCACTGCTTAGCACTGTTTCGTTTTCTTCAATTACTGTGTTTCTTGTTTGCTCCTTTTCAGGTCTAATTGGTTTTTCTGTAACAGCT
Source organism: Calotriton arnoldi (assembly GCA_963921515.1). Classification (NCBI taxonomy): domain Eukaryota; kingdom Metazoa; phylum Chordata; class Amphibia; order Caudata; family Salamandridae; genus Calotriton; species Calotriton arnoldi. The sequence continues at coordinate 1,453,719 of CAWUFW010001277.1, forward strand.
CCGCTGTGAGTTTCCAATAACTGACCTTGTTCTTTATTTATTTCTTCAAGTTCATGTTTTTCAAGGTTTTCTTCTTCTGTGTACTCTTCTTGATCTAACTTGTTCTGATCAGGGCTTATTGCACTGTGAACTTCTGCAGCCTGACCGGATTCTTCTAGACCTGTCTGTCCCTGATCAAAGTCTATTAGGTCTTCACTGTTTTGAGTCCAGTTTTCTTTCCCTATCTGACCTTGTTCAGGATTTCTTAATGTCTTTTCTTTTTGTTCCTGAACTGCTTCTTCTTCACCTATCTGATCTTCTTCAATTTCTTCCAATTTCGCTTGACTTCTTGTTCTGTGGTATACTTCAGGAACTTCTACCACTGGTATCCAATCCTGACTTGTGCTCGGTTGTTCTTCTTCAGCTTCTCTGGAATCTCGAACTTGAGATCCTACAGCTGGGCAACCTTCAGCCTCTTCAGTGATTGGCGTTGTCTGAGGATTCTCTTCCTCGGGATCTGGTACTCTCTTGGTGTGACTTACATGAATCCAATTAGGAAATCCGGCACACTTCACTGCTGTATTCGTTGTCAGTATGACTTGACACGGTCTGCCCCATCTAGGTGATAGACACGTTTCTCTGGTGTGATTCTTCACTACCACCCAGTCACCAGGATTCAGATCATGTTCTTGCTCGGGCTGCCTGGAAACTGCGTCTTCTCCAACCTGATGAGAGACAGAACGCACTAGGTCAGCCAATCCTTTGCAATAGTCCAGAACCATATCATCAGATATATTCACCAGTTTGTTTGTGGGAACATGTGTTTGTCTCATTGCTCTTCCCATCATTATTTCATGTGGGCTCAATCCTGTGTTTCTGTCAGGTATACTTCTGAGTCCCATTAAAACGAGTGGCAATGCATCTGGCCACTCTAATGATGTTGATGCACACATTTTTCCCAGTCTTGACTTTATAGTGCCATTCAATTGTTCAACCACTCCAGAAGCCTCTGGACGATATGCACAGTGCAGTTTCTGTTGGATTTGGAATGCTTCACAGATTATTTGAATCACTTCGCTGTTAAAATGTTTTCCTCTATCTGATTCCAAAGTTACTGGAAAACCAAACCTAGGAATGAGCTCTCGTAGCAACAGTTTTGCAACTGTAATGCTGTCATTTCTCCTAGTAGGGTAAGCCTCCACCCACTTTGAAAACAGACATACTATGACTAGTACATATTTCAGCCCTCTACATGGTGGTAACTGTATGAAATCAAACTGAAGTCTCATAAATGGACCCTCTGCCTTTCCAATTTTTCCAAATCCAATTACTGTCTTCCTCCCCGGATTATGCATCTGGCAAGTTAGACATCTCTGGCAAAGACTCTCTGCAACAGCCCTGAATTTGGGATTGTACCAATTTTGTCTGAACAGCCTAATCATTGCATCTCTTCCTATGTGTGTGTCTCCATGATGCATTCTAGCCATTTGTGAGAGTAAACAGTCTGGCATGACTGGTCTGCCATCAGCACTGATCCACACTTCATCATTTCCTCTTTGGGAACAACCCACTTTGATCCACAAATTCTTCTCACTTTCATCAACCTCATCTTGCAATTTCTTGACGTCATTCCAAGTTTCAGGTGGCATATACAGCATAAGTTGGCAGCTGATTCCCATTCTTTCCACCCTCTTATTGACTGACATTCTGGTTTTGGCACAATGTTGAGCCACCAGATCTGCATATCTGTTGCCGACTACCACCCAGTCATCTCCTGACTGGTGTGCGGCACATTTCACCACAGCCAATTCTTTTGGTGATTGTATTGCTTCTAGCAATTCCCTTACAATTTGTCCATTTTTAATGGGGGATCCTGAAGAAGTCATGAAATCCCTCTGCATCCATAGTTGGCCAAAATCGTGCACAACCCCGTAACCATATTGGCTATCTGTAAATATGGTTACTCTCTGATTCCTCCCAATTTTGCATGCTTTTATCAACGCAATCAATTCAGCTACTTGTGCAGATTTGACTCCTGGTAAATAAGATGCTTCAACTATTCCAGTTAATTCACATACCGCATAGGCAGCAGTTAGTTTACCATCTTCATGTCTTCGACATGAACCATCTACAAATAGCTCCCTGTCTGGCTTTTTGAGAGGCTGTTCCTCTATATCTGGGCGTGGTTTTGTGCATAATTCTGTGATTTGTATACAATCATGTTCATCGTCTTCATCATCTTTGATTCTCTCATGATATGGGTCTGGTAGTAAGGTTGCTGGATTTATTATAGTACACCTTACCATGTTCACATTTTCAGCACCCATTATGATTCTTTCGTATTTAGTCAGCCGACTAGGAGTAAGATGCTGAGTTCGGGTTCTTGTCAACAGAATGACAACTGCATGTGGAACATACACTTTTACAGGGTGTCCCATCACAATTGACTCACTTTGTTCAATGCTCAAACAAGTAGCCGCCACTGCTTTTAGGCATCCTGGCAATGCGGCTGCTACTGGGTCCAATGTAGCAGAAAAATATGCTATAGGACGTCTTTCTAGTCCATGTCTTTGAGTTAGGACAGAAAGTGCACAATTTTCTCTCTCATGACAGAACAATGCAAATTCTCTTTTATAATCAGGCATGCCTAAGGCAGGTGCTGAACATAGGGCATTTCTCAATTTTACAAAGGCTTCTACACTTTCATCCTCCCACTCCACAGGGTCCTTTGCTTTCTTTTTTGTCATGTTAATTAAGGGCTTAGCTAACATGGAAAATCTTGGTATCCATTGTCGACAGTAACCTACTATTCCTAGGAACATTCTCACTTGTCTTTGTGTTACAGGCATTTGCATTTTCTTTATTAAAGCTACTCTTTCAGCTGTTACTCTTCTTTTTCCTCTCTCAATTTGGTGTCCCAGATACTTAACAGCTGTTGTACAGAATTGCAATTTTTCAGGTGAGACTTTATGTCCTTCTTCTGCCAAAAGATTTAATAATGCTATGGAATCAACAACACAGTCCTCTCTGGTGTTCGATGCCACCAATAAGTCGTCGATATATTGGACTAAGACTGAGCTTCCTGGCATCACTAGTTTTTCAAGGCACTTTTTCAGTATCTGGTTGAAAATAGAAGGACTTTCTGTGTACCCCTGAGGAACACGATTCCACACATAAACTTTGTTCTCAAATTTAAATGAGAAAAGATACTGGCTGTCTGGATGTAATGGTATTGAAAAGAACGCTTGACACAAATCAATTACTGTGAACCATCCTGCACTCCACGGAATCTGGTATAGAATTACTGCAGGATTTGGTACTATGGGACAACATGGTTCTACAATCTTATTTATTTTCCTCAGGTCCTGAACAATCCTATATTTTCCACTAGGTTTCTTTAATCCCATTATTGGTGAATTACATGGGCTACTCATTACTTCTTTTAGTATGTTTTGTTCTACCATTCGATTTATTTCTTCAATGACTCCTGCTTTTACTTCTGCACTCATTTTGTACTGTCTGGTATTTGGGAAAATTGCACCTTCCTTTACAGTAATTTTAACTGGATCTATTTTAGCCATAAGTCCTACTTCTTTTCCGGTGAAATCCCATACTATGGGGTTTACTGTACCTTTTAATTCTTCTGGCAACTCATCTTTTGTTATTAATGAAAACATCTCATCCACTTCTGTACCTTGTTTTGCAATCATAATTTTATATACATGGTCTTCATCTGGTGTCTGAACGGCCACACCATCCGGTGTGCAGAAAATGGTACAATTCATCTTGCACAACAAATCCCTACCTAATAAGTTTACTGGACTGGAATCACATACTACAAATTGATGCATTTCTCTGAAGTTTCCAATTTTAACTTCCATGGGTTCGGTAAGAGGTGTTCTAATCCGCTGATTAGCTACCCCCACTACTTGGATATTTTCACCAGAGAGAGGAAGGTCTGGAATGTCTGCTGTTCTCACAGTAGACCGGGTAGCACCAGTGTCCAAAAGGAAAGTAATATTATTACCTTTCACATTCCCTTCAACATATGGACCTGACTGATCTACCTGTAAGGATGCGCCAAGTATGCACTCCTTCTTCCCCTCTCCTAGGCACCGTCATGGACTGAATTGACAGAAATCGTCCTGCAAAAGAAATTGTGATGTCATATAATCATTCTTACCACTTCCTCCTGGATATCCGATGTCTGTACCATGCTTTGCTCTGCTTACATTACCCTGAATAGGTGCAGGTGGCAACTGACTCTGAGGATTTGCACCCTGCTGTGAGTCATTCTGCGTCTGTGGATTTAAATTTTGATTTGGGCCATTATTATTCCGAATCTTTTTACATTCATCCTTCCAATGCCCCAATTTTCCGCATCCATGACAAGGAAATTTCTTTTTAGCTTCTTCTCTACTCATTCGTCCTCTAAACTTTCCACCATTCCCAGTATCACCATTCGTTCCAGAATCTTTTCCTTGATTTTCACTCGGATTTTCCAAATTGATTCCCTGTTTCTCAGCCATTTTCACCTGAGCCCACATTACTTTTTCCTGCAATTTCTTGTGTCTATCCTCAATATCGTCTCCACAATATTTTGCATACTTCAAAATCTCGTCAATGGGCTTTCCTGCCAACACAGCATATGCTGTTTAATCATCTGGCAAATTTCTGGCTTCAAACCGTAAACAAATCGATACACAAACTGACTCATGTTCTTGTCTCCAATGTCCTCAAATCCACTATACTGTTTAAATACCTGCAATAGACGCTCATAGTAAGAATGTACTGATTCATTAGCTTCTTGGGTAGTTCGATCTATTTTTACCCAATCTGTTTCTTTCGGTGGTATTTTGCCTTTCAGGTAAGTTATCACTTGCTGATACTTTTTCATCACATCATTTGACGGGGCACCTGTCTTCGGATCTCTAGGATATTCATCACTAGGCCAATCGACTGTAATTTTACAATCTGTCCACAAATCGGCAGGTACCACTATGTCAAACAAACCATCTAAATCCTTCAACAATACCTTTGACACCTTCACAAACCTATCAACCTGCTTGTACCATTCAATTGGTTTTTCTCTCAATTTTGGAAAATCATTCGTAAATGACAAAATATCCTGTCTGCTCCATGGGACATGTACATATCCTCTTCCTGCAACTTCTCGCATTGGATACATCTGGTCTGCTTTCCCTGTTTCTTTCATCACATATTCTGATGCTGTTCTACTTGTTCGTGCTTCTTCCTTTTTCTTGGCCCACCTAGTTTTCCATTTATCTAGGTCTCCCCATTTTTGCAAAACTAACATTAATTCTCTTATTTGTAATCTTCTTCCAGAGGCATTCATATTTTCTAAATCTTTGTCTGAAAATTCTGCTCTATAGGGTTTCTGTAGTACCTTTGATCTCCCTATTTCTATTCCCATCTGTAGTGCTAAATTGGATAATTTTTCATGGAATATCCTTACATTTCTGGTGATACTCCTACACAAGAACAATAATTCTTCTTCATCATAGGTATTTAAGCGTTCTAGTCCTACATTTCCTGCTATTATTTCTTCTAATTCGACTTTCAATTTATGAATGTCCATTATTTTCGGAGGTGTGCACTGTTTAACTGACCCTTGCACCCATTTTTCTAGATCTTCAGGTGTTACTATGGTGGCACTTTTTGCTCCCGATGAAGTTATTAAACTTACATCTTTTGAACATCCAGGTACATCTTTTCTGGGAGTACTATTTACAGAACCTCGAATAGGCAAGTCCATAAGTGATATTGTGGATTCACAGTCACTAAATTGATCCTCAATTATAACTGGAGCTTCAGGTTTGGAATTATTCACAGGAGTAGGTGCAAGTATCGGTGGAGGACAGCTTCCCTGAGTACCATATAATGGAACTACTGGACCAATTGTTACAGGTATGGTCAACGAATCAGGATGTACTTTTATCTGGGTTATTTTCTGTATTAATTCTGCTCTGGTCTTTTCTAGGGCTTCCTTTTCTTTGTCATGAAGTATTCTACTCGGGGTGAATTCATGCATTACCTGTGGCACTAATGGAGTTTTTGGTGGTGCACTTGGGGTGCATCCACTTGTCCCTTCCTGATATGGTGGGGGTTTCTTAACATTTCCTCCATAAATTCGTCTTCAGACTCCTCATTTCTCATTAAATGTTTTGTCTTTTCTGTGCACTTACTTCCTAATTTCTCCTCTGCTGAGAACAATGGATATAACCCTTCTGTAATCATTGCCCTTCTCCATTGTTTCATCTGACCATTCCTAGACTCATGTAGGTATCTGGGGAAAAATCCTGGATAACTCCTATTACTTCTAGATCGGTCCCGCTCAAATGCCTCGGTTTCCCATTCCTCTAGAGCTTCGTACTGAGTTAATCTAGGTCTGGGTTCTAAGTCATTCATCCTCAATCTTAAGTTTTGTAGAATTCGCCCATTGAACGTGCCATTCTCGGGAAATGCTAGTATTCCATCATTTTTGGTATATTCTATCCAATTCTCCATCCATACACAAGTATGATAACCTCTCTCCATCATCATGAATGAAGCGGGCGTTTTAGCTGGTGGAATAATAATTCCTTCTCTAGTTTTGATTGGTTTGTCCTTTTTAAAATAATTCTTAATCTTTTGTAAAAATGACATTTTTCTCCTTTCTCCGTACATCTTGGGTAAGTACCGATGTATAAAATTATATTCTGCAAAGCCTAAATATCTCCTATCCTGACGAATTCCTGTTAAAGTCGGATCGTGTTTTATCATGCAATCCTTATCCACTAAAAATTTCGCTTCTATAATTTTGACCAATCAAATGTCTGCTATCTTTTATTTCCGAGCCAATCCTTGCGCGGCCTTTTGGTGACGTTTATCTGTCAACCCCTCCTTTACAATCTGCTCTTTTCTGTCCTTGCTGGTTTAACCAATCCCAGCGCGGCACCTATGACGTCAGTACTACTCCTGACTACTGACCCCTCCTTTACAAGGGTTTTTCCACACCCGCTGATTCAACCAATCTCAGCGTGGCGTTTAGTGACGTCAGCTCCCTCTCCGGCAACTGACCCTCCCTTTACAAATTCGTACGCAAACTTATTTTCTCAATTAAATTTCAGTAACAACATAAAACATTCGCTATCGTGCCAGTTTCTCTAATTTAGAAAAGATAGTTTTCTCTCATACTTAGTAAAACCTTTCCGTTTACTAAACATACACTACGAGTAAAACACTTCCGTCTACTCTTCACACAAGCTCCAGAAGTACCTGTTACTTCTCCAATGTTACCCTTTCTAGGTGATATAACATCAAATTTTTACCAGCGTACTCTTTTTGCTATAACTCATACGCATAGAGTCCCTAACGAGTACTGAAAGTCCTGCTTAACTTTCCAGTACTATTTCTGCCTGGCAGATAACCTCACTGCAGTATGGCTTCCACTTACCATCTGCTATTCCTTTTACCCCGGGGTATTCTAGACAACATAAAACAAAACTTTGAATACACGGATGTTAGTTCATAAAAATACAAATAAAATTCTCATTACCCAATTAACAAAGAGTAACCATCCTCTGATAACCAGAAAACTGATCCAGCGCGATATTAGCAAACAGCATTCATACACTAGATATTCACTTGGGCCCATACATTCATACTACGCTAATACTTACGCTGGGTTTTATCAGTTGTTACTCTTTATCAAAATCCCTGCTACCAATTACTTTCTGATTGAAGAGTAATGACTTACCAATGAATCATTTGCTAATTGGGTAATTTAAAATGAGTGACATTCATTATAATACATAATCCTGAAAAAACCACTGAGTCAATAAGTTTTAAAATGTTTATCTAAAGATTTAGCAGAGTAAAATACAGAGCCACATGGTACTTAATCGCAATACCCAAGATTAAGCATAGAAATGATTATTGCTAATCAATGACGGTGTTTAAAGAAAAGGAGAAGATAGAGGCAGCAGCGCAACTAAAGGTTGCATTATATTTACCTAAGTACGAGAACCAAAACCCCTTAGCCAAGGAGTTGAAAGAATAAGACCCAGGAAGGATGAAGAGCAAAGACCTCCTCCAGGATCAGGACAGGACCGGTGACCTCTCTACAACGACGCCTGCGTCGTTCCCTCTCTGATACTCGGCTTCTCCTCGATTCTCCCGTGCCTTCCTTCTAATGGACTCTGCCGCCCCCTCCTCAGGACCTCTTCTGGACAAGGACTCGGTCTGCAATCGGTCAGCTTGGCGGTCTGGAGCTAAGCGCGCTCTGGCAGCATGGACGCCTGTTCTTCATGAACGCATGCTCTCATGGAAACTTGCTCTCCTGTGCTTCAAAACTTCGGACCCCTAATTAACAAATTCTATATCTATTATACCCTTCTACGCCCATGTACCTCCCTTAATGTTACTAAAATATGGGACCACTACTTCTGATTGGACAGGGACAGGGGGTGGATTCTCGCACCATATCAATTTGGCTTAAATTGTAAAGCCTATTGTCTGTACGTTCCCACCCCTTCAAATTAATACATTCGCTTTATTTCCCACCCGTCTCATGACAAATGTAAACCAATTTTCACAGACATTGTATCAATGTGCGACAGGAAAAGCAATAGTACAACATCTTCGGCCATCAGGTCGCGGCCTTGGACTTCGTCCAGGTTGACTTCATTTGGCAGGCACACAGGACACATGCGCAGAATCAGTTGACTCTCGAGTTTCAGAACACCAACCCAGGCCCAAATTTACGAACTAATAAAAGTGCAAGAAGAAAATATTAGAATCACAAATAAAATGTTTCACTGTATACCCACTATTTCTATTCATTTCCCATTTAAATTATATATTCTAACCTTCGTTAGTAGCGTTAGGAAACGACAATTTAGTAATGACATGAGAGGAAGCTGAAGCATGTGAAAACATCAAGCAGCCATTTTAATGCACACTGCGCAGAAGCAGAAGTTTCCCACCAAGCAAAGAAAGACGTCACACCATGTGATATGGTTGCGACATGCGCATTGAGTTTTCCCGCGCATAGCGGCCATTTTGAATTACAAACAAGCGTTATTCATTAGTAAAACACATAGGCAAGCATCCCTTTCTTTTGTGTCGTGAATGCAAAGGTTAGTATTAACAATACAAGTTTAATAAATTAATACTGTGATGAGGATTGAATACAAGCAAGTTTCATTTATGATACCTTGCTCCATCAGAACGAAAAGTTATATGAAATGGAGGGTCTTTAATTACTGCAGCTCTAATTATGTGCTGCTTGGTACTGTTCAAATGCAAACTCTGCATGCAAAATTTATGTTACCAAGCGGTAACACTTCGCCAGTCCCATGCAATTACGAATTAAACCTCGTGGAATGGGGATTATCTATTTGGAAGAAGGGGCCTGATGTATCAAGCAATTTTACTGTCGCAAAGGTTACATTTGAACCTTTGCGACCAAAACGGCTTTTTTTAATTTACAAAACCCATTATGCAACTCGGTGACATGTTACCAAATTGCAATGAATCTGTATTTGGAAGGGGCGTGCAAAGGGTGACCATTCCAAACAAAGAATCCTTAGCTTATGTGTTAATGTTTTGCAACCAGAATCTGGTCGTAAAACATACATTTTTTATTAGCAAATCAAAAAATGTGCAAACAGGAAGGCACGCCCAAGGGGACCTTCCCCATTTGTGAATGTTGAGAAAAACATTTTTTGCAAGCATGCAGTGGTCCTCAGGACCACTGCCTGCTTATAAAAAATGTTTCGAATGAGTTTCATTTTCTTTTTTAAATGCATTCCATTCTCGTTTTAGGAAATTGGGCAACATTTAAAAAAAATGCTTTATTTAAAAGCAATCACAGACTTGGTGGTCTGCTGACCCCAACAGGGCACCATGCCTGTGCCTTCAATCAATCATAGAGAGTCTCAATTTGTGACCTTCCTCATGCACGTTGATGAGGTAGGCCAAATGGTGACCCACTATGAACCTGAATTTTGTGAAGCAACCTATTATTAAGATGACAGTGTGCAAATTGCACCAACTTCTACCGAATGCATTTTAGGGGATTCCTATTAAGAAATCATATATTGCAGATCGTTCTTTCATGCAGGCCACATATTTCCTGGTCGTAAAACAACACAGAATTCCCAATTTGGTGGGATTTAATACATAGATTTGCAACCTGCTCTGAGCAGTTCGTAAATATATGCTGTAGGATGTGTTTGGGTTGGGAGGGGAAGGGTGTGGGAGTAGTGGTCGGGAGGGAAGAGGAAAGGAACAATGTTGCTCCTCCCCTGCCAAGTGCTTAATTTGAGCTGGTGGTTACCACTGTGGGCCACACTTGCGGACCGTCACTTATTTTTTCACATCAGATTTTTCCTGAGGAAAGGCTGAGGGAGAGAAAGACCGTCGTAAATGGAGAAAGCAGGAACTTGCAAGAGTGAGCTCAAGGGGCAGGAAGTGTCTGGTAGCGTATTAAAAAGGCATGAGGTGGATTTAAGACGGCCAGCCTTGATATTAGGCATGCCAACCTTTAATTGAACCTGCATCTTGCTGCTGAGTAGAGCTTCGGGCAGAGGCACACTTCCTTTTAAAAACTAAGCACTGCCCCTGCCAGCAAAAAATGGGGAAAAAGGCTTGGCTGCTTCTGGAGCAAAAGCCTCATGCAATTTTTACCGCCCGGTGAACACCACACCCAAGAAAACTGGGCTCAAGAACACTGGGCCAATCAGGATCAGGTTTAGGGGAATTGCATTTGGTAATTTCGCTTTGCCTGAATCACAATCCTGGCCTTCATGTTTGCTGGTATATTGGAATGATTGATTGTTGTGCGCACTATGTAAATATTTGCAATAAACATAATTAAAGCAGGAAGGAAAATAGCTTAGAGCCTTCCGAGTAAAATACTTAAGATGCTGATATATTTTTAAAAATGTATGAAGTTTGCAATGTCGTTCATCCTGATTATATGCTCGTCGACGTCTCCTGTTACTAACCACTACGATGAGTGAGAGAATCTGGAGAGAGGGAAATGCATTCTTGGGCAATTAGATGAAATGCCTATTGCTGTTCATTAAATTAACCTGCTTCCCAGGCAGTGACCTGCCTACATATAATGACGGTTTCCATTTGGTGGCTACTGGGAGGGGAGTGATTAGGATGCATCTGTGAGACGGTGAGAAATAACATGACAGATGGTATCTAATAGGACATGAAGCCCAGAAAGATGCTGCAGTAGGGAGGTCGTTCAAGGGCATCGACATTTTCGCAATTTCACCTTATTTAGCCAGCCAGACAGTGAAGTGGAAAGAGTGAATTATTACAAATTAAAATAGATAACAAGACGCAGAATCATAAAACCCAATTGCTATTTTTTCAAATTAATTTATTGTTTAAATCATTTGAACCTTACAATAAACTTGACGCCACTTAGTGAATAATGAAAATAATCCACAAATTCGAAATGTTATACCCGAATTGTATGTTTTATTTGTTGGTACAGTTTCTAGTAGTTTCTCTTAGTTGAAGTTTTAGAAGCAACAAGCACTGAAACACGCAATTTATCTTCATCATACTGATCCGTCAATATATTCCAGTATTTTCTCAAGAATTTCGTTCTTCATGCTGTTAATCTTAATCACAGCAGGGTTATGTGTAGCAACCTGGTCAAAGTTTCACCATCATATAAACATATTGTTTCTCAAGGTGAAATTCCCTGATAGAGGCTCTAATATTAAACTCTCAATTTTTTCTTGGTGAAGGGATATAAGACACAATTTGAATTTGTGGATTTATTTGATCTGTTTGCAATCCAGATTCAAGGTAAGAGGCATATTAAAGGATGTGAGAAATATGTGAGAAATAGTGCAAAGCTGAATTCAGGGACATGGCATTTAGGGCTCGACTATTAACAATGATTATAGAAGCAACCAACTCTTGTAACACCAATAACAGCACATTACAATGTATTAACGGTCCACAACACAGCTTCCTCTCCTATTACTTGTTGACTTTATGCTTGTCTTTGGCTACCTTGCTATAGAAATACCATGCACATACATGAATAAGACTAGGAGCTTCTGGATGCAGTAAATCCGTAATACGAGGAAATGACAGCTAGCAGAGACAGCCACCTTCCCAGCTAGATTACGAGGAAAATCACTACTGAGAAATATATGTTGACAATATAAGGGATTTTGAAGATTCAGCTACAATTGATAGGAAATATCTCAAGGCAAACAGGACCAAAGTGATGTCATCAAAGTGCCATCATACCTGTCTTGCTTGAGCGTATCTAATTAGGCCTTGGGAACTCCCGTGAGATGGGTGTTCCTGTAGTCCATCCTGGCACAGGGTTCAGACCACTGTTTAGCAGTTAGTTTGATAGGGATTTAGCTGCATTTTTATTCCCAATGATCAGCAGGGTGTCCCTAATCATGTTTTTCACTTGAGATGAGGATAAAGTATATGAATGACATAATATTCATGGATTTTGTGAATCTAATGATCACGGGAACAAAGCGCAAACAGTGAGAGATGAGCAAAGACTGGGTCGGTGGGTCAGCATCGGTAAGGCGTTGGGCAAGACTTTGATTTCTGATGATTTGATCTAAGACATTCCTCTGTAATCTGGGTGCATGTATGCGCAAAGGCTTTTGACAGATAAAAAATACCTTCAGGTTTATTGTGAATTGAGATCATATTTGTGATAACTTAATCCTGAAATGCATAAAAGGTCACCAAGTGGCTCCACATAAGGATTAAACATAGAAGGTTTAATATGAAACCCTGTTAGACTACCTAGAGACTAACACAGGACACAGAAGTAAGCCCTTACTAGTTGCTACCATTTGTGCAAGTATTAGGGTAATTAGTTAAGAGCCTGACCCTCAATGACTAATGTGGGAAAGTGGATTATTAGAAGATGGGGTTATTCACCCTCAACTAATAACAATACCACAATCACTAATAGGTCCAGCCAGGTCTCAGTAAATTAGTCCTTGCTCTACCCTTGGTAGCTTAGCAAATGAGCCATCATGCTTAATTTAGGAGAGACGTATGTGTAAAGCATATAAATCCATCCAAAACAGTAAATAAGTAAAAGACACTACACAATAAAAATCCAATATCAATTTGTAAACATAGACAATAAGTTTATCTACAAAACAACACCAAAGCGATTAAAATACAATATAGGGAAATGGAGATATGAATTTCCATACATTAAATCAAAAATTGTGCATTCTAGCACCAAAAAGCTTAAAGTGCCACTCGTGGCTATCTTGTCGTGCTGGACCGGGCCAAAGTCAAAGTTTTAGACTGATTGCGATGGAGCATGGGTACAACTGGCTGACTGCTAAGTCACGGTCAAAAGTTGCCTTCGGACTCAGGGCCTGATTACGATCTTGGCGGATGGGATACTCCGCCACAAACGTGCCAGATATCGCATCCTCCGTATTACAAGTTTCATTATATCCTATGGAACTTGTGATACGGCGGACGGGGTATCCATCACGTTTGTGACAGAGCATCCCATCCACCAAGATTGTAATCAGGCCCTCAGTCTTTTTCTTGGAGCTTTTCTCTTGTCAACTGGCTTGTTGGTGGGTCCTCGGGCTACTAAGATCTGAAGTTTAATTTGGCAACAGCGGCGGCCTGCTACAGCTCGGCGGTTCGGTGAAGAGACGGGCATCGGAACCTCAGAATCAACGGCAAGGCAGGTCTCGAAACAGCAGTCAATGGCTTCCCTCTCAAGGTCGATTTGGGCTCTGCCTGGAACTTTTCAGCAGGACGAACCAGTGCAGTCAGGCCGATTCGCAAGTCATCAACGGTGGCTTGACTCTCAACGTGGAGCCAGTCTCCTCCTGCAGAAAGTTTCCAAACTTTGAGATCTTGTTGGTTCTGAGTTACTTTGTTTAAAATAATTGTACACTAGTTCAAGACAAGGGATCAGAGACTCTCTAATGCCTCTTATTTAAACATATCATTCCTTTATTAAAAATGTCTTCAGTTAACATTTTAGAGTCGTATTTCTACATTAGGATCATTAACTAGCAACCTCAGGGAGCCTAACTGCAAAGATCTATGTATCCTCTGGCCACTAGGGATCGTCGAACTGGTCTATATGGCAATCAGGCTGTGCCCAATGGGTTGATCTGACAGGTCAGTGTGTGGGACTTTTTTGGCTCTTCGTGGGTCTGTTGTAGGGTCTGCTGGGCTGGTTTTTACTATTAATTTCCCTGATATTAAAAGAAACATTCCCTACAGCAAGCTCAATTCCATGCAGTCTTCCGTTTCTTTCAAAACACGTAGACAGTGTTTCTTTACAAGTTCAAAACTTCCCCAATTTGCAAACATGGGCCACTTTCTTAGCTATCTAATTTGATAATGGGGGCCACTTTTATTTTGGTGCCCGGGTCTATTTTCTATTCCAGTAAAAGCATGCACTAGGCAAAATGCTCCAGCTCCAACAGTGCACGTTTTGTATGGATATGTCCCCGAGGTTTATTCTTGTAGCCAGGAAACATAGGATGATGATAACAGCAAATGTGATAGACTTCCCGTAGCCTAATGTTCGCCCACCACTGCCCCTGGGTGGTCCTCAGTAGCATTTCCTGGGAGCAATGCATTGAATATGCAAATTAAGTTGGCTCCCTGTGCCTTCTGGGGTGCACCTTGTTGCGTTGAGTGTTTCCCTTGTTGAGGAGCTGTGAGTTCTTTCTTTCTTCTTTTTTACACTACACCTACTGGAACACTTTTATTTTCAAGAATTGTAGAGCACCCATACACTATTTAATGGACCAAAACTGGACAATTAGGCCAGGGATGTCCACCCAGTTCATCTTCTTACGACAGTGGGGTTGTCTGCTTTTGTTCTACTATCTGCCCAGGATGCTGCTCTTGTGCCAAGGTCACAGTGCAAGAGCAAAGTGGGTGGTGACACAACCTCACAGAAGGGGTTGTCTTGTGTCTGGGGAAGGCCCTGTCTCACAGACTGCCTCCAAACACTCCAGGAACTCCCTGAGCCAAAGAGTGCTACACCTTGGTCCTCCTTCTAGCAGGAGAAAAGGTCTTCAGATCAGCGCTGTGTCAGCATCAAAGAGCACTGTGTTGGTTCCAATCCGTGCAGTGTTGACGATGCGTGGGTTTTGTAGCAAAACAGCTGCAGGACCCACTTCTGAGGCCCAGAACTAGAGAGGGCACCTCAGGCAAGGTAGGACTCACAGATGGGAAAGTCTAGCAGCACCAGCAGAATTGCAAGAAGTCTTCTGTGTCCCTGCGACTCCAGAAAACAGGAGGCAAACCAGCAAGCCCTTGTAGATCACTTGGAGGGAAGGCAGAGTCCAGCTCTCCTTCAGCACATTCAAGGAGCAGCAGGCAGCAGGGCAACAGAAGAGAAAAGTAGGCCTTTCAAGTCTGCGGTCCAAAGATGAGTCCTTTAAGCAGCATAGCAGCCCTTCTCACAAAGGTTCAGTTCAAGATCCAGAAATGTCTGATTTTAGGGGGTCAGAGGCCCAGTACTTCTACCCAAAAGTGCATTTGATGTGGGGAGTGACTTCAAAGAAGCTCTCTGAAGTGCACAAGGATCCCTTTCAACCCATTACTGTCTGCCAGGCTATCATTGGGGGGTAGTCAGTCCTTTGTGTGGGGGCTCATACATTCTCAATGCTTCTGGTGCCACTAACTGTGCACCTCAACTCAACGCCACGTAGCTATGGGCCCTTGCTGACCGCTACCTCTGGCCTACACTGCGGTCATCAGGGCTCACAATTAAAATTAAGTCTTGATTCATTAGTGACAGAGTCCAGTAGGCAAGTAACTATCACAGGCCTAAAACCTACATAATATCCTTTTAGTAACCTTGCTTCAAGAACTTTTTTATATCAGTTATAGCTTTAGTACAATCACCAAATTCATCTTCAAGTGCAAACGAACACTCATTAGCAGTCTACACTGCGGGCAGCAGAGCTCGCAATTCGAATTTTGGACACGTGGTGCCACTAACCCTGTTCAACACAAGCCGCGACACGTGGTGCCACTAACCCTGTTCAACACAAGCCAGCGACACGTGGTGCCACTAACCCTGTTCAACACAAGCCGATCCCACATGTGGAACTGTGTCCTGAGTCCTGAATGGCAGTGACCCCAAGTCCGTGGCAGCGACCACAGCACCAGACTCCCTTCGATCAGTGAGGCATATTTCCATACGCAAGGCTGGCGACACGTGGTGCCACTAACCCTGTTCAACACAAGCCGATCCCACATTTGGAACTGTGTCCTGACTCCTGAATGGCAGTGACCCCAACTTCGTGGCAGCGACCACAGCACCAGACTCCCTTCGATTAGTGAGGCGTATTTGCATATGGAAGGCCGGCGACACGTGGTGCCACTGAACCTGAACTATGCAGGCCGGTGGGGCCACCAACCTATGCACGTGGCTGTGGGCCCTTGCTCACCACTACCTCTGGCCTACACTGCGGTCAGCAGGGCTCACAATTCAGATAGTCGCGATTGCAGATGACGCAGTCCAGTAGGCAAGAGACATTGCTCCCAGTGCGGCCCGTCCGCACAAAGCAGCATCACAGGCTCATACATTCTCAATGCTTCTGGTGCCACTAACTGTGCACCTCAACTCAATGCCACGTGGCTATGGGCCCTTGCTGACCGCTACCTCTGGCCTACACTGCGGTCATCAGGGCTCACAATTAAAATTAAGTCTTGATTCATTAATTACAGAGTCCAGTAGGCAAGTAACTATCACAGGCCTAAAACCCACATAATATCCTTTTAGTATCCTTGCTTCAAGAACTTTTTTATATCAGTTATAGCTTTAGTACAATCACCAAATTCATCTTCAAGTGCAAACGAACACTAATTAGCAGTCTACACTGCGGGCAGCAGAGCTCGCAATTCGAATTTTGGACACGTGGTGCCACTAACCCTGTTCAACACAAGCCGCGACACGTGGTGCCACTGACCCTGTTCAACACAAGCCGGCGACACGTGGTGCCACTAACCCTTTTCAACACAAGCCGATCCCATATGTGGAACTGTGTCCTGAGTCCTGAATGGCAGTGACCCCAAGTCCGTGGCAGCGACCACAGCACCAGACTCCCTTCGATCAGTGAGGCATATTTCCATATGCATGGCCGGCGACAGGTGGTGCCACTAACCCTGTACAACACAAGGCGCGACACGTGGTGCCACTAACCCTGTTCAATACAAGCTGATCCCACATGTGGAACTGTGTTCTGAGTCCTGAATGGCAGTGACCCCAACTTCGTGGCAGCGACCACAGCACCAGACTCCCTTCAGTTTTATTTGTTGTTGTTTTGTTTAAATAAAATGTTTTATATGTAAATCTATACATGACTAAGATTCTTGTTTGTCCAACCGCACAGTGACAATTCCGGGCCCAAGAAGGTTGTTGGGGGTATGTTGGTAATGTGGGAAGAGGGTGCGTTACCTGCTGATGTGGGGAGAGGCAGCGTGAAAGGGGTATCTCTCACAGAAAGAACTCCGGTATGTTTTCAGAAATGCCTCGGACAGATGCCAGCTGACGGACTGAATCACAAAATGGCTTTTCAATGCTTATGTAGTGTGACTTATGAACAGTTCGCACCCAGGCTCGCAGAGGGACAACTGCGGCCCGTCCGCTCGACTCACAGTTGCAGTACTACAAGCCGTCCACTCCCAAAGGAACAGCAGCGTAGTAGCTCGCAGAGGTACAGGCACAGCAGCGTACTAGCTCGCAAAGGTAGAGAGCTGCGAGCCGACGGACTGGCTTCTAACAGCATAGCTGCGAAGTGGTGATGTTGGGCAGAGGGAGCGTGAAAGGGTTATCTCGCACAGACAGAGCTCCGGAATATTAAATTACCCCCGGGACCTTTCTTTTATATTTTCACTCGATGCGAGAAAGCGCGCTTTCTGGACTAAGACCTTTCTCCCTACCAAATTTGGCGTAATTCCGTTCAGCAGTTTGACCTGTAGCCTTGTCTAAAGTTTCCTATGGAAAATCCATTGAGAAAACACGTTTTCACACCCCCACATAGCTACCTGTCGCAGGCGTACTCGCTGTTGGTGTGCAGGTCAGTGGTCTAGTTGTCAACATGTCACGGCCACTCCCTGAGGGCAGGTTTGCACACACACCACACCCATCCGGCACATACGTCACAGGCCATGTGACCACGCAAATATAATGGATCGACAACGTAACATCCTTTATTGCCGGTGGTGACTGGATGGCGGACGCTCCACGGGTCTCAATCATAAAGAGTCCATGAGGGTTAGTCGCACCCTGAGCTGTATGGCTGTCAGGGGCCTACTACCACGTGGCGCGGACTTGAGTTGCACAGGGTTAGTGCCACCCGAAGCTGATGTGGCCATCAGGGGCATACCACCACGTGGCGCGGACTTGAGTTGCACAGGGTTAGTGCCACCCGAAGATGATGTGGCCGTCAGGGGCCTACTACCACGTGGCGCGGACTTGAGTTGCACAGAGTTAGTGCCACCCGAAGCTGATGTGGCCGTCAGGGGCCTACCACGACGTGGCGCGGACTTGAGTTGCACAGGGTTAGTCGCACCCTAAGTTGTATGGCCGTCAGCGGCCTGCCACCACCTGGCGCTGACTTGCGTTGCACAGGGTTAGCGGCACCAAAAGCTGATGTGGTCTCCGCCATTGTTGACTCAGGACTCAGCGACATGTGTGGGATCTGCTGGGCCGTTGAGCGGGTCCACATAATGTGCACCAAGCCATGGTGGCGGGACCGGGCCCTGGAGCTTTCACGGGCACGTGGAGTGCCCACTGGTAGACACTCCGGTGGCAGCAGGTAATTATTTGGTCATGGATGCGCAGGGGCGGCAGTGTCTCTCTCTCTCTCTCTCTCTCTCTCACTTCCCTCTCTTCACTCTCTCTCTCACTCTCTTCCTTCCTTTCCTTCTATCTCTCTCACTCTCTCTCCCTTCTCCCTTTCTTTCCTTCCCTCTCTTTTTCTCTCTGGCTTTTTTTTCCTTCTCTCTTTCTCTGTGTCTCACTCCTTTGATATGCGCATTACACACGTCCTTATTTTGTGCTTTATTTTCCAGGCTGTGTCGTCGACATTGATGGACCCGACAGGAGTCTTCCGCCTTGTTGTTTTGTGTTGAGTTTGTTAAATTTAGTTTATCCTCTATATGTACGTAAACGGAAAAATAAAGTTTGGAAAAAAAAAAAAAACAATAACGTTTTTGGTTGTTACTTAAGTGCTGTGTGACTCTTTCTCGTTCTTATTACTGTTATTTGGTGGTGTCCACCATGGTGTTAAATTTTGGGGCAGTTATCGCGGGAATACTGGTGATGTCTGCAGTTTGCACCAGCTTCTGAATAGTGTGTTAGATTTATCTCAACTTTAGTTGCATTAAAGTGCTGATAATGAGATGCAGAGTAGGCGTTCCCGTGCAAAAACACACAAGGTGCACCTTTGCGATTTATTCTAAACACTAAAATCCTGTATTGAATTGTACTGTGGTAGTGGGTGCATTTACAGTGTACACACAAAATCAATGAAGAAATCTCATTGTATTTATATTGATTGGGAATAGTGGGTCAGGTGCTGAATCTTGACGGGATACACTGCCCAGTTCGTTTATTTTTCTGTACACGAAAAACCACATCACAACTTTCACAACGAAAGGCAAAAACTGCGATGCGAAACAAATTCCGGCGATAAGCCGCGTTAGCACCAGGGATTTTACACCTGCTTTCTGCTGGTGTTAAGCAGGACGACTACCTGCAGCATGAAAGGGAACACAGCCAAGAGCCACACCGGAACACCCACAGGTGCCATAGAGTCAATGAGCATGATACACGGATACCCATGAGGGCCACAACACTCATCGCAACAACCCCAGGACCGCCAACGCCCCCGAACCCGCATCTGAGCAAGTGTGTCCGTGTGGTCATTGTGTTAGCATGATGGGCACGGGCCCTGCAACATCACAGTGTGCTGTCTTCAGCGGACGTTACCATGTCACCTCAGCGTTGGCAGTGAGCCTGAACATGTAGCTACGCAGACATCCTCCTGCATGCACAAGCGGCGTGTGCTAGTCCGGCGTACACAGGTCAGCGCAGGGGTGTGCCTATCCGGCAAGGGGAACGGCGTGTCTCGGACATGTCCGTGTGCAAGAAGTGTGGTAAGTGTGTCTCTGTGTTCTGGTGTGGCCGCCACAAGGGCCACAGCAATCGATGTTGTAAAGTGGCATGCACCTAGTGTAAGAATCGTGCTGGAGATAGTGTTTTAGAGTTTACGACAATGCAGTAATGTTTGGGTAGTGTAAGGGGTCATGCTGGGAGTAGTGTTTTAGGGTTTAGGGTAGTGCAGTGGTGTTTGTGTAGTGTAGGGGGTCATGCTGGGAGTAGTGTTTTAGGGTTTACGGCAGTGGTGTTTGTGTAGTGTAGGGGGTTGTGCTGAGAGTAGTGTTTTAGGATTTAGGGTAGCACAGTGGTGTTTGTGTAGTGTGGGAAGTCATGCAGCAAGTACTGTTTTAGGATTTAGAGTAGTGCAGTGGTGTTTGTGTACTGTTTGGGGGTTCATGCTGGGGGTAGCATTTTAGGGTTTAAGGTAGTGCAGTGGTGTTTGGGTAGTGTAAGAATCGTGCTGGAGGTAGTGTTTTAGAGTTTACGAAAATGCAGTGGTGTTTGGGTAGTGCAGTGGTGTTTGTGTAGTGTAGGGGATCGTCCTCGGAGTAGTGTTTTAGTGTTTACGGTACTGCAGTGGTGTTTGTGTACTGTAGGGGGTCATGCTGGGGTAGTCTTTTAGGGTTTAGGGTAGAACAGTGGTGTTTGGGTAGTGTAGGGGTCGTGCTGGGGGTAGTGTTTTAGGGTTTAGGGTAGTGCAGTGGTGTTTGTGTAGTGTAGGGGGTCATGTTGGGAGTAGTGTTTTAGGGTTTAGGGTAGTCTAGTGGTGTTTGGGTAGTGTAGGGGGTCGTGCTGGGGATAGTGTTTTAGGATTTAGGGTACTGCAGTGGTGTTTGCGTAGTGTAGGGGGTCCTGCTAGGGGTAGTGTTTTAGGGTTTACGACAATGCAGTGGTGTTTGGGTAGTGTAGGCGGTTGTGCTGGGAGTAGTATTTTAGGGTTTAGGGTAGTGCAGTGGTGTTTGGGTAGGGGGTCGTGCTGGGGGTAGATTTAGGGTTTAGGGTAGTGCAGTGGTGTTTGGGTAGTGTAGGGGATCGTGCTTGGGTAGTGTTTTAGAGTTTACGACAGTGCAGTGGTGTTTGGGTAGTCTTTGGGTAGTGTAGGGGATCGTACCGACAGACTGACTCACAGAGCTCCGAGCCGACAGACGGGCTTCTAAAGGCATAGCCGCGACCTGGTGATATGAAGAGAGGCAGCGTGAAAGGCATATCTCACACAGACACAGATGCCAGTGTTGTCTCGCAGAGGTAAAACTACGAACCCGATGGCTTCTACACGGAGAGATGCGAGCTGACAAGGTAAATCACAAAATGGCTGCCAACACTTCCTGGTTTCAACCATTCACAGCCAATAAGCCGCAAGCTGGTGCTTGTAACCCCGCAGCCAATCACATGTCAGAAATCTCAAATATCGATATCTGTAAAATTTGATATTTCTCAAAAACTACTGAACGGATTTACACCATTTAAACAAAAACGTGCTTTCTGGACCATCACCTTTCTCCCTGCCAAATTTGGCGTAATTCCGTTCAGTAGTTTCACCTGTAGTCTTCTGTAAAGTTTCGTATGGAAATTGCATGGAGAAAACATGTTTTAGGACCCTCTTTTTTCTCAGTCCCTCCTACACCATTCACCCCCAAACTTTCAATATAAGAGCTAATCAAAAAAAGAGAAACTTTTTGGCTAATTTCATAAAGATTCATCAAACGACGCCAAAGTTACAAGCACATAGAAGGCTCCAGAAGAGGGGCCGCGCAACCCCCTCCCAACATGAGTGAAGCCCCAGGGCTGCGCGGACCCCAGCGCACCCTCGCAACCCCTGCGAGCCCCTGCTATTATTTTTTAAGAAATACCCCCGGAACCTAGCCCACCCAAGGGCCTCATTAAAATGAAACGCGAGAACCCGCGACCCCAGCGCGAATTTCTGCCGATTTTATATTTTTTTTATTGATTTTTTGGGCCCTGAGGGTCCTTCTGGGACCCCCTGAGCAGGCCTAGAGGGTCAGGGTTTTTCTACCCTGCCCCCTTCTCTTGTTTTATACCTTTGTTTCTCCGTTTTCGGGTGACTCACTTCTACCGAGCCACAAGATGGCTGCCAACACTTCCTGGTTTGGACTACTAGCAGCCAATCACAGTGAAGCTCGCGCACGCGACTTAGGCTCCGCCCAAATATCGAAACTTTTATTTTTCTAATTTCTCAGCAACTACTGAACGGATTTACACTATTTTTAAAAAGGTCGCTTTCTGACCCAAGCACTACCTTTCTGCCAAATTTGGAGTAATTCCATTCAGTAGTTTCGGCTGTAGCCTTGCACAAAGTTTCCTATGGGAAATTGATTTTTGACTCTTATTTTTGAATTTCTCAAAAACTACTGAACGGATTTACACCATTTAAAAAAAGGTCGCTTTCTGAACCAAGCTCTACCTTTTGCCAAATTTGGGGTAATTCCGTTCAGCAGTTCGGGCTGTAGCTCGTCGCAAAATTTCCTATGGAAATTAACATGGAGAAAACGAGTTTTGGGACCACCCTTTTTTCTCAGCCCCCGCTTGACAAATCACCCCCAGACTTTCAGGATAGGAGATGACCTGAATAGACTTTTCTTTTGGAGAATTTCAGGAAGATTCGTCAAACGACGCCAAAGTTATTAGCAAATCAAAAAATGCTTTTCCTATGGAAACTAGGTTCTAACTATAACTACCTACTGGCGACCGCCAGTAGGTAATATAAATATGAATAGTAAATATTAAATATGTTAACTTGTAACATTAATATAAGGTTAATTAAACATGTTTAAATAATATTTAAAGATATTTATAAGTGTATGTTGATGTTCCCATATATAAATTAACACTAAAATTAAAAAAATTATTTATAATTTCTATTATATATTTTTTATTTACTAATATACCAAGCATATCTATACATGTATAAATATATATTTGCATACAAAAAAAGTAGAAAACACTTTAGAAATATTACAATTTAGCTATCCATAAAAAGTAAGCAATAGGAAAAAAGATGTATTACTAATAATATCTTTAAAATAACATCAATTTCTTAATATAAGAAATATAAAATCAAATACACAAACAAAAATTAGAAGTTTGGACTACCGCCATTGCTGTTGCTCTTCCTGAACAACTAAGGGATTCTATGAACTTACCCAGCATCCTTATTAGTTTGTTGTTAAGCCTTGAAAAAGTCGTTTATACGACGAAACACGTGTCGGCAGTCTGCATCCGCTGTCTGCATCTACGCTACAGGCTACATACTTTGCGTCAGAATAACCAGGATTATTCGTGTTTTTGCTTTCTGTACTTGGATGGCTGTATAATCTATTGTACATATTGCATGGTGCTGTGTTCATTAAAACCAACTGACAACAAGGTCGGTTGTCAAATTAATTTGTTGCTGTGCTCTGTAATTTATGTTTAGTCAATAAATATACTATTCCCACTCCAGTCAATGCAGCAGTAGGGAAAGCACTAGACACACGAGGAGTAAAAATTACTATTCCCTCTCCAGTCTACACAAAAGTAGGAAAAGCGCTGGGCTGAGGAGGAGTACAATTTACTATTCCCACTCCAATCTGTGCAACAGTAGGGAAAGCATTGGACTCACATGGAGTAATATTTACTATTCCCACTCCAGTCGGTGCTAAAGTAGGGAAAGCATTGGACTCAGGAGGGGTAAAATTTGCTATTCCCATTCCAATATGTGCAACAGTAGGGAAAGCGTTGGATTGCTGAGGGGTAAAATTTACTTTTACAACTCCAGTCTGTACAACAGTAGGAAAGCGTTTAGATTGCTGAGGGGTAAAATTTACTATTCCCACTCCAGTCAGTGCAACATTAGGGAAAGTGTTGCACTGAAGAGGGGTAAAATTTACTATTCCTACTCCAGTCTGTGCAGCAGTAGGGAAAGTACTTCACTTCAAACGCATTCCATATTTTAAAACATGTATTAATTGAACAGAAATTTACATTATTCACATAAAGAAAGTAATATATATATATATACATATATATATATATATATATGTGTATATATGTAGAAAAGATTCTCTGTAATCACAGGAGAAGACTCGGACACCCTGGGAAGTTGCAGAAAATATATTTAATGGCAGCACACACAACGCGTTTCAGCTTTCGCCTTGATCACACTCAAAGCAAGTCAATATCGTATCAGCCATTATAACAGTGCTATACAACATAGAAAGAGGACTAGTGGTCAAAAACAAGTATATACAAGGTTCTGTACAAACAGGGCGGCCATCTTGTCACAATTCAATTCCACATTAGAATACATTGAGTGTTAAATAACACAAAATATAGCATTAATTTATCCTGCAGGACATCACTTAATCTAATGTCCATCATTACTTGTGTATTCTGGGTAGTAGTTCAAACAGTGCTCATAAATCACCATGAAAAATATATACAATGTCTCCTGATGCCATAAATGACTAGGCATACACATCCGCATATATATGCAAATTATAGTATAAAAAGGAGATCACATCGCGCCCAAGTGGGCGTACCTACCCCAAGTCAAGAATGACTTATGGGAAGCATATTTAATCCCAGAACCACAGTAATTGTTATGTACAGTAATGCCCCAGTGGGCCATTGATTCCAATACATAAATCTTATGAATCCACAAGTGAAATTGACGATCAGACGACTGTCCAAATTCAACAAAAACAATGCCCTTACCTAAAAATGAAAGATATAATATAATTAATAAATACAATAAAACCGGGGGAAAAAAGAGACCAACAGCAAAATATACATAGCCAATTGCACAAGTAACATTAATTATGTAGGTGGACGGACAGTTCTTCACTGGAGTTTAAGCCTCCAGGTGTCATGGCTGTTGCACCACTGCTTCCCAACTACGCCGGACAGATGCAGCTGTACATTGAGAGCCTGCTACAGATAGTGGGCTGTGAAAATCTGGCAATGCTGAACGTAAGTTACCGAGTAACTTACAGCATAGCAATGTTCAGCTGCGTCATCCCCGTTTTCTACTGTCGGAGGTGTCCGTTCCACTGTCCTGTGGATCTATGTCTCTCCAACCCGGCATGTCCAAAGGCGGACTTGGTACACTTGTTTGCACCCTTGGACGCCCACGACAGGATCTGTTCAGTGTATGGGGGCATGGCGTATGTGGCTGCAATCGGACACACACTGCAATGGGACCAGTGTGCCTCCACACAACGTATTCTGGAACACAGTTTCATCGAATGTCATCCAACATGTCCCATCAGGCTTCTACAAGGGACAACTTACGATGAACACGTTGCCAGCCACCATCCGCTTCATTGGATGGCATCCATGTTTACCACCAATGCCATGGATGCCCTGCTGGAAGGTATTGCATACCTGACAACTTGTCAATTCATCGGTCCCCGACTCAATACCCCCAATTGAACAATGATATTCAACACCGTACCTATGCTTGGCTTTCGCACGGACTGGGCAGTTAGCTGTACAACAACTATACCATACAATCTGCAACAAACACCTTACCATCAACTCCACTGCCATGACATCGGACATTTTCGGGACATGCACTCTGTTCCTCACCATATCCCGTATCTCTGCATGAACAGGGGGAGGCAGAGGTATGGGACTTGTGTACAGTAACCACATGGCCAATACTGCACGAACAACTATGCCATAATATGTATTCAGCGCACCTGAACACATGCACCTGTCAGTGCACACTTATCTGTCTGCTGTATTACGTGAGAACTGTCACCACACCATCGTCTGTAATTCCGTGTCCGGACTTTAGCATGGACAACAAATGCAACCCCTTACAACATGGCCCTAGTCATTGTGTCATGTTCAGTAGCCACCACATTGCAACAACTAGTGAGACGCTGCTGCATGCATGTAGGCTCATGCTCTGATGTCACCTCTGATGCAGGTGTGTCGGAGTTACAATTGTAGTAAACCTGTACCATGGAACTGAGATGTACTGTGCCTATGATGTCAAGCTGTCTGGTAGGCAAAATGAATACTGTCTGTGTCAAAGTCTAGAGCTCATCAGTAATTAGCAAATGTACTTTAGCATAGCAAGGGCAAGGCAGTTGTAACTCTGAAGCATTCATTCCACAGTCAACAACTAATCACATCTACCCGTACCCCCTTTTGTATGTGTAATCATGCTAAGTATATCCTCCACATGCATTTTGCTGCCAGTAGTGTCCACTATACTGCATAACAGAGGAAGTAAGTCCAAATACATGCCTCGAAGCAAATATGTGACTCTGTAGAATTATTTTACGAAGACAAGTACGAATGAGAGAGGATGAGAGTGTGTGAAGTACACGAGAGTCGTGAGATGACCATGTAGTCTAGTGTCATTGGATGTCAATGCATGAGAGTTGCCGCAACAGTGGACCTAGTGAAATACTACAGCTCGTGGGCCTGGACTTGTCAGACTCTGACGTGGTCCAACAGATCATCACATGAACACTGACGGCCTGGGCACTACAAAGCACAGTCCTACATATGTGTATAATTAGATTCATAGTCTGACATCACACTCAT
Source organism: Calotriton arnoldi (assembly GCA_963921515.1). Taxonomy (NCBI): domain Eukaryota; kingdom Metazoa; phylum Chordata; class Amphibia; order Caudata; family Salamandridae; genus Calotriton; species Calotriton arnoldi. The sequence continues at coordinate 1,480,447 of CAWUFW010001277.1, forward strand.
CAAGCAAAAGTAGGAGCCATGCAAAAGCATGCTACAGCAATGCATGACAAAACACACACACGATATCAGTGTGGGTGGGCAGGACTGCACAGTGAGTAAGAACTGCAGAAATTTACATACATGCTCAATTGAACAAGGCACAATCTTGACAGTCACACACCCTGCAGACACACAATGTCCGAAACATATCAAGTAGGAGTCATCCTGAACTGCAAGGACACACCCACACACTGCACACTGTGCAACATACAACACACACATGTGAACACATTCGCAGACCTGAACACGGATACAAACATCCACCATGGGCCTGGGTAACACGTGTGTAGTCGACATTGCCAGAGCGCACACACACACACCAACACTACCCCACAGTCACACCACTCACAACACACACACCTACACCTCCCAAATGCACACATTGAAAGTAAGCCATGTGCCAAGGCCCAATGTTCATCACAAGACTAACATACACCTACACTGCTGGACACACAGCAAGTAAGCTCACACATACCCGCATACTCTGCACATGCTACCTGTCATCCTGTGGCTAGACTCACACCCTGTGCTTTGCTTGCACGCAAACATGACACGAATACATACTCCCTGAAATACCACCAAATACATGCAGACAATCCGTGTCACAAAAATACATATACATCACACACACAAGTAGCAGAGTCTGAAAGAAGTGAAGTCCCTGCCACGTGTACAACACATTGGAATGTGAGACCAGACATTGCAATTGTTGAGGTACCATACACGGCATGTGCCTCACTTAACCATGCACACACAGCAACAACTGCAATAATCAACTACACAGACACAACCGACTACAGGAACAACAGCATCCAGTCACAGATTACATAGACATGCGGCAAAATTGTTCAACACCAGGGACAGTGGCCAGTCCGATGTGCAGAGTAGTGACACGAGAAGCTGCGTATGCAATGTGTGTGAGTGTACCCTGACATGGCTACCAACACCGCCATGGCAGTCACAATAGCCATCACAGCCACCTCTGTGTCACAGGTAGATGTGTGAGTGTGCCTACCATTCAAACAGGATGCCAGTTAGACTCGGTGCTGTCTGTGTGCTACGGGACAGTTGGAGGTCCGCCCCTGAGAGAGAAGCACAACTGTGGAAGACACACGTGTCATGTGAAGCGGGTGCTCCGCTTGGGCCAGGTGGGTGGGTGGCACGGGTAGGTGCACACATGCATTGTTGAAACAGACTGTGTGGGGAGGATTCCGGAGGGCTATATTTCCACTGTGTTGGGTATTTGGAAAGCCCACCTGTCTGGGGATGAATGTGAACTTGTGTGGGCACAACAGGCGGGCACACGATCAATGCTGCATCAGGTGTAGACGTTAGCCCTCCCTCTCAGGACATGCTGGATACTGCTGTGCATCTGCCAGGCCCTTGCCAAGGCACTCACATCCCCTGTCCACCAGGTGTACCCCCTACATTGTCCGCCTGCACAGGCTACCCAGGGCACGGGATGGCAGTGGAGCTTGGTGGGTGGGAGGTCATGGAGCCCTTCTCCTGGTCACATCTCGCAGGCAACACATTCTCATTGTGCAGCATGGCACAAGTCCTAAATAAGTAGTGGGGGGACGCAGACGTCACGACAGGAAGTGACGTCACGAAAGGTGGCTTGCACCATCAGACTTATTGCCTCCCTTCCCCCACCCGTTACATGCGATTGCAACAGAGAAGCCAGCGCGTGCACAAGCAGCTCCGAGCTCACCCCAGAGAGGCCAAAGAGTGAATGTGTGGGTCCATTTGCTCCAGTTATCGGGCCCGCTGTAAAATTAGTGGTGGGACGCCGTCCACCCGCGTAGTACCCCGACTCGAGGCCTGGTGTGCAGGCAAAGTGTCCTATTGTCTTTGCGATATGTGTGAGTTGCATGACACTCGTTGGCGGGGGATGGCTCGGAGGCCCGTCACCCTGAGGCCCATGTCTCACCACATGGGTCCCTTGTCAATGGCAGCGGTTGTAATGACTATGCGCGCCGGGGTGGGTCTACCTTTCGTCTGGGATTGTGTTTGCGGCCTGGCCCGCTAGGGCAGCTACAGCCTCTGTGTGTTGCATGTGGTGTATCCGGACTCCGGAGGCTGTCATGCATTGTCACTGTTGTCCAGGTCTCGAGTCGGGTTACCACGCGGGTGGACGGCGTCCCACCACTTATTTTACCGCGAGACAGATAACTGGGGCAAATGGACCCACACATTCACTCTTTGGCCTCTCTGGGGTGAGATCGGAGCTGCTTGTGCACGCGCTGGCTTCTCAGATGCAATCGCATATTGGGGTGAGCGAGGGGAGGCAATGAGTCTGACGGTGCAAGCCACCTTCCGTGATGTCACTTCCTGTCGTGACGTCAGCGTCCCCCACTTCTTCTTTTTAGGACTCGTGCCCTGCTGTTGTCAGATGTGCCACTTCCCAGGGGGTGGAGAAAGGGTCAGGAATGTCAGCCTGAGATTGGCCCAGTTGAAGGCCCACCTTGACTGGGGGGACAACCATTGGACAGTCTGGTGTAGCCCACCCACGCGTACATGTGGGCCCTCCATGAACTATGTCACCTGCGGCAAAGTGATGTCATGGGCAATGACGTTATTGAGGCGAGCTGTCTGTCCCACGCAGAGATGGCGCATCAGCTCAACAGACCCAGCACTGAGGGCAGCAGGGGTCACATGTGCAGGGGCAGCTGTGCCTGGTGTGAAGGACACTCTATCCTTCATCCCTGTGCCGACATGTGTTGCACCAGTGGAAGTAGATGGGAGGGCGGGCATTGGCCTCCGCGTGGCTGAAGAGGAGCCAGAGTCCACGTCCCCTGTGTTAGCAAACATGGATGCATCACCTCTGTCCTCAGATGATGCCGAAATTGCCGTCTCGGCCTGTGATTCATCCAGCACACGTCTGGCACCTCCGAGGCGCTGGTCACATCTGTCTCACTCAGCACCTGTGCAGCTGCTACATCCGATGCCACACCACTGTTGACCGTCCCCTGTCCCTCAGCACCCACAGGAGATGCCTCATGAGAGAGAGCGAGGTGGCCTCACTCATCTGGCATCAATTAAACAGACATGTGCAAGGGAAGCAGCACAGAACATCCCCAAATCCACATGTTGCACGATACCTGTGCAATTGCATACAGCCACCACAATCAACACGTAATGGCTGGCGTACAGTAAATGAAGCCGCTAATAAGTGGCACATGTGTTGTGCACATAGCACTACACCCGGCCTGTGTCACCCTGCGACCATAGCCACAAATCGCGGTGTGCACACCCACTGTCCTGATGGTGGCAAGGATGACCACTACGTAATTAGGCCAAAGACATACCTGCATGGAGCAGAATGTGAAACCACTCACACAGACTGCAACATGACAGGCCACAATGGCCATGAACCCATGCCATCCACCTGTCGTTCACACGAGCACAACTGCTGTTGCACAGTGTGCCGGATGTGTAAGTACCAGAGATATGAGGTGAGGCATCGCACACATATGACCGAACGAAATCAGAGTAGGCACAGTGCCTCTAACATACATGTGAATTGCCACTCCAGCCTACTACAGGTTGTTCCTGAGGGCTACGACTCTGAGTGCATTGAGAATGCAGAGTGCTCAAATTACATCTTGAGCCTCAGGACTAGCATATGCATGTCAGATGCACACAGCACAGAGTACACTTACAACCCACTGCTTCACACAACAAACATCACATTACCCAGATAATGGGTAGGCTGTGGACACATGCTGCCTCTCACAGCAAAAGACACCATCCCACAATACTGTACACTTGCTTGCTGCTGATGCCCCTACAAACATGCATCCGGCACAGGCTGTGTGACTGTCAAGATGCAGACCATTACTGGTGAAATGCAGCGCCGTGCTGACCTGACAATACGAGGGGCATCCCCGATTCGTTATCGCCACGTAGTAGCTCATCCGGCAGATGACGTCACACCCTTTGTGGAATTGGCTGCACTGTCGGTCACACATACACAGAGGCATCAACTTGGTTGCAATGGCTCATCACAAGCCCTTGGGCTGGATGACTTCCAACTGCAGGGATGGTACACAAGAGGCTTGGAATATCACTCATACACTTCTCAACATCTCCCACATCCACCAATCACAGTGGCATGCTGCTGACCCATCCCAAATACTCAGAGACGTGCAACAGAGCCAAGAAGTAATTGGACATGGCCTAACAGCATGTGTACACCACACGTGAATGCATGCTGGTGGGAGTGTGTACACAGTACCTGTCCATCCCATTCACATGCAGGTTGCCAGCACATTGAGCAATGTGTAGTCTGCCCACATCTACTGTCCATTGTCAGGTGGACCAACACATAGATCACAAGGCAACACATCTTTGTGGGTGGACTCACTGTGTCCAACACTGTGCAGCCCTCAACGTACTCGCCCTGTGAATGGCTCACCCCGCAATGGAGGTCACATTCAGTGCCACTATCTCTCACACACATCCCTATCACAAGGCATGGTGTATCCAATCGACAGGGCTGAGTTTGCGCATTTCAGGAGAGTGCTGAACAAAAGACACATGTAACCCACTGTACAGTCAGTGTTGTCTCCTTCTAGGATTGTGCGGTCAATGTGCAGCCCAGGTCTGCTGAGACTGAGAAGGCCAGCAGGGACCCAGCCAGCCATTCTCACAGGCAATAACTACCCTGAGTCCTGCATTGCCAAGTGGCTGCGTCACTGGATGTCTGACATGAAAATGCCATGTACCACCACTCGGGAGGGACATGCATGGGAAAGCGCCAGAGAGCCTACATACCCCTTCCACCTGTAGTAAGCATGGTGAGCAGTGCATGTTGGAACCCCACAGGCTCTGACTCATAGTGCTGCAGATCAACGACATGTGTGTCCCCCACATGCACTCCCACACACACTGTAGTTGTCTTTCACACACAACTTTTGCAAGAAATAGCCTTGGGCAGTGTGCGTGGAGCTCGGAATCCAGGATCTCCAGCTCCTCGCTGGTGAGTGGACCTGGACATATCTTCAGAGTCGTCGACATGAAGGTGGACAGGTGGCAGCAGCAGCAGGTGTTGTTGAGGGATGCCGGGCAGCAGTCCCTGAAAGCTGTGGTAATGCCGGTCTCCCTCCCACACTCATATAGCCCCCTGGGGCTGTTTCAGTGGGTCCAAGCTGCTGCAATTGGTGTACCATGTCTGCCTACTTCAAATGCACACAATGGCCTGCTCCGACCTGTCCCGGTACGCTTACCTCTATAGTCGAACACGCAGGGTGCAACCGCGAGGGCCATTGGAGTTGGCCTCAAGGGCCTGGCCCATGGCGGGTACAGTCCGCTGGTGCCATGTGGACTCCACAGTTCAATGTGCGCCATGTATTTGCAGGTGTGGCCATGACTTGTGTGTGGGAGCATGTCCACACTAGACAGGGCCACTTCATGCTGTGTGCATAGGCATTGACGGACAGTGCTCAGCCTCCACATGTCTGTTGGCACATCATCATGTACACATTAGCATGGGAGCATGGGATGTGCATATGCACACACATGCCATATTTCTCAATGTACATCTCCCACTTGGCACGTGCACCGTTACGTGTCACTTGTGATGTGTATTTGCATTCACACAGCTGTGTTGTCATGGAGTTGTCAATGTGTACACCTGTCAATGTGTGTTGGAGGTGTGATACGTACATTGCTGTACATTGGGTGAACTGGGGACATCATTGACTGTCTCATATCCCGTAGTGCAACAGGACCCACTTGTTTGGGCCGCTCAGCCTGTGTACATTGTGTTGTTGGTGTGTGCCATACTCACCCAGCCTCGGTAGCTGTGTCAGGCACAGCAGCTAGGTATATTGCCGTGGTGTTGCCGCTTCCCACATATGCAGTCTGAAATCATCATCATGCCTTACAAGCTATTATGGCCTAAATCCACATGTGCATGCTCATAGCAATGGTTTGTGTCAGTGGACATTGCTATTGGTAAGGGGACCTGTGTAAGAGTATTGTAGCTGTGCTGTCCCTACTTGTCAGCTGTTCTGTGATTCTATTGCTTTGTCAGTAATTTTAGTTTTGTGTATGTGAAAATGCCATGTGTTGTGTTGCATTGACATGTGTCCACTTCCATCTGTCCTAGGAGGAGACCAAACATACATCGCCCCTACCAATGGCTGGCAGACATGGAGGATGTGGAGGTAATCCGGAAATTCCATCTGGACCGACCCACCCTGCATCACCTATGTGCCTTGTTGGAACCCCACCATCGTCCTCGCAGGGTGTATCCAACTGCATTCACCCCCACGGCTAAGGTGATGGCTGCACTGCATTTTCTCGCCACCGGATCATTCCAACACACAGTGGGCAGTGGAGGTGGAGATGGGATGTCCCAGCCCATGTTCAGCATGGTGCTACGGGATGTCCTGTCAGCTATGATGCTGTACAGGAACCGGTACATCCGATTCCCCAGGGCTCGTGATTTTGTGGCAGTGAAGGGTGCTTTCTATGCCCTTGGACGCATCCCCCACGTTGTTGGTGCAATTGATTGCACCCATGTTGGCCTTGTTGCACCACAGGCCATGGAGCACATTTATCGGAATCGCAAGCATTTCCACTCCCTGAATGTGCAAGTGGTGTGCCTGGCGGACATGGTCATCACACACGTGTGTGCGAAGTTTCCAGGATCCGCACATGACTCGCACATCATGCGCAACAGCATCCTTCCACGTCTGATGACCAATCTGCAACAGGACCGTGCATGGATTGTTGGTGAGTATGCATACTCGTGTAGCGTGCTGGGTGTTATATGCTGTCTTGTATCCTGTAGGAATTGCAACGATTCTCTGTGTTTCTCACACCCAGGTGACTCAGCATATCCTAACGGGCCTTGGCTGCTGAGCCCATTACGTCATCCTCGGACACCAGCTGTTGTCAGATACAATGAGGCACATGGGAGGGCCAGACGTGTGGTGGAGCGGACTTTTGGACTCTTGAAGTCCAGATTCAGATGCCTGGACCGCACCGGGGGTGCACTGGCGTACTCACCACAGAAGGTGTGCTAGATAGTTGTGGCATGCTGCATGCTGCACAATCTGGCGATTCGCAGGAAGATCCCCCTGATAGTGGATGACGGTGATCAGCCAGGGCCCCCGCCTGCAGACCAGGACGGGTCCAGTGACGAGGACAGTGGAGAGGAGGAAGCTATGAATGTGCGTCAGCAGCTCATCGCCAGCTACTTCACTTGACGGTGAGTGACCATGTACGACGGCTGATGTTGCTGTAGTTGTGTAGGTGTATGTGTGCATTGTCACGGCGGCCTATTGTTCACTGAGTGCTGTGTGGCAATGGTCCATGTCCAGGGTAGTATGCCACTGACAGTGGCTGTAGCATTGTGCCCTGTTGACCTGTGAGATGTGTGTACATTGCTTAAACATAATGACAAGTACTGTGTGATGAGTGTGTGACACACACATTCAATGGACTCTTGTTCTGTTTTTCACCCCTAGGTCCCTACGGCCTCTCCTGGCCTATCGACATACCACACTCCAGATGCATTTCTCATCATGGTGACGGTTGCACATCCTTGATTAAACACAGAGCAGATAAAACAGAATGTGATCCAGGTGTATTTATTTTAAGCGGTGACATGTGATTGTGGGCAAGGTGATCACAAAAGTGGTGCATGCTGAAACAATGAGTTGACGGTCATGACTGCGTGATGGTCAAGGTGTACCCATGTTGTTCTATGTCCACAGTCCAACAGACACATGCCATTCACATGGCAGTGTGGGGTAGGATCGTAGTCCAAGTGAATGCAGTAGGTGGCCACTGTGGCTGGCTGACTCACTGGCGTTTGGAGCGTGCGAAGTCCTCTCTGGACACCTGTTTCCTCTTCGGACGGCCCCTTCCACGTTTGGGAGGGGGGTTGTGTTGGTGGGCTGCTGGTGGTGGCTGAGGACTGCCTACTCGCTGTGGACGAAGGGGAACTGGATGTTGCACGACCCTGCGCCACAGCAGGTGGTGGCGGAGGTGGTGTGGCTGGCCTTGATTGGGCCCTCACCACCACCACTAGCTGGCCCATGAGGTCGACAAGTTGGTCCATACGGGTCACGAATTGGCCCATATGGGCGTCCATGGACCTCAACACCCCAAGGACTTCCCGCGTGTCGGCAGATGACCTGGCCCATTGTCCTTGGGCCTCTTCATAGGCCCCAAGGACTCTGGCGATTTGCGGCAGGGCTTGGCTCCCAGGCTCTGATGGCGTTGGCCTGACCCTGCTCCTCCCACCAGAACTGCTGCCACCGACCTGCCCACTCGCCACATTGGTCACCCCGGGCCTCGGTCTGGCTCCCAGGGTCGAGCCCGACGGGCGTACCACCCCTTGCGCAGGTTGAGTGGTCAGGGAGGGCCTGGTGGTGGTGGTGGTGGTTGCGGCGGTGGTGGTGGCCGCACTGACCGTGGCAGCAGGGGTCTGGGACTGGTCAGCAGCCCTGGGTGATGGGTTGGTGGGTAGGGGGGGGCCTGGGGAGCGGTTGAGCCCTGCCACACCAGATGTGCCTGGTCGGGGGTCCTCGTCCGAAGAGGTGTCCAGGTCTTCCACATCCGTGAGTCCGGGTCGGGGGTTTGTGGACTGGCTGTGCCGGCTGCTGTCTCCCTCTCCAGCATCGAGCTGTTCGGCACCTGTGGGGCGGATAAGATAGGTTATTGTGTTGCACCTTGCAAAGTTTGTATTAGTTGTCTGACATTCACAGTTTGTGCACTGTTGTGCACAGATTTCCCAGATGCGTGTGTGTGGATATACAATGTGTGTATGCGTGGGCAAGGCAATGGAATTGTGTGATGTGATCATATGGCATGGGACGGATTTGGAATGCCAATGGGTGTGTGTTGCTGTACACCTACATTTTGTGGCTTGGGTGTATTCGGGGCACAGCCCCATCAACGCTTTTGTGATGTAATATGGTTTTGGGGGTCATATGAAACGCTTCGGCACGCAGATTGAAAATGGGGTACAGCCCCATCAACGCTTTGGTGATGAAATATGGTTTGGTGGTACGTAATGTGACATTTGGGTGCAGAAGGGGACATGTGGTTTGGCCACACGACTCTACAGGGACAAAGGTGTGTGTATGTCTGACACAGCCAGCATATCTGCTCAGTGTTGTCATTTTGGGACATTACGCTGCAAGCATTGTAGTGAGTGAGTACTGGTTGTGTGCCACACGACGTATTGCAGATGGGACAATTCCTTGGTGTGCGTGCTACCCTCAGCCATATGCAGCAATGCAGTCCTCTTGGGGTGTTGACTATATTGTGTATGTTGTACATCACAGTGTGACATGCGCTTCAGACACTGCAGACACATTTGTGGTCATCTGCAGGATTCTTTGCTGCACTGCTGTATATGGGTCAGCTGTTTGGATGATATACCTTTCATGACACTGGGGCTGAGAGATGAGATGGGTGACATTTTGAATGTGCATTGTGTAGCTGTGGGGTTCATGGGTCCAGTGGTGTATGTCACATTACTGGGGTTCCACTCTGTTACATTGAGACAAGATGGACTTACATGGGTGATATTGTACAATGTCAACGGAAAAAGCAGATACAACTACATGGACTAGACTTCGGTGGTGTTGCTGATGTGTGTGATGAGTGGCACAGTGCACGCCATGTGGGTCAATACTCCAGTGAGACTTGTGCATGCAGACGTGACTCCTTACGTGTTACTGTATTTGAGATGGTTCATGTGGGCTATGACTCTGTAATTCATGTCCGTGTGCACATTAGTCACATGATTATGACAGGGAGCAGTGCTACCTGTTCCTCTGCTACGTGACATGTCCCAAATGTTAGTCGTAATACAGTCCTCATGCCTACAGACACCCCGCCCTGTACTGTAGTCTACCTACTTGTTGGTTTGGAGGGCGCAATGCAATGGATGCCACATGGTTATGAGAGGGAGGGGTGCTCCATCTTGCTGGTCTGTGGGAGTGGGGGCAGTGTTGTGAGTTGTGGTGATGGCTTACCACCCACAGACACCCCTCCATGTAGGGAAAGATATCTACCTGTCGGCTGAAGGTGTGCACTGCAATGGATGACACATGGGTGTGGGGAGTGCTCCATCTTGCTGCGCTGTAGGATTAGGGGCCTGGTGGGTGTTGTACTTCAGCAGTCCCCCCTCCGACCCACGGACTTTGTGTTAAGGCTACTTACCTGTTACTTGTTGGTTAGTGCAGCTATGGCTGACACATGAGTGTGGGTGTGGGCGGTGCTCCTTCTGGCGCATCTGGAGTACAAGGGGACCTGGTGGGAGTTGCGGTGCTGGCTGACTGTACACATGCCCCCATGGTTTTGTTAGTTGGTAGCTTTGGGCTGAGTGTGTGGGAGTGTCTGTTGCATGTGTGAGTGATGTCTTGTGGATTGTGTACTGGACATGGGGGTGTTTGGCCCTCAGAGCTGTGGCATTCTGGTAGTGCATGACAGTACATAGCGATGTGCTGGTATACATTTGTTTGTACTTACCAGCCTCCACTCCCCCTGGTATTCCGGTGAGACTCTCCGGATGTAGGATGCCTCGCACCTTCTCCTCCCACGCCTTGAAGGTCTTGAATAGCACGGGATTTCCTCCGCCAGTCCTGTCAGCCAGCTGACGATTCTTGGCCTCCTTCTTCCTGACCACGCTTTTCAGGTCGTGACTATAAACGAAACAAAAACAAAAGTAATGGAAGTTAGTACCAAGAAACGGAAAGGCCGTCAATACAAATGGTACCACCAAAAGCGGGAGCTGGAAAAAGTTCAATGTTATAAATATCTTGGGATATTGTTTGACGAGAAAGGATCCTTTTCATACCATAAAAGGAGATGAAGAAAAAGCCAAGAGTCTACAAGCGGCTTTTCGCTACTTTATAGCTCTTTGGGAGGTCCAACTTATACCCCTTTAATAAAAGTAATAAAAGCGAAATTGCTCCCGAGCCTTACATATGGAAGTGAAATACTCTGTGGTTTGGATTCTGCATTATTAAATAATGCTATTACAAATACATTTAAACACCTGATTCGGCTTCCATTTAATGTATCTCCTGCTCAGATAAGGCTGGAATTTGGTTTTTGTAATCAACAATTTGCAAGAATGGGTCAGTATGTTAAGACCTGGAGACAAATCAAAACTAATATCAATAACCCAATGTGCACATTTTTGTGGAAAGAAATGCAACAAAATGAAAAATTGTCCTTTTATAAATATTTGCAAAAAGCTCTTGAGGAATTGTCAATTGCTGAGATCTGGGAAATGTCGCTATCAGTACAAAGTTTTAAGAAAATAATTAACAAATCAGTTAAACATTTGTCTCTTTTAAAAGACAAAGAACTGTTCATTAAGAGATCCCACGCATGGATGTTGGTCCAGGAATATACAAGTCTTAAGGTTCAACCATATTTAGAAATACCATGGTCTGTACAAACTAAAAATACTTTTATGAAAGCACGATTCGGCAATTTACCTGGCTTAAAACATGCGGTGCCCTGGCTGAGACCATCTAAGCCGACTATGTGCAGACTATGCAATACATGGGACGAAAGTATTTTGCATTTTGTTTGTATATGTACAGTAATGATGGCGGAAAGAAAACGATATTTGAAAAACTGCTTCATTGATAGAGGTGTTCGTACTTGTAGACATGCCATGGTAGTTTGTTTTAGACCAACGGATATTAAAATGAACGCCAATTTTACAAAATTTTTAATACTTGTTAAAAAGAAGTTGGATATTTGTGAGTTGCGCACAGGAAATCTGGAAGTCTAAAATAATTAAGGACAAAAATTAGGTCTACTTTTATGATATTATACATAAATTATGGAAATATTAATTGACACTATTTATATTAAGTCCTGGAAAGATGACGGTCTGATGTAATGTCTATAAATTGTGTTTATGTTTATTTAAGAAAACTATTTTAGACTTTTTAGAAATTTTAAAATTATTGGTCTGTATTTTAATTGGTGTGTTTTCTTTTAAGAATGTAGAAATTGTAAGATTTTTGTTAATCATGCAAATAAAATTTACCTTACCTTCTTCCTGACCACGCTTTTCAGGTCGTGCCACCTCTTTGTGATTTCACCCCGGTTGCGTGGCACGTTCCCAACTGCATTCACCTGGTCTACGATCCTGCTCCACATTCTGTTTCTGGTGGCTACTGGTGTCTGTTGAACCTGGTTCCCATAGATTTGTGGGTGCACTTTGATGATCTCGTCGACCATGACCGTCAGCTCAGTGGGAGTGTACTTAGGCATTCTTTGTGTTGCCATGGTGTGTGGTTTGGTATTTGTGGTGCTGGTGCGGTGGGTGTATGGTATGTGGTGTGTGATGTGCAGGGGGTTAGTGGGGCCGGTGTTTGGTGGTGGTGGTGGTGGTGGTGATGGGTGTGATGGGTGCGTGCGTGTGGTGTGCTGCTTTCCTTTGTGGCTCTCTGTGTTCTCTGCTCTCGTCTTCGCTTTGTAGTGGTGCAAGGGTTTGTGGTCTGTGAAGGGGCTGCTTTTGTACTTACCTATGTGGGTGTGTCCTGATGGGCTGTCGTTTTCAGGTGTGTTGTGGCTGGTGTTCTGGGATTTGTAGTTTTTTTGTTTTGCCAGGGGGGATGTGTCTTTGGGATGTGTTCTGTGTTTGGGTATTTGGGCGTGGGTTGCTGTGTGGACTTGTTGGCCATGTTGTGTGTGTTTCTTTGGCTCCGCAGATGGTTTCCGTGCACGGACGTGGCCGCCAGGGCTTCCCCCGTGTCAATTTTCATCACTGTTGTAAACGATGGCGGGCGGGGAATATGTGGATTTACCGCGCTCATGTCGGGGAGATCATAATTTCACGGCCGGTGTCTCGGTCGTCAGAGCGGGCGGTTTTGGGTTGTCGTGCGGGTTTGCGTCTGTGGCGGACGGATAATCTTCTACTCGGACATGGACGGGCAGTATTTTGTGTGTTTTTAACTCCGCGGGCGGAGTTCGCTTCGCGACATCATGATTGCTCGGTCGGTATTCACACGGTGTAGGCGGGCGGTTTTTTAAGGCTATGGTAGATGGCGGATTTTTTACCGCCGGTTATCATAATGGACACCTTAATATTTACTTCATTAACTTCCCACACTATACCCTACAAACCCAACAAACCGTACATAAAATATAACTCCAAAAATATATGGTCCTGATTAGGATGCTGGTCAGTCCACCCCTCCGCCCGCTACAGCCGTGCTCTGATTCCGACCGCGGAGGCCGGGAAAGCACTGCCCACCATATTACCATGCAACTGCTGCTACCGCAGAGGTCTCATCATCGGTGGTGCCCCGTTCCCTGGACATGTGGCTGCAAGGGGTACAAATGAACAGAAAACATGTGCAGTTCAACGCCATGCATGACACATGCGGGGACATGCCTTGTGCACCATGTACCCCATAGCTGGAGTCTGCCAATATGTGCATGGTCCAGTCAATGGTGATACATGCCACATGAGGACTTATGTAGATTCCACTGCCCACAGGACCATTTACCTTGGGGTTCAGCTGCGAAGGTAAAGCGGGCACCAGGTGGAAGGATCCACGCTGTAAACCGCCGGGGAGAAGGGGAATTGTTCTACATTTCTGATGACTTGAGGCAGACGGTCAGACCGCCACAGTCAGGTAGTCGGAAACCTACATCATAATACAGACGGCGGTCAGATCTCCCTGTACAGCCCTATGGCTGCTGTTTTTCTCCGACCGCCAGCTCGGCAGTTTGAGGAAGGCTGTCGGAGTCGGCGGTCTGTCAGCGGTTGGTTGGAGTACACGCTGGATGCATCGTAATCTGGCAGTCAGAGCAACCGCTGCCGGCAAGACCTTTAGTGGTCCGAGAGTATCCGACAGGTTCGCGGAATGTGGTCCAACCGGTATCCTAATCAGGCCCATAATAATTACACAATTTACAGAATAAAGTAGCAATTAGATCATTAATAATTAATTAATTAATTATTACTAAATTGACTTCACACCCTATACCCCTACAAACACAACAAACCACACCTAAAACATAACTTAAAAAAATAGTATTAACACAATTTACAAAATTATAATTTTAAATAATTAATACTTAAGTAATAATTAATCAATTATTACTTAATTAACTACCGACCCTTCACCACTACAAATCCAAGAATCCACACCTAAAACATAATTAAAAATAATGATTACACAATTTTCATAATTATTAATTAAATAATTAATTAATAATTAATGCATTATTACTTAACTACCCACCGTATACTCCTACAAAGCCAACAACCCACACACAAAACAAAAGTTTAAAAAATAATTACACAATTTACATAATTAATGATCAATTAATTAATTAAAATGAATTAAAAAATAATTATTAATTAATTATACTTCATTTACTTCCCACCCTGTACCCCTATAACCCCCATAATTTGCTACAACACGATAAATTACTATAAAAAATGTAATGAAAATTATAAAAATGTAAAATTACAAACTATATAAAAAAACATTAACAAGTATACAAACAATATACAACATAAACAAATACAACATAGTTTAAAACATATAAAGATAATTTAAAAAACTATATTTTTTACAATGATATTATTGTAAACGATATTTCTGTGACACAATATTAAAAAACTCGATATTAGTATCACTCGATATTTATAACTCGATATTTTGTCAGAATACCAGCTATTCCTCTCTGATCAAGATTCCCAATGCTAGCCTATGAGAGAAGTAGGACTCACGGTAGTCAAAAACAAAACAGGCGGTTTGACACTACTAGGACATGCAAAACATAAAGGTACAAGTCCTACCTTTCACTTACATAGCACCCTGCCCTTAGGGCTACTTAGGGCCTACCTTAGGGGTGACTTACATATAATAAAAGGGGAGGGTAAGGGTTGGCAAGTAGTTTTAAATGCCAAATTGAAGTGACAGTAAACTGCACAAACAGGCACTGCAGTGGCAGGCCTGAGACAGGTTTGAAAGGCTACTTGTGTCGGTGGCACAATTAGTGTTGCAGCCCCACTAGTAGCATCTGAAGTACAAGCCATGGGTACATGGTACACCATTTTACCAGGGACTTACCAGTACATCAAATATGCCAATCAAGTAAACACCAATGTCATCATGTTTAGGGGAGAAGCTCAGGCACTTTAGCACTGGTTAGCTCAAAGTCCTAAGGCCAACAAAAAGAATCAGCGAAAACAGGAGGCAGAAGGAAAAAAGTCTGGGGAAAGAGCACCCTAAGGATGAAAAGTATAACACGTATCCCCCAGCAGAAAGTGGGGAGATCTACTCAACCTCTAAGGCAGAAAAACCTAGATAGATCGTCAGCATTGTCGTGGTCTACCACAGGTCTGTGCTCTACCCTGAAGTCCATACCCTTTAGGAAAATGTATTACCTCAACAGTTTTTGGGCCAGATGTACAACCTTTTTTAGCTATCTCAAACAGGAAATCGGCCCGTTTGCGACCGCAAAATAGGTCTGTGCAATGTACAAATCCTATTTTGAGAGTCAGTGACCTATTACCGACTCGCAAAATAGGGTTTGCGACTCGCTATTAGGAAGGGGCGATCCAAGGGCGTCCCTTCCTAATAATGAGTCGCACTTCTATGTACGATTGTCTTGTGACAGCAATTGCAGTTGCAAAACACTCGCAGTTTACCACCTACTTCAAGTAGGTGGTAAGCCACTCGCAAACAGGAAGCGGACCACAGGGAACCCCTTCCTCTTTGTGACTGGCAGCGAAAATATTTTTTAGAGCAGGCAGTGGTTCCACGGAAACAGGCTGCATTTTTTAAAAAACTGCTTTATTTAAAAAAGTAGTCACAGACATGGTGGTCTGCTGACCCCAGCAGGAAACCATCCCTGTGAGTGCTGGCCATTCCCAATGGGGTTTCATATTGCGACCTGCCTCATGAATATTAATGAGGCAGGTCATTTGCGACCCCATTGGCAATCGCAAACAGTGTCTAAGACACTGTTGTATATTCCATTTTGAGAGTCGCAAATTGCGAGTCGCAAAACGTCGCAATTTGTGACTCGCAAAATGGAATGGTCGTACATCTGCCCCATTAATTTTCACCCCTCATTTGGGTGAGCCACCTCATTAAGTTGGGATCGTACTGCCCCTATTTCATGCTCTCAGGCATCTGTCTTAATGATAAACTCCTTGGAAAAGTCAGGGGCCTTGAGCACAGGAGCTGTGCACATGGCCTCCTAAAGGGAAGCAAATGCAGCTTGGCATGCCTCTGTCCAAATCAAATTCCTTGGCTGCTTCTTCAAAGTCAGCTCAGACAAGGTAGCAACAATGGTGACATATGCCTTCACAAACCTCCTATAGTACCCACTATGGCCCAAAAAAACTCTGACTTCAGTCTAGGTTTTAGGGGGCAGCCAGGCCATGATGGTTTCTATCTTGGCCTGAAGTAGTTGCACCTTTCCCCTGCCCACCAGGTGTCCCAAGTACACCACAGACCCCTGCCATATCTGGCACTTACTAGCCTTGATAGTCAGTCCTGCCTGCTGCTGACCCTGAAGCCGTTCATGGCGGTAAAAAAGGTGATAATTCCAGCTGATACTGAAAACAGCTATGCCATCCAGATAAGAATCAGAGAGGCATCCATACCAGCAAGGACCTGGCTCATCAGCCTCTGGAAGGTAGCAGGGGCATTCTTTAATCTAAAGGTCATCACCCTAAACTGATAGTGGCCCTATGGAGTGGAGAAGGCTGACCTCTCCTTTGCTCTCTCTGTTAGGATGATCTGCCAGTACGCTGATGATAGATCAAAGGCACTGAGATATTGGGCAGCCCATAACCTATTGATCCCCGGAGGATGGAGTGAAATGCTGGTCTTGGTTACTGAATTTAGCCCGCTGTAAGCCACTCAGAACCTCTATTTAGGTTTGGTGCCCGGTATGGCAGCTTTTGGTACCAGAACCACAGGACTGGACCAGGGGCTACTTGAGGGTTCTATCACCCCCAACTCCAGCATTTTGGACACTTCAGCCTTAATGCTGGACCTCACCTTAGCTGACAACCTTTAAGATTCATTCTTAACAGGGAAGATGTCCCCTGTTTCCACATAATGGGCACACAGGTGAGTAGTCCCAAGGATAAAGGAGAACAGAGAAGAGAATTACCTCAATACTTGGTGACAGTCCCTTTGTTGGTCAGGAGTTAGAGTGGGGGAAAGGATTACTCCTTCCACAGACCCATCCTTCTACTTGGAGTCCAAGAGGTCAGGGATAGGGTCACTCTCCTCTTCCTCTTCTCGATCTGTCACCAACAGCATGATGATCTCAGACCTCTCAAAGTGTGGTTTGAGGCAATTTACATGCGCCACCCAGTGGGGTTCCCTAGGAGTCTTGAGGTCCACCAGGCCTCTGGCCTCACCCTTTCTTTCATTCACCTCATATGGTCCATCCCAGTGGTCCTGGAGGGCCTAGGGCGCTATCGGTTCCATCACCCACACTTACTGACCAGGTTGAAATTCCACAGTGGTAGAATTTTTGTCATACCACACTTTCATGACTTCCTGGCTGGCTTCAAGGTTACTGCTAGCTTGCTTCCATAACTTAGCCATCTGGCTTCTAAAGGCCAGCATGTAGCTCACTACAGCCTGGGGTGCCTTCCTGGGAGCTTGTTCCCACCCTTCTTTCACCATATTCAGAGGTCCTCTTGCTGGGTGCCCATACAACAACTCAAAGGGGCTGAAATCCACTCCTCTCTGTGGCACCTCTCTGTCAGCATACAATAGGCATGGTAAGAGGATATCACACTTTTTTCCCCAAGGCCTCAGGCAGGCCTCTGATCATGCCTTCCATGGTCTTGTTTAACCTTTTAACAAGCCCAATGGTTTGTGGATGGTAATAGGTGGAAAACTTGCACGTTACCCTACACTCCTTCCACATTGACTGCATATAAGCAGACATGAAGTTTGTGCCCCTGTCAGACAGAACTTCCTTGGGGAAACCCACTTGGGTAAAAATCTCCATCTGGGCCTTTGCCACCACGTGTTTAGTAGTAGTCCTTAGAGGGATGGCCTATGGGTATCTAGAGGCATGATCCACCAGAACCAAGATACACCTGTTGCCTGATGCAGTCTGGAAATCCATAGGCCCTACAATGTTGATGTCCACAATCTCAAAGGGGGTGTTAATGACAGGAAAGGGATTAAGGGGGGGGGGCTTTACGCTCTGCCCTGTCTTCCCACTTGCCTGGCAGGTCACACAAGTCCTACAGAATGCATTTGAGGAACTCTTGATCCTAGGTCAGTTGAAATGGGGGACAAGCCTTGCAACGGTCTTGTCTTGGCCCAGGTGTCCTACCAGGAGAATTGTGTGAGCCAGCTTCAGTAGGAAGCCCCTCTTGCATTGTGGGACCACCAGGGCCCTTGATGTCCCATGCCTTAGGCTCACTGTACAGGAGGTTGTCCTCCCATTAAATGCGACTACCAGAGGTATCACCTGCTGCTTGTACTTTGGCCTGTTGTATCACGCCATCATGGGTTGGGCACTCCCTTTGTTCCCTACAGAGCTCCTCCCTGGTGGGCCCTCCTTCCACATGCCATCCAGAAAGCTCAGGCAGGTCACCAATGTCCTCCTTAGTGGACTCTGGGGCGGCCACTACAGGTGCCCCATCCATCTCAATGGAGGCACTTACAGGGTCTAGTTTCCCACACCCTCTGCCATTCCTCTTCTTAGCAGCTAGCTGGACCATAGTTTTAGGCTCCAGCCCTTTTTGACTCCCATCCTGGGCAGCAATGGACCATAGCACAGATTCAGTCACGTAACTCTAACATCTCTACATGATTCTTGAGCTTCACTTCCTTCCAGGTAGTGTTCTCCAGGTCATTACCTAACCAACAGTCCACAGGAATGGCAGGGCTCACTGCATCTTTCAGAAGACCTGAAACCCCTCCCCCATTAAAATGGAACAATGGCCACAGGATAGTGACCCTTTCTGTTGTCAGCCACCACAACCTGGTGGAATGCATGGGACATTATCTGCTGTGGGGAAACCAGCTGACTCCTTACCATACTCATACTGGCTCCTGTATCCCTTAGAGCCTCAATTCCTTGCCCATTGATGGTGACCCTGTGCTGATACTTTGAAGTATTTGAGGGCACATGGATCTTTGGAACCATCTCACTGTCACTCAGGAACCCCAGGGTAACTCCACTAAACTCCCCTCTATTAACTGAGACAAACTCCCCCCAAGCACTATACCAGCCACCCCTGGAATCTTGCCTCCAGTGGGAGGTTGTGCTCTTTTTCGATGCTTGGGATCCCCCTTGTAGTGTCAAAAATCACCACACTCATGGCACTTGGGAGTTCTGGGCTGCTGACTGTTGTCAGGGTAAGCTTTCTTCTGGTGGCCAGATTGGGAATGTGAACCAGGCCCTTTCCCCTGTGAATTGTTTTGGGGGCCTGAAGAGAACTCCTTCTTTTTTTCTTCTGGTGGGAACCCCTACCACCCAGATATCTTTCTGGTGCTGACCCAGAGGTCCGCCTACTCACAAGCATCCTGGCGTCAGTAAGCTTGGTATCAACCAGGTGTTAGCACAGCTCTCGAAAACAAGTATCAAGAATGTGCTCCTTTAAAAAGAAGTTGCACAACCCTTTATATTCTTTAACTTTGCTGCCCCTCACCCAGCCCGTCAGCCTTACCAGCATAGTCCAATAAATCCATCAATGTTTGTGTAGAGAGTTTGTGACTGGCCCTGAACTTTTGCCTGTACTTCTCAGGGGTCAACCCAAACTAACTGACTAAAATTGTCTTCATGGCAGTGTAGTTGATCTGGTCCCCCACCTCTAATGTTAGGGTTGTGTCCCTCCCCACTGTGGGAATGTACCACCAAAGACTATCACCCCACTGCTGCGTGGTCTAGAGTGGACTTTCAGTCCTTAGATAAAATTGTTCCCCCCTCTGTAGGATGCATGTCGGGTCCCACTCTGATTCTTCCTCAGACACAGATCCCTTCTCCTCATCCACTTCTCCTTCTTGGTGGGTGGCTGCCCATGCTCTTAAGGCTTTCTGAAGCTCTGCCTTCTTGGCACTTCCCTTATGGAACACCCCTCTCTCCTGAGAGAACCCCTTGAGCTGGGCCACTGTGTATGTCTCCATATTGGCCTTCTCAAATTCCATATCGCCAGGTAGGAACACAGACATTGCAGAGAGAATAGGATGTAGGCAAAAGGACTTTGGAAAAATCAAAAGATGTCAGAACAGGAAGAGTGGAAAAAGGCTCAAATTGGTTTAAGTGTAGTGAACAATGAGTTACTATATGGTATTGCACAACTACAAGTCCTATCCTCACTGCTGATTACCAATGCTAGAAATGGGATTCCTGGTTGGCTGAGGTATGCACCCAGGCCAGACAGGAACCACCACTCTAGTCAGGGTAAGTTAAGTACACAGTAAAAGATAACCTGTGCTCACCCTCTGGTAGCTTGACACAGAGCAGTCAGGCGTATCTAGAGAGGCAGTGTGTATAGTATTTGTGCAACACACGCACACAGTAACACAATGAATACAACACAAAAAGACTCCACACAAGTTTATAAAAATAAATTAGTATATTATAAACAAAACAAGACCAAAATGACAAAAATCCAATGTATGGAATTTGAGATATTGAATTTTAAAGGAATAAATGCAGAAAAGCACTTAGAAGAAAGTAGCGCTAAAAATTTACTTTAAGTCGTGCTGGACCATGGCAAAGTCACCGGTCGGGCTGGCCACAATGGAGCACCGTCTGGCTACAGGACCCACGCAGGCCCCCGTGAGCGAAGTACCTTTCCTGTTCACAAGCAGCGAGATGTGTTGATCTACTCCTTTAAACGAAAGTAATGCATCAGCTCTGAAGACAGGTGCCAGAGTTGAGAGCCAACGAGCGATACATCGATTCCGATTCATGCAGTCGGGTCCTCAGATCGGCACTGCATCATCATCAAACCCAGCAGTCGTGTCCAGCGTCGTCATCGAGCAGCGCAGGGATGCCTTTGGATCAACCCTGCATCGGCGTCGAAGAGCACTGCACCAGTTCCGGTTGACGCAGTGGTGACGATGCATCGGTTTTGTTGCAAACAGCTGCAGGACCCACTTCTGCTGCCCAGAACTGGGAAGGGCACCTCAGGCAAGGGTAGGACTCACAGATCGCAGAGTCCAGCAGCACCAGCAGTATTGCAAGAAGTCTTTTGTGTCCCTGAGACTTCAGAAAACAGGAGGCAAGCCAGATAGCCCTTGGAGATCACTTGGAGGGAAGGCAAAGTCCAGCTCTCCTTTAGCAGAGTCAGGGAGCAGCAGGCAGCAGGGCAACACAAGAGAAAAGCTGGTCTTCCAGGTCTGCAGCCCAAAGATGAGTCCTTTAAGTAGTACAGCAGCCCTTCTGACAGAGGTTCAGTTCAAGATCCAGAAGTGTCTGATTTTGGGGGATCATAGGCCCAGTACATATACCCAAAAGTGCCTTTGATGTGGTGGTGACTTCATAGCAGCTCTCTGAAGTACACATGAATCGCTTTCAACCCAGTCCTGTCTACCAGGCTATCTGGGGTGGGTAATCAGTCCTTTGTGTTGGGACAGGACACAGCTTATTCAAGTGAAGTGTTAGCCCCTCCCTTACATCCTGCCCAGGAAAGGCCATCAGAATGCAGATGTATGTAGATGGGTACTCAGACACACCTATCCTTCCTGTGCTGTGGCTGTCTCAATGGGTAGCTGTCACCCACCCCAGACGTGTATTGGAGACAGGCTGTCTGGCACACAGAGCAGTAAGTGCAGAGAAATGTCCACTTTCTAAAAGTGGCATTTCTAAAACAGTAATGTTAAATCCACCATTACCAGTAAGGAAGATTTATCATTATCATTCCAAACATATGAAACATGACAAATCTACTCCTCTTTGATCAGGAATTACAGCTTAAAAGTGTATTAAGAAATTCCCAATGCTGGCCTGTGAGAGGAGGAGGCCTCTCAGAAGTGAAAGATGAAATAGGCTGTTTGTCACTACCAGGACATGCACAACATAAAGGTATGTGTCCTACTTTTTGCGTACATAGTGTCCTGCCCTTAGGGTGATTTAGGGCCTACCTTAGGGGTGACTTATATGTAATGAAAGGGTAGTTTAAGACTTGGCAAGTAGTTTTAAATGCCAAGTCGAAGTGGCAGTAAACTGCACACATAGACATTGCAGAGACAGGCTTGAGACAGGTTTGAATATATACTTGTGTGGGTAGCACAATTAGTGCTCCTGGCTCACTAGTAGCATTTGAAGTAGAGGCCCTGGGTATATGATATACCACTTTACAAGGGACTTATCAGTACATCAAATATGCCAATTGAGTTTACACCAATGTCATCATGTTTAGGGAAGAAGCACATGCACTTTAGCACTGGTTAGCAGTGATAAAGTGCTCAGAGTCCTAAGGCCAACAAAAAGAGTTGGAAAAAACAGGAGGCAGAAGGCAAAGATTTTGGGGAAAGACCACCCTAAGGATGACAGGTTTAACAGGGCTTCACAAGGTCCGTCCGCAAACCTTGTCATGTGCGATGGCACACTGGTCTTGGGCTAGTACTCCAGGTCACTGGCTCTTCCTAGAGGTATTGACCATAAAACACTAAAAAGTGGTAAAGTTTTGCTTGGACCTGCACTCTCGGGGACTCGTTGGGCACACACATGAGCAGACCAAAAACAGGTTGATTTCTGCGGCTCCATTGGTGTTTTTGCTTTAGATAGGTGCTTTCTTCTTCTGATGGTGTGATCCATCCACCAGGACTATCATATCTGAGACTTCTAGACTCTAAATGTTTCAGGAGCCTGTCCTCTTGCCCCAATCTTCTATTAAAAATTGGGCACTGGCAACTAGCACTCAAATCTATTTTAACTGATATTTAAAGTGTGTGAATGGCTCAGTGACACTCGCCCATAGCTGAGGTTCAAATATCAGAGGTCCAAAATCAAAAGATCGGGCAGAATTACCCAGATCAGAACCTTTCTGACAATTATGTTTATAATAACACATCAAAAGTAGACCAGCAATTTACAAGATATTCAATAGATAAAAAAATAATAATAAAGCAGATTTTATATTCCATTTGGAGTGCATCACTTTTTGTTATTGCATTCTGAAATTGTAGGTGAAGTTGATTAAGCCATCGTCGGGACTGCCATAGGTGGAGCTCCAACTCAAAACAGAAATTTAAAAAAAATTAAAGATTGAACGACTTCCTATTGGGACTGGCACAGATTGTGCAGCAGTTTATGGGAGCAAACAGAATAGTTCCATTGCAAAGCTCAAAGCATTGAGTTTTACTAGCCAGCCTGCTCACAGGCCACCTGATCCACAGGGTATAATACAAATGTTAAAGCGCCACTCAAGGAGAAACAGATTGGGGAGGTAATGGCTTTAACTATTCAACTACATTTAAACAATCACCATGATTAGATGAATGCTCATAAGTGAAGATAGAATTGCACAAGATTGATTGCTCACTTGTCTTTTCTTTAACTATTTGTTTAATACAACGTAATTGAAACCAAAGTAATCTTACTCTATTCACTGGATAAACTAACAATGCTCATTTCAAGTAGACAGACTAGAGGGGCTGTGATCTTCGCAGTAGACAGAAAACACAATCAAGCATTCCCCCTGGTGTGACATTAATTCGACTCCTTGGCATGATGATGTACAAGTGAGTTCAATGTCACAATTAAAGAAAGAAAAGCAATGTTTTACAAAATGTCAAGAATGGAATGGCTTTACTGTTATAGAACTACAGAGTAGTAGAAACATTATGTGCAAATCAGCACCTGCATTGACAAAAGAAACTAAACGGATTTCTGGGTTCTACATCTGAGCTCTAAAATGTGTAGTTGGTGAAGAAAATAAGGAATTTTGCCTTTTTAGGTATGTCTTTGTGTTTTTTGCATATACCTAAAGTTGCGAATTTGCTTACATCTGGATTTGCTGTATTAATGTATTGGACCATGAATATTAAATCATTCCATTGATGAATGCTTGAGGAGGAGACAAAGTATAGCACTTCTCTATGAGGCAGAGGTCCTTGACCGGGAGAGTGGCTACATACAGGGTTGGACTGGCCCATAGGGCACTCAGGCAGTGTCCCATGAGCTGATCTGACAGGATAGTGTGTGGTCCAATTTTTTGGCTGTTTGTAGGCATATTTTATAGTCTGGTGGGCGGTTTTTATTACTGTTCATTTCCTTGATTTTAACACAAGCATTGCTTGCAGCAAGCACAAAAACATGTAGTCTACTATGCCTTGTAAAACACCTACAGAGCATGGTTTTACAAGTCAAAATGACCCCGATTTGCAAATGTGGGTCACTTTTTAGGTTGAGTTTAGTCAACGCGGATGAAAGTCTGCGAGACATGCTGTATCTCTTCTTTGGGCTTCGAGCATGCCAATCAATTTTCATTCATTCTTTTATGTGCCTTTCAGAAATGCAGGCTTTTTAGTGGTGCAGAGATTGTATTTGTCCCTGCTTTGGGTGCTTGGTTCCCTCCCATGGGACTGACTCTATTAAATGTAGGTGTTCAATTCTCTCCTTTTCACTTACCTTCGGCGCACTTTTTTTTATCTTGGCTTGTCTGTTCTGAAATGCTTTTTTTTTCTTTTTCAAAGGCACGGGGAGAGCCGATGCCAAGACTCAAACCTGATTCCCCAGTTCCAAAGTCAGCAGCTCTGGATGTTATGCCACTTCTTCTCTCCAAGACAATCTTGTGAGAAGCTGGGTTTCTGTTGCAGTAACCCCCCAACTTTTTGCCAGACTAGTGATGCACTTTTGACTTGATGTGCCCTGGGTCCCTGCCAATCAGGTTCCCAGGGCCTGTGGTTTTCCCCCAAAACTAACCCAAACCCAATTGGCATCTCTGGCCACAGGTCAGCCCCTGGTAAATGGTACCACAGGTACCCAGGGCACTGTGACCAGGGAAGACCTCTAAGGACTGCAGCACTTATTGTGCCACCTTTAGAGGCCCTGTACCTTTACACACACACTCTGCCTTTGCAAGCTGCGTGTCTTGGTGCAGAACAAAGTGAAGAGTTGATATGGCACACATCTGTGTGTGCCATGCCTACAACCCATTTCCCTGGCATAGATCAGTCACCCCTCTAGCTGGGTGCTCTATACCAGTGGTTAGGGTACAGGTGCATGAGTCCTGTACCGCTACAGTGTCTAAGTCCATTCTTAGACATTGCAAGTGCAGTGCTGCCATCAAGAGTATATGGTGCTGGGAGCTTGTCATTACGAACTTACAGCACCATAATGGCTACACTGAAAACTGAGAAGTTTGGTATCAAACTTCTCACCACATTAAACCCACACTGATGCCAGTGTGGGATTTAATGAAAAATGCAAACAGAGGGCATCTAAGAGATGCCCCCTGAAAAACTACCTATTACTAGTGTCCAGGCTGAGTGGCTGCTTTCAGCTGCCACCACCAGACATGTTTCTGGACCCCTGGGTCGAGAGCCTGCTGCTCTCGGGGGCCTGAAACAATGCACATCCTGGGACGAGGTGCCAAGCCTCCTCCCCCAGAATGGGCAGGGTTCACGCCTTTGTGAGCTTCCCCAGGCCACTTTCTGCTTTCAGCAACTGGTCCCCACTGGTTCTGACCCCCACTTTGGGTGGGAGAACCGGCGGGAAAAACAAGTGAGGAAGAGAGGTGTGCCCACCTCTGCCAACTCCACCCCTCAGGTGGGGGAGGCGAGGTGAAGCACAACTCTCAGTCCCCGCCATCTTGCAGATGGGGGAACCCAGCCAACCAGGGAAAGGCTTATGTCCCCCTCCCACTGGAGGGTGGCATAATAGGGGGTGTACCCACCTCAGGGAAGGGAACCATTGGTCCCACCTTTTACCTACCTGTAATGCCCCTAAATCTAGTATTTAGGGGCACCCCTGAACCTTGCTTCCTCAGACCAGAAGAAGCTAACAAGAGGAAGACGCCCACTGACTTGGCCCCAGCCCTACTGGCCTGTCTCCACCTCGAACCTGCTCCTGCGAAATCCCGGTGTGTCCTGCAGCCAGCAACCTTGTAAACCCCAGGGGACCTGCCTGCCTTCAACCACAAATACTGTGTATCCCGTGAACACCAGATTTGTTCATGTGCAACCTCTGGCTTCGGCCAGACACCGCAGATCTGCCCCACTCTGCACCCGCTGTCCACGGCCCGAGCTTGAGTGGGCAAACACCATGAGGAGGTCCCCCCGGTGATCCTAACCCGAGATCCGGTGACCCCTGACCTGCCTCAAGCCGCCAGCCGACGCCTGCAGCCTAAATCCGGACGGTCCCCCCAACCGCGACCAGGAGCTGGTAAGAAGATCCGACCCTAAAAGGCACCCCTGCACCCGATGCCCCACGGCCTTGGGTGGCCAAACCGATGGTGACTAACCAACCCCCAATTTCCCAACTTACCTCTCGAAGTGGTGGTCGCACCCAGAAGACCTTCGTCCCCAAGCCTGCAGTGCCTTTGCAAACCGGAGGTTCCCCATTGCAAACAACAGGGAGCCCACGTCGAAACAGCACCCTGCACCCGGCCGCCCTAGTGCCGCTGAGGGTGCACCTTTGGTGCTACTTTGTTTCCCCATTTGCCCTGAGCTAACGTCCAGGAGCTTTGCTCCCACAACCAAGTGGCCTGCTCGTCAGCAGCCACCAACCGGAGGCCCCCTATCCCCCATTGAATATCATTGGGCCTCAGCACTCTGCACCCGACTGCCCTAGTGCCGCTGAGGGTGTATCAAGAGTGCATCCTTGACCCTGGGGGACCCCTGAGTCTACCCCCAGAACCTCAACTCCCACTACCATATACTTACCCTAAAACCGATAACACTATTTTCCTCCATAGGATAACATTGACTGTTTTTCTTGGAAAAGTTTTTAAGTGTGGAGTTTGAAAACCTAAAACAATTCTTTAAAATTGAACTGTTTAACAAAAACGCTTTTACTTACCTGTTTACAGGAAATGTCCCAGTTTAGTATCCAGGTATAATACACTGAGTAAGAAAAGTAATCTCAAAAGTGACTTACCTGGTATTTTACTGAAAAGCCCATTCAACTCTATGTACTGTATTTACAAAGCATTGCATTTCTCTGAAACAATACTGTAAGTCAAAACAAAGTGCATATACAATTACAATTCAAACTGTTTACAAACTGCATTACTACTCCAAAGTATTTATTGCTTACCTGTGCCAGGCTTGCTTGGTTCTAGAAAATAAAATAACTAAAAGAATATTTTTCATACAAAAACAATTGGTCTGAAGTTCAGTCTTTGAGTGTGTGAATTCATTTGCTGACTGAGTGTGTGGAACAAATGCTTAACACTGTCCTCTGATACTGCCTTACTGCTCGCCCACACTACCACAAATAGAGAGTGAGAGGCTATCCAACTTTACCTCTGCCTACCTTTGGGGGTCCACTGGACTCTGTGCACACTATACTCACTTTGGTATAGTATATACAGAGCCAGCTTCCTACAAATCTGCATTTTTTTTGGTTGTATCTTCCTTTCCCTCACTGAGTCACCCTCCCACCATGAACCCACCCTAAACCCCTTACTCCCTTTTGTTTCCCTGAGCGTCGCTGTAACACTTTGGAAGGGAGTTTCCTTCATTACATTGTAGAACAAGCACTTTCATGTTAAATTTACAGAGCCTCGGATCCTGAGTCTCTCCCCTGGGACCCCTGCGAGTGTTTCCCTGGTTCAGCTCGGCGCCCACTTCATGGGCGTCACGATTTATGTTTGAAAGACGCCCGCTCTCCTCCCAATGCGAGCATTTGTTTGCATTTAAACTACTATCAGTTTGGAAAGGTACAGTCACGCAGTAGCGGCTCGTGGAGGGAGTGCCGCGGGGCGGTGAGGCGGGGCGGGGGAGGAGCAGGGTGGGGGGTAGTAAACTATGGCATACGGCCGAACAGAGGTAAGTAAACAAATAAATAAATAAAACGAATTTCATTGCGCGCGCTGCATTGCCAAATGCGATGCAGCGCGCTCAACGAAATTCATTTTCTTTATTTATTTGTTTATTTACCTCTGTTCGGCCGTATGCCGTAGTTTACTACCCCCCACCCTGATCATCCCCCGCCCCGCCCCGCCTCACCGCCCCGCGGCACTCCCTCCACGAGCCGCTACTGCAGTCACGCTGTGTGATTTAGATGAATTATCATTTTTGCAAATGAAATGCTTTCACCTAAATTGTAAAATGTATTCAATTAGTTTGCACTGTCTGGACACCAGGAAGGGCCGCAACTGCAAAAGAAGTGAACCTGGGATGCTCCTCACTCTCTATGGGCCCCGCAATAGGTTCACCACTGACGCACAAACGGCTCCGGAACGAGGCTTCGATTGAAATCCAATACAAGAAAAAAACATTTTGAGACGGTATTATGAAAATAAATCGGTGTGACCTCAAGATTCGTAAAATTTATAGAACGATATTTTAAACCTTGTAAATTTCACTGAAGCAAAATTTCAATTTGGAGCTTTCTTATTTTAGGTTGCTTCGAGAATAGATTTTGAGATTGTTCCTCATTCTTCAAGTGAACTCTAAGCATCCTTAAAAGCTCCTGAGTTTTGACCCACCATTACGACTGCAGGTACAATCATCTACATTTCCTCCTTAAAATGGCAGCTACCGGCTCGGACCTAACACTGTCATTCTAGCACAAGTCCAATCTCTCTTTTTAGTACTTGTCAGCATATGCCCCACACAAACAGCAATGTGCTTCTCAGACAGTCTTCTAGCAATAGCACCATCTTGTTGCACTTTGAGATCTGAGTGGCACTCAAGTCCCATTCTGAAATCCCAGCATGGAGGAGAGTAAGGATGCCAGGGCAGAGGGCAGGAACTAAGTGAGAAATGGACGCAATGCAATACTAAATGAAATACTTTGCTGGCATGTCTAAATTTACAAGTATTGCAATCATGTATTTGTTTACAAAATGTCTTTCATTTAAATCCTTGTGGTGACAGGCGTTTTGTTATGGTTGATGACTTTGTTTGCTTGTGGCTCATGGAGCCGCACATTTTTTCTGCTGTTTGCTTTGTGTGTGTGCTAGACAATATGCAAGTATATACACTTCTATAAATTCGCTCTGATTCTAATTGTTTCTAGGAATGGGTCATGATCTGTACGTACACCTGTGGATCTTAATTAGCGAATACGGGGTGCCTTAGATACTTCCTGAGGTGGTCAATACAGATGTGTGAACATACAGCAATAAACTACCCTTCCCACAGCGGTTTGCCTATAACTGAAATAGTTTCTTCTAAATTTACAGAGTAGTTCTGACCGAACTTGGGGATCCATTACGATGGCGGGCGGCATCGCAACGGAGCCAGGGACCGACCGCCGAAGTGGCGGCGGTCCCGCCATGAGAATTAGGATGCGCCCGCTACAGTGGCGGGCGCATCCTAGGCCTTTTACACTGCGGGTGGATCTGCTGGCTGCAGACCCACTCGCAATGCAAAAGGTCTGTGCACAGCATTGCCATGCACTACATGGCAGGCACCACGTGGTGCCTGCCACGTAGTGCATTGCAATGAGGGGGGTACCATAGGTACCCCCCCATGTGCACCCCCCACCCCTCCAACACCCTGGGGGCCCCAAAAGCAAGAACCGCATGCCTTTCCATGGTGGCAACGCCGCCATGGAAAGGCGATTCACCGCCTGCATCATAATATGGATGGTGGTGTCTTGCAGACACCGCCACCATATTATGCCCTTTTTCCGCCCGGTCGACGAGTCGACCGGCGGAGAAGCAGCGGACGGTCTTTCCGTCCGCCGCGGACCCCCTAGCCATACTAATATGCCGGGGGTCAATCAGGCAGGATGGCGGGCGGATCGCCCCCGCCGGGCCAGCGGTGGCTACCGCCGGCCCGGCGGGGGCGATCCGCCCGCCATCCTAATGGGCCCCTTGGATCTTCCCTGGCTTGTGTGCTGTTGTGCTCTTCATAGAGTGTTGTTATGTTTCTTACCCAGGCTCTGAATGTGTCGCTCGATTTCCACTGGGCTTTTAGGTTTACAACTCTTTGGTCTCCCATGGTTAGTATTTTCTGCTAAATTGAGCCTCAGGTTGCATGTCAGCTGCTGTTTTCCAGTGGTGCCAGAAGCTCATTACGAGCTCCAAGCTTTCTCTGGAAGGTAGTTGACGATTATCAGACCAATTTCATTTATTTATTATAGTTTTTTTTTGTAGTTTTATATAGCGCAAACTCTACTCGAAGGTATTGGAGAACTTTACATGCCACCAGTACACAAGGACACATTCATTTTTGGTAGGCATGGGGAGATTAAGTGATATGTGATGCACTGGGCAGTCTGATTAATTCATTAGGTACCCTTCTATGGCACATTAGAGAAAAGGGCCTTTAGGCTCCATCTAGGCACTGCACTTGGTGAAACCTGGTTAGTAACAACTATTAAACATAACGCAAAATTACAGTAAGCGTGTAAAACTACAAAGACAAATTCATCCAGCATTTACTTGCATATTTCAGAAAGCTGCTAAAATAATCAAGTAACATGCATCATGTCACTCATGCCATTAATCAATATAGGTTTATTTTCATTGCATCACTGACTGGTGAAGTTAGTGAAGGCATTCTTTGAATAACATTTTTATTCATCATTTAAATTCCTTTAGGTTGCAGACTTGCCCTATCTAGGCATAAATTAAAGTGTTCATTAAATAGAATGGAAGCCCAACCTTGGGTGTGTGTGGCCGTTCACCAGTGGCACGTGAAGTAACAGTAGATGTTGTAGCACCCAGGAAAATGTGCTGCATGGCTAAATACTTAAAATGTTCCAGAGGCGAGACCTATTGGCTATTCCAATGCTTGTTTCCCTATCTGATTCGCTAATAGGGGCTACTTTTCTGGCCCAGTCAGCACCTGGCTACATAAGATGTAGAAGTAATGTAATGTTTTATTTCTTTGGAAAAAAGTAACTGTCTTAAAGTGAATGAGGACAGGGTACATTTTGTACATAACGTGCTGTTAATGTGATAGGTATATTTAGATTATCCAGAAATGGAGCCAGGCCTGTTGGGGTTTCCCTTTCCTCTGTCCTCATGTGCAGGTGTAAAGATGTTTGATCCAGCCAAGACAAAGAGGGAATGTGAAAAAGAACATCCTCAGAAAGCCTCTTAACATTGAGATAAGAAATAGGCCAGGGGTTCCGGGATGCACAAAGTAGAATCTTGAGAGAGTTACTCTGTCACCAATATCATGCATGTGAAATGTGCTAGTGAGTAAGTCTTACTAATAATTACTTTAAGAGGTTGAACACTCAACAATCAATGTTAGGAATTTCCTTATTGAATTGGCTACTGTGCACTACGTCACAGTGCATTACTTTAAGATAACATACCTCTTCATCAGGTGGCAAACCTATTTTGTATGTAGTTTCAGGGCGTGCTAAGGCCAGCATCAATACTAAGACTTTATTCTTTAACAAAAAAATAAAAAAAACATTTGGAACAAAAAAAAAAAGACTTTCTCCTGAGTGACCCAGTCCCTAGCAACACATGGCCAACTGATCTTTTTTGGGGTAATTTAACTGTCATTCTGTTTGCATCAAGTGCCGGGAAGCCATGGACACCAGTGCCTTATGCCTGTGGTGCTCAAGACTGCTACTTGAAAAGGGAAAATGTATGTCTTTTATTCAAGAATAGTAGGTGCAGCTTAGAGCAATCTAACAAGCCTAGCAGAAGGCAACATGGTTCTGTCAAGCTTCCCGGAGTCCATCAGTCAAATAGAACCCAGAAAAAGCTTGAATGAGCATTGATAAAGTCATCTCTTCCTGCTTTTGGACCTTCTTTTTTGTCTTGAAGCAATATTTTACAACTAATTCTATTTCTAACCATCCTGTTCCTACTATTGTAGGACAGATACAGTGAGGGAGTCTTGGTTGATGTTTTATGGACTAGTGCATTATATTAAATAAGATATCTGCAGAAGAGATTTGAAACTGTGGCTTTATTTGCCAGATACTAGGAATCACAAATATATCCCTCATCATTACTGGTGTTCTCACTGGAACAATGAAAATCAAAGCACTGTCCTAGGCATGTCTATGAAAACACTGCTTCTAGGGCTTTCACCATTCCATCATCTGATCATTTTCTCTCTAATTATCATTCCTGATTTCTCACCCTATCCTCTGTCTACATGTCCACCTCTTAGGCTAGACAGGAAAAAGACATAGGTTTAAAGAAAATGATGAAGTAGGGGGAGAAGGGAGGTGTAGGTGAGATGAGGTAAGGAGAGACATAAGGTAATGAGAGAATGGTGAGGTTGGCAGATGGAACGCTACAGAGAGGAAGACAGACTAGTAGGTAGTGAAAGAGAGATAGAGAAATTTGAATTAATTTAAAATGGGTTTGAGCTACAGAAAATTAGAAGTAAACACTGGGGGTGTACCAAAGAAAGGTAGAGAGAGAGAGTTAATGTCGAAAGAAAGGTGAGTTAAAGAGAATTAGATACAGGGAGAGATTGACATGCGGAGAGCTGAAGTAGTGAGAGAAGTATAGAGAGATACAAGGTAGAAAGAGAGTAATGAAATAGAGAGAGGGGCAATCTGAGAAGAGGTATAGAAAGCCAGATCAGGTAAAGACATTAATGAGGCAGAGAGAAATACAGAGAGTGATATAAGATAGGGATGGATGGCTGAAT
The DNA here is from genome assembly GCA_963921515.1 of Calotriton arnoldi. Taxonomy (NCBI): domain Eukaryota; kingdom Metazoa; phylum Chordata; class Amphibia; order Caudata; family Salamandridae; genus Calotriton; species Calotriton arnoldi. The sequence goes on from CAWUFW010001277.1 coordinate 1,513,188, forward strand.
GTGAGATGAGGTGTAGAGAGAAAAAGCTGATGTAGAGAGACTGATGTGAGGTAGAGAAATAGAGATTAGGTTGATGCAGAGGGAGAGAAAAAAGTTGAGGTGTGCAGAGGGCTGTTTGGTAGAGAGAGCAGCATTGACGGGGTGATGAGGTAAAAAGAGAGAGGCGTAAAAAAGAGAGAGGCATAAAGAAAGGTAAAAAGAGAGAGGAAGTTGAAATAAGAAGGGGCAAAGAGAGATGAGAGACAGCAAGAGGATCTAATGATAGAGACAAAAGAACTAGTGATAGAGAACGAGAGGAAACGATAAAAAAGTAGGCTAGTGCTAGAGGCGAGTTAAAAACAGAAGTAGAAAGTGTGAGGGTGGGTGAAGAGGCAAGGTATCAAATTATTGATTATGTAAATTGAGAGGTTACTTAGGGATGTAGAGACAAAAGTGGGGGAGACGGAGATTGAGAGAGTGTGGGAGGGAAGTGTGAAGTACACAAAAACATAAGGTTGAGAGAGGGCTGAGCTAGAGATAGTGTGAGGTGAGTTATAGAGGGATGGTTTGAGAGCTGGAGGTAAGGTAAAATGAGAGATTTGCTCAACAAAGTGAAGTAAAAGGAGAAGTGATACCTGGAGGTAGGATGGAAACAGCAGTGAGGTGCAAAGAGGTGTGGTTGAGGAAGGCTTGAGTTGAGAAAGAGGTGGGATAGTATTGAGAGAGGTCAGTTGGAAACGGGTTAGGAAGAGTGAGTTGAGACAGAGTGAGAGGAGGTAGGTACACAGAGATGTAGAAAACAGCAGAGAGAGGGAGAACCAACGAGAGAGGACTCAAGTAGAAGAGGTAAGGGAAATTAAGGAAACCAATATGGGAAGAGAGGCTATTTTTCTACTAAATGCCTGAAATTGCATGGTTATGGATGAACTTGCCAGGCATGAACATTAAGGTTCTGTGATGGAGCTGGCAAATTAAAAAAATAAACTGTTGTTTATGCCCTCTGGTATTTCTATAGGAGTGCTTCCTGTCCTAATCAGCTATTAAGGGAGGCCCTGGAAGGTGGGGTCTGTGGCAAAATGCCTAGTTTTCCAATGCCTGAAAAGGGCTCTGAAAACAAGATTGCAGGGTTGTTTTGAATCAGTTGGTTGACTAAGCGAATTCCGTTGGAAGAGGTGTGGCGTGGAGATTGCGAGGCAGTCGAGAGTCAGATATGGATGTGAGTGGAGCAACATGGGGCAAGGAGCTCTGAGTACCCCAGTCTCTGAGCCTCCGAGCTGTGGAGAAAACAGCCACAGAAACAGCCGCAGAGGATAACAACGGCAGCTGTAGGCAGTGGGGGCAAGGGCGACATGGAAATACTGGTTGCTACGGTCGGCTGGTGAGAGCAGTCAGCGGCGAAAGTACAGTGAGATCGGTGAGTGGAGGAAGTGCAAGGGTTCCCATATGTTTGCCTCTGTGATCACTCTCGTGACCCAGCAGTCCTGCTCTTAGTCCCCCGCTCCCAGTGTCAGAAGTCCTGTGCAGGCCCATTGTTGTTTTCTCTATGTTAGCATGAGCACGTTGCAGACTGTCCTCTGCTTTGCGCACGTTACTCTACAGATATATTTTGCTTTGTGCCACAATGTACTTTCACACAGAAACGCTGTTGTTTTTCTGTTCTGTTTTTTCCTGGGATTTAGTCCGAATATGTAGACAAGGTTGAACAACAATGCCCCTTGTTATTCTGTTTTGGTCAGGCCCTAGCACCTAGACAAAACACACAAATGGAGCTGTTGTTTGGGAACACGTACTTCTTGTCATATAGGTATGCACAGATAGGTAACACACACTTGGAGAGGGACTTTTCCAGGGAGAAGATCGTGACAGCACCTGAGATGTAGAACTTTCATCTGTGTATACTGAGGTACGGGGTCTGCTGCTAACACCTATAGATCTTCTAATATATAATCATTTACTTCTGTAGAAGGGGAGGGAGGTTAGGTTACACTGTCGTATATAATGAAAGCTCCATTTCTGATTTATGGACTATTTGCCATGCTAACCGTATTTCTGCTAGGCATTTTCCTACTTGTTGTGGCACGTATACTGTATACTAGAGCACGATAGTTAAAATAAACATTTTAAACTTTCATCGTGTCTCTGTCAGAACATATTGTGGACTAGTAAGAGTGTGAGAGCAAAAGGGTGTGTCCTGCAACCATGATTCCTGAGAGGCTCAGGAGTGTTGTGTTCTGGGGTGTTTAATCACTTGTTCCTCTGTGAGTGAGTAGGAGGGCAAGTGAGACACTATAGCTAGTCGGTCCCGGGCTCATGGGTACTCAGGAGGTAGGATAACTCAGTCCCTGTCTACTAAGGTTCCATAATCCCAAGCATAGTTCTGTGACCCCGCAGAATCCCTGCAACACCAGCTTCTGCTCAGTCCTGCCCTGCCCTGCTCTGTCCTGACCTGTCTGTTTCCCTTGTCTCTTCAGCCCGGCCGCCCCATTCCCAAAAATTAGTGGAAATTAGTGGAAACTAGGGGAGAGCTAGCATCAAAGCATTATCAAAGTATTAAATCTAACATTGAAGTTGAAGCGGAATGTGTTTCGCTGGGGACGGAGTTAGACAAGTGCACAGCTTCCAAAGGCTGCGAAAGACTCCATTAGGGTGTCTGCGCTAGGGAAGCACAGCGGGTGCTGCGGAAGCGGCCATGCTAGGTCTCGGTACAGCTTGTGGCTTTCATGCCTCTCTGATAAGCCAGTCTGCCTGCCTGTCGAGATTCTTGTTTTGCCTATCTTTGTCTATCTTGCTCTAACGTGCCCTAACTTGCACTGGTTGAGTGCTGGAGTCCTGGAGCAACTCCAAAAATGCAATAAAAATGTGCCAAAAATGGTCAATGGTTAATCTGGCAACCATGGTAAGCCTATGATAAGCCAGTGAGGGGCAATTATTTTTATTTGACTCAACTGGAATAGCGAGTACAAGAGTATACTCGAGTGCCACATAGTGCTGGGGTGATAAGGGAGGAACTTGCCTCAGTGCAGAGTGGAGTGCTGCAGAAGCGGCTGGTCGTGCTCTTGCCCTCCTATTGCTAAGTTGACCCAGCAGCTGCGTCACACAAGTAGCTGGTAGCTATGCCGGAGGACATGTTGAAGCTTTTTTCCAGCACTGGAACTGGGTGCAGTGGTAACGGCGAGGTCTGCGGATGGAGAAGGTTGTGGCAGTGCAGCTTGTGGCTCAAACACCAATAGAGCTGAGGGCCCTTTCCGGTGTCACTGTTGTTTCTGCGCTTGATGCCCTGGTGCTGGTACTGGTACATGCGAGGAGTGAATTGGGCAGTATGAGTGTGCAGCACGAGTGTGCAGCTTTCTTCTTGGTTCTGTCTGAGCTCGGGAACTGGTTTTGAGGAGTCACCGGGAAAACGATTATACTGAACAAATTGCACTCTGGGCGTATAATTCTTCCACTCATAAACAAAAAATAGAAATAAAGAAAACCACCCGTGGCAATAGAAGCTCCCAGCAGCATCTTCTATTTCTGGCTTTTTTCAGAAAATGCCCAAAGTTATGTCTCACGAATTGGTGGAAACCTTCAGTTCTTCTCTTCCAGATCCTTCATCTTCAGCTATGTCCCAATTAAGTCCAAATGACTGGAAGAATGCTTGTCCCTCTCCAGTTGTAAACATGCTGTCTGGTCCTGTTAAAGAAGAGTTGGAGGGGGTCAGCAATTTCTCTTTTTTTCGTTTTTGATGGCTGCTTGGGCACATGAGGGCTTGGGCCATATGCCCCTGGTATTGACCTTGGAGGAAATGTCAGCAGCGTCTCCCTCAGTTGTTACCCCTGGGGGTAATCCTTTTGACAAAGGTACTGGCGATTGCCCTTCAACTCCCTTCCAGGAGGGGGACCCAACATGGGGATCGATGTGTAGAATCAGAAGTCACTCCTGTAAGCACCAACTGTGCTAAAGCCATCAAAGTTGATGACAAGGATGTTGTGTTTGAGGGGGACTTTACTTTGCCTGACATTGACTTTGACTTTCGAGAGGGGAAAGGGGCAAGATCCTCCAACTGCTGCTCCTCAGTGAATGCTCTGGATAATGTGGGTCAATCTAATATAAATCCACCCTTCAGATCTTTGCGTCCATCTTTACCACTTTTATACTGCAGTTCATCTCCCATGAGGCGATCCCTCTCAGAATCAAAACATGATTATTTTATCCCAGTACACAATTGAATACAGAAATCTGAGGAGGTGGTATTTCATCAGATATTTTGTTGTGCTTTGAAAAAAATTATATTCTGCAAATTGTCTTTACTAGAAAAAAACTGTGTTACGCTCCAATCATGTATTAGAAATAATGTCCGCAATTTTATTGGAGGTGCAGAATGCAAATAAGTTAGGCCTCTCTAATTGTAAACTTGTTGCGAGTACTAATAACGATAATGAAATGTTTTGCGAAAGTCAGTAATAGCTGTGCCCCCTCGAGGAGTAAAAGACGCCTTTGTTCAAGTTAGCAAGCCTATGAGCTATGTGGCGACCCTAAAAAATGGTTGTATATTTAATAATGATAAGCTTTTCTTAAGCATGTTGTTTGGGGATTATAGTCAGAACCTTTCTTTGGACTCAACTAAGGTAGAGATTTTCCTGATGTTTAAAAGGGGGTCCAAAAAAGGTGCCAAGAAATTTGGAAAGGAGAATGAGTTAGCGTCTCAGCTTGGAGTAGGGGTAGAAGTGGGGTCTAAAATTAACAGTACCTCTATTGAAATGTAAAACTCTGACCCGGTGCCAAGTCATTTAAAGATGGGGTCTATGGTAGAGCTTCTTCAATGAGACAGACAGGTGCTATAAATAAACGTAAGAATAAAAAGACAAGATGAATCACAACATGTAAAATGAAAAAATTGCTCTTCCGCAGTAGTCATGATATGAAGAGTTCTAATGACGTGGCAACAATGACATTGACACTGGGAGGTAGTGCATAAAATGTTCTTCCAAAGCAGATTTACTTGAATGACTGCAATCCTATGGTGGAAGAGAGGGGGGGCACATTTATTTGATTCTTCTTTACCTTTCTCTTCCCTCTAGGGTGCTTTGGCTCTTGTACTGAGTGCTCCACTTGCCCCATCTTGAGTGGGGGGAGAGGGGCTGGTGGAATTGAAAGTATGGCTCCTATAATCTAGACTGATGTAGAGCGGAAAAACTCTGCTGGGTTGCCTAAAGAGGAAAGCTGCTTTTTGGGAATGGTAAACATAGGAAATCAAGTGACTCAACCATTAAGCATGCAATATGAAGAAGAACAATGCACCAGAACAGCTCCCAATTATAATTGACGTCTTTTGTTCAATTATGGGGCAAAAATGTTTGTTCTGAGGGTTAAGGAGCACATTCGGGAGCCCTCAGTAAGTTATTCACAAAGGATGCACCCAGAGCAGGACCCTGTGTCAACCTCTCTGGATTTTAATCTGCTCTTTGATAATGAGCCTCCCCTACTGAACAGAAGCTCTATTTTGAATTAGATTCTGGAGATTGAAGCACTAAGGTTGGTTAGAAGTAGTGACATCACAAATGTGGTTATTAACTCATTTGCACTGACCCTTTATGCTCGAAGCACCTTTGGCTGACTGGCTATTGAAAACCAGGTTGGACAAAATTGTTATTTATTTTTGAAAAGAGAGATTGATGTTATTCCTGTTGTCTAGCACTTAGAGACCGCGGCTCAACAACCAAATTCATCAAAAGCAAATCAGTCAATGGTGGTTGCTGCAGTGGGGCCTTGTAATGATTGTCAACAGGGGAATCCTAAAGATATAGTGGTCTCACTATGGAAGGGTGGAAAAGTAATCAGAGTTTTGGAGGGTCCCGCAGCTGTGTGAGTTTTGAGTCTAAGAATGACCTTCTTAAGTAGAGTTGGGTGGTGGGTGTTTTGAATAGCTAAGACTTTGAACGGATGGGCGCACTCCCTGTTAGGTGATGATAATAACGTTTTTGAAAACGATATGTGGTGCAATGGGGTGGATCCTCCTGAGTATGAGGGTAAAGTGAAATCTCAAAAAAGCGCTGTCCTCTGGAAAAGAGGGGCGTCTCCCACATGCACTCGGAAAGAATTGTAAAACCTTTCTTTACTTTTTGGTGAATTTTTCACAAACAGTTTATTGAATTAATTATTAATTTTTCGATGTTGCCACTAACGTCGAAGCACCTACGCGTTCGCGTCTTACAAGAATGACCGTACACGCTCGTAACTTCACTAGTCGGTTTATCATTACAGTGATTCACCAAACCGTAAAGAACTGAGCAGAGTTTTCTCATTTGTACAGCCCCTGAAGAAGGGCACTCCGCCCGAAATGCATTGGGCATAAACAAACGTCTGTTTATTGTCAATTGTTGTTATGAAGCAATAATAACGACTATCACCAAGAAAGTTTATGGCAACATCGAAAAATGAATAACTAATTCAATAAACTGTTTGTGAAAAATTCACCAAAAAGTAAAGAAAGGTTTTACAATTCTTTCCGAGAGCATGTGGGAGACGCCCCTCTTTTCCAGAGGACAGCGCTTTTTTGAGTGTTTTGAATAGCGCCTGCCCCTCACTTTAGAATGATGAGCCATTGAGGTACCTCAGGTGGGCTACTTTTGTCATGGAACATGGCTGGCCTGGGACATGATGAGATAAAATGTCATTTTTTGAAGTCTTTCAATCCTCTAATTGTATGTTTACAAAATACCTGATTATATTTGCTGGTTACTTTATATTATCTTGTAATGCAATGCATTCTGAAAGGGGTCATGACAGTGGGGGGGGCGTGGCAATTCTACTTAAGAACATGGTTAATTGGAACCACAAATTTTTGTTCATCTTTCGAATTTATGTCCTTGCTTGAAACTGACTTTCCATGATGTGAGAGGCTGTCCTTCCTTTTCCCTTTAAGCAAATATGTATATTCCATCTCACCAACTGGTGAGTTCACTCTTCACTTTTGTCTATGACATAAGTATTAGAGAAGATTGCCACCTGGTAATAATCATGGGCGATCTAAATGCAAAGGTGTCTAATTCTGCATCCTTGACCTTTGCTAATGTTGTAAAAGAAGAAGGTTGGTCTATACCGAAGATTTTGCTCCCAGGAAAAATTAGAATAGATAAGAGTGGCTTCCAATTACTTGAAATTCTGGGAAAATATGATTTGGACATCTTAAATGGGATATCCTCAGCAGGCAGATCCACCTCCTATATCTTTCAGTCAACTTCCAAGCAGAGTCTACTTGATTATGTGATAGTTTCCTTTCAAATGTTTGGGGCCTGTGAGAAATTTACTATTACTGTACTTTCAACTGATATGAGTGACCACAGCTTAGTTGGTACAACTGTGGCCTTTAATCTTCAGGAATTCGTTCCTGGGACTCCATCCCTGGGCAAGATCGGCTTTAATAAGTCGAATGGTCATACCTTTTCGACAGCTAAGTATATTGCGACCTTAAGTTTTAAGATTAATGGAGTCTGTGCTAGCCTTAAGGAGTCTGTATGGGATGACCCCATATCTCTTTATGAATCCCATATGGATGATTTTCGTAAATTAAGCTCTAGGGTTGAATCCCCCGGCAGCTGAAAAAGTCTAACCCTAAAATGAAGGTATTAAAAAAGGAAATAAACTCCTTTATAAGGAAACAGCACTTGTTGTTTTCTTTGATAAGAAAGCATGAAATTGACTGTATTAAGTGTGTAAGATGTTGATTCAAAGCGCAAGAGTGCAGGAGAGATTGTGATCTTAAATGGATCAATTTAAGGGAGGCCGCAAACTCTAGGGATTCAATGAAATATTGGTGCTTGGTTGCTGAATATTGTGACTCTATGGTGACTACACATGCAATTCCTATCCTAGAAATTGTCTGGGTGGGATATATTACACATCTCTATTCTAGTAATACTGAGGCAGTTGACCCTGTTGCCCTTTGTGCAGATGAAGAGATGCTCGTACTGTATGGTGCTCCTTCAGTAGGTGAAATTTTGGGTTTCATAAAGAATGCTAGAACGTCTGGTGCCATGGGGCCCAACGAGGTTCCTATTGAGGTTATTAAAAAGGAGGATGTATCATGGGGATCCTTTCTTGGCCTAATGTTTGATTATTGCTATCATTTTGGCAAAATATCTTCATCTTGTAGGGGCAGTGTTAATGTCCCGCTGTATAAAAAGGGTCCCAAAATTTCCCCGACAAGCTTTAGACAGATTGCACTGTTGGATGCGACTGGTAAACTCTTTTCCAGGGGTGTACTTAGCCATTTACAACAATGGGCCCAAGAACACAACATAATTCCTCGGAAACAAGCTGGCTTTTGGAGGAATCATGGTACTCTTGATAATACAGCTGTCCTCTAAGTGATAACTGAAAAATACTCACTTTCTCTGGGTATCCCTGTGTATACGGCGTTCATTGATTTCTCCACGGCGTTTGACCGATTTGATAGCCAAACACTGTGGAGAAAGCTCTCTTCTATGGGTGTCCTGCACCATTGTCTAATGCTCATTATCGAATTACACTCTAATACCTGGTGTAAATATTCATGGTAGGGACGCAGGGCCTATCTCGTAAGGGCAAAATGCAAAACCGTCTAAAGCAGGGCTGTTTGCTGGCTCCCCTGTTGTTCTCCCTATACATTTATGATCTTCCTGGTACCTTAAGTCAGGGGAAAGGCGATCCCCAAAAAATTGGTACAATGTCCATTAGTACTTTATTGTATGCCGACGATGTGGCCATAATGTATCTAACCCCTATTAGCTTACAAAGTCTCCTCACTGCCCTGACAAAGTATGCAGAAGCCCACTTCTTGAAAATAAATATCTCTAAAAGTAAAATATTGATCTTCCTTATGAATAGTATAAGAACGAGGACAAAGTTCAATTGGTATCTAGGCAAAAATAAACTAGCAAAGGTGGACTTGCATCTTTATCTCGGGATGGTCTTTTTAGTAGTGGGCAGGATAATGATCACATAAATCTTTGTTCTAGCACTGCCCTCTCCCAGGCAAACACCCTCAAAAGATTAAAAAAAATGTGTGAGAGATGCCATTTTGGGCATGTCCTGTCAGTTTATAGGGTTAAAATTCCTCCTTCATTATGCTACGCATGTGAAGTGTTGGAGATGAGTCTTCGGCACTTTTTGAGGGAATTGACGGACACATTTTCAGCCAGATTAATAATCTGAACACACTTGCAGCCCCTCAGTTTGGTATATTGTCTTCCTATTCTTTCTCTTTGGCCACTGTTTTGAGGTGGGGAAACTCACTCTTGATCGGAGAGGAGGGAACACTGCAATCAGCCCTGATGTTTGAAGCTTTTTCTCTCCAAAAAGAAAAGAGTGCTTTCTATAGGTCCTTTGAGTGGGCTACAGAATTTCTGGGGCTAAATTTGAATATAGACTCTTTTATGCCCAAATCCACTTTAAAGAGCTATATGAAAAACACTCTGCTCCAAATAGGTCAAGACACGACCCTATGCCAGTCAAGCCAGCATAAGCAGATGTTCCAGGAGGGCAATTTGAGGGAAAAAAACTCAGCCTTATTTAATCTGGAATCTGGCTCATGGTGTCAGAAGGCTGATTCTCTTTTTGCACATGGATTTGCTCCCCTTATGTGTCATCATTGGTATCTGGGTTAAATCTCAAAAAAGGAGAGAATGTGCACATTTTCTCAGATACATATTCAAGATCTTAACCATGTAATCTTTGTTTGCCCTGCGTTATAGAGTGCATGACATCTCTTTCTAAGGCCACTGTTTCTCATATATAACATGCACTCTGCTCTGGAGGCTCGCAAGTGTTTAATTATTCCACCTATTTAAATGACTTGTAGTAAGATCTACCAATTCCTCAAATATTTTTTAAACATGTATTAGTGGTTCTGGCTGTATTATTAGCTGGTCTGTATTGCACAATGCATGTTGTCTCTTTCCTAGGTTTTTGTTTTTTAGACATCTATGGATCTGATCTCTTCATTGCATCTGTAAGATCTTAGACATGCAATATTTGCACAACTTATGTTGCATTCTGCACGATGTCACTTTTTAAGGACACTGTTGCACAGTGCATAATACACATTGCCTATTTTCTAGGCCTTTGTTAGTTTTTTAGACATCTATGGACTTGTTTTTTCCGCTGCATATATAAGATCTTAAACATGCAATATTTGTACATCTTATGTTGCACCATCCACGATATCATTTTTTAAAGCCACTGTTTTCCTGTAAATATAAAATACGATCTGTATTGGAGGTCTACAAAGGAACGAAGTGTCTATTTATTGAAATGGTCTGTAATTAGCTCTCTGAACTGCCCTTGAGGTTTATTTTTTCACCTCAGATATGCATTGATACTTGCTTGGTTTGTGAAGAACAATGCACAGCGTCACTTTCAAAGGCCATGGTATATTTAGATGTTCATTGTTTTGTATAAGAGGTTCGGAAATGTTTAATGTCTCTTCTTACTGAAATGATTTGTGACAAGTCTCTTATTTTAATTATTTTTCTTTTTTTTGTTTGTTTTCTTATAAATATATTAATGAATATGGTTGTTTGAACTTTTATATTGTTAAGTCATATTTTATAATGTTGGATCTTATGATGTATTATGATTTTCAGTTTTTTATTGCTATTATTGTATAATGTTGACCTTCTTTGGAGTTCCTTATCATAATAAATTTGACTTGAAGATCACAGTAGAGATAAATAGAAGACTACTGCAAGGCTGTGTATTTTCGTACCATTTCTCTATTCCTATATCCCGTTTTTAAATGTAACATAACATTTTAATTCTATTTGTATCATTTAGGTATCATAAGGGATATTTTCTTGTTAATCATGTTTCCACATTCCAACATCATTATTCAACTAAGGGCCAAAAGTATATTTTCATCATTTCATCAGTGATTTTCATCAGAGTTTCTCCTTTTTGAAAAAAGGTTTTGTGACATAATTTTCACCAAATATGTGTTATTACAGATTGTCTTAACAGACTTTATAGTAAATTTCAGACAACAACTAGGGTGCATGTCCATAATGATCATAAACAGATAATGTAAGATAAGCCAGCAAATTAATAGGGAGAGCCAAGCCAAGGGTCTTCCTTGGCTCTAAGAGCCATAGCACAAGCTGAGCCGTAAAAATATTTAGATTGTAAAACGTGCAACAAATATCATGGAAACAGATGATAAAGAGGCTACAAAATGTAAAAAAGTGTATTTCTTTAACTTGCTGAAGCGGTTCACTTTAGAGCATTTGACTGTATCACTACATTTTGTAGCATTTTTTTTTAGAAGTGATAGATTCTAAACAAGCTTAGAAACATTCATGACCCCCTGCCCGCCCTAATGATGCTGCCATTAGTGAACCAAGAAGCAAGTCAGTTGTCATGTGCACCTCTAGGTGGCCTAGATTGTTGTTACAGATGAAGCAATATTAAAGTTTCTTAAAGCGTTTTATATAGTACACTTCCTGAACTTATGCATTTCAAGGTGGTCCCATAAGTGACGACTAAAGAAAAGGAGACTGTGTGAAATAAGGCAATTGCCTAGGATCACACACTTTTGTCTAATAGGGAAGCTTGGGTTGACCCCAAGTTCCTAGTTGTGTAATTCAGCCTCTAGATTTGTATCTCTCGCTCCTGTTTTATACAAAGGTTGATACTTTGTCTTTAATTATTTTAGGAAAAAGGTAAGTACTCAGTGTTAAATATTCACAGTATTTAAGTTAAAAAAGAAGTCTTTCTAGCAAATAGTGACGAAGGTAAAGGGGGGGAGGATGGACGGGGGGAGGGGGGCGCAACCAAAACCACATGAAGACTCGAACCGTTCTTGGCATGAGAGACCAAGAGGGCCGAGATCTGAGCCAGAGGCCGCGATCTGAGCCAGAGGCAGCGATCTGAGCCAGAGGCAGCGATCTGAGCCAGAGGCAGCGATCTGAGCCAGAGGCAGCGATCTGAGCCAGAGGCCGAGATCTGAGCCAGAGGCCGAGATCTGAGCCAGAGGCCGAGATCTGCGCGATCTGAGCCAGATGCAGCGATCAGAGGCAGCGATCTGAGCCAGAGGCAGCGATCTGAGCCAGAGGCCGCGATCTGAGCCAGAGGCCGCGATCTGAGCCAGAGGCCGAGATCTGCGCGATCTGAGCCAGAGGCAGCGATCTGAGCCAGAGGCCGCGATCTGAGCCAGAGGCCGAGATCTGCGCGATCTGAGCCAGAGGCAGCGATCTGAGCCAGAGGCCGCGATCCGTGCCAGAGGCCGCGATCTGAGCCAGAGGCCGAGATCTGAGCCAGAGGCCGAGATCTGAGCCAGAGGCCGAGATCTGGCAGTGCCCGTCGTCCTCCATAGAGATGTGCTTTATTTCCGAAAACATTACACCATCATCGGAATTAGACAAGTTTCCTGCAGAAGCTAGAGTACGCAAGGATACTCGAGAAACCAAGGAAACTCAAAATGCTGCACGAAAATGGCTCGTGGAACTGGTTTAAAAACATCAATTGCACGGGGCTTCGACAGAATAAAAGTGCCCCTCGCTAGGTGCTGTCGGGCAGTTGCATTGGGCTGAAACACTGAGCGTGCCACTGGTTAATTGCCTAATATTTTACTGGAGTCTGAGGCCGACGCTGGGAGATGAGTCTGGGGCGCCTGTCACGGAGCACTCCGCGGCTCCAAGGTAAAACCTGCTTTCACAAGGGATTTCTGAACGTTTAATGGGGATAAGATGGTGCGTTTAATGCAGAATGGATTTTATTGTGCGGTGCGATAGGGAGTCTGCCTCGGGTCTAGTGTGCTGCGGTAGAAATCTTTAGGAAGAAATAGGACAAAAACCATGGCAACCGTCGGAGATGTACAGCATCTGTTATCTGAGATGGAGCAGTGTAGGTCCAGGCTTTCCTGGGCTCTTTGCTCTGCTTCTCTACCTTTGTCTGCATGCATCTTTTATGGGCGGGATAGATACTGTCTCTGTAAACTGGAGCCTATTACACGAGTCTGGGTGTGCAAATATTGCTTCAGAGCTATGGAAGACGGCGATCTCGGCCGTCTCTCGATAACACACTAACTGGGAGGCTTCTGAGAGGGACACGTTGTTTTTCACTCCAGGCGCAGCGCACAAACCGAGCATCACTGAATCCCTCACAGGCTAACGCTACCAAAGTGGTACGTACCAAAGGTGCACAAAACGTACAAACATGCTCAGACACAAGGTGTGCTCCTGGACATCTCTTCTTTCCTCCAATGAAAGAGATTCTCTGGATTCATATATGTACAATACATTTATAATCTACTCTGTATTATTAGGACAACAATAGGCAGCTTTGTTCTTTACAAACCTATTTAAGCTAGAGTTGGGATTTAGAATGTGTGAGTAGGTGCAAATAGATTCCTGTGTGGGCCTAAAACAATTCAATAAATATACATGCTACCATTAATATATTCTTATGAGCAAATAAATGCATGCTGTCAGAAAAAGAAAATTCAGAAGTAAAACAGGTCCGTGCACTATTTCATCCCGCCATTGTTTGAAAGGCAGTTGTAGTTTAACTGTGTGAGCTTCTACTCACACTCGAATTATATTGGCTGCTGATCATTCGACTGGGCCAATTCAAGCCCTGGTCTTAGCCCCCACTTCAGCCCTCACGTCCGGACTTTGTCCCCCTTGTCCTTTACCTCCCCATTTCATTTGCCACTTAATATCTCCTTCCATGCAGCCAATCCGGGTATCCAGGCAGAGGGTGCAGGAATTAAAGGTCTCTTATAGTGCCTTCTCTGTCTGGCCCTCTTAGTACTGGGAGGAGCCCTAATTATAGCAAACACAAGGAGATGATGGACGGAGCGTTGGATCTTTTCAGACACTCACCCCAGTCACAGATCTGGGTTGGATCCATCATCGTTCTTTAGCTCACTTCGCCACCCCAGTTCAGACCCAGCAGGAGCCCTAATCATACCTGTTAATGCTCCCTCCTGCCTCTACCCCTGCCACTCAGTATCACATTCCCTGATATAACTGCTTTCTGTCCACAAGATTGTTTATCCAGGTGGGAGCCCACAGAACCTGTAATAGTGGAATGTGGTAATGCTCTTGGGTTCCAACATCTCAGCTCGTAGTTGGAGTGCACAGTTACTATTTAGTGTAGAATCTGCTGATTTCCTCGCTGGAAATGACAGGCCCTCCTAAGATTGGGGTCTGTTCATTTCCTTGGGTTACAATCTGGGTATTCGCGGCTGTGTTGCACGGAGCTTGTAAGACAGAGGACTGGTTGATTTCATTGGGCTACAGCGTTTCCCCTCCTAAAGGGACACCATAGGCCATTTTGAAAATGTTGTTTGTTGTTGTTGCATCTTGACCTGCTTGGGAGCGTCTCGTGCTCCTTTTCAGCTGTCCCCCTTTGCTCCTTGAGACATCCCATTATCTCTCCACACTTGCTGGTAAGATGCAAGAGCTCTCTGTGAAATATAATTGTAGCGGCCGGCCGATATATTCAGTGCTATGAGTGAGATTGGAGTCTACATGAGGGTCCAGTAGTACCTTATGCTGGGCAACATATTAGCAGTATTACTCTTGGGTGGTGTGGCACTACTGTCTCTCACTATGAGTTGCATTTGAGCTGCTCCCAGATGAACCTAAAAAGTTATACATTACCAGTGTTGGCCTATGGACCCTTGTTAGAAATGGGATTTCTGGTTGGCTAAGGCTTGCGCCAAAGCCAGGCAGAAACCGCCACTCTAGTCAGGGCAAGGGAGTTACACACCCAAGATAACCCCTGCTCACCCCCTTGGTAGCTTGGCACGAGCAGTCAGGCCTATCCCGGAGGCAATGTGTAAAGCGTTTGCGCAACACACACATACAGCAGCAACACACTAGGCACACTACAAAAGGTACTCCACACAAGGTTATATAAAAAATAGCCTTTGTATTATCATAAAACACATTAGAGACGTAATCACATATTTACACTGTGCCAACTGGCACGGGCAATATTCACAGGGGAATTATATACAGGACCAGGCCAATCGGGCCACGGTCAGAACCATCAGACCAGGTAAGTGAATGCAAATATAAAACACAACCAGTAACTACTGGTACTATAATGCCCCAAGCATTATACTATTAGCATTAGACATAAACCCACATTAGGCCCAAAACTCATTAGCATAAACACATTACGCAAAGGGCCTCACCTGCATAAACACATTATGCAATAACCTCAAGACATCATAACATGACATTAGGCAATAAATCACATTAGGCCCAAACCTCATTAGCATAAACACATTACGCAATGGGCCTAAATCATTCTTGGCAACATTCAGAGTAGGCATAAGTATATTACGCAATCCTGTAGAGCCTGGCGCTCTACCAATGTCACCAACCTGCCCCCAGGCCAACTGGCCTTCCACAGGGGCTCAAATGCCCAATGTCCCACTGTCAGGGCGCTAAGCTGCCACTGCAGTGAAGTCAAGGGTGCGCAAACCTAAACGTTGCAGCTGGCACTAATTGCTGCGCAGCTGTAAAAGTACTGGGGCCGAGGAGTGCATCTCACTCCTGTCTCCCTAACAAAATGCCCCCAAGAACTAACAGCCTAAACATTGCAGCTGCCCACTACTTGCTGGGCAGCTGGGAACATCACTGGCACTCACTGTGCCGCCTGAGCCCCTCTCTGGGACTCTTCTAGAAACAAATGCCCCCAGAACGTTGCAGTTGCCCACTGTCAAGCGGGGCAACTGTAAAGAAATGGCCACGAAACCACGGGCACCACTGTACCCTCTCTTGTCCTCCCTTAGGGACTTCTGATTCACTTATGGCCAACGTTGGAGCGGCCCTCTGGCAGGCGGGGCCGCTCGGATACTGTGCTTCGATCGGGACACACAAAGGAGGGCCCCCACCACTCACCGGGCTCTCTGGAGGCTGGACTCTCTGCCTCCTCTGGTCTCCTCACGGGCCTCAGGACCACGTTGGAGTGGCCCGCTGCCAGACGGCGCAGCTCTGACTCTGTGCCCCACGGGCACCACAATACCCAAGAGCCGTCGCCCCCACGGAGCCCTACTGACCGGCTCTGGTCGGGGGAGGCTCTCTCTTTGCGTGTGCTCCTCTTCGCCCGGTGCCCCTCCTGGGACCGGGACTTCACTGTGGAGCCTGGAGGCTCGTCACTTCTCTCTTCCCCCGGGCCCCCTCCTGGGACCCGGGACTTCGCAGGACTTCTCCTCCGGTCTCCTCAGCAGTGCGGGCGGGGCTCTCTCCACTCACGGGAGCCCCGCTCTTCTGCCGACCATGGCTTCCTCGGGACTTCCCTCAGGCCTCACGAGGCCACGCCCACGTCCCAACAAGGGTTGCCTGACTTCCGGGTCGCATTTTGCAGCGGCCCGGCAACGTTTCAAAAGCGGCTCGGGCTGCGGCGGTGATTCTTCTTTATCGGCAAAATGAGGGGTGGGCTCCCTCGCAACCAAAATCACCACGCAGGGTGGGCACCTGCACTTGAGATCTCATAAGCGGGGTGGGCACCCGCCGTCTTGAGCATCACGGGGGAATCCCTCGCATCGGGATTCCCTCCAACGAGGCGAACAGCATCGCGCTGCGCAGCCCACGCTCCTCCTCAGATGGGCAATTAAAGGATAGCGCTTCCAGGCGCTAGATGAAGCCAAAGTCCTGGGGCAAGGAGAATAAAGCAAATGGTCCCAAGAGTCCTTTAGGCATCAAGGAGGCAATGCAGGGCCCAGGGAGGCAAGCCCTCATGGCAGCCCCCCCCCCCGGGCCCCAGCAGCAGCATGCCCCAGCAGGAACAGCACCCAAGAACTGAACATCTTTCTGGGGTCACAGCCCCTATTTTTATACCCTAAATCCCTTTGTGTCACAGCACAGGGCTTGGGGATAAACCAGACGCAACCGCTTTGGGGGAGCTTTGGAGCACTTTGTTTTGCTCAGCTCCTCTCTCCTTTGTCAGGTGGGGGCTCAGTGATTAGACGCACCACAGGGGGCGGAGCCAGCATTGTGGAGGGAAGGCACAGTCCTATTCAGGTCCCAGGTGCAACTCCTCCCTCCCATCTACATGCAGATCTCCCTATTCAGCCCTGCGCTGACTCACCCTGCCCCTCCTGGAGCCACACACACCTCCCAGCCCCTGTCACTCACAAGCCAGACATGCAATTCACATCAGGCAGGCAGACACAGAGCACACATAAATGCCAACTTCCAAAAGTGGCATTTGTACACCATTCACAATAAATCTGCGCACACCATTGCGCAGCATTTATTCTCACAAATTCATACATACCAGACTTGACCACACTGCTCCTCTCATACCAGGAATTACCATGGACACACTTATCCCCCATGCATTCCTATGGGAGAGCAGGCCAATCTCACCACAAGTACACTGAGAGCGCACGCACTTTCCACTGGACCACAGTGCGAAAGTGCTCAGAGGCCTAAAATCACCACCACCCGGTTACAGACAAGGCAAAAAGTTTAGGGGTGAACCTGCCAAAAAGGGCCAAGTCCAACAACCCTCAATAGGTTGCTTACTCCTAGTGATCCACTAGAGCATTTTTACCCTTGGTTGGAACCCAGCTACTCTCCCTTAAGCTGCCCATTCCCACAACTAGGTGAATCCTTACATGCTCCCATCCTCATTGAACATCCCTTTAGATCAGACCACAAACCAGCTCCAGGTCACCATGAACAATCTAGGGTGAGCTTCTCACACTGTTAACATAATAGAGGTAAGATAAGAATGCTATGTATATGGAAATGCAACTACCCTCTATATCCCCTACTCTCCCACATCACTCTTCTTCATGTCATAATGATGTTTGTATGTTTAGAATGGTAGTGATAAATCATGCTTACTGGTGTAGTTGGATTTTCCATTACTATTTTAAAAATGCCACTTTTAGAAAGTGGGCATTTCTCTGTGCTTATAACTCTAGAGTTTGCAGCCTGATTCCAATCCACATCTAAGGCACAGTGACAGCTACACTTTGTGCATACTTTCCAGACAGCCACCACACAGGAAGGGCTGGGTGTGACATGAGGCATCTGCATCCATTTGCATACCGATAGTCTTCCTGGGCTGAGGGAAAAGGGAGGCAGGGCGCACTTACATTTGTATAGACTGTGTCCTGCCCTCACACAAAGGGCTGAGGTATCCCCTACTGATGTCTGGGGCCAGGGCAGGGGTTGTAAGGGGTGTGTTACACTTGAAAAGTTTTATTTGAAGTTTCCCCTTGAACAAAGACATTTTGGAGTATATGTACAGGGTCTCTGACCCCATGTTTTCAGAGCACTTTTGGAACTCGGACTGAACCTGTGTTAGAAGGACTGCTGTGCTGCACAAAGGACTCATCTGGACTGCTCTTCTGCTGTTGCCCCTCTGCCTGCTACTTGCTGAGTGGCCTAAAGGACTCACTGGATTTCTTTTATGCTTGTTGCCCTGCTGCTCCCTGACTTTGGGTGCACTCAACTCTGCTGTGGTGCCAGGAAGAATCACCATTGAGCTACCTAATTCAGTGTGCTGGCTTGTCTGCCCGTTCTTCACCACAAGGGTGTGCAGAGTGCTGCCCAAGATTCTGCTCATTAGCGTGTGTTGGAGTGCTCTATTTTTTAACCTAGAATAGGTGATCCAGGCTCCTGTTGCCTTCTTGCTCAAAGCGTGCTGTGAGCCTCCCTGCCCGATCATGTGAGCTTTACTCTATTCGGAGGCCGTTCTGCGCTCTATGCCAACATGTGTGGGCCGATCCTACCTCTTGATCCTGCCTCTTGTGACAAGCACTTGAAGGACTTGTGTTCCTGCCTTCACAATACTAGTTTGTGTGCACTGAACCCCCTGGACACGAAGGAGAATAGCTGGGTTCACTGACGCTCCGCTGTGTAGATTGTGAACCTCGCTGAGCACGCTCGCTCTCTGAATGCTGAATGGCAGGGCTTTAAGTGAGCCGGGTCTTGCCGGTGCTGAGCACCAGCAGTTTTAAAAAGCAGGTGCTGAAACGGGTCCCTATCAGGCTCTTCATTTTTGCCCACATCCTCAGGATGAAAAAATAAATCTGAACTCTGCAGTAGTATCACCCTTCACTGCCTTTGTTGTAATTTCAAAGAGACTCACAGTCTCACCATTTCAGAACATGAGCATTTTTAATATGCTATGCAACGAAGCCATAGTTGTTGCTTATTTATCTTATGCAACTAACAACCGCTTCCCAAGCCAATAGTACTGGCTTGTTGTATGTGTAATGTAACTTGTTGCATTATATATCTGGATGCCTTGACAGAAGTAGCAAAATGCCAGCCGGGCGGCACGCCATGATAAGCACTGTTTTTCAGCTTAGGTGTTTTTAAGCCACGCCTTTAATTACATTGACCACGCCTCTTTTTTTATAGCCAAGCATTTAGATTGTCCCTCTTGGATGGATGCTCGTTGTTAGAAATGGGCTTCTGGTTGGCTAAAGTATGCACCTAAGCCAGGCAGAATCCATCACTCTAGTTAGGGCAAGTCATATAGACACTAAAGATAACCTGTGCTCACCCTCTGGTAGCTTGGCACAAAGCAGGCAGGCTTGTCCTAAGAGGCAATGTGTAAAGTATTTGTGCACCACACATCCACAGTAACACAATGAAAACACCACAAGAAGACTCCACACAGGTTTAGAAAAATAGTAGATATTTATCTAGTAAGTGTAAGAGCAAAGCAACAAAAATCCAATCAACAGATTAAGAGTTATTCAATTTTAAGTCTATCATAGTAGTGCTTTCAATATCAGCTGGGTTTGTTTTAGAGCGTTTACGGTAATTTAACAAGATCCCCACAAGCACTGTTTCAACGGTATAGTCTGGGGCAGTTTCACAGTGACCTCAAAGAGAGCAGGAGGCAAATTGGAATTTCCCCCAAACTACGAGTAGTCGAATCCAGGTAAACAAAACACCTGACGTGTACTCGGCTGCATGAGGTGCAGCGAAATATGGCAAGGACCGCCCGGGTCTGATAGTTGGTCGAATAAAATGAAACTGCATCGGGCTGCGAGGAGAGCAGTGCAGCCTCCAAGACCTCTCGGGTCAGGTTAAAATCAAGAAAGAAAAGTCCTTAGCTGCAGGAGTGTAGTGCGATCCACATCTGGGCCCCCAACACTCCCAGTACCTTAATGATTGAGCTGTCAGTGTCCCTAATGGGCTCTGGGGCTTGCTGCCGACTCCGGCAGAGGCCGTGGGATCCATATTGTTGAGCTGGGGGAGGAGCACGTTGCTCGTCTTCCTCTGAAGGCGTGCAGGAAAAGTGGAGATAGGGGAACCACCAAGGAAGGTTCCACTTTGGTCAAATGGTGCAAGGGGTTACACTCAGACGCCTTGCTTAATTTGCAGAAATAGTACTTAGATCCAAAACACATGCTGGCAGTGGAGTGCGTGCTGTCCAGTTATGTTACTCAAAACACGCTTTGGCAATGAAATGCTTGCTGTACAGGACGGGCTCTATACTACCAGGGTGGTGCGAGAGGGGTGCAGAAAGCAAGGACTTTGCTAGCTGTGGGACTTCGTGAAAGAACATGTGGAAAGCCAACACGCCCTTGGAGTCACTCTGAGGGAATCCTTAGTTCTTGTAGCAGTGCAAAGGTCAGCAGGCAGCAGGGCAGCTCAATCAGACAGAGCAGCATTTCCTTGAAACAGTCAGCACAGCAAGGTGGCAATCCTTCAGCACAGCAGCCTTTACTCCAGCATAGCTTCTTCCAGGTCCAATAGTGTACTGATTTGATAGGGCCAAAGCCCTTATACTTATACTCAAAAGTGCCTTTGATGTAGAGGGTGATTTCAAAAGAGCCTTCTGAAGTGCACAATCATCCCCTTCAGCACAGCCCTGGCTCCAGACTACCAGTAGGGGGTACAGCAGTCCTTTGTGTGAGAGCAGGACACAGCCTATTCAGATTGTCAGTGTGAACCACCTCTCCTGCTCCCTGCCCAGGAAAACGATCAGTATGTAGATGAATGCAGATGTATCCTCTATCACAACCAGCCCTTTCTGTGTGGTGGCTGTTTAGAGCTTACGCACAAAGTGTAGCTGTCACCCATGCCAGACATGTATTGGAGGCAGGCTGCAGAGCAAAGTTAAGAGCAGAAAAATGTCCTCTTTCTAAAAGTGCCATTAATAAAATAGTGCTGTTAAATCCATCTTTACCATTAAAGAGGAGTTATCATGACTATTCCAACCATGCCAAACACAATGAGGCTAGGAGTGGGCCTCACAGTAGTAACAATCAAATCTAGCTGTTTGTCACTGCCAGAACATGTAAAAGAGAAAATGACATGTTGTTAGAAATGGGGGTCTCTCGTTGGCAGAGGTAGGTACCTTTGTCCAAATAGGGACTCTTCTTCCTAGTCAGGATAAGGGAGTTACACTCCTAAAATAACCCCTGCTCACCCCCTTGGTAGCTTGGCACGAGCAGTCAGGCTTATCTTAGAGGCAGTGTGTAAAGCATTTGCACATAACCAACAGTAATACAGTGTAAGCACTACAAAAGGACACCACACCAGTTTAGAAAAATATCCAATATTTTTATATACTTAAGACAAGACCAAAACAATAAAAATCCACAAAACAGTACTTAGAAATCTTCAGTTATCAAAATAACCTTGAAAAACAGTTCCTTGAAGTCGATAGCTCCCTCTGGGGCTGTCACGGCATCATGAACAAAAAAATCCAAACAGTTCTGGCTGACCGCGGCCAGCTACGGTTTCGGGAAGACCCGCAAAACAGTACCTTTAGAAATGCAGGGCGTCGGCGACCTCTCGTTGAGCTTCCGAAAGCACGGCGTCCGCAGGCGACGGTTCCAGAAGTCGGTGCAGGAGTCGCCGGGCCCTTGAAGTCACACGCGTTGCAGGTTGAACTCCTCGCGGTTGAAGTTAGGAGTGCTGGCGTCGGGTGCTGCAGTGCGAAGTGCAGCGTGCGATGCCCTCAGGTCGCGGTGCGAACAGCGGCTCGGTGGCGGCGTCAGATGGCGTCGTCGGTGTGACCAGGGTCGCGGTGCGAAGTGATGCGGTGCTCGTCGCGGTGCAGGCAGGTCACGGTGCAAGCAGCGGCGTCATCGTTGCTGAAGCGTTGTCGTCGGCTGATGAACTGGAGTCCATGGCACCGGTGTCGGTAGGCCAAGGCTGCAGTGCGGGATGAGGGCGGTGCGTCGTGTAACTTTACGGGCGGGGCCCTCGAACCACGGTGCAAGCAGCGGCGTCAATTTCGGCGTGGAGCGTGGTCATCGGGGATACCAAGGCGGCGTCGTGAAGCGAGGCGATGCGGAGTGCGGTGCCCACAGGTCGCAGTGCGAGCAGCAGGTCGGTGGCGGCGTCAGCAGGCATCATCGGTGAGACCAGGGTCGCAGTGCGGCATTGCAGCAGTGCCCTCTGCCGTGCCTTCAGGAGACGGAGTCGGCAGCGGCGTCATAGACGGCATCGGGTTGCTTTTTCTTCTTGTTACAGCACAAAACACACAGTTCCCAGTGCTGAGGGCAGAAGAACTTGAAGTCTTTGCTGTTCCTGAGACTTCTTGAACAGGGGGCAAGCTCTACCTCAAGCCCTTGGAGAAACTCACAAAAATAGATTGCAGAAAGTTCAGTCAAGTCCTTTCACTGCCCAAGACAGAAGCAGCCACTGCAGGCCAATACAGCAAAGCACTCAGCAAAGTGGTAGTTCCTCCTCACAGCTTCTCCAGCTCTTCTTCTTGGCAGTCTTCTTTGTCCACAAGAGTTCTAAAGTTCTGGGGTTTGGGCCCCACTTTTTATAGCTCAAAATCCTTTGTCCTCTCAGGCAGAGAGTGTCTGTGCCCAGTCAGAACCAGTTCTGCCCTCTCTGGTGTGGCTTCCTGGCAGGAGGTGGAGACAGCATTGTCAGAGGCAGACCAGGCCCATTCAGGTGAAAGGAAATCTCCTCCCCCTACTCTAAATGCAGCCCAGGTCTATTCAGCCCTTTCCTGACCCACCATAGACTATCTGGAGCCACGGCCCCTCTCCAGCCCCTGTCATCCAAAACCCAGACAGTCAATCCACAAACCCAGCAGAGGCCGACTGGATGGCTGATCAAGAAAATACCTACTTTCTAAAAGTGGTATTTTTAAACACAGAATGTAAAAATCACCTTTTCTAAAAGATGCATCTTTAGATTCTGAGTTCAGGCATACTAAACTTTATTTTTCTACCTAGTTCCCAGGGCCAGTTATGTTTATAAGATGTTATAAACAAACTCCCCATTCTGTCCTATCGGAACAGGTAGCCTTGCAATAGTGAAAGACGAAATTGGCAGTAATTCACTATCAGGAGTTGCCACACACACCAGGGCATGCCTTACCTTTCACATACACTGCACCCTGCCCACAGGGGTACCTTGGGCCTACCTTAGGAGTGACTGACATGTAAGAAAAGGGAAGGTTAGGGCCTGGCAAGTGGGTACACTTGCCAAGTCGACAAGGCAGTCTCAGACTGCACACAGGCTCTGCAATGGAAGGCCAGATTTACATTTACAGGCTGCTTGTGTGGGTGGCACAATCCAGTGCTGCAGCCCACTAGCAGCATTTGATTTACAGGCCCTGGTACACTCAGTGCACTTTAGTAGGGACTGACAAGTAAATCAAATATGCCAATCATGGAAACACCAATCCATAACACAGTTTACAACAGGAGCACTTGCACTTTACCACTCATCAGCAGTGAGAAAAGTGCGCAGAGACACTAAGCCAGCAAAAACAGAATCAAAACCGGGAGGTCAGAAAGCAAAAACTCAGGGGAAACACGCCAAAAGATGCCAAGTCTAACACATGTCCCCTCCAGCTGAAAGTAGGGAGAACTACCCAACCTCCTGGGAGTTCTCTTCACTAAGGCGGAAGAACCTGGACAGACCATCTGCTTTGGCGTGTTCTGTGCCAGGGCGGTGTTCCACCATAAAGTCCATTCCCTGTAGGGAGATGGACCACCTCAGCAGTTTTGGATTCTCACCCCTCATTTGCATCAACCATCTGAGGGGCCTGTGGTCTGTCTGAACCCGGAAGTGAGTCCCAAACAGGTAGGGCCTCAGCTTCTTCAGTACCCAGACCACAGTGAAAGCTTCCCTTTCTATGGCACTCCACCTCTGTTCCCTGGGGAGTAGTCTCCTGCTAAGGAAGACTACAGGCTGGTCTAGGCCCTCTTCGTTCAGTTGTGAGAGCACTGCTCCCACACCATGCTTGGAAGAGTCGGTCTGCACAACAAATTCCTTGGAGAAGTCGGGTGCCTTGAGCACGGGCGCCGTGCACATGGCGGCCTTCAGGGCATCAAAAGCCTTCTGGCAGGACTCAGTCCAGATCACCTTCTTGGGCTGCTTCCTAGAAGTCAGCTCTGTTAAGGGGGCAACAATGGTGCCATAGCCCTTAACAAACCTCCTGTAGTACCCGATGAGACCTAAAAAGGCTCTCACCTCTGTCTGAGTCTTGGGGGGCTCCCAAGCCAGAATGGTGTCAATCTTGAGCTGTAGGGGCGCCACCTGGCCGCTTTCTACCTGGTGTCCCAAGTACACCACAGAACCTTGCCCGATCTGGCACTTACTAGCCTTGATCATGAGGCCTGCCCTCTGCAGAGCCCTCAACACTTCCCTGAGGTGCTGCAAGTGTTCTTCCCAGCTGGAACTGAACACTGCAATGTCATCCAGGTAGGCAGCACTGAAATCCTCCAGTCCAGCCAACACCTGGTTGACCATCCTCTGAAAGGTGGCAGGGGCAATCTTCAACACAAAAGGCATCACCCGGAACTGGTTATGTCCTTCTGGGGTTGAGAATGCTGACCTCTCCTTGGCCCCATCGGTTGAGGCAATCTGCCAGTACCCAGACGTTAAATCAAACGTGCTGAGGAACTTGGCAGCTCCCAACCGATCAATGAGCTCATCAGCTCTGGGGATGGGGTGCGCATCAGTCCTGGTGATGGCATTGAGCCCACGGTAGTCCACATAAAACCGCAGTTCTGGAGTGGGACCGGGTACAGCAGCCTTTGGGACCAAGACCACTGGGCTGGCCCAAGGACTGTTGGAGGGCTCGATCACCCCTAACGCCAACATCTTAGAGACCTCCTCTTTGATGCTGGCCCTGACCCGGTCAGTCAACCTGTAAATCTTGTGTTTTACAGGAGGGCTGTCACCAGTGTCCACGTCATGGGTACACCAGTGAGTAACACCTGGGGTCAGAGAGAACAGTGGGGCAAACTGTCCCAACAACTGGTGACAGTCGCTCTGCTGCTCTGGGGTCAGTGTAGGGGAGAGGATCACACCTTCTACTGACCCATCGTGCTCCTTGGTGGACAGGAGGTCAGGGAGAGGTTCACTCTCCTCTTCCACCCCATCATCTGTCGCCAAGAGCATGCTCACTTCGGACCACTCGAAGTGGGGCTTGAGGCGATTCACGTGCAGGACCCTCAAAGGGTTCCTTGGAGTCTGCAAATCCACCAGGTAGGTGACATCACTTTTGCGCTCCACCACCTCAAATGGTCCAGTCCACTTGTCCTGCAAGGCACAAGGTTCCACTGGGGCCATGACCCACACTTTTTGCCCAGAGTGGCATTCTGGTCATACCACTTCTTCATTTCTTCCTGGCTTGCTTCTAGGTTCACCTGACCGAGTTTCCTGAAGCGGGCAGTTTGGTTTCTGAAGGCCAGCATGTAACTAAACACATCCTGGGGAGTTTTACTGGGAGCCGCCTCCCAGCCTTCCTTCACCAAACTCAGAGGTCCTCTCACAGGGTGAACATACAGAAGATCAAAGGGACTGAACCCAAGAGACTTCTGTGGCACCTCCCTGTATGCAAAGAGAAGGCATGGCAAGAGGACGTCCCACTTATGCCTCATGGGTTCTGTTAGACCTTTAATCATGCCCTTCAAGGTCTGGTTGAATCTCTCCATCATACCGTTACCATGGGGGTGGTAAGGAGTGGTGAACTTGTAGGTTACACCACACTCCTTCCACAGGGATGTCATATACTTGGATATGAAATTGGTCCCCCTGTCAGAAACCACCTCTCTGGGGAACCCCACGTGGGAAAAGATACCCATTAGCGCCCAGCCCACCACTGGCGCCATCGTTGTCCTGAGAGGGATTGCCTCCGGGTACCGGGTGGCATGGTCCACCAAGACCAGGATGTACCTGTTGCCCATGGCTGTCTTGGGATCCAGTGGCCCCACAATGCCCATCCCTAACCTTTCAAAGGGTGTTCCAACAACTGGAAAAGGTTGGAGAGGAGCTTTGACCTTCCTCCCACTCTTACCACTTGCCTGGCAAGTTTGGCAAGACCTACATTGTCCATCCGACTAATTTCGCATTTGGGGCCAGAAGAAGTGGGTGACAAGCCTGTCAAAGGTCTTGTCCTGCCCCAAATGTCCTGCCAAAGGCACGTCATGAGCCAGACTCAGTAGGAAGGTCCTGAAGCGCTGGGGTACCACCAGCACACGGGCTGACCCAGGCTCAGCAACCTTAGGCTCACTATACAGGAGACCATTCTCCCAGTAGATCCAATGTGATCCAGACTGATCACCAGCTGCCTGGTCTGCAGCCTGCCACCACAGACCCTCCAGAGAAGGGCACTCTTTCTGCTCCCTGCAGAATTCTTCCCTGGTGGGACCCCTTTCTTGCTGCCAATGGGTCAGCTCAGAGATGTCCCCCAGTTCAGCTACCTGCTCCCCTGTAGGCAGCGGGGCGTCCCCTCAAGGTCAGCCTCCTCCCGGTCCGTGGGAACTTCAGGGCCGTTTTCCCGTGTTATATGGTTCTTAGGCACATTATCGACATTGCTAAGTTAGCATGAGCTTCGCTGCCATGATGCGGCTTTTACGCACGCTACTACATGACTTTGTTTATGCAAGACTTTGTTTGTGCCATTCACATGAGAACGGGTTGCCTTTCGCGTTCTCTGCCTTTCCTGGAGTTTAGTCTGAACACGATATGCAAGGTCGATAAACAATGCCCCTTGTTATTCTGTTCTGGTCAGTCCTTAGCACCTAGACATAACATGCTACACACAGCTGCAGTACTGAAGACTCGTGCTTTGATATTACGTTGTTGCATGTTGTTTTAACACACTTGGAGAAAGCTGTTCCATGGAGAAGAGCTCTGCTGCTCCTATGATGTAAACCTTACATCCAGGCTTTAAGGTATGGGGTCTGCTGTCAAAGCCCAGAGATCGTTCTTTTTTATAAAATAAACATCTTCTAGCCAAGGGGAGGGTGGTCAGGCCTATAGGCCCTTAGTTCCACAGTCTTTATAAAATTACTTCTCCCTTTGTATTCTATGGAATTGTAACAATGCTAACTGTGCTGAGTTTATGCATTTTGCTGCTAGTAGTGGCACGTATACTGTATTGTAGAGCACGATAGTTAAAATAAACATTTTGAACTATTTCAGTGACTCTGCTTATTCTCATTGTGGACATGTATGAGAGTGAGCGAAGGAGTACGTCTTGCTCCCACGATTCCTGAGAGAGTCGGGAGTGTTGTGGTCTGGGTTGTCTAATCATTTGTAGCTCCGCGATATTTGGAGGAGAACGAATGAGACACTATAGCTAGTCGGTTTGGGATTTTGGGTACTGATGTGGTAGGTTGGTACACCCCTATTCACTGAGGTCCTGTTTTCCTGCGCATAGTTCTGTGTATGTGCAGAATCCCTGCAACACCCGCGCCCCCTGCCCTTTCTCTTGGCAGGGACCTGGGCCACTTACTAATCCCCTCCCTTTCCTCCCGCAAGCAGCTTCCGGGTTGTCCTCAACCTGCGGGAGCCGCGAGTAAGCCGGATCACGGATCTTCTATGGCGTCCTGAATGGAATTGTCTGCACCACGGCTGCGTGAGGGTAGCGGTACGAGCCACAATTCACCAATGCCAATACGCCACCAGAACGGAGGTTTGCCCTGCTGAGGGTGAAGGTCCGCCAGGACAGGGAATCCTGTGGCGCTCTACGGACTCCTGGAGAAGGGGGAAAGGCATGGCAGGTACAATACACAACGCATTGGAGGCAGTGAAGTAGCCTGGTGCTGGCGCCGTTTGGTAGCCGTGTGGTAGCCGTGTGATAGCCTCCTAAGACAGCCTGGTGCGCACATTTTGGCTCATGATAGTTTTTCTCTTATTTGCATTCATTGACATTCGACATTCAACATTTTTGTTTAGCAGCGAGTGATAAGGGAAAGGCTTTTTTTTGGGGCTTTCTCCCTCCTTATGATAGCCAAGAGGCACGTGGTTCAGGGTGTGTGCCAGGCGTATGCTAGCAGCAGCAGCAGTTCGCTGCAAAGTGGATTTGGACAAAATTAAGTACCCTGCAGCTGAGAGCGATTTACTCTGGAGCCCGGGACATATAGTATTCACCAGATGGTTCGAAGAGGGTTAAGAGCAAGAGCTATAGCCGAGGCTCCTATCCCCCCAGCATGGACATCTCCTGGGTTTTTTAACCCGTAATCACTGCTGCTGCCACCATCTACCTTTGCTTGTTGGACTTTGGGCTGCTGCTCACGCCCCTGCTGCCCTCGAGGCCACGGACGCCATACCCTGGTGGGACTCGCTGTCCCAGGGTACACTACATCACAACACCCGCATTGGATGCAGCTGCCGCTGGGGGAGGCGTGGTGATCGCGCTATAAAGCGCTGCCTCGACCCCCGCGGCGCGGGACGCGCGAGGATCGCGCACGGGCGAAGCCCGGGCCAAGGGCGGGCCCGTCTGTGCCTGTCAGGGGCCAGAAGAGGCTGGGCTGGGCCCTTCCTCTTAGTAATCCGTCTGCAGTAGCAGGGGAACATTGAAACCTTGGTCTGGGATTGTGCCCTTTTTTTTTTTCTTTTACATTTTTGGTGGACTGCTTTGAGAAGCATTTAGGTGTAGCACCATATTACGGGTGAAGTATTATTCAAACGGGACCTCTCTTGCTCCCTCGCTGTTGCACGGAAGAGGCTTGTAATGGTTTATAAGGCTGATATTGTTTCTTACATTTTAATTAGGGTATTAGGTGCTGTGTTGTTATCTTTGCTTAAGACTTGGGGAGGCGGAGGATTCAAGAGAGTCAAGAAGGGACAAAAGCTGTAACCAGGGCTAATGTTACAACCATGGATGCTTTTTTATTGAGAGCTACTTCAGTTATTGACAAGGAGATCGAAATGGTGAATAGGCGTCTCTCTAGATCTCCCTCTAATGGCTTATCCTCTCTCCTGGCTGGTACTATTAACCCCATAAGGGAAGGTGTTATGGAAACACCGAGTACACCTTTGCCCCCTTGCTGGGTACCAACCTACAGTCCAATGTAGCTTCATCTCCTTTGCAAGAAATCCCTTGTGAGGTACCACATAGGCCACTTTCTCCCGCTGTAATTATTGAGAATAACAAGGATGGTGTTTCTACGCTAACGATAGGGACTGGCGGTATTAATAATTATAGGTCACTAGAAACACACTGTAATGTTGGCCCCTCACAACAACCAAGGATGGCTCAAAGGTCATGTGGGAGCATAAAAAGACATTTGAAGTCCATTGGGAGTCAAGCCAAAAAAACGAAACCAAATGTATCCACCAAGTTAGTCCCTAAAATCTCGGTACCCGTACCACCAGTAGTAAATACAGTTCACCCGGTTATAATGGAAGCCTTTAAATCAACCATGAGTTGTATGCTGGATGCTAAGTTGAGCCCCATTTTGGATAAATTAAACCTTATAGAGAAAATTTTAGCAGAACAAAATAGGTTTGTTCTACCCGCCCAATCTATTCAATCTATGGCCCCGAACTTGTCTAGGGACAACACAACCCCAGGTATTATACCTATGCCTGGGTCAGCTTCAGTCCCTTGCCTGCTAGTGGAACCCAGCCTCATGGTATAAATATGGCTCCCAAAGACCTAGGGGGGTTGGCAAATGTCTCAAGTGAAAGACAGGCTCCTAATATTCATCCCCAGGGTTCGATTTCGCAAAGATCAGGAACACCAACGGAGGAGGCACAGGGTCATCAGATAAATGCCACACAGAATTTAGCGGTCATCAATCTCCCACCCCAATCAACACCCCTCGTAATAGTTTTGGGAAATGTCCCTCCACTTTTGCCAGGGTCCAATGAGGATTTTACTCAACTTAAAAACAAGGTTACTCATTGGCTGTCGAATAACACCTCTGTAGGTCCAATGGTGGAACGCAATATTATTATGGTGCGTTGTGTGGGTTGGTTAGGGAGCATGAGGAAACCCGGAGGGGGGGATTGTATTGTTGTGAATTTCAATAGATCTCTCCTTGTGGATAGAATTTTACAGGATGCTTATTTTGACCGTACACATTGCGATTCTGGTATCCAGGTTCTTCCGTTGGGTTTCTTCTATGAGGCTGACTATACAAGGCGCCCAAACACAAACATTTCATGTGATAGGTGGTTTCATAGACCTCGTGAGGTTATAGGTGGAAGATATCCACAACCCCAAGGGGCCCAATCTCGATCGACTGTGTACCAGCCTGTTACTCGGCTAGCGCTATCCAACAGATTTTCAGTTTTATCAAGGCTGGATGAGCAAGACTGACTGAATAAGAACTTAGAGCCCGCTGGAGAGTTATCGCACCAACAGGGGTCCCCACGCATCTCTGTGCGAAATGTTGTGTCCTGCGCTGTGGAGTCGTCTGGGATGACTAGCCCCCAGCAGCGGGTGCTTTCATCGATTGCACACCAAGGGATGATCGCAAGTGCAGACACTTATAATGTCCTGTCATGGAACATTGCAGGGTTGTTGGGAAAATTTCAGGATCCCTTATGGATGCAGTTCATCAGATAATTCTCTGTGATTTGTTTTCAGGAGATTTGGCTTGTGAACTGTAACCTGTTTTTGGAGGGATATAAAGCCTTCTTTGTCCCTGCGTCCCCGTCTCCTTGTGGCAGAGCTAGGGGTGGCTTGGTGACTTACATATCGTTGGCTGTGACCTGTAGGATCCAGCAACTTCCTACTGCTAATAAGGATTTTCAAGTTATTGTTTTAAGGAGAGGAAATGACTGTATGGGCATTATTAATTTTTATAACGCACCAAGCGCGCTGGGGGAGTGCAAGATTGCCCAGCTAGGCTGCCTCATAAGACAGTCCTGTGGTTCTGTTGGACATAATCTTATGGTGGCGGGGGATTTTAATATTCACCCCTGTGGAGACCCCAAAATCAGATGTATGGCTGAGCTGGGATGTGCCAGGATGCGGGGATTCCATTTTGAGCATTCCGTTCAGGGGGATGCATTGAATGGTTTGCTTAATGAATTTGACTTGTTATCATCAATGTCCTTAGCTGACCCCCTTAGCACACAGTCCGTCCCTTCTTTTAAAGGATGTAGTGATGGTTCGTTTATAGATTACATCTTGATCTCCACCGGCCTCCAGTTTAATTTCCGTGGGTTTACCATCATGGATAGCGTTTTTAGCGATCATAATCCTATCTGTGTCCACCTTGGAGGTAGGCTGTTGTTAACACAAGCTAGGGTGACATTCCCAGGCATGTTGAGACCTGTGGATGGTAGACGCCGCCTAAAATGGTCACAGATATCTCCAGACTCATTTTATGGCAAGGTACAAGTGTCTTGTGCAACCGAATTAGCTTCCTGTGTGTCATCTGGTTTCCACCCGGGGGGTGTCCTCAAGGCTTTTGATGTCATTATTACCAAGATAGGGGCACTTCTAAGTGCCCCTTCTCATAGGACGGTGCTATCTGACCCTAGATGGTTCGACCCACATTGTTCTAAGGCAGCGAGACATTTAAAAGATGCTTTAAAAGCTATCCAGAGAAATCATGCCCGCCGTCGTGAGGATAAACGGGCATTGGCCATCCGTAAGGGCGAACTGAAGGAGGAAATGTGGAGGGACCTATTGGAGGCAAGCACTTTGGGGAATAGCGCAAGGTTTTGGGGCATTATTACCGACCTTTATTTGAAAAGGCTAGGGATGGAGAAGTAGGCACTAACATATCCGAGGATGAATGGGTGTCTCATTTTAAATCTATTTTCAGATGCCCCATGGATCCTCATCAATCCCAAGGTAGGGTTAACATCAATGCTCCAGTAATGTTTGAGCAGAAAGAGGTGGAGAAGGCCATTTTAGGGCTGACGTGCAATAAGGCCCCAGGCCCGGATGGCATCCCTCCAGACCTTTATAAATCAAACCCATTTCTTTGGGCCCCGGTACTGATGGCTGTCCTTAACGCGGCGGCCAGGATCGGTTGCCCGGACTCCTGGGGCATCTCAACCATTGTGCCGGTATTCAAGAAGGGCGATTGTAATAGCACCCTGTGTTATAGACCGATCTCCCTTCTTGACTCCGTGGTTAAGGTTGTGGGTGGGGTGTTACTGGGAAGATTATCCTCCTGGGCGGCAGAGAATGAGATCATCTCTGATATACAATACGGGTTTTGCCCAGGGCGTTCCACCTTGGCCCAATGCCTTAATTTATATATGATCCTGGGAAAGTATACAATCGCCCGCCAAGGTACAATCTACATGGCCTTCATGGATCTTTCCTCTGCCTTTGATTGTGTCAATCGGGGAAACTGTGGCAATCCATGAGGGCCATGGGGGTGGAGGATAACTTGGTTGACTTCCTGGAGGATTTGCACAGGGATACAAAGGCTAACATCAGATATGCCCAGGATCTCCGTGTATCTAGGGATTTTAAAATAGAGAGGGGGGTTCGGCAGGGGTGTATTTTGGCCCCCTTTTTATTTAATTTATACATTAATGTCCTGGAAAAAACATTGATAAAAACAGGGGTCGATTTCCCATATGTGGGGCGTAGAGGTCTGCCCATCCTGCTATATGCGGATGATGCGGTCCTCGTTGCTAGGACGGCAAGGGGACTTCAGACACTGCTCGACACCTTTTGGAGCTTTATGGAAGACCGTGATTTGGCAATTAATAATTCTAAATCCTATATCATGCAGGTCGGGATTCGCCCGAAGAAATCGTTCCCTTTTAAAGTGGGTAATGAGAAAGTACCAACGACTTCGATATTCTCTTACCTGGGTGTTTTAATAGATGATCGTTTGAATTGGGGGGCCCTGATTCAGAGGAAAAAAGGGGAGGTTACAAGGGCGAATGCTGCAATCTTCAACTTTGCCGCGAAGATGGGTAAGCGCCCAATTGCGGCAATGGTGAAAATATTTCAGGCCAAAAGTGTTGCTATAGCTAGCTATGGGAGCGAAATTTGGGGCTATGCAGCAACTGATGCTCTGCAGGTGACGGAGAACACTTTCTTAAAACGTCTCCTAGGAGTGCCCACCGGAACATCAAACCTGGTGGTACATGAAGAACTGGGGTTGCCATTTTTATGTGATACTTTGGCCATGCGCCCCTTGCTGTTTTGGCTCAATTGTTGGTTAAATAAAGATCTGGCTCTCAATCATCAGATCTTAAGAGAAACTATGAGCCTTGTTTATATGTCACGCATTCCATGGTTAAAATATTTTAAGGGTTGTTTTGAAGAGCTGGGGCGGCCGGACCTTTTTTAAAGCCTGACTCTATTACCTTGAAGGATGTGGAATTTGTAAAGAAAACCTTTACTACTCTAAAAAGCATGGTAGAGACGATCTAGAAATTGGGAAATCTAGCGTCCGTAAATATGTGATGCTTAAAACAATCCCATCCATTGAGCCATATCTTTTGTGGCCATTGACGCCCCATGAGCGGTTTTTATTGATCAGGTTCCGACTGGATTATTTTCATTTGCTACTTGCTGTCCCAAAAGGGAACTGCAGAGGTCAGGTGTTAGCATCCTGTGGCTGCAACGGAGTGTCTCCTCAGGATTTGCTACACTTTGTTTTTTTGTAAATTTTATGAAGTACCTCGCAGATATTTTTTAACACCTCTTTTAAAGAAGCTGAACTTTACCCAGGTCCGCCCAGCTCTTTTTTTACTTACAACTGTTGAAACTAGACTATGTGACTTTTATAGTAGGCTTTCTGAAATCCTCTCTGAGATCTAGGATCTGTATGGAGAGCTAGTAAACTTTCAAAGTTGGTAGGCACCCCCCATTACTACCCACATAGATGAAGTTTTGGCCTCTGGCGTTGTGGTTTCTCCCCTATATTATTCCTTGTATTAGATGTATATACCTTTGTATTTTAGGGGACCATTTGCCTTAATATTATTGTTACGAATTGTATGTTTTAATTGTTATATGGAGCTGTGTAACTTTTATGGTTTTTATCTTAAAGCCGAATAAAGTATTTTTGAATTGAATTGACCTGGGCCACTGTTTCAGGCTCCAGGTCCTTCTGATCACCCTTTCTGGCCGCCATTGACCGAGTGGATACACAGGCCCACTCTGGCAACCCAAGCATCTCCAAGTGAGACCTGGGCTCCACATCCTTCCACAAGGACTGCTCGAGGTCATTACCTAGCAGACAATCTACAGGCATGGTAGGGCTCACGACCACCCTCAAGGGACCTGAGACCCCCCCCATTCAAAGGGAACCTGCACCACCATACACTAGAGCTCTGAGTTTTCTACCGCAACTACTTGGTACCCCTGGGACTACCTGCTCCTCAGAGACCAGGTGACACCGGACTGAGGCCACACTGGCTCCAGTATCTCTGAGAGCCTCTACCCTTTTCCCATTGATGGTCACCCAGGTGCTGTATTTCTTTGTGTTAGGGGGCACCTGGTTTCCTGGGACCATCTCACTGCCCCCTAGTGAGACGAGGGTCATTTCTGCGGGATCCCCACCCTCCTGTGGGCACCCCTCCTCCCCAAGCGCTACACTAGCCAACACCTTGGACTGCCCACCGGTGGGTGGCTGTGCCCTCTTGGGACACTTGGGGTCCCCCTTCAAGTGACCCACCTGGTCACATGCAAAACACTTGCGGGGGCCGGTCTCAGCAGGCTCTCCTGAAGAGACCACTGCTTTCTTCTCTCCTGGGGGATGGGAACCTTTACCCTGGGTGTTAGTTTGGGGCCCTTTAGAGAACTCCGGTGTTTTACCCTTGTCCCCCCCAACTTTTCTGCTGGGGACCCTGCCCACCTTTGGCTGAGTCTCCCCCAAACGCTTTCTTGTGGACCCGGTTACTCACCCAGCGGTCCGCCTCCATAGCAAGCATCCTGGGGTCAGTTAGTTTACTATCAACCAAGTGCTGGTGCAGATCTGCAAAACATAGACTAGACAAGTGCTCCTATGCAATCAAATTGTAGAGCCCCTGATAATCTGTCAAATTACTGCCCTTCAGCCAGCCATCCAGTGACCTGAAAAACGAATCTACATATTCCAACCAACTGTTGGCATCAGTCTTCTTACTGGACCTAAACTGATCCCTGTACTTTTCAGGAGTAAGACCATACCTAGTGAGGAGAGCGTCCTTCATGTCAGCGTAGGTGAGGTTCTGCCCCTTACCCAAAGCTATCAGGGTATCCCTTGCTTCCTCTGGAAAGAGAGGCCATAACCCTGCCCCCCAATTCCTTTCAGGGACTCCATTCATGTAAATGGACGACTCGTAACCTTGGAACCACCTCTGTATGTCATCTCCCTTCTTGAATTCCTTGCCTACATTCTTGGGGATGTGCACAATTCTGTCTGCCTGCACTGATGAATTGCTGACACCATCTGAGCTGGGCCTACTCCTTAATTCCAGCTCCTTAAGACTTCTCTCATGATCTAAGATCATCTTCCTTTCTTCCATGGCTATTCTTTTCTCTTCCCTCTCATTTTCCATCCTGAGTTTTTCCAATTCGAACTTCCTTGCTTCCCGCCTGTCCTCCAGCTCCTCTGGGGACAGGCCACTGCTGCCTGGTCTGGCGGGTTCCCCTTCTCCCAAAAGCACATTCACCCTAGGAGTAGGCTCCGCCGCCTCTCCACTGAGATCTCCAGATTGCCCACTGGCATGTCTGGCTGCTATCCAGGCCCTCAGCGCCTTTTGTAGCTCCTCCTTCCTAGTAAGGCCTCTGACTTGGACTTTTAGGTTTTTGCAAATTGCTTTCAATTCTTTCACATTGTAGGATTCCAACCTACCCTCCTCAAAGACAACTTCCAGGGATGCAACAGATGATGCTCTTGATTCAGGCATGATGAGGTAACAAGTTCAAACTGGCAAGATCAGAAATAGGCCAAAAAGAAAAAGAACCAGTATGTGGCACATAATGGTCTGCGATATGGTAGTAGTGCACACCAATCACTGTAAGTCAAGTGCAAACACAAGTCCTATCCTCACCGCTGACAACCAATGTTAGAAATGGGGGTCTCTCGTTGGCAGAGGTAGGTACCTTTGTCCAAATAGGGACCCTTCTTTCTAGTCAGGATAAGGGAGTTACACTCCTAAAATAACCCCTGCTCACCCCCTTGGTAGCTTGGCACGAGCAGTCAGGCTTATCTTAGAGGAAGTGTTTATAGCATTTGCACATAACCAACAGTAATATAGTGTAAGCACTACAAAAGGACACCACACCAGTTTAGAAAAATATCGAGTATTTTTATAAACTTAAGACAAGACCAAAACCATAAAAATCCACAATACAGTACTTAGAAATCTTCAGGTATCAAAATAACCTTGAAAAACAGTTCCTTGAAGTCGATAGCTCCCTCTGGGGCTATCACGGCGTCGTGAACAAACAAATCCAAACAATTCTGGCTGACCGCGGCGTAGCGGGCCAGCTACGGTGTCGGGAACACCCGCAAAACAGTACCTTTAGAAAAGCAGGGCGTCGGCGACCTCTCGTTGAGCTTCCGAAAGCACGGCGTCCGCAGGCATCGGTTCCGGAGGTCGGTGCAGGAGTCGTCGGCCCCTTGAAGTCACACGTGTTGCAGGTCGAACTCCTCGCGGTTGCAGTCAGGAGCGCTGGTGTCGGGTGCTGCGGTGCGAAGTGCAGCAGTGCGGTGTGTGATGCCCTCAGGTCGCGGTGCGAGCAGCGGCTTGGTGGTGGCATCAGATGGCGTTGTCGGTGAGACCAGGGTCGCGGTGCGAAGTGATGCGGTGCTCGTCGCGGTGCTGGCAGGTCAAGGTGCAAGCAGCGGCGTCGTCATTGCTGAAGCGCTGTTGTCTGCTGATGAACTGGAGACGATGGCACCGGCGTCGGTAGGCCAAGGCTGCAGTGCGGGATGAGGGCGGTGCGTCGTGTAATTTTACGGGCGGTGCCCTCGAACCATGGTGCAAGCAGGGGTGTCGATTTCGGCATGGAGTGGCGGCGTCGTGGATACCAAGGCGGTGTCATGAAGCGAGGCGATGCGGAGTGCGGTGCCCACAGGTCACAGTGCAAACAGCAGCTCGGTGGCGGCATCAGCAGGCATCGTCGGTGGACCAGGGTCGCAGTGCGGCGGTGCCCTCTGGGCTGCCTTCAGGACACAGAGTCGGCAGCGGCGTCGTAGAGGGTGTCGGGTTGCTTTTTCTTCTTGTTGCAGCACAAAACACACAGTTCCCAGTGCTGAGGGCAGAAGAAATTGAAGTCTTTGCTGTTCCTGAGACAACTTGAACAGGACGCCAGCTCTACCTCAAGCCCTTGGAGAAACTCACAAAAAAAGATTGCAGAAAGTTCAGTCCAGTCCTTTCACTGCCCAAGACAGAAGCAGCCACTGCAGGCCAACACAGCAAAGCACTCAGCAAAGTGGTAGTTCCTCCTCACAGCTTCTCCAGCTCTTCTTCTTGGCAGTCTTCTTGGTCCAAAAGATTTCTAAAGTTCAGGGGTTTGGGCCCCACTTTTTATAGCCCAAAACCCTTTGTCCTCTCAGGCAGAGAGTGTCTGTGCCCAGTCAGAACCAGTTCTACCCTCTCTGGTGTGGCTTCCTGGCAGTAGGTGGAGACAGAATTGTCAGAGGCAGACCAGGCCCATTCAGGTGAAAGGAAATCTCCTCCCCCTACTCTAAATGCAGCCCAGGTCTATTCAGCCCTTTCCTGACCCACCTAGACTATCTGGAGCCACGGCCCCTCTCCAGCCCCTGTCATCCAAAACCCAGACAGTCAATCCACAAACCCAGCAGAGGCCTCCTTGATGGCTGAGCAAGAAAATACCTACTTTCTAAAAGTGGTATTTTCAAACACAGAATGTAAAAATCACCTTTTCTAAAAGATGCATCTTTAGATTCTGAGTTCAGGCATACTAAACTTTACTTTTCTACCTAGTTCCCAGGGCCAGTTATGTTTATAAGATGTTATAAACAAACTCCCTATTCTGTCCTATGGGAACAGGT
This sequence comes from Calotriton arnoldi, assembly GCA_963921515.1. Lineage (NCBI taxonomy): Eukaryota > Metazoa > Chordata > Amphibia > Caudata > Salamandridae > Calotriton > Calotriton arnoldi. The sequence goes on from CAWUFW010001277.1 coordinate 1,551,268, forward strand.
AGCCTTGCAATAGTGAAAGACGAAATTGGCAGTAATTCACTATCAGGCCATGCCACACACACCAGGGCATGTCCTACCTTTCACATACACTGCACCCTGCCCAAAGGGGTACCTTGGGCCTACCTTAGGGGTGACTGACATGTAAGAAAAGGGAAGGTTAGGGCCTGGCAAGTGGGTACACTTGCCAAGTCGACATGATGGCAGTCCCAGACTGCACACAGGCTCTGTAATGGCAGGCCAGAGTTACATTTACAGGCTGCTTGTGTGGGCGGCACAATCCAGTGCTGCAGCCCACTAGCAGCATTTGATTTACAGGCCCTGGCACACTCAGTGCACTTTACTAGGAACTGACAAGTAAATCAAATATGCCAATCATGGAAACACCAATCCATAACACAGTTTACAACAGGGGCACTTGCACTTTACCACTGATCAGCAGTGAGAAAAGTGTGCAGAGACACTAAGCCAGCAAAAACAGAGTCAAAACCGGGAGGTCAGAAAGCAAAAACTTAGGGGAAACACGCCAAAGGATGCCAAGTCTAACACATGTCTTGCCCTTTAGTTACACAGCACCCTGCCCTTAGGGTCACCTAGGGGCTACATTAGTGTGACTGATGTGTACCAAAAGGGGAGTTGGAGGCTTGGCAAGTGGTTTTAAATGCCAAGTCACAGTGGCAGTAAACTGCACACACAGGCCCTGCAATGGCAGGCCTGAGAAAGGTTTGAAAAGCTACTTGTGTGGGCGGCACAATAAGTGCTACAAACCCACTAGGAGCATATAGATTACAGGCACTGGGTATATGGCATACCACTTTACAAGAGACTTACAATTAAACCAAATATGCCAATTGTTTACATACTAATGTTACCAAGTTTAGGGTGGGGAGCACATGCACTTTAACACTGGTTAGCAGTGTTAAAGTGCTCAGAGTCCTAAAGTCAACAAAGGATACAGGAAAAAGTGGGAGGCAAAAGGCAAAACAGTTGGGGGAATACCACCCTAAGGATGTTAGGTCTAACACTGTGCAATGTCTGCTAAGACTCTTTACAGTTTTGGCACTGATATGGGTGGGTATCTTTCACTGCAAGCACAGGCTGCAAAAGTGGCCAAACCTGCTATTGGGAGCTAAAGACAATAAGAACACTCCACCCCTTCCTTTTGTTTAGGATTAATTTCACATCCTAGTGGTAAATCTCTTATCCAATATTGGCACCATTGTGGAACTGCAGGTTATCTGTCGTCTGCTGAATCAATTATTTATCAATTTCAATAAGCTCAGAATGCTGCAGCACATCTCCTTACAGAGACACCAAGAGGTGATCACATTTCCTCGATACTGTGGCAGCTCCATTGGCTCCTGTGAGGATCAGGATAGTCCTTAAGTATAATGGCAATATTGCTTTGAATGCTTTACCAACAGTCACCAGACATCTAAGCAAATACATATTCATGGCACTCAAGTGACCTCTTCACTCAAATTAACAGTCACTCGCTTCAGTTCTGAAGACCCGAACAGTCAGGCTCAGTGATAGAGCTTTTTCTGTAGCAGCAGTAAAAGTGTGGAATTCCCTGCCAATTCATCTTCAGGGTGAAAGAAACCTCCTTCAGTATGGGAAATCTGTTTTTCCTCAGTTTTATCTTTTTACATTCAGAACTAAGAAGCTTTGGTGTATGTATAAGTAATTTACCATAGACATGAAAAATACAAGCAGAAACAATAGGTCAAAAGTACACCAAAAAAGGCACCACAATGCAGCTGGTAATTTGTTTCCAAAGGTTTTACAATCATTTTTCTGTAAGTGTGATTTAAAAAATGTTCAGCCACTAAGTAAGGGCATTGCAAATACTTAGGGCCTTATTTAGTGTTTGTTGGGTGGGCTTCTCTGTCACAAATGTGGTGAATATTCTGTCTGCCATTTTACAAGTGCATTATAGTCTATTGCACAAGTAATACAGTGGATGTGATATCTGTCACCTTTTGTCTGCCAAACTCTAAATAAGGGCCTAGATATCCAACTATAGACTTAGATGCTGTTATGATTGCATGTGTGTCAGATATTGCTGAGTGAGGTAAATGTGCAAGCCTCTCCTGGTTCTCAAAGGTCTTATCTGCAGAATAATGAAAACCCTTAGCTTGGTTTACCAAGCCAATTAAACCAATAACTACTACCTAGGTCCAAAAAGAAGCGCTCACGTGAGCTCACACGGAATATGGGGAATGGAAAAACAAACAAGGCAACAGAGCGTTGTAGACACAGACGTGCAGTGGAAAAGAGAGACATAGACACAGGAAAAATGAAATCAAGTCAACAGAAGCTAAGAAGTTTATTTAATCATTGGTGGGCCGGACAACCAGGCATCAGTAGCATCTGCTGTGCGGACGGAGTGGTGGGTCAGGGGGAGGGGGAATGGGACGACGGATAAAAAAAGAAAGGAAAAAAAGCTTACCTGACACAGGCCCACCGCTCTTCTTTTCCTAATCCTTGCTGGAGCAAAGGCTCCCTGGCTCCCCTGCGGCCAATCCTAACGCTACTCTCATGTTTGAAAGCAGCGTCAGGATTGCCCTGAGTGCTTTGAATTTGTGCTCTGGGAGAGACTGGCAGCCTGTGCTTTGCTGTCTCCAACCCAGCAATGCAGCTGGGTTGAAGACAGCTCAGTGCGCATGTCGGTTTGGCCGGCCTGAGATGGCTGGCCAAACCAGCATGCACACTGATAGCAGTACCCATCACTCCCTCTCCTGACTGCCCCCGCGATGGCCCCACCACAAGAATGGGACTTGAAAAATAAAAAGATAATAAAACAGGTTTATTATCGTTTTATTTTTCACATTTTGAGGCTAGCGGTGAGGCGTTGCACCTCCGCCATAGCGGAGGAGCCGCCACTGCTAGGCATCTGGTGCAACAGATGCTTCTCCTCACCCCTCTGCCCCCACTCAGTGGAGGAGACCATTTGCTCTATTATTAAGTTCTCTGTCTTATTGGTGAGAATTGTTTTGTTGAAAGCACAGCTGTGGGTGCGGCAGATGCATTTTCAGCAAAACTGAATTCTGTATGGTTTATCATGTTGTTTTGGCTAGACTGGCATTTCTTTCTTTTTTTATAAACAATGTTTTTAAACTGTCTTTGAACAAAGGGCTTCTGTGACCCAGTGACCCCATTGCTGATGGGCCATCAGACAAGGGTTTCTGACATTGAAGCCAGTCTGAAGATGAGGTGGGGGAACCACTGACTTGGTGGCGCAACTGCCCCTACAGTTTACAGTGGGGAGCGCACTTCATGAAATACTAAAACAACCCCAAAGAAAGGAAGGCACAGATGTAGACGAAGGAACAACACACTGACGCACAACAGCCACAAGTATACAAGCTTAAGTAGATACCCACAATGGGCAGTGAGATTAAAAAAGATGCACACTGAGACACACAGATAAAATATACATAAACCAGGACAAGGAGATCGGAGAGAGCGAGGCCACAAACATTGTCATGGCTTCATACCAGCTGGTAAACTAACATCATTCAGACAGCCTCAGACAACCTCTAAATGAAGATGTTTAAAGAATAGGTAGAGGTTATGCTTTAATCATAATATAATATAATTTAACATAACATAATATAATTCAAGTAACCAAGAAGCAAATTAGATGTTGTTCTTTAGGGTGCACTACGCTAAAGTGTGAATCCTTTTTTGAGAGTTTAGGGGAGTCACGTCTACTACAGCCATGTATAACCTTCGGAAAGACATGCATTACCTCAAGATAGGACAAAAGCCATTTTCCTAGCAGGAGCTGTACTCAATAGCTCCATAAAAGGACTTTATGATTACAAGTCGAAGCTGTACATTACAGCGACAACTTAATGAAGAAGTAATTATTCATGCTGACTGCTGTGTATCTAGAATCCTGGGCACATTAGAGTTGATACATTACTAAAGCATCTCTGTCCCAAGGACAGATGGAGAAGCCGCCGTAATATACAACTCTAAAGTGAATTAAATTCTATGTGCACACCTGCCAGCATGAGCAATTATTTCATGATCAAGTTGAGTCTGTAATGTATCGCACCAGCTAACGTCCTAAAAGTATTAAATGTAGCCGTACCTCATATTAGATCATTTAAATGCAGTATATTTCTTTGTAAAAAAATGGCCACTCCATAACTACATGATCAGACAATTCTCTCATTGTCTACTCACAAAGTACATATTAAAATAGAGGGGCCTGCTAGGGCACCCAGCAATGCAAAGACGTACACATTATACGTATAGCCTCAATATTAGGTGTTAAACGTGGAATAGGTTTTCACCTGGTCAGACTTTTCCTACAAGAGCTGTGCCTGCAGCCTCATTTACAAGGCACCAGCTTGGAGGCTTGCATATGTGGTGTGGGTACTATTGGTCAATAATATTAAGGGGTCATATCATAAAGGTCAGACATCAACATTGGTAATTCATAAATCCTTGGTCTGGAGCTCAAAGTAAATAAATGGCAGTGATGCTGCAGCTAAGATATATGGTGGGTTGAACCAAAGTGGGTCTGCTTATTTGAAGTGGGATTGAAACTGATTACACTGCAGGGTTTGGGATGGAGACATTGCTCTGAAGTCTCTTTTTTAACTGTAGGCAGCTCCTGCAACCACAGCTCTGTGCTGTTTTGGTGACTTGATGTGCAAGCAAATGATGGACAGAATGCTGAACAATTCAAACATTCACCCCCCCATCAAGAGATCTGGGTAAAATCCATGGTTCTTTTGCTCACCATGCCACCCCAGCATGGACCCAGTGAATATGCAAATCAGTCTTGACCCTGCTCCTCATGGGAACAGTCCACCCCGAACTGCCAAGCCATGTCCTCCCTGGACTGGAAACAAGCATCCTGGGACCAATTTCAGGGTATCACCCTTCATCAGCCAGGCTAGCTTGAATGCAGTGGCACAGCGAGCAAGGGGCCCACGTCTGGGCATACATGAAAAATGTAAATCCATCATTTAGTGCTATATTTTAGTGGAAAATGCATCTTCACATCAATTTTGAAACAAAGAACTAGCACAAACTTCACGAGTGGCACAAGCAACGACTGCTCATCATCTAGCCACTTGTGTTATTCCTGTGAAAGTCGTGTAATTACGTAATGTGATGTAATTGCGTAAATTTGAGAATTTCATAAGAATCATAATGCAAAATGTTCAAAATTGCACAGATTACGCTGACATAATTAAAATTTCATCGGGATCTACTTAAAAGAAAGGCAAACAATTATAGGGGAGAAGGAGGTCAAGAATTATATTGAGATGAACAGGACACTAGAAAGATGGTGTTGTCCCAGTACTGGACTTTTTGTTAGTGCTGGCTGCAGAACATTGGTATAACAATGAAGCACAAATTGTTGGCAAAAATATTTGCAGATCCTGGCAAATTGTCAAGTGAATGGGAAGCAAACAGGAGAGACCAAAGCTACCTTCATTCAGCCTTTAAGGATAAAAATCTCTGACAAAGTGCACAGCTTGTGTCTCCGCCATACTTTGCCTTTGTACAGTAGCAGTCGGCACAGGTAAGAGCATTTGGGCGGGGCGAAGGCGGGGTGGGAGAAAGTCGACAGACGACGGGATAGGTAAAATTAAATAAGAAAATAAACAAAAACACTTACCTTGCACTCGCTGCATCCCCAACTCAGCGATGCAGTGAGTGTAAGGTAAGTGGTTAATTAATTTTTTTATTTAATTTTACCTATCCTGTCGTCTGTCGACTTACTCCGCATCCCACCCCGCCACGCCCCCACTCCGCCCCACCGCTCTTACCTGTGCCGGCCCCCACTGCCTTTGTACTCTGATGTTCACCTTTGAATTTTGCTTTTGGCAACAGTTGAAAGGTCCATAGTCTAGAAACCATCCAAACTTCAGATTATATAGCTCAGATCCAGCCTGAGACAGGAGACCACAATTGGAATCCCAATCCTTTTAAACATTCCCAAACTAGTAAAGGCAATGTTTTCAAAATCAAACATCGCAGAAATAACATACTTAAATATAACAAGGCACTGCAACTGTTGAGAAAAGTCTCCTGCACTCCAGACATCCATTGTCTTCATCATTGCATTTCAACCAGACCTGATTGTCCAGCACCAAAGTGAATGTCAAATCCACCAAAACAGAATTTCGGCTATTCGCCAAGAACAAAAAGCAACAGCTAATCCAAACCTGGCTCAATGAAATGAACCTGAATGTTTTCAGACCCCAATTTTTCCCCAATGCTACATCACTCTGATTCACCCTGAACAAAGATTTCACCCTCAAATAACACATCGACAAGAAAAAGAAGAAGGTCTTGTACTGGCCCTCCTGAAAGGTAACTTCAGAACTACTATTCAATCCCTCATACTCTTGGATCTGAATGGCAGCAACAGACACTTCCAGGGACTCCCAAGCTACACCTGGCCCTTCTAAAGGACATCTAAACCACCTCAGCATGCCTTATCAATCAATCAGGGATTTATAAAGAACGGCAAATCACCTGTGAGGTTCTCAAGGCCCTGGAGTTGCTAGCTGATTTGTGGTGATCTTGCTCATTCAAACTGCCAAGTCTTGAGTCATTTCCTGAATAGCCAGAAGGATGAGGCGGTCCTGAATTGCAGGGGAAGGTTGTTCTAAGCTTTGGCCACCAGCATCCTCCTCTGTTGCCTCTGTGAATTCGGGGATGTCTGCGAGAAAGGGTGCATCCTGTGAGGAAGGAAGCAATCCATCTGAGCGCATCGTCTGTGATTCCAATCTGGTGTAGTCAATTGATGAGTGTGTGGTGGGAGACGGTGTTGAAGGATGTGGAGAGATCCAGGAGGATGAGGGTGGCTGATTCTCCTCTGTCAAGTAGGATTTCGGTGTCTGTTGCTGCGATCAGAGCTATCTAGGTGCTGTGGTTGGCTCTGAAACCTGATTGGTATGGGTCCAGCAGCTTGTTTCTTTCCAGAGGATCAGTGAGTTGGAGGTTGATGGCCTTCTCCATTGGTGGGTAATGGGAGGCGAGAGATGGGCCGGTAGTTCTTTAGGTCTCAGGGGTCTGCCAAAGGTTTTTTGAGGAGGGGTCTAACCTCCGTGTTGTTCCATACGTTGGGAAAGTGCCCTGTAGTTATGGAGGCGTTGAGGATGGTGGTAAGCTGGTGGATGATCTCATTGCTTCCGAGGCTGAAGAGTTGTGGGGGCAGGGGTCGTGGGTACTCCTGAGTGGATGGTGTTCATCAGGGTGGTAGTTATTGGTGGGCTGAGTTGTTCTCACCCGGTGAGTGAGTGGTTGGTGGTTGATGGGTTGCACGAGGGGTCGGAGGGTTGAGGATCGAACTTTCTGTAGATGATTGCAATCTTATTGTGGAAGTGGTCGGCAAGGGAGTCGCAGAGTTCCTGTGAGGGAGAGATGAAGTTTTCTATGGCTGTCAGGCAGGTGAACTCTCTGACGATGATGAAGAGTTCCTTGGTTTGGTTGGTGCTGGTTTCGATCCGGGGTGTTAAGGTCTCTCTTTTGGCAGCTTTGAGCTGGCAGTGGCGGTATGCCTTGGGGGCACAATAAACTAGTGTGTGCCCTTTGTGTATGACCTTAGACAGTCCCTTTGAAGTGCAAGTGTGATAGGTGATAGCGCTGCCTCTTAGTCCTGTCAAAAGAATGCCCATCCTGTCAACTATTAAACCCGATTTGTGATACTGTGTGAGATGAATACACAAAGGCCAAATGCCAACTGCACCTAGTCATGTGACCCAGGAACAGGCTGCAGGCACCATGGTTTGAGCAAGGAAAGACCAACTTTCTAAATGTGGCATTTTCAGAAATGTAAATTAAAATCCAACTTTACCATAAAAGATTGTTTTAAATTACAAATCCCCAGACACCAAACAAGACATTCCTACCTGCTCCCACACAAAAGTTATCACTTATTAAATGTAATAAGTTAACCCAATGTTATCCTATGGGAAAAGTCGCTATTGTAGTAGTCAAAAACTAATTTGAGAGTTTTTCACTACCAGGACATGTAAAACTTAAAAGCACATGTCCAACATTTTAAATGTAACACAACCTGCCTCGTGGACTGTTTAGGGCCTACCCTAAGGGTGACATATATGAATAAACAAGGAAGGTTTAGGCCTTGGAAAAGGTATATTTTGCCAGATGGAAATGGCAGTTTAAAACTCAACACACAGGCTGCAATGGCAGGACTGAGACATGTTTTAAAGAGCTACTTAATGCTACTAAAGTGGATGACGCAATAAGTGCTGCAGGCCCATTAGTAGCATTTAATTTACAGGCCCTGGGTACATGTAGCACAACTTTACTAGGGACTTACAAGTAAATAAAATGTGACAATAGGGTTTAAGCCAATTTTACCATGTTGAAAGGAGAGAGCACAAGCTCTTTAGCACTGGTTAGCAGTGGTAAAGTGTGCTGTGTCCTAGGCCAACAAGAACAAATTCAGCAAAACATGAGGAGTGGAGACAAAATGTTTGTTGGAAGACCACCCTAAAGTGGACAGATCTAACACCCACCATGTCTACTGCTTTATTCCATAGATTTTAAGACAAAGGTCTGGGGGATTTAAAACCATCTCACCGAAAGAGTCAAGTAAATTATCTCCTATCAGTGTGTATTTAGCTCCTGAATCTGCCAGTACCCAAAACAAGATATCTCAAAGGGTACCATCCTTGCTCAATTTATCATCTTCACATACTTGAAACACAAACTCTTCTGGTACTTCAGCATTTCTGTTCTTTGTTACATGAGCATGTTCTTTGTATCACCAGTCACCTACCTCTATTTTACTTTTATCTTACACACGTGGATACCTTCCCTTGCATTTGTGACACATTTATCCCACAGCAGGGCAATTCCTGCTTGTTGCTACATGACCCCACAAACCACAACTAAAACAGGTAAACGTCTTCCTTCAGTTGGCCCATGTGTTTGTTGGGTTTCATCCCTTTAGTGATTACATTGACATCCTCCTGGATGATTTTTTCCCTGGACAGTGCCTACCTTGTTCTTGTTCTGCATCAGCTGTTTCAATCCTTGGTTCATGGCTTAAAATATTTTAGATATTTTAAAGGTGTTATCCAAGGTCAATTTTCCAGTCAGCAGCAGTTTTCCTGAAGCTTCTAATTTGAACTTGTGCTTTGCTACCAATTCATTAATCTGAATGCTACAATTCATAACGAAGTGTTGCACAGTTTTTTCAAATTTATCCAAGTCATTCTCGTCTTTTTTCTCCTTTAATAAAACGGGAAGCAAATGTTTCAAGACTCTGCGTTCTTTAGCATCCAAACATTTTTTCAGAGCACTAATGTTCTTTTTCTTATGACTAAGTGGCCACAAAATACATTTAGGTAAGCTTGAAATTCTTCCTTCGACTGGTAGCAGTCTAATTTTGTTGCCCTACTGCAGCAACAAATACACAAGTTGCAGTCACCTCCATGCCATTGGAAGGTGTTCCTAGAACAAGAGAATGACAGGATAACAGGAAAAGACACATTCACATATCTATGTTCTTCAATGCACAATTTCTGATCCCAAAGTTACAAATGTTTATACACCATTTGTTTCTCTGTTTTCCAGCCACTCTCCTTTCGCTAAAATACAATTTCAATGACTTCAGTAATCAGGACCACATAGGTATGTGTAATGCGTTTCTTATATTGATGCTGACTTGCCTATTTCTGACAATACTCTCCATTGTGGATCGATAGCACTAAACATTCCCTTTTATTTTCCATATTGAGGTACATCTTAAGCATGCCGGGTGCTCATCGCTTGTCCTCTGGCCAAAAATGGCAGCGCTCAGGTCCACAGCTTTGCCACCCTCTGGCTATTCTGCCCTCTTCCAAGCAGGAGCAAGCAGCAATGGATGGGAATCCCTGATGTGATGTCATTGAGTCGCGTTCACAGATGTGGTCTCAAGGTGGCAACAAACAGATAATATTGTGCCTGTGCAGCATCAAGTACCATTGGGCAATCCACAAGTTTTTGCTATTCATTGTTCTCCAACAGGAACGGCTGGCCCAACCTTGCACAACAGCTTCAGGACGATGGCTTGGGTCTAGAAGGTAGTCAGCATCTTGGTTCCCTCAGTGCCCATCCTTCCCACTTCGGGGTATTTCTCCTTCTCAACAACCGTTTGTTCTTACAATAGTGTCTTTAAGCAGCAGGGATATGTTGAAAGTAAGGTGAAAATGAATTGAGCAGATTAATAATAAAACCACAAAGGAGGGAAACTGTAGGTAACTGATAAGCAAATAACATGTTTATTACCCAAAGGAACGTTACACAGGAAAGCAATTCCAGAACACCATACTGAGGGGTATATTTGCCAGAATTGCCGCTAAGCAGTATTCACGTTGCATAGCAGCAATTTTTTTACTGCTGCTGATCGCCAAATACTAACGCTATGTTTGCAACTTATTTACAATACTTCACTACATGGCATTAGGATCAGCTAGCGGCTGGGAAAAATGTCACTAACACTAGCATCAAGGCGATAGAAAAATACACATTGGCATGAAAAAAGTGATGGCCGGATAATTAGCAGCAAAACAATTCACACTAGTCAGCCCAACGTCACTTTTCAATGTCAAAAAGAGCTTACAAATACACCTCTAAGGAAAAAAAACACCAGAATGGAGCAGCCAGGACCAAGTTCAGCACAGGTCAACAACCCCCCAACAGCCAGGATGACCAGTCAGAGACCCAGGGGAAGAGGAAATGCAGAGTCAAGTCCTCATTTATGAAAAGTGGTGCATCGCTGGGGAAAAACAGTGATGCGTCACTTTTCACTGCGCCATCCTTGCGACAACATGGATGCGCCATATTTACAGTACAGCGCTCTATGTCGCAAGGACTCAACAGATACGTGAGGAATCCTGACGTATCTGGTGGCACAATAATGACGCATTGCTGGAGTGTGTCAGGTAACTGACGCAACTCCAGCAATATGTCAATACACATGGGCAAGCCCCAAGTGAAAAGCCCTGCGTCACGCCTTGCGCCTACTTGAAGCAGGTGTAAGGATTGTGACACAGCCAGTCGTAGGAGTGGCGCAGTGAAATCTCACAGATTTCCCTGTGCCACTACTGCAAGGATTTTTTATGTGGGAACGCCCACCTTGCACACAATATATCAGATGCAGGTATAATGTAGCGCAGGGCTTTACAAAGTGACGCATTTGCCTAGGTGCGTCACTTTGTAAATCTGGCGTAGTGTGGCACATTGTTAACGCCACCGCAGCATCACAAAAAAGTGACGCAACGGAGGCACAAGCCCTCATAAATAAGGGCCCCAATCAGGAGGAGAATGAGAGCCTGATTGCAGAGGTGACGGAGCATCAACACCAGCTCTTGGTGAGCTCCAAGGTGTCATTGGGGACCAAAAATGCTATTTGGCAGCCCATAGTCAACAAGGTGAACTCCTTCGCAGAAGTTAACACAAAATAGTCTTGTGGTAAACAATTGTGAAATGTGCACTACTCATCTATAAGTCAGAGCTATATCCACTGTCTGTTTTGAAATTTCAGTTTGTTTTACAAACAACTCTGAAATTGGAGAGGAACTCATATTTTTGTGATTCTATTTCCCACTATGTCAGAACTAGACAATTCAAAATATAATATTGGATGCATAAGTTGATTTTGTACAAAAAAGCACTTCTACCTTTTTAATTGCCCCAGTTGAAAGGTGGAGATCGCACAAGGATATTTTTGTAGCAAACATTTTAGATTCAATTTAAAAACCTCTGAAGTCTATGCTTATACCCCCCATCCCTTGAATTACCACTACCAGGGTCCCGGTAATTCCTGTGAAGTGATATTGGGTATTAGGAGATACCAGAGAGTGAAATTTTAGAATCAGATTTCATTAGTATATTTCCGCATCTTGTCCCCTGTATGCTGCCCGGAGACTTTGACTGCAGAAGGTGTCATCTCTGGATGAATCGCACCGACATGCTTTTTTTTCAGTATAACTTATAATTGTGGTGAAGCCAGCAACTCCCAGTGCCTGCTCTAGTGGAAATATTGGGCCAGTCTTAATGAGGCCCCTAAGTGATTAAAAAAGGCAATCTGAAAAAGCATAAAACAGACGATTCAGTGCCTTGAAAGGCAGAGACTGTTCTGCTGCTCATATAGGGCCAGATGCATCAACAAACCATTTTGCGATTTCCTAATTGCGAATCCTTGCGATTCGCAATTAGAAAATCACAAAACGGAATGCATGAAAGTGTGTTTAACACTTTCTGCGATTCCTAGGGGATCGGAAATGACCTACCTCATGAATATTAATGAGGTAGGTCGCAATTTGTGACCCCCTAGGAATCGCAAAAATCACGGTGATGGTGGCCTGCTGGGGTCAGCAGACCACCATGCCCGTGATTGCTTTTAAATAAAGCAATCTTTTTTTTTTGTAAAGCAGCCCGTTTTCCTTAAAGGAAAACAGGATGCTTTACAAAAGAGAAAATGAAAACTTTTCCTTTCATTTTCTAGGAGCAGGCAGTGGTCCGTGGGACCACTGCCTGCTCTCAGAAAATGCATTTAGAGACATTCACAAGGGGAAGGGTTCCCCCGGGACCCCTTCTCATTTGCGAATTGGTCACCACCTACTTGAAGTAGGTGGTAAAATGCGAATGTTTTGCGACCGCATTTCGGTCGCCAAACATTCATGCATACCGATGCGATTCGGTATTAGGAAGGGACGCCCTAAACACGCCCCTTCCTAATAGCGAATCGGAAACCCATTTTGCAATTCGGTAACAGGTTACCGAATCGCAAAATAGGGTTTGCTGCATCAGAAGGGCATTTTATTGCGTTCGCAAACGGCCGATTCTGCGAATCGGCCGTTTGCTAAGGCAAAAAATGCTTAATGCCCCTAGTGAGAGAAATGAAGCAGACGTATAACAGTTTCTCACCCTTTTCTGCACCATCTACTGTCAAACCCCCATTATATATAGCACACTAGCGCTTGAAAGCCAGGCTTACAGTGTACAAGTCACCTACATAAAGCATACTGCTCGGTAAATGGGTTTGGAAGGCTTCCCAGCTGAGGAGGAATCAGATGACGAAAATCTACTGAGAACAAACAAGTGATGAGAACTGTGCTTAAGCAGTCTTGATCAACGCCTATTGTTAGCTCATAACATCACTTTACCATCTATTCCATCAAAGACGAGCAAACCTGACAAGGGATTTCTATGAACACCTATAAAAGCTGTAATGGGAGGTTTTACAGTCTCAGCTGCTTTCATATATTGTTTGCATTTATATTGAACCTGGCTTAAAGTGTTTTATCACAGTTATTTATTTCTAATGTTATGGAGGATGTGGTGCATCGAACGATTTAATGACAAAATTGCTCTGTTCTCCAAGATAATAGTGCTCCTGAAACCCACAGCTCGCAGAGTTTCACATCGATACAGGAGGTATGTAGGGCAGATAGCACAATAGGTACAAAAATTCTGCAAAGAACATTCTAAAGCATACCCCACTCCTGTTGGCTGATGCAAACCACTGTATAAAGCTGCACTCAGCTCAATTAGCTCCTTTAAATCGTAATATAATACACATATTCATTTCCTTACTGTCCCTGATTCTTCTTCAGCTCTAATCCACTTGCAAAATGTGACACCCATCATAATGGTTAGTCTATATTCCTGTTTTAACATTCAAAATGGCACCCATTTTAATATTGCAGAGTTCTTATGTACCAGACATGACATTTACAGGGACAGAGCCTCCATTGATGCAACAGGTGCAGTGGCACCGGGGCACAGAGGTCTAAACCCTGATTATTAATTTATTTTGCAATTGAAATAGCAACCACGTGACCTATTTCCTTTTAAATCATAGCAAGAGCATGAAATAGACCACTACAGCACAGAAATTACTGGAGCATATTACTTCCATTTTATCTTGATTTAATAAATGTATCACATTTTTTTTTCTTTTCCTTTGGCATTTTTGTCAGGCCTTTCCCCTATTCACGAAATTACATTGAACAATAATCAGTATCAAAATGGAGGATGTGAGCATTATTTGTACACCAATACACTGAGGGCCTGATTACGACTTTTGATGTGTGGGGGCAGGCAGCACCCCATCTCCGCGCTCGCACCACCAAGAGTTGCTGCCTCCCGCCCCTAGATTACAACTTAGAAGTGATATGGCAGGTGGGCGGTGTGGCGGTTTCCAATGGGAATCCCACATAAGGTTCTTGCACGGCATGGACTGTAACGTCCATGCTGTGCAGGAACTGGTGTGCATACACACTCGGGGGCACATGTTGTGCCCCCTTGTATGCATCCACAGGGAATGAGGCACCAGGAAGCCCCCTTTGTTTCCTCTCCACCACAAATTTCATGGCGGTAGAACCTCCATGAAAACCATGCAAACACAAAGAGAAGATGGACGGAGCGCGGAAACTTTTCAGACCCTCAACCCCAGTCACAGATCTGGGTTTAATCCATCATAATTTTTTAGCTCACTTTGCCACCCCAGTTCAGACCCAGCCATATGCAAATCAGTCTTGTCCCAGAAACCGGTTCCAGGATGCTTGTTTCCGGTCCAGGGATGACAGGGCTTGGTAGTTCGGGCTGGACTGTTCCCATGAGGCACAGGGTCAAGACTGATTTGCATATAGCTGGGTCTGAACTGGGGTGGCGAAGTGAGCTAAAGAACGATGATGGATTCAACCCAGATCTGTGACTGGGAGTGAGCACAGTGAGTCCAACTCCCGCACTGCAGCACTGAACAGGTAAGAGTCGAGCACAGGTGACACAACAAGTCCACACTACAGCTTAGAGAAATTACAGCTGAGGTACGGGTTTTTCATGTTGTGGTCTCACAGCCTTCTATTGTAGGCCGGGTCCCACATGGGGCAGAGAGGCCTGGTCCTCACTAATACTCTGCATCCTGACTTGACTGATTGATTGCCGGCTGCAGGGAGGATCCAGGGGGCCCAGTGTGGGCAAAGGCTGGCTAAGGCCTCTGTGCTTTAGTAGTTCAGCTAACTTGCTATGGCTGCTATTAATAAATAACATGAATGCCTCAATCATTCTGAGCTGCCTGCACCCCCGGCCCGTGGTGTACTGAGTCTGAGAACAGTGTAGTCACACAGCCTGACTCTGCTCTGCTCAATTTCCAGCTGCCTGCTGTTAGCGCACTTTAGTTCAGTGACTTCTTAGTTTCTCGTTGCTCAAATGGGTATAATTTCTGATATTATTTATGTTTCCCTCATCTTTAGTGCTTGATTTTTTCTCGCGAGAAAGTGTCTATCATAGTTGTTGAAATGTCACTCAAAATTACACTGAACTTATGAAAATGTCACACATAGCAATCTGAAACCTTGGCAGCTATGAATCATTGCACATTTCGTGGTCCAGTTTCCAGGCACCATTGTACTAACTAGTCTTACTGAACCTGCAGTGTCCTGACTATCTGATCTCGGGAACAAATCTGTGGGGTCATCACCTGTTCTAGAGTCATTTTATTCTAAAGGATCATTTTCAGTCCAAGACCGGAACACAGAGGGAGTTTTCTGTGCCTCGCTGGGAATTAAAGGCTACCCAGTATTCTCCTTTCATGTTCCAGAGGCTTTATGTAAGATATTCCCCAAAAGTAGCCTTTTTCTGGAGTTCGAAGTCCTGCAGGGGCAAGCTCAGAAGCTGAAGGTGGCAAGGGTCATCGGTAATCAGGCAAACCATCAGCGAGCTCCCGTTGGAACCATTGGCCAAACCTCTAAGGGGCAGATTTACAAGACCCTTGCGTCACTTTTACGCTGCTGTTGCGTCAGTTTTGTGACGCAACGGCAGCGTAAAAAATGCGGCAAATTTACAACGTGACGCATCTAGGGATATGCGTCACGTTGTAAAGCCCTGCTTGACATTAGACCTGCGTCAGGTATAATGTATGCAGGGTGGGCGTTCCCACGCAGGAAAGCCTCGTAAAAGTGACGCAGTGAAATCTACAAGATTTCACTGCACCACTTTTAGGACGCCACTGCGTCAAAACCTTACGCCTGCTTGAAGCAGGCGTAAGGAGTGATGCAGTGTATTGGGAATAGGCCCCTAAGTCCATAGCCGCTGTAATCGCTTTGCCACTTGGATTGATTTGCCTCCTTGTCCCAGTCCAAGGTTTTAATTTCAGACTTGTCGGCCCTCATTTAGAGCTTTGGGGTTGAACTGCTGCCTGCCATATTTAGAGATCTCCACCAGCGTCACGGAACCCTCTGTACTAGAAAATAGCTGTCATCTTGGCACTCTTTTGAAGGCACCAGATGTTTGCTGAGCGGCTGCCATGTCTTAACAATTTTGTTTACAAAAACAAATTTCAAAAGTAGCAGCTTATTTTTGTAAAACAAAATACTAATGACCCTTATAACCTGGAAGTTTTTTCCCAGGGTATGTGGGTAATTTTTCTATTTTTTCTTTGTTGTTCGGGAACTCAAATACTCCTACTAATCAACTGGATCTAGCACAGCTACGTTTGCTTGTCCTCCTGTTTTAAAACTGCAATGATACTGAAAATGTTGCTTTCAAGTTGTTTCAAGCCCCAGCAAATCTTAACCAAGACGTACCTACATTATTAGATGGTAAACATCTGACATATTTCCCTTTAATACTAAGCACTGAAATATGTTTGTTACTGTGCTACAATTTACATTTTGAAAATTCTGTATTTTTTTTAGCCACTCTCTTGACAAATGAACAACATCGTTGTCAAATCTTCTGCCAATCGGTATGAGGGAGCCATAGTACACAGGTCCAGCTGTTCCCTGATCTCTCCAGTGAGCGTCCAGCATCTTTAATAATAATAATTTTCTAATTTTACAACCCTAAGTGCCTCATCCCTTCTCTGCCTCCGTTTATTTTAAGCATGTTCTTTCATGTCATCACCGCCTTAATTAATTGAAAATGAATAGCTTGGTGTTGATGCTTAGCTTGCCAAATGTGATCTGCTGCCACAGCCTGTGCAGTGTGTGGATGCCATCCATATCATTCATGTTAGTTTCATGAAGAGCTGATGAAGGGCTGCTGCATTCATTATTCAGAGTCTGTGGGTGGTGGGTGCCAACCATTTAGGCCCTTTTCTAGAAACCAGGGCTTATGACTCCTGTGTGATGTACCATTTCATAAGAAACCTCGGCCGTATCATATAAAGTGAGCATTGGGGGCTGTATTATGGTGAGGTTCTGCACTGCGATGCACTTTTAACAAGGTGGGACTGCTGCAGATGGGGGCAGCGCGCCCTTTTGTGGTGCACAGTCTGTGCATCTCCTGACAGTCTTTTTGTCTCTACCCACTTAGGTGAAGTGCATCCTTGCTTTGCATGAGGCTATGCCCCCATGCAAATAATGGCCCACTCTCTTAAGATAGCGCCAACGTTTTATCTGCACCAGCGCTATCAGTATTACAGAAGGGCTGCAATAAGTGTTTGTGGCCGCTTCTTTAATACAACAGTGTACTATTGGTGCAAAAAATAAAAAGGCACACATGCCAGTTCGTTTTCCCAGGGCACTGTCTGTAATGAGGTAGGTCCTGGGAACACAAAGTTAAGACACAGTCTTTGCCAGACTTTTGGCCTGACTGGTGCAGGGCAATAGCTATGGAGGTGGGGCCTACAAAAACCGGGCCAGACTATATTTGTCTTAGGCCGCCCTATATGGCCTTGTCAGCAGGCAATGGTGGCAGGTCAAAACTGTTGTTGAAAAGCAAGTGCAGTCACCTCTGAAAAGGTATGTCATGTGAGCTGCAGATTAGGAAGTGGTCTGCAGACATAAAAATGTTTTGAAAAGCAAACTTTTCCTTTAGTTCACACTGTCAGAATGAACTTAAAAAGGGGATCTAAACATAGCCGCAGGTTAACAAAAAAATAGCACAGCGCAGTAACCTAAGTTGCTGCAATACGTGTTTATCATAGGTTTTGTACTGAAAAGGTACCCTTACAATACAAAATCGAATGCCTACATTTTATAAAGAATTTCAGACATTGGGTGTGTGCTGCACAGTGCAACACACATGCACTGTGTGAAAAGTAAAAATACTTCTCATACTTTGCGCCTGCCTCAAGGAAAAGTTTTTTTTCTAAACAAAGCCCGGTATAACAATGTTTGTAGCTAGGGCTTTGTGCCAAAAACCCTAGGTGGTTTTCCTGTAATGCCCAAATACCACACTGCAACGCCTCTTGTATGCCCCTGTGGGAAATTGAATTTTTGGTCAATGGGGGTGAAACCCTCATCAAGCAATAACCACTATCTTTGTCAGGGTGAATCACAAAAGTTACTAAATTAACCCTCTGGTAGGTTGGCGCAAAATCAGTCAGGCTTAACTTAGAGGCAATGTGTAAAGTATTTATGCAGCACACAAACAGTAATAAAGTAAAACCACAACACAGGAAAAACCCCACCCAAATTTAGAAAAATTAGTAGATTTTAATAAACAAAATGATACCAGAACTCCATAATCCAATAAGTAGAACTGGTGATATTCAATTTCTAAGTTTAAGGTAAGTATAGCACCTAAAATTACAAAGCACTACTGATCATGCTAGACTGGGCAAAAGTCACAAGTTCAGACAGGCCGCAATGGAGCACGGGTCGGATACAGGGACTAGGTTAGCCCCACTGAAAAAGTTACCTTCTCATAGTCCGGCATGAGGTGACATGAGGATCTGAAAGAGTGTCTCAGATGGTCGCCACTTTAGCGCAAACATCAGGCTTGGGGTCGGGTATGGTCATTGCTGTAGCGTGAAGATCAGGCCAGGTATCACAAACGGTCGTTGCTGGAGATTCGCTTTGGCGGTCACCACGGGCTGCTGTTGCTGTAGCGTGAAGTGCACATCTTGTGTTGCTGATCATCTCTTGCAGTTGCTATAGTGTGAAGAGTCGGGCTCATGGGTGCATAGTATTGATGGTCGTTTCCGGTTCAGCGTGAACTGGCCCATTCATAGTCACAAAGAGCCCAAAACTTCAGGGCTTCTCCTTTTCTTGAAGGAGAAGTGCACTCTGATGCCAGCCAAGGGTTCAGGACCAGTGGAGGCACACCTTGGGACTCAGGGACTCACTCTAGGAGAGGCCAGCAAGGCTCAGGATGGCCCAGTTGCAGGTCCAGGCAGGTCTAGTTACAGCAGGTCAGCTGGGCAACTGCAGGAAAATCTCTTGAACTTGTTGTGCCCGTATAGCTCAGAACAGGATGCCAGCCAACTGACTTTTGGAATCACTCTGGTAGTCCTGGGTTCTCTCTCCGTCAAGCAACAAGGCAGTCCTTCAATCAGCAGGGCAATCCTCTGTTAGCAGCAGAGCAGACCTCTGAGAAACAAGGTAAGTCTTGGGCAGCAGGGCAGTCCTCTGAAGTGCAAGGAAGCCCTTCTGAAGTTTTTCATAGGTCCAAGGGTGTCCTGAAGAGTAGCTCAGGAGGACCCATAGTTATACCTGGTGCCATCCTTTGTAATTGGGGAAACCTCGAGGCTATCTGAAAAGTTTATTCATTTCCCTGCCCAGGCTCTAAGTGGTTTAGGGTGACAATAAGCTAGTGTCAAGCTGGAGGTAGCCCTTTGAAATGTAAGTGGGGTAGGGAACAACTCTGCCCCACCCATCCTGGCAGAATGGCACAACCTGCCAATGCCTAACCCCCTTTGTTTCACTGTCTGGAAGGAATATACAAAGGCCTACTGCCAACTAGTCACAGTCATGTAACACAGGACATAAGCTGCAGGCACCAAATGATTAGGACAAAAGAATGCCTGCTTTCTAGAAGTGTAATTTTCTCGACTGTGAAGTAAAATCTGACTCTACCGTTAAAGAAGATTTTAGATTGCAGCTCTTTTGAAGCCAAACATGATATTTCTGACTGTGCCAAATCAAAAGTTAGCACTTATTAAATGCAATAGTGTAACCCAATGTTATCCTATGGGAGATGTAGGCCTCACAGTAGTGAAAATACAAATTTGGGAGTTTTTCTCTAGCAGGACATGTAAACTTAAAAACATATGTCCTAACTTTGAAGTATAGTGCACACTGCCCTATCGGGTGCTTTGGCCAACCATAGGGGTGACTAATATGTATTAGAAAGTGCGATTTAGACCTGGCAAGATGGGTTTATTTTGCCAGTTCGAAATGGCAGTTTAAAAAGGCACACAGGTTGCAATGGCATGTTTTAAAACTCTACTTAAGTGGGGCCACAACATGTGCTGCAGGCCATCTGGTAGCATTCAATTTACAGGCCCTGGGTACATGTAGTACCACTTTACTAGGGACTGATAAGTAAATTTTATCTGCCAAATGGGTTAAAGCCAATTTTGCCAAGTTTAAAGGAGTGAGCATAAGTACTTTTGCACTGGCTAGCAGTGGTCATTTGTGCAGAGTCCTAAGGCTAACAAAAACGATCTTCAGCAAACAGGAGCTGATAAGACAAAAGGTTTGGGGGAAACAACACCAAAGGGTTTCAGGTCTAACAGCCACCTTGACGCAAATTAGTGCAAAGCACTATTTGTGCTAAAAAAGTGGCACTTTTCTAGCACAAAAAATGGTTTGCACTGGAAAGAAAAAAACATATCACGTTGTTGTGATGATTTGCATCACTTTGCAGTGTTAGTGATAGATCTGTCACATGGTATGTCTGTAGTATGCCCTGCTCTTTCAGTCCTATTTACATACAACATTTCCAGAGAAAAGTCTGACATATCTAGTAAAATATGCAGCTTACTCATGTTTAACTTATAAAAAAATGTACAAACGCATAAGGAAAAGGCTAAGCGATTTATATATATGTAACCAATTTACTCACTCAGTTTTGTAAGTTACACACAATTAGAGCTCCTTATACATGTATCCCAAAAAATGGGACATTTAGGCATCATAGGTTTTGTTTCACCTGGCCTTTTTTGCAGGGTTATCCCCAAACTTTTGCCTTCTTCCTCCTATTTTTATGACCCGCTTTTTGTTGGCTGTAGGACTCTGGGCACTTTACCACTGCTAATCAGTGCTAAAGTGCATGTGCTCTCTCCTCTAAAACATGGTATGATTGGTTTACCCCTGTTTGACATATTTAATTTACTTGTAAGTCCCTTGTAAAGTGGTATCCCATATACCCAGGGCCTGGAAATTAAATTTGTCTAGTGGGCCTGAAGCACTGCTTGCGCCACCCGCAGAAGTAGCCTTTCAAACCTGTCTCAGGCCTGCCACTGCAGGGTTTGCGTGTGCAGTTCAGTGCCAACTTGACTTGGCATGTAAAGCTATTTGCCAAGCCTTAAACTCCCCTTTTAGTACAGATAGGTTACTCCTAAGGTAGGCCCTAGGTAGTCCTATGGGCAGGGTCCTGTGTATGTAAAAGGTAAGACATGTGTCTTTATTGTGTGGCATGTCCTGGTAGTGACAAAGAGCCTATTTTGTTTCTCACTGCTGTGAGGCCTACTCCTTTCATAGGCTGGCATTGGGAATTCCCTTACATATGCTTAAGTGGTAATTCCTGATCTGAAAGGAGTAGTGTTGCCATGTTTGGTATGATTAGAATGGTAGTGATAAATCCTGCTTACTGGTGTTGGTGTCTGGTATTGAATGAATGAATGAATGAATGAATATGGCATTTGTAGAGTGCGACTGTCACTCCCATGGGAGCACCCTTGCGCTAGGCGGTACAGAACAATCAAAAGTCATAGCAGATGGTGAAAAGAAGCTAAGCCTCAGCATCAGTGAGATAGACCTACAGCGGATTCATCAAATTAATGAATGACACGTGGAGTCAGAGGCTGTAAAAAGCCACGTCTTCAATAGTTTACTGAAGAGGGGTTCCGAATCAATGTGTCTCAACTTCATGGGAAGCTGATTCCAGGCCTTAGTCCATAAAAACGCAAAAGATCTGCCTCCTTTTGTCTTGAGCCTAAAAGTAGGAGGTTTAAGAAGGTTAGCAGATGAGGATATCAGGGTCCTAGAGGTCGTGTAATGAGTGAATCTGGCAGTGAGATACTTTGATCCTACGCTCTGTAGGCTCTAAAAGTAGGCAGAATGATTTTAAAGAGGACTCTCCTGTGAAGTGGCAGCCAATGGAGAGATTTAAGGGCTGATGAGGCCGATAAACGACGTGTCAGTTTTAGAACTAGCCCAGCGGCTGCGTGTTGTACTACTTGTGTGGTCCCTGCATATATACTATTATAATAGTCTAACCTGGATATAATCAGTGCAAATGCCACTGTTTTTCTTGCTGAAAGGGGGAGGGAAGTCAAATAAATTTTTTTGTGACTGATTTTATTACGTTAAAGCACATTCCTGCCACTGCCACAGCTTGTGGGTGGAATGATAGAGAGGAGTCAAATTTCACACTCAGATTTTTTACTACCTCCACAGTGTTAGGCGGGGGGGCAGAATTAGGCCACCATATCAGAGGATCGAATGTCTTGTCCTTGCCGAAAAGCATGATCTCTGTCTTGTCGGTGTTACACTTCAGGCGGTTAGTTTGCATCCACCGAATGACCTCCGTTAAACATCTTTTGAAATTCATCTCAGAGCTAATGGACGTTTTATTCAGGGCCAGGGTAAGCTGTGCATCATCGGCATATGATGTGGTTTCAATTTCAAAAGAGGAGATAAATAAAATAAGTGGGGTCATGTATATGTTAAACAATGCCGGGCTGAGCGATGAGCCCTGTGGCACTCCCGATGTAAGTGTTTTTTCAGGGGATAAAAATGATCATAGTACTACTTTTTGCCTACGGTCAGTAAGAAAAGATTCCAGCCATGCTAGGACCAGATGTGAGATGCCAAACTTTTTAATCCGCTGTAGTAATATGTTGTGGGAGATGGTATCAAACGCGGCTGACTCCGTAGAGTGCTTGGGGCGGAAGCAAGACTGTCGAGGATGCATGATATTGACCTCTTTCAAGAATGTCATTAATTGGCAATTTACCAATTTATCCATAATTTTACCGAGGACAGAGAGTAGTGAGATTGGTCAAAGGTTAGAAAGAGAGATGGGTCTGCCAATTTCTTTTTTTGACGGGGTTTAATGGCAGTAAGTTTTCAATCTGTAGGGACCTTTGCAGTGGACAGTGAAGAATTTAAGATGTCATTAATCACTGGATTTACAAATCGTTTTAGTTCCGGTCACGTGATACGCCGAGCCGGGTAGCGAGCAAGCGAGGAGCAGAGGAGCGGAGGTGCGCGGCTCAGCTGAGGTGCTTGAGCTGAGCCGCGCCGAGAAGTCGAGAAGCTGCGGCAGGCGGGAGCGCTTCGGAGCTCCTCGTTCATATCCTGCAGTGAGCATACCACGAATCGCGGGAAACAACTCCTGGACAACTCCCGGACCCTGAGGGAAGCAGTAACGGCAGGGGCAGCGGGTAAGCGCGAGTGAGCGCGGCCGCCATTAGCAGCGGCCGCTGAGTGCGTGCCCGGCGAGTCCATGGAAGCAGCCCAACTAGGTTGGGTGCGGCTTGCGGCTCTCCAGTGTGCCCTGCTCTCTGTTTCCCCTCCCCTGCGCCCTGCTCCCTGCTATCTGTCCACCTGCCGCTTGTCTGCCATCTGCCCCCCTGTCCTCCCGTCTCTACTGCTCCACTGGCCCTAACCAGTCCTACCGATCTTGCTCAGCTCTACCCAGCCAATTATTAGCCAATCATTAGCTAACCATCAGCCACCATCAGTCAACGCTCTCATAGCCATAGCCACAGCCACAGCTGCAGCCGCAGCCGCAGCTGCCGTAGACTTCGCCCTCTGTCTCTTGGCATACATATGGTAACAATACATAGTCAAGAGCCTTATTGAAGCAAGGCGTGGCTTACGGTCTTACGGGCTGTGGGTCCAACTGCTAGTAATCCGCCAGCTGCTACAAGCTCGCCTTAACCTACAAAACAACGGACGGACAGGACAGGAAAGGAGCAGCAAGATTGTAGAGGCTGCGGGAAAGAGGGCACCGGTCATAAACGGGGTCTCAGCGGTCTCAGCGGTTAAAGAGTCACAGAGTTAAAGAGAGAGACACGCTCAGGAGACCAAAAAAAAAAGAAGGCATCAAGGCTTTAAGGCCAATACGATAATAGATCACCCTGTACCTAGTACATTGTGGGCCTATTGCTTTGCGGACTCTGTAATTCAGGTCACAAGGTGGTCAAAAGGAGGCTAATAAGGAGGTCATGCGGTCAGGCAGAGTAAGGAGGACACCTACAAGACCAAAATCCAAATCAAAAAAGGAGAAAGTCAACAGAGAGGGCACGAGAGACCTTGAACAAGGGCCACCCCGTGGCAAAATAAGTGTAAAAAGCAATACAGTCATGGGTCACCGGGACACCAGCACCAGTACCCCCATAAATTTTACTACCAACGGCACAAGCGCCAGCATAGCCCGAAGTCTGGCGACAATAACTTCTCGGACAAATGACCGACTTGAAGCTGCGACCGGGAACTCAAGAGCCAAAAGAACTCGTAAACATTGAGGGGGAGCCTCAAAGGAAAAACCCTTGCACCCTCCAGCCAAAAATGTATACAAAATTTTCCTTCCTGAAGGATCCTGGAACAGTAATTTACTCTAAGAGTGAGAACGTAAAAGGGCTGCAAACCCGACTGCAGCCAGGGAAGTTTGAACTAATTCCACAGACCTCCATTATATCTATTGAATCCTCGTCTCAACCAAAAGTTAAAATCCACAAAGGGATTGGCTTACGGTAGGAGACCAGGTTATTACAAAAAAAGACACAGACATCCGGACAAACATGGAGGCCAAAATTTTAACAGGCGTCAGAGTCGGTAGTGATGGCAGCGAGCTACCCCAGGAGACAGCTACCAATGTACAAAGTAGCCCGAAAAGTCTGGAAAAATCTCCAAGTCTGATTTCAAAAGTCAGCAAAACACAAGCACCACAGAAACCTTGGAGCAACCGGAAACTGAAGTCCGAGTGGACCCTAGGGACCTAAAGGACCCCCAAGCCTCACCCCCGGAATCAAGCCAGTCGGCAGAACAAAAGGCATGGGTCTTTCTCTCGCAGCCAAAGAACAGCTCTCCACTACAGATGCAAATCGCTCAAGCTGACGCTCCGGCAGCCCTGGTAGCTTTCAGTGATCCAGAGCGTCGTATGATGCTTCCCTATGAAGACTCCCACTCAACAAACCCAGACATGTCCTTCCTGGCTTCACAGGAATGGGAGGTACTCGTTGCCTCATATAATCTAAAACCTGCTCCGAATTACACCCCCGCATCAACAACAAACACACCGGGGTTAGAAAGTAGCAACCTCAGCGGAGCCTCATACACAGAATCCATTTGGGCCACAATGCTAAGCACAATGCAATATTCAGCTACGGCGCTTCAAAACCAATCGCACAAACTGGACCTACAGCTTACGGTCCTTCAAACCTTGGCGGATTTTACTTCAGGGATCGATAAAAAGTTATCAGAACTCAATAGCCTAATAAAGCGGGGGCAAGAAGCGGCCCACGGAAGTAAAACTCCTCAACCAGAATGCACTTGTGCTCCAATAATCGACAAGCTAATAACGTTGCCATCAATGTTAGGTGACCTCCTATTAGATTTAAAAGGCAATGCCCCATTGCACACTTAATCCAACGACGGCTTACTCAGGGCAGAAACAACAATACCCGAAGTGCATAAAATGGGTTTGTCATCAACCAACTTACCCCCCTTCCCTCAAGGCAGCGAAGCCACGGCAATAACAAAAGAGAGTGCTGCCATAAAAAATCACTCACCTCGGAAAGTCCGTCGCAAACAAAAAAGGAAGGGAAGAAATAGGAAGTCAGCAGTCCTGGGCCTCAGTGCCACGAATCAGCCTCAGGCAACCTCAGCAGCACCTGACTCTGAAGTTGAGGAAATCAGGCATGTCTCTACCTCCATTTTGTCGGTTAGGCTTGAGCGCCCCATAGCAATGCCTAACATTACTGCGGGTGCGACTACGGGGGCATCTGCAAGATTACCAAGACAGAGCATCTCAAAATACGACAACAAACAGGGGACAATTCAAACAGGAAAGGAGCTAGCAACACCAAAGCAAGAACCAAGTAAGATAATTAAAGCGGAACAAAGTTTAAGGCCGTACCTACAAGATGACCAACCATTCGAACATAGAGAGCCTTCACAACAGCAGTCGAGATGTACCGTTAACACAAGCTGTTTGCCAGGAAAAAGTAAGTCATCAACTGACCCCCTGCAAATCTCTCGCACTTATGGTAATCAAGGAGAGGGTAAAAACAATTTTTTTCAACCAAGGCCTCCTCCTCCTCAGGCTGCAATCCCTACCCATGAAATGGAGGCGAGAAACGCAGAAGGAACGGCCTCCATCATATTCATCCCTGAGTATGAATCCCGTGGAAGAGCAGACATATTAAACAGAGGGAAAGTATTACGACTTTTATACTCCATCACGAGCCTAGAAAATATAAGCTCTTCAGATCTGCTTTCCATAGAATTCCTACCAACTAATAATCGGCTGTGCCCAGAGGCGACCAAAACAAGATGGAACTCCAGTGAGATAACTAACAAAATTATGAAAGAAGAAAGCAAGTTCAAGCATTGGGGAATAAAGCTGGAAGCTAAATCAAAATCAAAATCTCCCTACCCAACACCTTTCCTAAAGGTTCATACCAACATGTCAATCAAAAACACCACTTCTGTATTAAGAGGCACAAGGAGCAGCACTCCTGGCTCACCAAGTACTTGCACAAAGGTCTTTAATCTGAATACAGGCCTTGGGCTACCAATCCCAGCTTCAACATCGGTATCACAGAATTGGACGCAAATAAAACGAACAAGAACAACAGAGCGACTAAACTGACAAGAGATGTGTACCTCATTGGTAGCCCCTGTAGAGCAAGGCAAAATCAGCATGTGTATTTGGAATATCAATGGCCTAGCAAGTAAAACTGAAGATCATGAGGTAGCAAATTATTTAAAAACATTTGACATGATACTCCTCCAGGAAACCTGGGAAGATAAGGCTTTTGAGCTCCGGGCTACACCTCCCATTTCGTTCCAGCTATAAAGGGATCTGATTTTGGACATTGCTCGGGGGGCTAATGATCCTAGCCTCAATATCTACAATAGGAAAATTCCTATCCATAGAGGCCAAAATTGCAACACCAAGCGCAGTTCAGGCAGTGATGATAACGCTCAAGCTCAACAAGGCATCCCAAGAGATTATAATAATCAACACCTATGTGCATACCAAACAAAAACAAAAAGCGGTAAAAGAGTTGACTAAAGAAATAAAAAGGATTATGGGTGAACAAGACACTGATCATGTCATCCTGGCTGGTGACTTCAATTTACACCTTCTAGGGTCCGGATTAGATGACGACCCTGCGCAAGACCTTACTGCTGTATGGGGAATACCGACACAGGGCATAGCAAAAATTAAGAAACCAATGAGATTCTCAAAATACCTGCTTCAGGAACTTGAACATCTAAACCTAAGAGCACTGAACGGCCGCTTCCCGAAGGATAACCCACCGGCTGCCACATTTCACTCATCAAAAACCTCTTCCTATTTAGATTTTACGTTTATAACCCTAACTATGTTCAACAATATAGCCACCTTTAGAATAGGTGACAAAGAACATAGTGACCACCTACCCTAGGAAGTGATGTTAAAAGCGAGTCCAGTCCTCACACTAGACGCTTGGAAATCCATTGACATCGAAGAGATCTCAAACCTTAAACGAATAAGGTGTAATCTTAACAACATTGAAGCAATATCAGTCACCGCTAAAACGCTATATAACCAAGGAAAAGATTCAGCAGTTCAAACAGTGAAAGTATGGGAAAACTTCACCATGACCTTTGGTGGGAAACTCGCGACCGGGATAGGGACAAAATCAGAACAATCGGTTGACGCCTTAACAAGGCTGACAACTAGCCCGGAATCAAAAACACTAAATTGTACCATAAACCAATCATTAAGGCAGCTTCGTAAAACTCCACAGAACCTGGACCTGCAATGTACCCTCCGGAAAGCAAAGGCACTACTAAAAAGAAAGAAATGGAGGAAAATAAGATCAAAGAATGAAGAACTATGGGTTAAGCTACTTCACGATGTCAAACAAAAAAACAGCGCTAAGTTTTGGCAAACAATCCATAGAATAGAGCGACCAAACCATCCCGGAATAAGCTCTAACATAACAGAGGTTGTCTGGGTAGACTACCTCTCCACCCATTTTAATAGCAAAGCGCAAAAGGGTGCAGAAGGGGATAAGGAAATGGGTAACGCGAGAATGGAAAGAGGAGATACTAACAGGGAAGAAGTGACGCATAAGCCTACTCTGGAAAAGCAATACAGCTCCAACTTTAAACCGCAAAATCATCAGGGGAGCGACCTGGCATCAGACTTAGACCTATCAGTATCCGTCAAAGAGGAATTCTAAATCAGATAAAATCAGATAAAGAGTAAATCAGATAAAGAGACAAATAGCCAGGGGCAAAGCTACGGGCGCCCCAGGCCCCAACGGCATTCTTCCGATGCTGTATATATACGATGCCGAATACTGGAGCAAGGCATTACTACCGGTTTTTAAGGACATAAATTCTGTAGCTACAATCCCGGAATCCTGGAAAGGATCAATCATCAGTCCAATTTTTAAACAGGGCGATAGGAAAGATCCGAATAACTATCGATTAATCGCCCTCATCGACGTAGAAGAAAAGTACTACGCGGGAACAATCCTGGACGAGTTAACATCTTGGGCATCAGAAAACTCTATCATTCCCATAAATCAAACCGGGTTCTGCCGGGGCCAAGGAACCACAACTAACATCATGGCTCTAGCCTTGCTAATGGACGCAGCTAAAGATGCAAAAATTCCCCTATTCCTTTGTTTTATTGATTATACAGTCGCTTTTGATCATGTCAACCGAGCCAAACTTCAGCAAAACTCAAAAGTTGGGGACTACCAAAATTACTCCTGGATCGGCTCAAACTGTTACACACAGATACTTGGATCAGGATTAAATTAGGCGCAGGGACACATATCTCCAAACGAATCACGACCTCCAAAGGCCTAAAGCAGGGGTGTGTCCTAGCACCGTTTCTTTTTAACCTTTTCCTAGCTGATCTCCCAGGGCAACTGGACAGTTGTACATCTCAGGCTCCAAAACTTGGAAACATGTTACTGTCAAATTTGTTATATGCGGACGACCTAGTGCTGATAAGCCGGACTCCCATCAGCCTTCAACATCTTTTGAATACGACAAGTAGCTTCTCACAACGGAATGCCCTACAAATAAATCTTAAGAAAACCAAAATCATGGCAGTAAATTATCATAAAAAGAAAAAATACAACTGGTATCTAGACGGGCATCGTCTGGATCAGGTAACCAGCTATAAATATCTTGGAATACTTCTGGACCACAAAAGTTCTTTTAAACCACAGTTATAGTCCCTGCGGAGAAAGGGAATAATGACTTATTTACCGATGAAACCATTGAAGAAACGGCTTCCCGACCTCACGCTCGATCCCTTACTACAAGTATTGCGCGCTAAATTGCAGCCAACATTAACATACGGAAGCGAGGCTCTTAAAGGCAAAGACGCGGCAGCCTTGGACACAGTAATAACCAACTCTTACAGAGCAATTTTCCATCTCCCGAAGTATGTTTCACCGGCTCAAATACGGCTAGAATTTGGGCTCCAAAAACAATCGGTGGAAAGAAGGGGTGCGTACGTAAAAAGTTGGCATAAAATCCGCAGTGCTGAGGCAAGATCCTTAAATTCCCACCTCTGGATCGAGCTGTCTCGCCAAGGTAAATGCCCTGCCAGAGAATATTTGTTTGACTCCCTCGAGCTACTGGGACTGTCCGAACTCTTGGGAATACAACAGATCATCTATCCTTCAAAAATATTGTGAAAAAGGAAACGCACATGATATCAGTCTTAGAAGACAAGGCAGTGCTTGCTAAAAAAGCACATGGCTGGATTGTGCTCAGCGACTATGAAAGACTCAAACCGCAATCTTATTTGAGTATAGGAGTCAAAATAAGGACGAAGGAAAACATTTAAAACTACGACTGGGGGTCATTCCGATCAATCCCTATCTCCCTCCATGGGAAAAGAGAGGAGGTCCGCAGCCCTGTCGCCTTTGCGGAAGTGGGAAGGAGGACATCATCCACGTCATCTGTAATTGCCCTAATCTAAAGGACATAAAATGCACCTTGTTACGTCCTATTTTCAGACATCACAGCATCCGGACCTGTAGGCAGGCAGTAAAGCTGTGCTTCAATCCTGTCGAGGTACAGCTAAACTGTCGGTTAACAAAATTTTGGGAGAATGTAACCAGGAGACTCAAAAATTCGTCGTATGCAGACGCCAGGTCTAAAAATGAAGAAGCATCAGGCACCCATTGAAGTGAGCTGCAAAAAGCAAGTAACAGCACCTTATAGTCGCACCAGCACTTTAAATTAACGATGACTATCAGCTCAAAATAATGCACTTTATTATGCTGTATTTGGACGGATGGTCAACTCAGGGAAATTATTGTCAGTCTAGCTTATCCAGATGCACAAGCACTTTAGATTTATTGTCAACCGTAATGGCCAATTGTATAATTGCAAACATGTTTATCGATGGTTTTTAACACCGTTTTTACTTTTATTTTTTAACTGTGAACAAGAATTTTCTTCTTTTTTTTTATTGCTATGTGTATGCAAAGATTTTAATTAATCATGCATAATAAATATTACTTACTTACTTACACTGGATTTACAATGTCTATCATTGTATGAAGGATGTAATGTTGGACATTGGCCAAAGGGGGATCCTGATTCATAGGATAAAATAGCTTTTTGCCACTGGGCTTGGCTAAAACTCTGAAATGCTTGAATGGAGGCTCCTTTCGAACAAGGGTTTTCTTCTAAATTGGTATCTAACAGAGGAGTAGAGCTAAATTTATGTTGAATATTTCAAATTTTTTCTTCAAAATATGAGGAAATTTGATTACATAGAATCTGTGAGGGTGGGATCTCTCTAACCATGGCTTTCGGTTAACGGTGATTTAGCTATTGAAAATATAGTTTTTTGATCATGTTGGGCTTTATTCAGATGCTTTAAGAACTACGTCTTTTTTGCTAGCTTAATCTGGCTGTGATAAATCAAGGTTATTTTAAACTGAATTAAGTCGTCAGCCTTATATGCTATCCTCCACTTCCACTCTAACTGCTTGAAGCAGAGATTATAGTCTACTACAGCCAGGGTATACCAGGGCGCTGACGGCTGGGGATTTGGTTTTCTCTTTACAAGTCTTTCTGGGGCTAGTTTATCACTGACCTGTGTGACCCAGGTCTTGAAAGCTAGAGCATCCTCTGTTATCTTTCCTGACAAGGTAGGTCTCAAAGCTGATGCACAGCTAAACAGCTTTGGGTCAGTCGACAAGTTGGCCAATTTACAAGCTTTAATCGGTGATGAATCCAAGGGAGAAGGGAGCTGCTTGGATGGCTGCAGATATATGCTAAAAGGGATCAACATATGATCAGACCAGGTCTGTCGAATAGGGAATTCAACTGTCAAATTTAGAAAATTCGAACAAATTCCATCTAGAAAGTGGCCTCCAGAGTGCGTGGGTAGGGCCACCAACTGATGGAGCCCAAACGTATCCATAAAATTGACAACATGTGGAGCTTTTTTACATTCCAAATGAAGATTAAAATCTCCTAGGATAGTAAAATTGGCACACCAAAGGACCAGTGGGACCAGTGTTTCTCCTAAAGATGCTAAAAAACTTGTGCTTGGACCAGGGAGCCGGTAAATAAGCACCCCCTGCAATTGATAAGTTTAAAACAAAATTCAAGATTTTTTGCCCCTTTCAAGCAGTGTTGCCAGATCTTTAGAGCATTCTCTAGCCCACAGCCAACCAAAAAGTAGCCCAACATTGCTACTTTAAGGAAGGAGGGGCAGGGACAGCATCAAGCAGGCAGTAAATGAAGATATCTGGCCGGACCATCTTACAGAAGTGATCTGCGCAGAATGTATGCTCTTGCTAAGTCTGAAAAGAGCAAAAGAGACAGGATAGTTGAGATGCGTCTGTTGAAATGCATGTGACAAAATTGCACTTTACAAGTGGTTTGGTCACACTTCTTATAGGGCAGCTCTGACCTCACAGTCAGCGCAGACATATTGTAATTGTATTTATATAGCGCTTACTATCCCTGAAGAGGCGTTAAAACACTTTTCGGCGTGTAGCATGCTACTCTGTAACCCAAAAAGGATTAGTGGTGGATCAGTATACCGAAATCTGAGTTAATTTGATCGGTGGATATGTGAGTCTGTTAATTGGATTGAAAAGGATAGTGGGTGGACAGAAGAGGGAAAGGTCTAGAAAGTGTTCATTTGGCGATCATAGTGGGAAGATGAGGTTTGGGATGAGCAATAGGAGAGATGGAGGAGGGAAGAGTCTCTAGAAACGGATTAGGGAGGTCATAGTAGTAAAATGATATTTGGGGTGATCCAAGGAGGAACAGAGGAGGGGAGAGTCAAGAAATTGTGATTTTGGAGATCACAGTAGTAGAATGAGGTGTGGGATGAGTCAGAGAGTGGAGGTAGATGACATATTAAGAGAGGTACTGTGCCATACAATCACAGGCCATATCATACCATAAGCAGACAATGACAGGTCATACCATAAGAGATTCAAAATGTGAACACAGGTCCAGAGATCCTGGTGCAGGATATAAATTCCTAGAGATACAGGAGGAACATCACTCAAGGCTCTGGACCTTTCAGCCTCGTATGAATAAATAGGAATGGGGGTGTAAGTATATGTTCCTCTTCTTCAAACAGTTAGTTAGATTCGATGGAGTAATTCCTATTTTTAAAACCCAACACAAGAGTCCAAGAACAGTATTTGGTGATGATAGATAATTTATTTTCAAATGCCACTGTGTAGATCCATTTCACTCTTTTTAAATTTTTTTATATAATTTTTTCATAAAAGAGAAGGAAGCGGAGACAGCCGACACGTGTTTCGCCCTATTTGGCACATTGAGCCAGGGCTTTCTCAAGGCTATTTGTAGTGTTCAAGCATCATAGTTTCAAATCAGAGGAGAGATACATTCCATAAAATGCTTCACAATGTTAATTAAACCATCCAATGTTTGGTGTGTACGCATGTAGTCCCAGGATGAATCCGTCCATGCCAGACACCACGGAAATTCTGGCATGGACGGATTCATCCTGGGACTACATGCGTACACACCAAACATTGGATGGTTTAATTAACATTGTGAAGCATTTTATGGAATGTATCTCTCCTCTGATTTGAAACTATGATGCTTGAACACTACAAATAGCTTTGAGAAAGCCCTGGCTCAATGTGCCAAATAGGGCGAAACACGTGTCGGCTGTCTCCGCTTCCTTCTCTTTTATGAAAAAATGATATAAAAAAATTAAAAAAGAGTGAAATGGATCTACACAGTGGCATTTGAAAATAAATTATCTATCATCACCAAATACTGTTCTTGGACTCTTGTGTTGGGTTTTAAAAATAGGAATTACTCCATCGAATCTAACTAACTGTTTGAAGAAGAGGAACATATACTTACACCCCCATTCCTACAGGTCATACCATACAATGGCAGACCATAATACATAATGACAGGCCATACCATTCAGCTCCCCAGAATATTGCTGTCATGATCTGTAACCGTCATGGCACCAACAGTGGACATTTGGGGTCATTCGTGTTTTGCTGCACTTCATTGTTCCATGTGTGTTTGTCCTGTCCCACAAAAACACTGACTATCCAGCTAATCAACTTGACTCCTCTAACCCAGCACTTCCCATTTACAAGTGTAGCAGAAAGCACAAAAGCAGAATTGAAAGCCAATGTGGGATGAAGAGGCCATTAAGAAAGTGGTGATGCTTGACCTAAGCACTATAGCAAACCTCCTCACTGTCACCCCTGCCTTTCCCTTTTGTGAATAATCTTGAAATCTTGAATTATGAATAAGTGACTGCTCAGATTCCAGACCTTTCAATGGTTAGTCTGCATGTCAGCTCCATAATCCTCTCTCTGCAAGACTTTAATTCAGTTGCCTCTGCCTCGTCCCCGATGTTGAATTCATCAACACTGTTTAAGAACAAGTAAACTGTTCAAAAGTGGAGCAAGTACTGCAGGAAATGTCTGTTGAAATGAGTGTTAGCATATGTTGATGTTATGAAAGAGGTTTCACATTTGAGACGACACCTAGGACATCTACTGACCATTGTGTGGCACAGAGGTGGAAATAGAAGGAAAGATATCATCAGTGCAGTGTCACCAGGATCCAGCAATGCAAGGAACCCATTTAACCCTAATGATTGCACATTTCCAATAGCCATCCAGGGATCTGCACACTATTTGTCTTCACTATTCTTTTATGTGTATGCCACTGCCACAGTTCTCATGCCTCTCTGTGCCCTTCCCTGTTAGGAATACTTCAAAAATCAATTTTCCATTACCCATCACTTGCATATCCATCACCTTTCCTGCCCTACACCCTGCTCAATCTCTGATGCATGTGCACACTACTCCCATGATGTCTCTGCTCCAGAATGCCTCAGACTGTTGGGTACACCGAATTCGGTGAGCCCAGGTCAAGCATGTTAGATGTAATCTTGTACTCAAGGCTATTGCTAAAGATTTATATCCTACCACATTAAAATACTTTCCCAAACTATGGGTAGGTGTAGTAAGAGAGGGGACAGGCCAATACGCCACCAGTTCTCCCCCGAATAGATCTAAGGTTTGCATTTGTCTAACCGCACAAACCCCACAAACTAAATTTTTCATACATAACCGCAAAATTATAGCCTAATTGTGCATGATCTAGACCAATCTGGCAACACTGGTTTCAAGTGGTCTAAATCAAATGTCTGGCATTAGAGGGAGTCACGAAACATAATTGCAAGCCCACATCCACAAGAGGTCATCCTATTCTGTCTAATAATGATGTATCCGACAGTAGAAAATGGACAATGTCTGGATTACACCATTCCTTTACATATGATTCAGTGATAAAAAGAAAGCCCAAACAACGGTCAAGGAGTAGCTCATGGATTTCTTGAGTGTGTTAGCATAGAGAGCGGGCATTAATAAGACCACCACATAGCGATTTTTTACCTAAATTATTTGTAAAAGAAAATACAGAGTCAGGACTTATTCCAAAAGGCGCTTTGCATTTAAGACATACCGGGCTGTTCATATTACTAGGAGATAGCCTTGACTCACAATGCCTAACAGTAACATTTAAGGATTTCAAAAATGCAGAAGACATTTGAGTACCTGGCTGTGGACAGACAGCATCGCTGGTTCAGGTCGCCATCCGGACACGGACGGGCGCAGACGGGCTTGCTTTTGGTGCTTTTGGGGCCGGCGGCACACCCGCTGCGCGCGTCCGCTGCGCATCCACAGAGTAGGTCCCATTAAATACCCTTGGGCAAGAACCACTAGAGCGCCAAAACCAAAAAGATGGTCACTCTAAGAGGGACGCCGGAAGTGGGAATCAAAAGAAATGCAAAAGTACATCAGCCTGCTGAAAATGTTGTTATACTTTGAGGTTTTAGCAGCGATTTTGAAAAGTGGTAGCACAATCAATAATCTTCAGATGCATTGGTATTGCCCGTGAAAGGGGTAGAATCCCTGCTAAACACTGGTGAGCAAGGCCATTGTACTGAAACCCTGCAAACCAACTGAGCCTTTTATCCTTCTAAGGCTGATAAATTGGATAATAGTATCATCGGTCATTTACAGCACATAGAAACAACAAGCACTGTGTTGTGCCATAAGTTATAATTGTAAAACACATGGCAGCCCTGCAAAGTAATGAATGATATATAACTTGTAGAGCATGCTTTTACTCAACACAGAGCATCCTGGCGATATTTCAGACACATAACCACTGCTCCCACAAAAACTTCAGAGGGAGTAAAGAGACTAAAAACCCCAGGGTAATTAAATGAGCTGACCACATATCTCATCTGACGCCGAAAATAACCAGGTATTCAGAAGTATCTGAAGACAGCTTCATTTTCCACTAGTCTCAAGGAGCAAGGGACCCGATTCCAGCCTTTAGACATTAAGGAGGTAACGGACTTTTCAATTCTAGTTTTAAGCCTAAAATTAGGAGTTTGTAAAAGATTAGCATTAGAAGTCTTTTTAGTGCTATAGTGGGTAAAGTGAACTGAAAGATATTTCAGGCCTGTAAGCTGAAAAGCTCTGAAAATCATAGTCGGGGATTTAAAGAGCACCCGCTTGTGAACCGGTAGCCAGTGTAAGTACCTAAGCTCCTGGAAAACAGAGCTCTTGTGGGGGAGCTTAAGCACAAGTCTTACAGCCGCATTTTGGACCACTTGTAGCCTATGCAGTAAATGTATTGCAATGCCTATATAAAGTCTATTGCAGTAGTCCAACCTTGAGATAATAGGCGCATGGGCTACAGTTTTCCTTGTTCGCATTTTTATCGACATTACACTTGAGGTGATTGCATTCCATCCAGTCAATAATGCAGGCAAAGCAATTCTTACAATTTTGATCTGAACCAAAAGAGTTCTTCTTCAGAGACAAGATCAACTATGTACTGTCTGCATAAGAAGTTGTCAAGCAACCAAAGTATTCAATCAAAGAAATTAGAGGGAACATGTAAATATTTAAAAATGTCAGTTTAAGGGCTGGGCCATGCGGGACACCATACTTCAGATATTCTACTCCTGAGGTGAACTCACCGATGGAAACCACCTGTTCCCCATTTGTAAGAAAAGACTGAAACCAGGACCAAACCTGATGATTGGATCCTGATCTGGCCTTAGTCCTATTGAGCAATTTTGGTTGCTGCTATTGCCCAAAAGCGTATGGCTGCCATGCTAGGAGGTCTTGGAGTTAATATGGTGGTGATATGATCTGTCAACCACTTCCCTCATCATAGTGAGTTCTCAGAGTAATTTATTTTATTTCCAGCACTGCAGTTCCCCTGCACTTGGCTATGGTCAGCTTTATAACACTTCCTTGGGGAAAAACACACAACGGTCTTGCAAAATTATATCCACACTTATCATCAACGTTACTAAATATGCTTTTAAACACACCATTTGCTACCCAATCACCAACAGTCCTTGGGGAAGGTACCCCCTCAAACTCCACAAACATGTTCTTTGAATTCCCTCAAGTTTTGAGCAAATTACCTGGTCCGAGGAGCTTGAAACCAAACCCTTTGCCTCATTTTTGCTTAAATGTTTTTGGGGCCTAATCCCCAAATTGAACTTTCAAAATTGTATTTAACTTCTGATTACTGGTTGACCCCA
This sequence comes from Calotriton arnoldi, assembly GCA_963921515.1. Lineage (NCBI taxonomy): Eukaryota > Metazoa > Chordata > Amphibia > Caudata > Salamandridae > Calotriton > Calotriton arnoldi. The sequence goes on from CAWUFW010001277.1 coordinate 1,588,519, forward strand.
TTGCGGACCTAATCTTCTTTGAAACAGACCATTTAACTCTTTTTCAAACAAATGCCTTGTGAGACGCGTCCAAAACTCCTATATAGATTCCTTTGTTTATACATGCAATCGTTTTGCAACAGCTTTGACTAGAGGCGTGGGACAGGTGCACATGTACTATAAAGCAGAGTACAAACAATAGCTCACATAAGAAAGACGAGTCTGCCATGCTACCGTTGAAGTTGAAAAAATGGATTTAGGGCCTGATGTAGATGTTGGCAGTAATGGCTCTATCACCGCTTTTTAGACGATTTCTACACCCGCCTACTTGGCGCCCCACCTGCCATATTTAGATGTTGGCGGGTCTATGGACAAAAGACCGCCAGAGTCCCGCCTTCTCCACCAGGAATGTTTACCCGCATTGATGGCGTCATAGGCAAAAGCGGTTATTGGAGGGATTCCAGCGGCTATTGGAGGGATTCCAGGGATTCCAGCCAAGATTACTGCAGAGCAAATTAACATTTCCATCGAGGTAACTGTGGTGGGAAGACCTCCTACCTTGAGTTGGCGGAATCGAAGATATTGAGGTACACATTTACCTTTTTTTTTACTGTTTTCCACTTCCGTTTTCGTCTTAAACACAATTGTCCAGGTCCCTCCTTTGCTGCTTCGATTTAACCACGACGCCAAACAACTCCGTTGTCGCCGGGAACTCAGGTAATGTTTTCTGACATTTGTCTTACTATGAATCATGTGTTGACAATTGCTGTAACCTCATGTATCTGTACATTGCTCTTACATGCAATTTTTTTCTTATGTGTAATACAGTTTTGCTACTTATCAAGGTAAAATGAACACACCTGCATTGCCACTTAAAAAAATACAAATTGTTGCTGCGGTGCTTGTGTGTGTTGTGCTTTTGGTGGCTGTGGGTGTGCGTACAATAGTGTGTGTGCTGTTTGTGTGGCATGCAATATGTAACCAAACAGGGCATACCAAATTAACAACATATGCTTTTGGGAGGAAACACAACATTTATGTGTATTGACACATTAAAAATGAGTACTTACCAGTCTCCTCTTGACCGGGAACACACTCAGTCAGCAAACAGCCACTAGGACAACACCAGCACAACGGGGACATCTAATAGGTTAGGTGAAACTAATCCCTGAGGAATGCGTTAGTCCACTTAACCAACAGGCCTGGCTAAAGACCATGAAACGAGAAAGCTTGCTTTTATTATTTTTTTCACTTCAGGTGTTTCCAATGTAGCGTGTGAATTGGTTATAGTATGTGAGAGCACCCTGGGATGATATTTAAATATTCATTTAAATCACATTCGGTTTTTACTAATGTCACTTGATCATCAGACTTTAGAAGTTGCCAGTAGCTACACATCTCCTAATAATTCAGTTGCCTGAGAACCACGATCTCATGCAAACATCTGTGAAGTTATATTCAATGTTCTTGCAGCTGAATGCATTAAATGCATAATTTTCTACTAATTTTCTGAAATATCGGAAGGGTAAAATGCTCATAAAAATGTAAAGTACCATTTAAAACCTTAAAATAGTGCACCATGTCACCCAAAGCATGTGTGGGTGAATTCTGAGTAGAACCCTGTCCGTTGTGGAGTATCGGTCAAGTGATGTCAAATGGACTGATGGACTGTCAGAATATGCCCCTGGCCCCAGGGGTTTGTATGTGTGCCTACTAACGTTTTCTCCCACAGTGGTTTAGCCCTTTTACCATGTGGACTAAGTAATAAATACCGGAGAAGGCCTGGGGGGGGGGGGCCAAGGAGACCACCTGCGCCTGAACCCTATGACATTACACACTTTGGCTCCGTGTCATTACTCAGCAGGTCGTGCACCGCTACACGCTGTCCCTAACCCTCCACTCGGCGCCCCCTCGACTATTGAAGGGCGCCGATACGACACGTCATTCCACTAAGATGTAACTGTGCGGCACGCACCCCACAACATATAAACCTGGCTATGGGCCTGGACCGATATCTTGAGCAGTTGAAGAGCTGGAGCAAAGCTATTTTACCAACTTAGACAGCAATAAATGGCTGCTTGTCACAGGAACGTTCAAATGATGTGTGGTTTCAGCCTGGAAATGTGATAGCATTTGTTGGCATTTCGAAAGCGAACAAGAAAACAAACATCATTGTATACACAACGCAATACAACACCACAATTAAGCATAAGAGGGCACATCACAACGAAAGCAGTAAAAACAGAATGCAACACCACTGCAGTGTAACATAACAAATTCACATTGCAATAATGCAGCACACAACAGAACACATCGCGACCAGGGCCGGACTGGCCGTAGCGGGCACCGGGCGTTTCCCCGGTGGGCCGTCAGGGTGGGGGCCGGTTTTTGGCCCCTTGGGGGCCGTTTTTGTTACCGGGGGTCGGCAATATCGGCCCCTGTAACAAAATCGGCCAAAACCGGCCCTAGCAAACAGCTCGGCTGCACCCCCCCTCCCCTCCCAGCGGGCCGGCCTAGCAGTTTGCCAGGGCGATTTCTGTTCCCATTCCGGCCCTGATCGCGACCAAAAGTAAATATTACACAGCAAATAGGCACAAATGGTCTTGTCACACATTACCTTCTGCAGAACACTGTTGTCATAATGCAGTGGTTGAAGGTGTCTGAAGTAAGCACTGCCTTAATTTACCACAAAGGATATGAAATAGTGCCAATCAAAAATATTTTGTGATCCGGCCCCACACATACTATTGTGAAGAACGGTTTCCTCACTGCACATTTTCATGGGAACTTTCATTATGTGTAGTTTGCATCCCAGAAATAAGACTTGGCTGTCAATAAGAGACCAGAGACCACATTTTCAGAGCGTGCAGTAAAGCCTGGCTGTTTGTGCATAGTGAAACAATGGGCCTAAGCCCACTGCTTAATATAAATTGGTTTACAGGAGTGTACTGATGTCAGCAAAATAATGGGACTTCACCCGGAGATGGTACATTTCCCTACAGGTACTTTAAAAGGAATACACAGGGGCACGCAAGCGATTTCATTACTACCCCAAATTTAGGGGACTAAATACATCAGACAGGTGTTCATTCGCATTGGTCTAAGGGTGTGCTCAATAAAGGTAGATGACATAGCTCCATCATGCTAGCATTGCACCTTCATCAATTGAAGTTAGGCGTCAGGTTCAGACTTTCACAATGGAATGAAAGGTGAAGGATTTTGTGTTGCAAGTGACATCCTGTACTACTCGAGAGATGCAACTTGCTTTGCGCTTCTACACTCTTTGTCCCACCACCAACTTATGAGCAAGTTAATTTGCCTATTGGAAGCACAGCTTGCACATTTTTGGAAAAAAAAAATTATTTTCCCCAAATCTGAGCACATAAAGATGCCCCTTAAAATGCTCTGGTGTACTTATTTTTTAAGTGAGACACCAACTCTACATCAGGAGAGAGCCATCTTAGCCAATGTGCTTAGTTGTTCAATAAAATGGAGAATGGCTGGTGATTATTGAGAAGTTAGTACCCAAAGGTAGTTTGGTCTTCAACAAAAACTATATTGCACGAAAACTAGGTTAGGGGAGAGCAATTCGTTTCCACTATGTAGATGTTTGTACTCAAAAGCCACAGTAGACATAATACATATTAAACTGCTTGCCAAAAATATGAGCCACTAATCTAAAGTACTAAAGAACGTTAGATTTTGAAATGCCGACAAATCAATATGAGTTTTTTAGAAAATTCACAAAACAACTGGCAATATTTAGGGGACTAAATACATCAGGCAGGTGTTTATTCGCATTGGTCTAGGGGTGTGCTCAATAAAGGTAGAAGACATAGCTCCATCATGCTAGCATTGCACCTTCACCAATCCAAGTTCGGCGTCATGTTAGATTTTTAAATGCCGACAAATCAATATGAGTTGTTTAGAAAATTCACAAAATAACTGGCAATATAAAAACACAGCATTTAAGTGGTAAAACACAATTTGGTATTATTTTGACTTATTAACTGAAATGTCTTTTCTCAAAGCTCTATTAGGACAAGCCAAATATCCAAATTTGGCTTAGCTTAAATATTTTATGCATTTTGTGACTCCTTAATGAACGCTAACAAAATGACTCTGCAATACATATATATATATATGTGTGTGTGTATTATATATATATTTATACTAAACAAACATTAGAAATTCTGAAGAAATAGTTTTTTGCCGGGGAAGTAACCGCCTGCTAATAAAGGCTACCGGTTGGTCTAGGCCCTCGTCATTTAACTGTGCTACTACAGCCCCTATGTCATGCGCTGAAGCATCTATCTGCACTATGAACTGACTTAAAGAAGTCAGAAACCTTGAGTACGGGTGCTGTACACATGGCCTCCTTGACGTGTCAAAAACTTTCTGACAGGCCTCTGTCCAGATCACCTTGCTGGGCTGCTTCTTTGAAGTAAGCTCTGTTAAAGGGCCAGCAAAGGTGGCATGTCCCTTAGAAATCACCAATAATATCCTGTGAGGCCCAGGAAGGCCCGCATCATAGTCTGTGTTTTAGGGGGGTGCCAGGCCAGGATAGTTTAAATCTTGGCCTGGAGAGGCTGCACCAAGCATCCGCACACCATGTGGGCCAGACATACCACGGATCCCTGCTTATTTGGTACTTTCTGGACTTGATAGTTGGGCCCGCTTGCTGCAGGGCTTCAAAAACCTCCTGGAGGTGGTAGAGGTGTTCCTCCCAGCTGGGGCTGTAGACAGCTATGTCGTCCTGGTAAGTGGCACAGAATGCCTCCTTTCTAGCCAGGACCCTCTTAGCCAACCACTGAAAGGTGGCAGGGGCATTCTTTAAGTCAATTTACACCACCCTAAACTGGAAGTGGCCCTTAGGGGTTGTCTTTCACCCCCTCAGTCAGAGCAATCTGCCAAGTCCCTGAAGTGAGATCAAAGGTACTCAGGAACTTGGCAGAACCTGAGTTCTGGAGTGATGCCCAGTGGGGCAGCCTTGGGTACCACCACCGCAGGGATGGACCAGGGACTGTTGGAGGGCTCATTCACCCCTAACACCAGCATCTTGGAGACTTCCTCATTGATATTGGTGCTTACCTTGTCTGACATCCTGTAAATCTTATTTTAGCAGGCGGACTGTCTTCAGTGTCAATTTCCTTGATGTACAGGTGTGTGAGCACAGGGGTGAGAACAAAGAGTAAAACTGCCCAAGCAATTGGCAACAGTTACTCTGCTGTTTTGGAGTCAGAGTAGGCGAGAGGTTGACACCCTCTACTGACCCATCGTGCTCTTGAGCAGACAGGAGATCAGGGAGAGGCTCACTCTCCTCTTTCAACCCATCTGTCACCATAAGCATTCTGACTTCGGACCTCTCAAAGTGTGTCTTGATGTAGCTCACGTGGAGCACACTTAAGGGGTTTCTAGGGGTCTTGAGATCTACCAGGCAAGTGGACTCTCCCTTCTGCTCCTTCACCTCATATGGGCCTGGCCATTGATCCTGGAGCACTCTTGGCTCCACAGGCTCCATAACCCACACCTTCTGGCCAGTTTGAAACTCTACCAGAGTGGCCTTCTGGTCATACCAGAGTTTCATAACTTCTTGACTGGCTACAAGCTGGCTTTTCGCTTTCTTCCAGAAGCGATGCATCTAGTTGTAGAGAGTCAGCATACAGCTGACCACATCCTGAGGGGGTTTCCTGGGAGCTTGTTCCCACAACCTCTCTGACAAGACCGAGAGGTCCCTTAAAAGGGTGGCCATAGAGGAGTTATGTTATGTTATATTAGCAGGTATTTATAGAGCGCACGGCTACTCCAGGGAGTGTCCCGGGGCTATGAAAGACCACGCAACACAAGACAGCGTACACAGGGCTAAAAGTTCAAGGGGCTAAAACCAACCCCCATCTGTGGCACCTCCCTGAAGGTAAAGGTAAGGCATGGCAGGAGGACGTCCCACTTATGCCTCATGGGCTCAGGGAGGCTCATTATCATGCATTTGAGGATCTTGTTGAACCTCTCCATAAACCTGTTGGTTTGGGGGTGATAGGGTGTGGAGAACCTAAAAGTCATTCCACACTCATCCCACATGAACTTCATGTATGCTGGCATGAAGTTAGTTTCTCTATCAGACACTATGTATTTGGGGAACCCCGCATGGGTAAAAATTCCCATATGGACCCTGGCCAGTGAAGGTGCAGGCACTGCCCTCAAAGGAATGGCCTATGGGTAGCGGGTGCATGGTCCAAAAGACCAGGATGAACCTGTTGCATAACGCTGTCTTGGTATCCAAGGGACCAATAATGTTGATGCCACCCCTATCCAATGCAGTGTCAACGACAGGCAATGGGGTCAGGGGACCTATTAACCTTTTCCCTGACTGGCCTGGCAGGTGAGACAGGACCTATAGAGTGCATTTGAGGCCGTCTTCGTCCAGGGTCAATAGAAGTGGGCAACAAGCCTGGTGAACGTCTTGTCTTGCCTTAGATGTCCCACCAGGGAGATATCATGAGTCTAACCCAGTAGAAAGGCCCTGTAACAGTGTAGACCCACCAGCATGCGGGCTGGACTCGGTCCAGGAAGCTCACTGTATAGGAGGTCATTCTCCCAATAGATAAGGGGATCTCCAGATCACCTGGGCCTCAGCTTGCTACCTTAAGCCCTCTAGAGTGGGCAATCTTTCTTCGCTTTGCAGAATTCCTCCCTGGTGGGTTTACCCTCATCTTGCCATCCAGCAAGCTCAGACAGATCACCCAGGGCAGTAATGTCCTCCCCGGTAGGATCAGGATCATCCTCCTCTGGGACCCCGTCAACCTGGACTGCTAGAATTTCAGGGGCTAGTTTCTTACACCCCTTGCCCTTACATTTCTTGGCAGCTGCCAGGGCTATTCTTCCAGGTTCCAGGCACCCTTTACTCCCTTTCCAGCCAGGCTCAAGGCACCCTTTACTCCCTTTCCAGGCAGACATGGGTCTTATGGTCATACAGACCCATTCAGGCAATCCCAACATTTCCAAGTGTGAACTGAGCTATACCTCCTTCCAGATAGTGTGCTCTAGGTCATTGCCAGACAGACAATCTACAGACATGGCAGGGTTCACAGCTACTTTTGGAGTACCTCATACCCCCCCACACAAAGGAAACCAGAGACACCAGTAGATGACTCTCATGAAATCTTAAAGGCGACATTGTCAAAGGTCTCAGAGTTTAAGGCAAAGGAGGGCAACTTCCTAGATCTTAGTGTAGTTCACACAGAGTTTTTTCAGGAAATAGCTACTCTTTTTGTAATTCCCTCCTCCACCAGAAGAAGCTTATTAGGGAGTGCAGGCAGCTTAGGCACTCCCTGTTAAGGGCTATTATGTTGAAAGACCCTGTGTTGATTTCACCCATAAAATATTGCAAGCATGTTGAAGGCTAAGAAGAAGTGTGATGATGATAGATGGCATAGTTTGGCTGAGGCATGTTCCCTCAGTGATTCGACCCACTTCTGGAAGTTGGTCGCCAGTGGCGCCAATTCAGAGAGGTCTGTACCGCAGAATCATGTTCCTGCTTCAGAATGGTTTACTTATTCCTCTAGCCTCTATTCTATTACGAGGGAATTAGTGCTTTAGATGAGGGTTCCCCCTTGTATAGTAGTCTGCAGAATTTGACTGCTCCTCCATTTACCAAAGAGGATGTTCTTGATTCTTTGTCTTCCTTTGCTAGTGGGAGGGACACCCCGGGCCAGATGGGCTCCTGGTTGATGTATTTGTGCGGGATGTTCATATCTGGGTTGATTATAGTCTTGTTCTTTCAAATGCAATTGTGTTGGGCTACCCCCATCCCCATAGCGTGGCAAGGGGCAGAGGTGATTCCAGTCTATAAAAAGGTGGATATGTCCTCACCTGCTAACTATAGGCCCATCAGCCTTATCAATGGTTTTGCAAAGTCATCCTGTGCCCTGGGCACCCCCAGATTTTTTACTGACTGGTACTGGTGGTAACTGACTCTGACTGTCCCTGGGCTCTGCCTAACCATGGCCAGGGCCAATGCTATGCTGAAAACACACTTAGAATGCAGTGAAAACACCTACATACACCAGGGTACACTATGGATCAGGGTACCCCTATGATTGGCATGACCTCCCCTATAAGGCCCTAGTACATAATAGAGCAGGGGGATAAAAACTACCTTTACATCCCTAGTATATAATAGTGCATGGCAGTTTAGAGGCCAGCAGCCCTTTCTGCACTGGCATGTGTACACTGCAGAGGTGTGAGGTCAGTTCTAAAGCAGCCCTGTGTTGCAGGACTGCTTTTAAAATGTAATTTGTGCCCAAACTCGACTTTGGTGTTTGGGGCACTTACAAATTAGTAAACTACAATATTTTGGCATATTCAGCACCCCCAGGATCTCCCCTACATGTCCCAGTGGTGGGGGGTCAGGTATTAATAAGGAGGAGCCTTATAAAATAGGTTTATATGCCCTGGGTTTAGTGAATTTGCACATTTCACTGCCCACATTGTAGTAAAGTGCTTCCCAAAAATCGAATTTTGTGCTAGGAGCACTGTGGAGTGAGGATCTGCAATATTTGTACATATTCAGAACCCCTAAAGTCCCCAAGGTGTTCCAGGGGTGGGGGTCCCGTAGATATAGGCAGGGTCCTTATAAAATATGTTTTATAAGCCCTGGTTTTGGAAACATTGCCCAAGTCATTTTCCTCAATGCAAACCCCCAGCCACATAGGTTAACATGGCAAGAAGTTATTCATTAATAATTCCCGCTAGGAGAATCAGAAAAATATCATTCAAGGACTTCCTAGAATGGTATTGATAAATCCAACAATATTCTATTGTTGAATTTAGCCTAAAATGTACAGACAAGAAGTTGTAAGACTTTCATATCTGTAAGCCAAAATTCAGCCTTCCAGTGATCTGTCCTGATTAGTCAGAGTTAAGTGGATTAGCTAGTCTACTTTGATGAGGTGATAAGTGACCCTGGGGCGGGCGAAGGAGACATTCTGGGAGGAGAGGATTCTGCTACATAGGAATGCCAGAGCAAGGGAGAGGGGTCATAAACAATAATCTTCAATAGAAGGAGGAGACAGGCAGGAGAAACCAGTTTCATTTACACCCCTCTTCTTTGATTCAAGCCAGATGGTTGGCTTAAGGAAGGAATGTACAGATGCCAGGGGGAGGGAGAATATGGAGATGAGCCATCCTGGAGGTTGGTTTAGCCAGCTCTTGCCTCTCTGCTGAGACTTCAGTCATTTTTAATTTGGGAGAAATAGTGCTTTCTTGGAGACCACTGTGCCACACTTTGGAGGAAATGGTCATGCTCTGGGGTATTTTCCTGCACCTCATTGAACAGGAGTGCCCTCCTGTGTCACCCCAGAGAACAATGAATAAGTATTTGAGATCTGCTGCTAAAAAACAAGTGAAAGAAGAAGGATCCATGCTGAGAAGTTTGATTTGCACCAACCAGGCCCTGCACTATAACTGACTGTGTCTGCTGCACAATCTGGAACTATAGCCCTGTGGACCTAGCTTGCTTCAAAAGGACTAAAGAGTGGACTCCCTGTAAGGTACAGGTTAACAGAGCTCAACTTGACCATCACCACCAAGAATCCCCAGCCTGGAGTACTACCACTGGATTTGTAAGGGTTTTGTCCAAGTGGATTGTGGAAATTGAAGTCCCAAACTTTCAAGAGCCATCTTGGAGCTTCCAGATTCCTTTGGACTAAGTTTTGGGCACTTTGAGACCTTCAAAGGAACTTCAGGAAGAAGTTCCAGAAGTTTGAAGAACTTTGGAGTTTCTTTGGAAAAAAGCTTCATAAGTGGACCAACTTGACCTGGCCAGCCAAGCCGGCGACCCTCAACCGCGAGCTGACCTGCCGTCCAGGTTCCTTCCTGCTGAAAAGCTCCAGTGGTCCGATTTCCAGAGTTTGACTGGGAGTTGGTAGAAACACAAGCTGGCGAACCCTCACCGAATCCAGCCTGGTGAAGAGCATCAAGGGACCCTGTGAAAAAAAGCTCCATAAAAGTTTCTAAGTCTGCACGTAGAAAAGGTGACCAAGACCAACCACGCGAGCCAAGCAGTGCACCTTCAACAGCGAGCCGGCCTGGATCCTTGGCTCATCCCGCTGGAAAGGTCCAGACGTCTGACTTCCATAGGTTTGACTTGGGAGCTCCTCACAAGATAATCCGGTGAACCGTCACCGGACCCGGACTGGCTGAGAGCTTAGAGGGACCCCGGGAACAAAATCTCCAGAAAACTTTCTAAGTCAGAAGGTAAAAACTTTGACTGAGACCTACCGCGAGGGGTATCCGTGCAGGGCTCCATCAGGGTCAGACTGAAACTTTGACTTTGTCCCGGTCTAGCGTGACCAGATGTCCCAATAGGCACTATAGGTTTCTATGTGCTATATAGTGCTAAATCTTTAAGAATTCCTATCTCCGGTTCACTACATTGCATTTGTTTTCATGTTGGTGCCATCTTAAAGATAAAAATATTTCATATTTTTATAAATTGGTGCTGGTTTTAATTGTGTGCGTTAATTATTTACTGAATTGGTGTTTTTAAATGCTTCACATGCCTGTCTTTGACGTTAAGCCTACCTGCTCGCATCCAAGCTACCAACGTTTGAGCATGGGAATAATTTTCTTAGAACTATACTGAGCCTTAGACCATGTTAGTGGCCTTATTGCCAGTGGAATATATAGATCTACTGCTATTAATAAGCCACTTTCCAACAGATGGCATACAAAGAATTTTCTACTGAATGGTACCAGGTAAAATCCAAGCCTGGGTATTAGATAATTACATCATGAGCCCATTACAAGCGGTTTTTGGGGTAAAATCTTAACAATTGACAAGGCCTTCTGGTTCCTTTTGATTTTCTGGAAGACGGTCTTGATCGGCAGAGGTGACTTGAATGTCACCTTTGTTGATTGAAAGTTCGCCTTTGACCTGGTTCCGCACCAGAGGCTGTGGTGGGTCCTGAAGAAGATAAGCATGCCCCATGATGTGCTTTCCTTATTGGTTAGGCTTTATGATAAAAACTATGCCCGGGTTAGATGGGGGACCCTGGACCAACTGACCGATGAGATCCCTGTGCAGAAAGGCATATGTCAGGAGTGCGTACTGGCCCTCACTCCTTTTCCTTATATCATTTCATTTTTTTTCATTTTTAAAGCTTTATTCAGTATATAATATACACCCATAAAAGCATTCTAATCATAAAAATAGCGGTACATGTTAATGATCCTTCTTTGATTATCTATACTCGTGACCATGCCATTGTTAATCACAGTAGATTAAAAAAAAAAAAACATAATAAAATACACTTATTAAAAAACAATTCAATACCAACTAATCACCGACTAAAAGAGTATGCAAAACATCTCTACCTTACAAAGGCAATGATTATGTAAACTTAAACTTGTAGTCACAATACAAAGTGCAATAATACTTCTTCTCAATTAAAAGTCACAACAATTATGTAAACAGAACTCTAGAGGGGGTAAAGTGCAAATATACTGTGCAATAACAAGTTGTTTTTTTTTTACTTAAACTCGCAGTCACCATACAAAATCCGATAATACTTCATCTCAGTTGATAGTCACAATAATTATGTAGACAGATCTCTGGAGGGGGTAAAGTGCATGTATACAGTGCAATAACGAGTTTTTTAACAGAATGTTTGGAGCCTAGACAAGTAGTAGGAAACCTACATGCATTCATATGTTAAGGCTTCCAGATGGGAATTATCCTTTCTTCTCCTGATTGACATTTGTATAAAAAGTATAACTGCATTGCAGATTTTATCATTTTCTAGGCTATAAATATAATTAAAAGCGGGTTTATAAAAATACAATCTGTTAGCTAAAAATAAAGGTCTTAAGACGGATTTCCTAATATCCTGATTAAAACTACAAAAGAGTATAGAATGCAGTGTAATGTGTGAGGACTTTCCATCACAAGGACAGTTTGGGAGGTTATAGCTCCACTTTCCCATTCTAGGGTATGCGATCTAGTGGTGTAGGGTGCCCAACCTCAGCCTTGTTAGATAAAATCTGTGTTGCAAATTTCTTACCGAGATAAGATACGGTTGGATACCCATCCAGAGAGGGCCTTCACAATATGATCTAACACACGGCATTAAGCCTATGCCTGCGTCTCTTACCAGATCCCTTGAGTTAACTAGCCTCATCTTTAAATCCCTTTTACTGTAATCCTGGATGGACTCAGGATCATTGAAGTCGGTGTCCACCTTACATTCTTTTAAAAGGTTAAAAATATACTGTAACCAGGGGATTTGTTTGCTACAGTCAAGGGCTATGCAATCCTTAATTATTTCCTTAGTAAACTTGGTCTCGTCTTTGGTCCAAATCCCATGCCAGAGTGTAAGGGCTGCCATGCCAATAAAATCGCTAATATAAGGGACACATAGCTCCTTGTGGACCATGTATGTGGCAGTTGAATTGAGAACACCTAAGACCCTTTTTAGAAATGTATTTCCTGGGTTTGCAGCAGAGTGGTATTTGCTCTCCCCCAGAGTGCTGCTCCATAACACGAGCCTGTTATACACTTACTCCTATATAGTGTAAGGATTTCCCTCACAGGCTTATTGCCTATTTTTGTAGCAAATCTAAAAATAACCTTGCTCGCTCGTAAGAACTTTAGCTTGCATAAATCAATGTGTGTGCCCTAAGTACCGTTTCCATTAAAAAGGATACCTAAATAAGAGAAAGATGTTATTCTTTCGATGTGGATGCCTTCCACGTGATGTTGCCTACTCTTTACTCTGCTTTTCCCACAGGTCATGACAAAGGTTTTTCTAAGATTCAGTTTTAAGTCTTTTGCAGTCATGAATTGTGTGAAATTTTCTATTAAGCACTGGAGCCCATTTGCAGTCCTTGAGCATGTTTGGCGCCTTAGTGAGTATTGCCCCCTGGCTAAGGACAATCTCAGGCGTAGACAGAAAACCTACTACGCTGCGATCATACAGGCTAAAAAGCTCTGTTATAAAGTCCGCATTGAGCAGGCGCAAAACAACTCCAAGGAGATCTTTGCTATAGTTCAGAGTTTTACCTCTCCCACGGCGCAGTCGAGTTCACTTCCCGTCACAGGTGACACTCTGTCCAATTTTTTTATGGATAAAATCCTCACGATTCAGGTGGCTTTTTCATCCTGCCCTGGGTCTCTTTCTGACCCCTTGCAGTGTCTCTACGCCTGCTTCTCCTAGCCATTCCCTACACGCTTTTTCTCCAGTGGACCTGCCAAGCTCCCTCAAAATCTTGAAAGGTCTGAAATCGGGCTCACCCGCCGACCCTTGTGCAGCCAGACTGCTAGCTGCAGTTGCGGAGATCATTAACCCCGGAGTGAATATCATCATAAACTCTTCCCTTCATGAGACTCGGGTGCCAGAGGCCTGGAAGCAGGCAAAAATCCTTCCTCTTCTAAAAAAGCCCACTCTTGACCCCCAGATCCCAGGAAATTACCGTCCCATCTCCCTCCTGCCCAGCCTAGCCAAAGTTTCTGAAAAGGTGGTGACCAGACAACTAACGGAGTTCGTTGAAGGGTCGGTCATTTTGCATCCAGCCCAGTCGGGGTTTCGATCATCCTACAGCACTGAATCAGCATTGGTGGAGGTTTCCGAGGCCATTCGTGAGTGTTTGGATGCCGGTGGGAGAGCAGCTTTAGTAATGCTCGACCTATCGGCAGCGTTTGACACGGTCCCACACTCACTGCTGCTTGCCCGGCTCACTGAGGTGGGCGTCTCGGGCTCTGCATGGGGTTGGCTCAGGTCTTTCCCAGGAAGGGTGGGTGCAACAGGTCTGGCTGCCGCCGGCCGCGTCTACCCCGCAACCGGTCACCACAGGCGTCCCGCAGGGGTCTTCCCTTAGCCCCCTTCTTTTTAACATCTATGTCACTCCTCTGGTCTACTTGGCCGAAGACTTGGGGGCTAAGGTGATTGCGTACGCGGATGACACCCAGCTCCTCTTTACCTGGGATAAGGATGCGGATTCTGTATCATCTGTCCAGCACTGCTTGTCTTCGGTTTTCAAGTGGCTTGCCGCCGCGCAACTTAAATGTAACGAAGACAAGGCGGAGATCCTCCTTTACGGCAATTTCCATCCCGGTTTCAGGGATACGATCTGGCCTCCTGGGTTTCCCCTGCCGACTTCTAATGGGAAGTCCGCCAAGAATCTGGGAGTGTGGTTCGAGGACAATTTATCCTCTTCCACACAGGTAAAGAAGCTCTCAGGCAGCTGCTTTGGCATCCTCAAAACTTTAAGGAGATTCCTCCCCCTTCTTCCCAGACCTGCTAAAGAGACGGTCATCCACGCTTTGATTCTTTCCCGCTTGGATTACGCCAACGCTTTGTACGTGGGCATCCCGGGCTACGCTCTGAATAAACTTCAGGTCGTCCAGAATGCGGCCGCCAGGCTTCTCCCTGGAATTTCCAGCAGGAGCAGTGTGCGCGAACATCTACGCTCACTGCACTGGCTTCCCGTAGCCGAGCGAGTTAAATTTAAATCCCTTGTGATTACCCATTGTGCCCTCCACGGTCATGGCCCCGCATATTTATGGAAGCGATTTTCCTTCTATGTCCCGCTGAGACAATTACTTTCATCAGCACTCTTGTTAGCCAAAGTGCCCCGCTTCATTCGTCACAGGCTGGGCGGCTGTTCCCTTGCTGTGAAAGCCGCCCAGGCATGGAATGCCCTCCCTTTTGCACTTTGGGACACCCAGGACCTTCTGGCCTTTAAGAAACATCTTAAAACCTACCTCTTCGCCTAGTGTTAGTCTGATGACTCCTCTTGGTTCCGCGCCGGGACACTCCTTGGAGTAGCTGCGCGCGTTATAAAACTATATAACATAACATAACATAGTAGGACTGCATCGTTTGCATATAAGAGTACTGGGGTTACACGTGTACCAACTCTAGGGGCAGCAGCACTTAACTCTGCAGGGATAGGTAGACATTGTTAATATAAAGGGAACATAAAAGGAGCGCAAGGACACAACCTTGCCGTACCCCACGGGTAACTCTAAAATCAAAAGTACATTCGCCTTTTGGGCGAAAGCGAGATCTTGAAATTAAAAAGGAATATATTTGTGATAGATAGATTATGATTTCATGTGGTGCACCCATTTCCTTATATCTAAACGTGCTAGTTCAGTATTTGTCGGACTACTCTGTGGATGCTTCTATGTTAGCTAATGCCAAAATTCCCATATTGCTATTCGCAGACGATACCCTTTTAATTTTTAAAACTTTGAGTGGCCCCCAAAAACTTCTCAGCATATTCAGTGCTTTTTTGCAGGACCTTAGCCTAGAAATAAATATTGCCAAAACAACATTTATGGTCCTCACACAATGCAGAAAGGTCATGGGAACCTTAGTTTTAAGGGGCAAGGCCCTAGGAAAGGTCGACTCATTTAAATACTTGGGGATCAAACTCTCGCCTACCATGTCCTGGTACCCACACATTAATATGGCTTTGCTGAAACATAGGCAGAATGCTGGAACCATGATAAAAGAGCATTGTGCCTCTCATACCAAACCTATAGCCCCTGCTCTGTAGGTTTACGTGGCTAAAGCTCTGGGTGACGCACTCTATGGGGCTGGACCATAGGGATTTTGTGACGTGTCTGCTTTAGAGCGTTCGAAGAATGGATTTTAAAGAGCATTAGTCTCCCTTCCATTAAGCACCACTTTCCAGCCACTATATTTGGACATGGGCATTAAAAAGGTAGCCATGAAAGCTTTTCTACGGCCTTTACTTTTCTGGCGAAGAATATGGACCACCCCAGAGCTGATAAACTATGTGTTGGCCCTGCAAGACATCATCGGGGTTCACAGATTTATTCAAATTTTATGGCTCAGCACTATGAAAAATCTGTTACTTTCTCTAGGCCTAGGTGATTGTTGGTCACACCCTAAGGATGTCCCCAAGTTATCTAAGAGTGCCATGAAGAAACAATATTGGACTCTTTTATTGAATAGAGAGGAGCAAAAAGTGGTAGGAATATTAACCGTTTATTTCTTAAATTTTAAATCGACTTTTTACCTAGAGAAATATTGGGACTTGATTACTTTAGAGAGGAAATTGTTCCATCAATTCTGCGTGGGGACACTTCCTCTTAGGTCCTCTACGGTAAAATGGGCTGGTTCTGACTCTGCTACGTGACGATGTTGAGTCTGTTCCACATGCATTGTTTATATGCCCGGCCTACACCCAACCCCGCTCATTATGGCTGGCACCGATTTGTAGACAGCTGGGCACTACCAGCCACTCTGTCACCCTAAGTCTCCTGAGATCGGACTCTTGCACCCTGCATGCTTACGGGGTAGCCACGTTATTGGGGCTAATATGGTCGAAGAGACAGTCTGTGATCAAATGATTTAGACTTAGCTGCCTTTTATGTGTGGGCCACTTTGAATCA
Organism: Calotriton arnoldi; assembly: GCA_963921515.1. NCBI lineage: Eukaryota > Metazoa > Chordata > Amphibia > Caudata > Salamandridae > Calotriton > Calotriton arnoldi. The sequence goes on from CAWUFW010001277.1 coordinate 1,604,918, forward strand.
ATTGTTTGCATATTGGTAGGTGTTGCATGATCCATATCCACATAGCTGGTACAATCTACATGAAGTGTTTTTGTAATTCTTGTTGTCATTTGTACTTCTTTCTATTGCAATGAGCTGATTTTTACAGTGTTTTACTATTATCTTTTTACTATTTACTATTTATCTTTTTGTTTATTCACTATTTATTGTATTTGATTGGAACTTTTATGGCTTTGGCCAAAATAAAGTTTTGAATGATGATGATGACTCTCATGGTTGTCAGCGACTATGACTTGGCGGAATGTATCAGGTGGGACCTGCTCTGAGGACATCAACTGACACCTCACGGAAGTCATGCTGGCTCCTGTATTCCTTGGAGCCTCCACCTATTGCTCATCAATGGTGACAGGCATATGGGCTTCTGGCACCATCTCCTTATCCCCCTAATACTTAAAATGCATCTCAGGTGGACTTTTATTGAGTGCGTGTAAATATTAAAAACATGCAGGTGGCCTGATGCTGCAATGGGTTTTACCCATTTTGTGTCTATGAGGGAATGCGCTGATACCTAAGGGCCAAAGTTCAATAAACACATTTCTGATGTTTTACTTTAGAAAAGAGCTGATAAGTAACACTGTGTTATGTTTCAGTGTTTAAGTCATTAGTGCTTGAGTCTGTTTGCTCTAATTACTTACATTTTGCAACATCAGTTTTATGGAGCAATCTAGCATACTGTAGAGTTTAGTCTTCCTAACGTGTAGCTCATTTTTTCTCTTGTATACCTTTTGGTAGGGTTAGATTGTAACTGTCTCTGCACATAAATGCTTTAAAAATGAATGCATTGTGTTTCCATTATACTTGATTGTGTAGGCACACCATCAACAATACATCACTGGTTGATGCACTGGTATTTGTTATGAAAGATACGTTGAACACTATGCAGCTATCGTTGTTGCTTGGTAAAGGTGGTCTAAGATATTGTAAGAAGAACGTTTGTTTGAACAATTTTGACATTCTGGTTTTCTTTTCCCAACTGAATAGTCTAGTACATTTTTTGTTTGAGCGCAAACAAACAATTAAGAATAATACTTCAAAGAAAAGGAAATAATTGAATATGTGTGTAAGGCAAAACAAAAATCAAAAACGTATTCGAGGCATTTTCCAATGATGTTTGTATATACATGGGCTGCTGGATTTTAAATATTGAATTGATTTCAATTTGATATACAGCAGAGGGTTGTTGCCTTTAAACACCTAGTAATCATACATGGTTTTAAATATGCTTTTGTTACTTTCATCTCACACAATCGTATAGCTTTATTTTCACTACATTTGTAATCTATTTTTCAAGGAAATAACATACTGTCTACATTCCTACTCCATTCTTATTCAAATGATGGCATGCTTACTTCTCTATATTTTTTATAGGTGTTTATGGATCTTCATAGCACCCTGCACTTCACAAAGCCTTGATGCGGCTTTCACACCGTCCAATTACCTCAACATATGATCCTACAATTCCTTTATATGATATTTTATTAAATATTCACCAGTATAATCAACCACAATAATCAATGTACTAATAGAAAGATGGAGGAACCCAGTAAAATGAGCCAAGTCAACAATTAAAATTTCAATATTACTCTTTCAGATGAGTAATGGAAAGAGGACCTTACCTGTTTCCCCCCACACTGGCAGGTATTCATCTTGCTGTATGTCCAACATGATTTCCAACCCATTCCCTGTGCCACCTTTGACCGTTGTCAACAGAGGGCGGCCGTCTTGTCCTGAGTTAAACATGTAACATTTGCCATAACGTGTAAAAACCTGCAAAATAAATAGCGGTAATTAATATTTCTTAGGAAATTGCTTTCTGAAGGCACACTGTGTTCATCAAATGCTTTATCATTTCAAACTGACGAAAAGGGAACAGAGAGTCATACATTTTACATATTCTGATAACAATATGTAAAGGTAAATCAAGGACCCCTTAAGTGTGTTCACTGAACAGTGCATTACTATTCTCAGAGATCACATTGTAACAATGGAGGAGGCACATATATTAGTACAGAACTAGTATAATTCAAAAACTTGGTGCAGTGATAAATATAGACAGTGAAGGACTCGAGTATATGCTGCCAATGCCCCAATTAATCTTCCATCCATCTTCTCTGTTGCTCCAGAGAACAGAAAGCAAATACTAGCGAAGCAGTAACAAGTACTCTAGAGTAAGAAAATGATATTGGTTGAATCTGTAAAAGCATGACACATGTAGTTGTCATTACTCCTCTTCAATAAGATTGCTGATCACAAAAAGAATAGACATATAAAACACAAAAGCAATCGCATTGCCCGATTACGAGTTGAACTGTACTGGTGGGTGCAAACCAGTACTGTGTGGTATCACTAAGCCAACACTATTTACCTGATGGCATTCCACACGCTGTTCCCTTTTCTGTGGAGTTCAATGTACACATGTACCCCCGACTATGCTACCTGCTATGGGCAGCTAGCAACTGTGTCCAGGGCACTTGGTGTAAGGGAGGTGTGTATGGTCAGGGAGGTCAACTATTTTTATTGGCTGGCAGGGAAAGCATTAGATGCTCACTCATGCCTTTTCTGGGAGTTGAGCACAGGCTAGGAAATGGGTCCCAAGGCAATTTTTTGGGTCAGATTTTCCGCTGGTAGAATTGTGTCCCTTGTTACTGAGGCCCTGTAATTATAGGCGCAGGAAGAATGGAACCCTTAGATTTCCACAGAGATCATTATTGGGCCCTCAAGTGTAAAGGACAGAAAATGGTTTTCTTGCAGGACAAAGGCCACCTGAAATTCTAAATGGGTGGACTATTGTACATACATATTCTGGGGACGTTAATTATTCATTACAAATTAATAGAACACATATATATGTGAATTTGCAGTAGGTACTGCACAGGTGTCCTCTAGACTACCAGATACCCTTGTACAAGATAAATGTAATTTATTTTTTAAATTCTTGATAAAAATGAATGGGCTCAAAAGCAAAAGAGAGTTATTGCTATACTCTATTTTCATAAAGTAATATTAAATAAAACCAGGCTCACATGGCAATTTATCATATTTGTTGGACCTGGCCCTTTCTCTAAAGTCATCCCTGATTTTCGTCTTCCTCTGCCTTCCTTTGCTGAATTCGCATTGCTACATTTTAGGACTCTGTGCACATTTTCCCTGCTAATCAGTGGTAAAGCGATTGTGCTCTCCCTTTAAAACATGGCAAACTTGGACTACACCTAAATGGCACACTATATTTACTTGTTAATCACTAGTAAATGGTGCTAAATGTACCCAGGGCTTGTAAAGTAATTCCTACTAGTGTGCTGTAGCACTCATTGTGCCCCCCACTAAAGTAGTCTTTTAAAACATGCGTCAGGCCAACCACTGCAGCCTGTAGTGCAGTCTTTAACTGCCATTTTGACCTGGCAAATTAAACCATTTGCCAGGCCTAAACCTTTCTTTTTAATACTTATAAGCCACCCCTCAGGTAGGCTCTAAAGGTTCACAGGGCAGGGTGTATGGTATTCAAAAAGTAGGACATGTGTGTTTAAGTTTTATATGTGCTGACAGTGAAAAACTCCTAAAGTAATTTTTAACTGTTGTAAGGCCTATGTCTCCCATAGGGTTGAGTTATTACACTTAATGAGCGATAACCTCGTAGTGGAAGCAGATAGAGATATGCTGTCTGTTTACATTCAAATGAATTGTAATTTAAAATCCCCTTTAATGATGAAGTGAGATTTTAAATTACAATTTTGAAATTGCATACTTTTAGAAAGTTGCAATTTTCTTGACAAAACAACTATTTCTTTCTGCCAGTGTCCTGGGTCATATGAGTGTGAACAGCTCTGCTGTTGGGGTTTGTGTATTGCTATCAGACAGTGAGACAAAGGGAGCCTATATGTGAAGGAAGAGGTTCTTCCTAACAGGATGGCTGGGGAGGAGTTGTCCCAGGAGCTGATTACATTTGAAAGGGATGTGACTGTCGCACACACAAAGGAACCTGACTCCAGGCTTGCCCTGCCTTATATCACCATAGACAGTTTGGAACCAGGACCAAGGAAAGAGGAAGAACTGATCAGAACCAGTTTTGAGGGTAGGTCATGGAATTCTCCCACCTCAAAAGCTATAACAATGTATAAAAAGATTTTCTGAACCACTCATCAGAACACCCCTGGACCTCTAGAGGATTCAGAAGGAGTACTGCCCTGCTGCCAAATGACTGCCCTGCTGCTGGAAGGACTGTGTTGGTGTCTGAAAAAGGAAGATTGCACCTGCTTGTTTTGATCCAAGGCTACCCAGAGTGACTCCAAGGGTCAGTTCACTGACCTCCAGTGTGAACTACAGGAACAAAAGATTCCAGAGTCATTCCTACAACTGCCCAGCTGACCACCACCAACTGGACCTGTCTGTGCCCAGATGCTGGCCTCTGCTGGAGTAGGTCCTGATCCCCAAGAGGTACCCTCTAGGTCTTGGACCTTTGGCTGGCATCAGGGAGAAGTCTTCCTCAAGATAAAGGTGAAAATCCTGTAGTTTGGGCTCATTACGACCATGACATGATCTCTTTGTGCCAAGCATTGCCTGCGACGAATCCCAATGCAAAGCTCTTGTGGGTCCTACTCATCGAGCCCGCAGTGACCATCTGCAATGAATGACCACCAACGCAGGACCTGCACTTCGCACCAACAATGACCATCTGTGACAATCAACCAATGCAAATCTCCAGCGACGATTGGCTCTTCACGCTACATCAATGACTGTCCGCCAAGTTCGACCTGCTCTTCACTCCAAAAGCCTCCTCCTAGGGGCCTCCTCCAACGTGAATTGAACTCATCACACTTGACTTGAGAAGGTAATTGTTCAGTGGGACTAGCCTTGTAACTGCATCTGACCCACGCTCCATCGCATTTGGCCTGAACTTGTGACTTTACCCCATAACAGGGAATGGTGCTTTGTGCTTCTTGGCCCTGTTTTCACACAAAAAAGAAAATCAGAATCTCCGGTTCTACTGGTTGGAATTATGTTTTTCTGGTATCATCTCATTTATTAAAATGCACTCTATTTATCTAAATTGGTTTAGGATGTTTCTTTTGTTGTGTTTTCACTTTATTATGGTTTGTGTGCTGCATAATACATTACGCATAGCCTCTGACTGCTTTTGTGCCAGAGGTTGATCACAGGTTAATTTAGTGACTTTTGTGGTTTACCCTGATGAGGATTGATTTTATTATTTGAGTGGGCCCCTCCCTCAACTAATAGCCCAATGTGAGGTGAGTTTCTCACCCTTTCTACCCTGGTGTGCAGGCCCAGTGACAGAGTTACCGCAGAGGTCGTCTTGCAGTTCAAAGGGTCATCAAATGCCTGATAAAAGGTGCCATCAATGGACCTCTCTAAAATATGTTGCTAATCCACTGCTGGAATTAGGGGCCCTAAATAGAACTGTTGAGTTTGCAGGATTGTATGGACAACATGGCCACCTCTCATTATTCATACCAGTGTCTGTGCGGTCCCAGCACTATGAAGGTGCTGGTGGGCAAAGCTATCTACACATGCCAACAACATATCTTACTTTCCTTGTTTGTCTTCAACTCTGTCTTTCTGTTGAAGTAGCTCTTATAACTTGCATGTATATAACGCTGCCTACTAGTAGGGAAGGGGCTCTATTCCGTCAACTTTAACCTAAATAGGTCAAACGATAATATAATCAAACCTTACTCTCCACCAGAAAAGGCGTAGGGGGTGTGTTCTACTTTAGGCATGGAATTGCTATTATCATCTGGTTAATCTTTCAACTGTTCAAATCTGTAACTGAGTCATTGGTGAGCATTACCTCTCTCTACGTGTCCTGGCCTCTGCTGAACTGATTATTAAATGCTTGCAGATCCACACGATCAACACGAAAAGCAAAACAGAACTGTGTATACACAGCAGAATGCTTTTTGTGTACCTAACTTGTACAAAAGGTAAATTGTGTTTGCAGTTATGGCAGCATAAACTGTGCTTATACAGGTGAACATACAGAGCTACAGGAGGATGGGAAAGTGGCCCTCCTTTGCAAACAAACATTGTGATGCATTTTCTCACCCTCAAAATATAGAACTACACCTGTCTAAGTCAGGAGTAAGTGCCTTTCTTGGGTGGAAAAGGGAAAGGAGCTCTTCTGTATGGCATGGGAGTTCAATGGAAGATTATCCTGCAAAGGGAAACATATCGTCCATTTGAAAAAAAAATAGAAAACTGGAAATGGACAATACTGTAGTATTGACCCATGCATAATTGACACATAGCAAAAATATTTCATGAGTAGATTATGAAAAGCAAGATTACTCTTGGACATGTATGCTGGTAATAGATAAGTAGGGCTAATATTGGAATTATTTGTGAAAAGGTGAACACTCAACCTAAGCATGAAAGAAAATTTAGCTAAGTAGATTTATGACTTTTTACACATGACCTTTGTGAAATGATCTCTTTGTTCTGTGAACATTGGCCATGCAAATTAATTGTCTCCTATGAATACTAGCGATTTAACAACCCAAAACACACTTTTGCACATAGCTAGATTAGGGTGAGTGCAAGAACACAGGGACGAATCCTAGCTTAAATCTTCACAGCTGATCTCACCCCTGCTGATAATATATGTATATGCCCATTAAACTTTTGCTGGGTGTGAAAACAACTTTTTGTAAGATACCAAAATAAATGATTATCAACAGGTAAAAGAACATAACGCGCTATAGCTTATAAGGGCACTTTCAGGGAGGGGATGTCCTCCTCGGCTGCCAGGGTTTTGCCATTTTCCATTCTTGAAGGACGATGACCACAAGCTGAAACTTCCTTTCTGTTCATATCAGGACACAAAAAGACAAAAAGAAGTGCTCCCTGCAGTCTCTGACTGTTTACAATGGAGCCAGTCATTTAACCTTTAAAGAGCAATACTTCTAAAGCCATGAGGACAAAATGTTCCAATAATGTGGTTTGCGCAATACCACAGTGTTATTTATTTATAGAATTTTTTTAAACGTTGTTGTTGCTGCAACGTTTTATTGCGATGGTTGTTCGTGTATCAATGAGTAACAGTTCTGTTGTTGGCAGGGCGGGGAGGGGGAAAAGCTCCTGCAAAACCATGCATGACAATCAATATTGTAGTTAGATTTTTTTTCTACAAGTACAAAACCTTTTTTTCACCAGAACCCATAAAACTAGAGCAGAGTCAGAAGACGTAAAAATGATAGGGACAGAAATAAAACTGCTAGAAAAATCCAATTTCCCTAAGAGACCAAATTGAAATAGAAACAGCATGGATGTGACACTCAGGATACTGAATTATAAATAGTCTTAAAGACATTTTATTGTTCAGTTGCAGTATTTTATACATCATAATAACTTGTATTACTTTGCAGTTCGCATTACAACTTTTTGTAAGTCTTTTTTTAGCCCCACAAATGCATTGTAAAATGGTTGCTTTTATTCGAAAAGCACTCCTTGATGTTTAAAACCTTTTGAGTTCACCGAACAACAGATCCTGAAATGTAGCAGATTAGGTAAACATCAGGCGATGGGAGCTCAAAAGTTTGTTAACTCTTTTCTGATTTATAGTTAATTTTACAAATGGAGAAGCTGTTAAGATTCTCACAGCTATAGTTGGGAATAATCCCTAGTGAACAGGCAACTGGATTACAGCGTTGGCTAAGGATTGGGCTCAATAGTTTTGTTTGGAAGGTTTGACAGCTCTTATGTAACCTTTAAGTACATTGAGATAGGCCACCCTACACTGGCCAGAAGCACTTGTGGCTTTTTGCTTCAGCACTATAATTTATTTCTTTGCCAGGAGGAATGGTGATGTTCGTGCCTGGATATCATAGGTTTGGTTGAGGCTGTGAGGGGTTTCAACATGCAGGGTGCCAATATGTCATTCATAACCGAACCGTATATTTGCAAAGCACATGTTCACCCAAGGGCATATTGGCGCGGAATAACAGATGTTTAATGTTACTTAATTCACTGGTACTATTTTTATCAACCTCAGAATGATGAAAGGCTTAGTGGACCCTCTAGGATTTGAACATGTGATCATGAGGTAAAAAGGGGTCCCTACAGTGGACATATTAATCCACTAAACCACCAGAACCAGCTAAGACTGCAAATGACAGAGCATGATGTAAAGGTTGATTTTAGCGAGGCTACTACAGATGTTTTGTGGGAGTTAAGGTTTGTGAAAGAACTAGGGGGCATATTAGCAAGACCCACGTTAAAATTATCGCCGTTTTAGCGGCAGGAAACTGCCGCTAAAACGGCGATAATGGGCTTGCTAATATGCGTTATAGAATTCCAATAGAAGCCCAGGTTAGATGTCCTGCACATCTAACCTGGGCTTCTATTGGAATTCCATAACGCATATTATCAAGCCCATTATCGCCGTTTTAGCGGCAGTTTCCTGCCGCTAAAACGGCGATAATTTTAACGTGGGTCTTGCTAATATGCCCCCAGTTTTTTAAAAAGTCCAAACTCCATTTTGGAATGGTCTGACCTGGCAATAGGAATAACTCTAACTGAATAGAAAGAACTTTGTCTAACTGAATATTGATGTGTTCAGTGATGATAGCACCAAGGGTATCAGACTGTTTGTTGATGGGGCAAAGAACATTCTGGCAAGGACCAGTATAAGGGATGGATGTGGAAATGTAAGAGGGAAGTTGGTCTTAGGTGATATCCAGTCACAGTTAAAAAGTCCCCAGAATTTTAGAGGCTGAAGATGAAGCAGCGAAATCCTCAATAAATGTAACCAGTTTGTTGAGATATTCTGCCTTTTCTTCTTGGGGGAGACAATAGGCAAGCCAGGACATGGAGTGCACTGTTAGTACTAAAGATAGTGTTTTGCAGCCTGCGTTGGTCATGGAGTTGCACGTGCAAACGATGTTCAAAGAGCCTTTGTATGCAATGAAAACCCACCCCTCTCTCCCGCCTGTCTTTCTTGGCGCCAGCCGGTACGGTACTAAAGTGGTGATGCCACACAGCTATCCGCAGTCGGTCATCATTCGACCAAACAATGTAAGGCTGTGTGTAATTTCAGTTGGTGTTTAACAGCTGATCTGCAGTTTAGTAAGAAAGATATTAAGGCCTCACGGCATGATCAACTTTTGTGGGGTTGTGTAACTATTAAAACATATGGGGCACTATACTTGGAGCAAAGTGGTTAAGAGGTTTGACATTTTCTATTATTGTTTTGTGCAAGGGAGAGTTCTTGTGTAGCTCTTACATCTTCTATGCTCAAATTAGGATGATTAGAGAAGTAGGCCAAGGATTGTCACCGGTGCCAGAAACACACTGCAGGGAAAGGCAGCTCGTAGCAAGTAGTATTCAGATGGCTTCCTTTACTGCACATTGGGAACTGAAAGTCTGTCTCTGGGATATTTCTGGGGGCAGTAGCTTCAGGTCTTTAGACTGTCCATCAGCTGTGTCTCCCCTTCACCTTAAGGTGACACCAGTCCACCAATCTCGGTCCGTCATTGGCCTCTAGAAGAACACGTGTTTAGGTGCATTTAAATTATTTACTTTGGGCATCTGTACTTGCATCACTCAACGTTACTATTTCCTGTTTTAGCCTGTACACGCCAGCTTTTTGGTTTGACATTTATCTGTAATACAAAGAATCTTTATAAAGCAAATTATCTCTCTCTCTCTCTCTCTCTCTCTCTCTCAAAAAGTGCAATTTTGTAGACCATAGAAGCAGGGCAATAGAATTCACAATAGGACACATCCTTGTACTGAGCATCTGACCTCGGAACAGTTGTAACAGTTTACTTCAGAGACTCTTGTATTGTTCTATTAAACATGCTTTTAACTCTGCATAATTCAGCTCATCTATATGGCCTGTTGGAAGCTTAGCTACTGAATCTGCTAGCTATCACTGAGTCATGATGACATCAAACATGCCCAGCACTCCTGAATAATGTTTATTTTTACGTTGTCTGGCACTGGTCAGTGTGGTTCCATGTGTCTTTATTTACTTGTGTTAATTCGTCTGCACCTACATTTTCTCTTGTAAACATTTTTCATTAAAAGGTTTGGCGGGGTGGCTTTTTTTTACTTCATAGTGGTAATTTATTGTCCATGTTCATATGACGGCCAATTTCTGTTTCAGTTTCATTTTGTCTTCGTAAAGCCACTACGTATATGTAAAATGATCTTTGTAATGGGGGATTTTAAATAATTTTATAGTTCTTGAAAGACGAGGGATCAGTCCACATTCAATTGGACCTACGTATGCTGGAGGGAACGTCTTGATCTAATTTGAAGTTTCAATGTTGGATTTTATGAAGTAGCCCATGATTCAATCTCTTAGTCTGACCATAAGGTGTTTCAATTTAGCACATAGTTACTCTTTAAAAAAATATTTCATTATCATGTACTTCATTTAAGGACGTTTTTAGATTTTAAAGCTGCAGCTATTCATGCTTTTAATAAGAAATACATGTATTTCAATATTAATTTAGACATCTCTAAGCCAGAGGTAAACGCATTAATTCAACTATTTACAATCAAATTAAGCATAGTAGTGAAGATGTCTTACTTCCAAGATAAAGAATACTTCCATAACATGAAACAGGACACACTTTAAACAAGCACTGGTAATGCATCGGTTTCACCTATATAATGAATGAAGAGCTGTTTTCATCAATCATCATCGGAAGAAGGAAAGCGCTCCCTGGCAGATAACACGGGAGTGGAGAGGTTGTGGTGCAGCGGCCAGAGCTGCTGACTCAAGAGCAGGGGATCCCAGTTAGAGTCTCGGCAGCACCCCACAACATCCTGTCATTCTATACAAATCACTTAATCTAGCTGGGTTTTAAATGGTTATATAAATGTGCTGCAAGAGTGAAAGGCAAAACTTTATGAAAATAGTTCCACCAAGGAGGGATGCTAACAGTATTTTGGCGGCGGAAAACTGATAAGAGAAGTAGAGGAGGAACAAGCATTGGTAAATGCAGGTAAATATGCTACAGCCCATAGAAATGGAGGAAAGGTACGTGGCAGGCATGGGAACTAATGAGCAGCCCGGAACTAATGAGAAGCCAGGAAAGAGAGGAGGCAGGATGTAAGCCCCTTTTAAGTTTATATAAAAAATAATAGATTTCTCAAGCACAGCGCAAACGCTGTGCAGGCGAAACCTAAAAAGACCGGTAGAAAATTATGGGGTCGATTCCGATTCGGGCCGGAAAAAGCACCGACCGACTCGGAGCCGGAAATTATACCGACCGACACGTACCTCTGGCGCCCGACACGCCAAGTACGATGCAAGGCGTGCAAAATCCGACCGACACGTACCGAACCCAAGCCGAACGATCGAGCCGCACGGAAAACAGCAATCCGACCGGAAAAACACACGAATCCAACCGACCGACACGCACCCGGAACAAATCCGACCGAAACGTACACGCGAACTCCAAACCGCAAAGTACGATGCAAGGCGCGAAAACCACGACCGAGTCGGACGGAGGACAAGCCGTACGACCGACACGCATACAAAACCGAGCCGAAGCAACACAAAACACCGCGACAGACGCGTACGCAGCATAGAAAACTGCACAAACCCAGCGTGAACGAAACGGAGAACACCGTACGAGACAAATGCAGGGTCCGACTCGGTCACAAGAACGTTTCCAACATGCACAGACAGTACAAAGGAAAAATCACACAAAAAAAGGCCAAACAAGCAATTACAAAACCAATAAATACTGGGGGGTGGGGACAGAGAACAAAGACACACCCACAACTCCACCCATATAAAGGACACAAATCACAACCATGATCCTTTGCAAATGCCATTCCACTGCCAGCACCCAAGAGACAGCAACCACACACCCACAGCTCATCCCACACACAAGCCACACACCATCAGCACACCAACAAATACCTACCTCACATACACCCAGCAAAACACACACTCACACACCCTCACCTGCACACCAACAAACACATCACTCACCATCACCACCCATCACCATGCCCCCCAAGAAGAATCACAAGTTCCTAGATTGTGAATTGGAAGTCATGGTAGACGAGATCCTCAGGGTAGAGCCACAGCTGTTTGGCACACTGGTCCAACAGACCCCCATCTCCCAGAAAACCAAGATGTGGGAGAGGATCATCAACAGGGTGAACGCACAATCACCATGTCTGCGCACAAAGAGCGACATCCAGAACAGGTGGTATGACGTGCGCAGGAGGGTACGGGACCTGCTCAAGAAAGACTACATCATCAGCCAATACACCGGCAGTGGCCCTCCTGCCAAGCCAATATACCTCAGGCCCTGGGAGGAGAAGGTGCGGGCCATCCTACCGCCAGTGAGCGTATATGGACTAGAGAACATCCCAGAGCCTGGTGAGTACACAACAAATGTACACAATATTCTGCCACAAAACACACACACATCACTGTCAAGGGGAGAGTCAAACCATGCACTCATAGCAATTACACAGCAACCAGAACAGAATCATCCCAAAATGTGTATGTCAGTCAGATAAACACAACACATGCCATCAAAAAAGTTACATCCAACTGTGCCATCACATGTACAAACACAACTACAACTACAGCTAGGCAGTAGCACAAATAGAACTAACAAACACATCCAGACATGTAGCCACCACAACAACACCAACACACAGTGAAGACCACACAAAGGAAGGAATTCTGTGTATGCTGGCCAAGTCAGTGTAGCAAATAGCATCATGGGAGTCGCAGTCACACATATTGCCCCCCCCACAACTGTCCCATCAACACCACCATGAACCATGCGCACATCACAGGGAGTGGAGAAGGACTCACAAGATGGCTGACACTGGCTACTGCTGTGGGGAGCACAAGGCCCTGCTGGGCACTGTGCACCAACAAACAGCAGGACACCACTGACTGACATCCTGAGAGACAACTTCCACTCCCTGCAATGCAAGCACGTTCCATGGTGGGATATCTGGCTGGCTGGGTGGGAAGGAGGACTTGCAGCACTGACCATAGTCACAAGCACCTCCCCTCACACACACCCTCAACACAAACTCCACAGAACCCACCTGGTAGAATGCAATGCCTCACATCCTAACTCAATATCCCACAAAGAACCACCACCCTGGGTTATGTTGTGTGAAGCACAGGGACACTCTTGGGACTTTTAGCCAAACAACTGCCAGGACAACACTCCCAGCCATCCTGTCAGCACAGCCAGCCCACCCCACAGGGAAGCAGAGTCAAAAGGAAGGAAGCATGGGCATGCTGGGAAGGGGGGTGGAGGCAATAGCATGATGGGAGTCGTAGTCACAGCTCTACATCCCCCACCACATGGCCCAGCAAGCTCACACTCACGCATGCACATCCCGCAGAGAGTGGAAAGGCCCATCAAAGATGTCTGACACTGTTGCTGTGTCGTGGGGAGCACAAGGGCATGCTGGGAACTGCACACCAACCAACAGCAGGACACCACTGTCAGCCATCTTCCCATTGCTCACACACCCACACATACTGAACTCCCCACAAAAGCAAGTAAGTTTGGGAATGCTGGCAAGTGGGGTGGAGGCAATAGCATGAAGGGAGCGGCAGTCACAGATATTGGTCACCCTCACAACTGGCCCATCAACACCACCCTGAACCATGCTCACATCACAGGGAGTGGAGAAGGACTCACAAGATGGCTGACACTGGCTACTGCTGTGGGGAGCACAAGGCCCTGCTGGCAACTGTGCACCAACAAACAGCAGGACACCACTGACTGACATCCTGAGAGACAACTTCCACTCCCTGCAATGCAAGCACGTTCCATGGTGGGATATCTGGCTGGCTGGGTGGGAAGGAGGACTTGCAGCACTGACCATAGTCACAAGCACCTCCCCTCACACACACCCTCAACACAAACTCCACAGAACCCACCTGGTAGAATGCAATGCCTCACATCCTAACTCAATATCCCACAAAGAACCACCACCCTGGGTTATGTTGTGTGAAGCACAGGGACACTCTTGGGACTTTTAGCCAAACAACTGCCAGGACAACACTCCCAGCCATCCTGTCAGCACAGCCAGCCCACCCCACAGGGAAGCAGAGTCAAAAGGAAGGAAGCATGGGCATGCTGGGAAGGGGGGTGGAGGCAATAGCATGATGGGAGTCGTAGTCACAGCTCTACATCCCCCACCACATGGCCCAGCAAGCTCACACATGCACATCCCACAGAGAGTGGAAAGGCCCATCAAAGATGTCTGACACTGTTGCTGTGTCGTGGGGAGCACAAGGGCATGCTGGGAACTGCACACCAACCAACAGCAGGACACCACTGTCAGCCATCTTCCCATTGCTCACACACCCACACACACTGAACACCCCACAAAAGCAAGTAAGTATGGGAATGCTGGCAAGTGGGGTGGAGGCAATAGCATGATGGGAGTGGCAGTCACTGATATTGGTCACCCCCACAACTGTCCCATCAACACCACCCTGAACCATGCTCACATCACAGGGAGTGGAGAAGGACTCACAAGATGGCTGACACTGGCTACTGCTGTGGGGAGCACAAGGCCCTGCTGGGAACTGTGCACCAACAAACAGCAGGACACCACTGACTGACATCCTGAGAGACAACTTCCACTCCCTGCAATGCAAGCACGTTCCATGGTGGGATATCTGGCTGGCTGGGTGGGAAGGAGTACTTGCAGCACTGACCATAGTCACAAGCACCTCCCCTCACACACACCCTCAACACAAACTCCACAGAACCCACCTGGTAGAATGCAATGCCTCACATCCTAACTCAAAATCCCACAAAGAACCACCACCCTGGGTTATGTTGTGTGAAGCACAGGGACACTCTTGGGACTTTTAGCCAAACAACTGCCAGGACAACACTCCCAGCCATCCTGTCAGCACAGCCAGCCCACCCCACAGGGAAGCAGAGTCAAAAGGAAGGAAGCATGGGCATGCTGGGAAGGGGGGTGGAGGCAATAGCATGATGGGAGTCGTAGTCACAGCTCTACATCCCCCACCACATGGCCCAGCAAGCTCACACTCACGCATGCACATCCCACAGAGAGTGGAAAGGCCCCTCAAAGATGTCTGACACTGTTGCTGTGTCGTGGGGAGCACAAGCGCATGCTGGGAACTGCACACCAACCAACAGCAGGACACCACTGTCAGCCATCTTCCCATTGCCCTCATACCCACACACACTGAACACCCCACAAAAGCAAGTAAGTATGGGAATGCTGGCAAGTGGGGTGGAGGCAATAGCATGATGGGAGTGGCAGTCAATGATATTGGTCACCCCCACAACTGTCCCATCAACACCACCCTGAACCATGCTCACATCACAGGGAGTGGAGAAGGACTCACAAGATGGCTGACACTGGCTACTGCTGTGGGGAGCACAAGGCCCTGCTGGGAACTGCACACCAACCAACAGCAGGACACCACTGTCAGCCATCTTCCCATTGCCCTCACACCCACACACACTGAACTCCCCACAAAAGCAAGTAAGTATGGGAATGCTGGCAAGTGGGGTGGAGGCAATAGCATGATGGGATTGGCAGTCACTGATATTGGTCACCCCCACAACTGTCCCATCAACACCACCCTGAACCATGCTCACATCACAGGGAGTGGAGAAGGACTCACAAGATGGCTGACACTGGCTACTGCTGTGGGGAGCACAAGGCCCTGCTGGGAACTGCACACCAACCAACAGCAGGACACCACTGTCAGCCATCTTCCCATTGCCCTCACACCCACACACACTGAACTCCCCACAAAAGCAAGTAAGTATGGGAATGCTGGCAAGTGGGGTGGAGGCAATAGCATGATGGGAGTGGCAGTCACTGATATTGGTCACCCCCACAACTGTCCCATCAACACCACCCTGAACCATGCACACATCACAGGGAGTGGAGAAGGACTCACAAGATGGCTGACACTGGCTACTGCTGTGGGGAGCACAAGGCCCTGCTGGGAACTGTGCACCAACAAACAGCAGGACACCACTGACTGACATCCTGAGAGACAACTTCCACTCCCTGCAATGCAAGCACAGTCCATGGTGGGATAACTGACTGGCTGGGTGGGTGGGAAGGAGGGCCGGCTGTCAACCAAACACAACCAATGCAGACCATGTTCACACCCCAACAAATACATAGAAATGCCCAAATAATGCAGGACAATGTGCCACACCAATATCAACCCCTGACTGTGACGACTTAGGACAATGCAATGTACAGGCCCGCACCCAGAGGCACAGTCACAACTGTCATGTGTGTCAACCATTGATGCCTGCAGAAACATAACATACATTGTGTGTGTCTCCCAAAAACAGGTGATGATGGGGACACAGCAGCAGACGCTGAGGAGTCCCAGTCCCAGGCTCAAGAGGATGCGGAGCTCACTGGTGTCGTACAGCCTCTGCCCTCCTCGGACGAAGAAGACCAACCTGGCACATCCGGTGCAAGTCTACATGCAGCACCAGCAGGACCACCAGCTGCAGCACCAGCAGGACCACCAGCTGCACCCCTGCACCCACCCCTCCAACGACTGTCAACACAAATACCATCCCTGCCGACATGGACAGAACAAGGAGCAACACCAGCACAGGGACCCTGGACCAACCTGGGGCCATGGACACCACCACCAACCTCCAAGGTGGACCAGGGTCATCTGTGCGTGCTACTGCATGCACTGCACATGTCAGCAGGGGTGGTGGGAGGGGTGGGAGACAGAGGTCGCTGCTTGCAGAGGTTGCTGGTGTGCATGATGACCCACAACTGGTACGCATAGCTGATGCGTACCAGTCCAGCACCGGAGACCTCAGCCAGGTAGTGGGGCTCCTCAGAGACATGAAACAGCAGCAGGATGCCCATCATGCCCGCTTGGACTCTCACATGTCCCACGTGGAGTCACACATGTCCCGCGTGGACTCACACATGTCCCGCGTGGAGTCCAAGTGGGCTGCACTGCATGAGATGACGGCGGTGCACAGGGACATTTTACAATGCCTCCGCCAGATGAACAGCAACCAGTCCACACCTCCCTGTGTGCCAACAACATCTGGTGCTGCCCAAACTGCAACTGCCACAGGGAGGGAGGATGACTCTGGCGGAGAGTCCCCTGCACCGCAGCAGCCTGTACTTGAGGGGCCCCCCAAGAAGAGGGGTCGTCCGAAGAGGGGCAAGTGAGAGGCCGATGGCCAAGCGCAACTCCCAGGAAGCCTGAACCTGTTCTGGATGTTCACCTTTGTGCACAGACTGTTCACCCTGTTGACGGCAACACTACTCCCACACATTGCATGGGGAGTACAAGTTGGACCAATGTCTCAGACAACTGTGGCCCCGATACTGGGGATTCTGTCTACCAGGACTTTCAATTCACCTAGGAACTTCTGATTGCAAGATTTATGTACAGCACTACCCATCCTATGCACTATTCACACAAATGTATCACAATAAACACACTAATACACCATACTTGCCTCTGTTGTGATTCCAATGTGGGTGCTGTTATGGGGATGATGAACTGCAAAATTACACTGTGTATGCGAACTGCAACAGCAAGTACAACACAGGCATGTGAGTAAAGGCAACGTGACACATATGAGGGAGACACACCACCAGGGCTACACAACACATACACACCTAGGCCATCTGACCCATTGCCTACACTGATGTTGCCAGGGAAGACGGTGCAATGCACAGACACCACACCCATTCCCAGTTGTAGTCAAGTAGCCCACAGGTGCAGTAAGCAAATGGCAGTCAAATGTGTGACCACAGACAACGCACATCACAAAGTGAAGCACAGGTTTATTACACAGTTGCAACATGTCGTAACCACTACAGATGCAAGGTAATCCCACCTTGCAGCGGGCACACAGTCAACAACTGTAGACGGAAGGAAGTCCATGGGTGTGGCGCACATCACCTGTAGGGACACAACAGCTACCACCCTGGAAGTGCAATCACGTCGTCGGTGGACACAGTTGACCAAACGAATCTGAAAGTACCCTGTGAAGGACAGAAATGACACACAGTCAAAAGCAATGGAGTACAGGACAGAACAGCAAAACTCATGCACAATACATGTTACAAGATACCCACCCAGAACCAAGTTAGCATGTCAACACTGTTGGGGAGTACAGCCCACCTGTAAGCACACATCGCAACACACATCCAGTCAAGTAGCCCATGGACACACTCCAACAGCACCAGAGCACCACCTACACATATCATGCCAACTCACATCATTGACATGACACCTCAGGATACTCACATTCAGCTAAAGAAGTTGGTGATGAGCTGTGTGGGGACATCACCCTCATCATCATCATCATCATCGTCACTGGCATGGTGGTCCAGGCCAGGATCCTCCACAGGTGGCGGATGTTGGTCATTGTCATCCTGGATGAGAGGCAACTCCTTCCGCACTGCCAGGTTGTGGAGCATGCAGCAGACGATGATAATCTTGCACACTTTCGCAGGGGCATATGGGAGGGACCCTCCGGTCTTGTCCAGGCAGCGGAAGCGGCTCTTCAGGAGACCAAATGTCCGCTCAATCACTCTCCTGGTCCGACCATGTGCCTCATTGTAGCGCATCTGGGCTGGTGTCACAGGGTTCCTAAGGGGTGTCAGCAACCACGGCATGTTGGGGTATCCCGAGTCACCTACGGACAGACAAGTGCACATTAGCTGACTTGGAAAAGTGGGCGGAATACTACAGATCAGATCACACACAATGGCACAAAGTCAGTACACACCGACAAGCCAGGCACGCTGGTTCTGCATCTGTGCCATCATCCTGGGGATGCGACTACTCCTCATCACAAAGGCATCGTGTGCTGAACCAGGGAAACGGGCACACACGTGTGTGATGGTCATGTCTGCAAGACACACCACCAGTGCATTGACCGAGTGGTAGTGCTTGCGGTTCCTGTAGGCCTGCTCCTGAGCCTGTGGTGGTACCAAATCCACATGTGTCCCATCAATGGAGCCAATGACATGCGGCATCCTCCCCAGGGCATAAAAGTCACTCTTCACGTCAGTGAGTCGTCGCAGTCTAGGGAAATAGATGTACCGGTTCAGGAATAGCAACATTGCCGCCAAAACATCGCGGAGCACACGGCTCAACATGGTCTGTGACATCCCACCAGCAGTCGCCACAGTATGTTGGAAGGTACCGGTGGCAAAGAAGTGTAGGGCTGCCATCACCTTCACCTTGGGGGTCAGCGCTGTAGGATACGGCCGGCCAGGCTGCAAATGTGGGGACAACTGCACTGCCAAATCCTCAATCAGCTGCCTGGTGAAGCGGTACCGTTGGATGCTGTCCCGTTCCACCATCGTTGCCAGGTCTGGGAATGGTCGATGGACAGCAGGAGCCCTGCAGTGCAGAGGAGAAGTAAGCAAGATTGTCAGTCACCCCACATATGCGGCATTGAACACACAATATCCCAACATACATCATTATGAGGCACAACTACATGAAGTGTGCAGTTCCGTAAGGACATGTATGGTACATACATGGCCAACATCTGTCAACACGGTCCAACAAGTGGCATCAATTAGTCCCAGGTTGGCCCATTGGATATCATGAGGCCGTGTCACAGTTCCCATCTCCTGCTGCCGTGTCACAATCACCCCCCACAGTGACATGTGAGGACAGATGTGCCCCAGGCACCACAGCTCAACGACAGGTACATTCCCAGGGGCCCTGTATTGCCACATGGACACTGGCATTACATGGAGTATCATGTATACACCACAGCAAAACAACCATGACCCCCACAGGTAGTGGTCCCACTTGCCACGGCAGGACAGACATGGACGTCTGTGACACACACACGCACAACATCAAAGTCCATGCACACACAACGTGGATGTGGAGACTGTCTCCCATTGTGCACATGAAATCAGAGACATTGTAAACACTACATGCACACAGACTGTGGAGGACCATCACTATTGTGCCACTGGGACACCCTGGCTCAAACATACCGTCCCACATGGGACTCACGGGGTATGTGACATGACATACACATACACCACCGTGAAATGTGACCATGGCACATGCACAGATATGAACAGTTGCACATCACAGTGGTCATGTACACATAACACCCAGGATCCTGTCCCCATGAACACGTGCACAGCCTGGGGGTGGCTGCCCACAGGTGACACCCACAGGACAACATGTATACCAACATACACACAATAGGAAATGCAGCCTTACATGCCTTATGATAAAGTTTGGACAGGCTGTCGTGATGTAGGTGTGCCCCTCACTCCCTGGGAGCTATCTGTGGCTGGCATATGTCCATCTGAGACAGGCATGGTGACATATGCCAGTCACATGTACAGTGATGCGTTGTACTGCAATGGACCGATCGGTGCCCCGGCCGGCCCATTGCATTCAATGTGTGCGGGTACGCGTTGTACCCCTGTACGCGTTGTACCGCAATGGACCGAACGGTGCCCCGGCCGGCCCATTGCATTCAATGTGTGCGGGTACGCGTTGTACCCCTGTACGCGTTGTACTGCAATGGACCGATCGGTGCCCCGGCCGGCCCATTGCATTCAATGTGTGCGGGTACGCGTTGTACCCCTGTACGCGTTGTACCACAATGGACCGATCGGTGCCCCCGGCCGGCCCATTGCATTCAATGTGTGCGGGTACGCGTTGTACCCCTGTACGCGTTGTACTGCAATGGACCGATCGGTGCCCCGGCCGGCCCATTGCATTCAATGTGTGCGGGTACGCGTTGTACCTCTGTACGCGTTAGTACCGCAATGGACCGATCGGTGCCCCGGCCGGTCCATTGCATTCAATGTGTGCGGGTACAGCGTTGTACCCCTGTACGCGTTAGTACCGCAATGGACCGATCGGTGCCCCCGTCCGGCCCATTGCATTCAATGTGTGCGGGTACGCGTTGTACCCCTGTACGCGTTGTACTGCAATGGACCGATCGGTGCCCCCGGCCGGCCCATTGCATTCAATGTGTGCGGGTACGCGTTGATCAGCAATGGACCGATCGGTGCCCCCGGCCGGCCCATTGCATTCAATGTGTGCGGGTACGCGTTGTACCCCTGTACGCGTTGTACCGCAATGGACCGATCGGTGCCCCGGACGGCCCATTGCATTCAATGTGGGCGGGTACGCGTTGTACCCTGTACGCGTTGTACCGCAATGGACCGATCGGTGCCCCGGCCGGCCCATTGCATTCAATGTGTGCTGGTACGTGTTGTACCCCTGTACGCGTTGTACTGCAATGGACCGATCGGTGCTCCCGGCCGGCCCATTGCATTCAATGTGTGCGGGTACGCGTTGTACCCCTGTACGCGTTGATCAGCAATGGACCGATCGGTGCCCCCGGCCGGCCCATTGCATTCAATGTGTGCGGGTACGCGTTGTACCCCTGTACGCGTTGTACCGCAATGGACCGATCGGTGCGCACCCATTGACAATGGCCTTGCCTGGCAACGGACGCGTTTTCGAATTTCGAACGAGTCGGTTGCTGGAAATTCAGTTGGTCACCCACAACAATGTTGCAAAATCATGTATGTCATGAAGTTGAAGATTTGAAGGATGCTGTGGGCGTGTATTGGTGCTGCTATTCCATGGATTGGCCAGATTCAGAAGATGCAAATGACTTGGACCTATCACTTTGGACACAAGGGACAGTATCTGCCTCTCCAGCACATATATATTGCTGGCTGTTCCCCTGAGAGCTCACTTGTCTGCACTACATGCTCCAGGACGACATCTGCCACTGCACTGCTGCTGTCTATGCCCCTCTGGACCCTGCAATGGCACGTACTGTGGAGAGAGCCCCAGCCTTCAGCCTTGAGGAGAACCAGGCCCTGCTGGACAGCCTACTTCCACAGTACAGCAAGCTGTATGGGACACCAGGGGAGCAGGTGAGTGTTCTGTGCACTGCCTTTCTGAATGTGCATATTGTCTGACTAGCAAGGCTGAAAGTCTGCACGCCACTGGCTAGCAGGCTCACTGAGTAGTTGTCACCCCCATAGTGTGTAGTGACATGCACTGGACAGGTATGGTGCAGTGACAGTGCATTTGAACAAGGTTTTACTTCCCATGCAATGATACCATGTAGTGACGTCTGGCAAACTGTCCATGGGCAGCTTTGCACTGCCTGTGTACATCATGTGCCCCTGTGATTGAGACATGTATATACAACTGTGTCATGCACGGATATGTTGCATGTGTAGTAATGGCCTTTTCACTTTGTCATCCGGACAGGTTAATGCCCATCGGAAGCAGGAGATCTGGAAGGACATCGTCCGGGCTGTCCGGTCCGTGGGGGTCTACAAGCGCCGGATCCGCAACTGCCAGAAGAGGTGGCAGGACCTTCGGGGCTGGACCCGGAGGATTGCACGGGTCCAGCTGAAGCTGTCGCCTCCTCGCAGGAGGGGCGGAACACGGACCCTGACCCCCCACATGCTCCAGATCCTGGCGGTGGTGTTTCCAGACCTGGATGGGCAGCTGAAGGCCAGACAGCAGCAAGGAGGGGTGAGTCAAAGACTGCACTGTGAACTCTGTATTACATGCTTTGTGCCCTCCTCTGGCCTGGTTCAACTGCCACAGTGCAGCAGTCATGTTGTCCAGGAGCCATGTCCCTCTATTGTGCACTGCCCACTGCTCATCTGATACCCAGGTGTGGCCCTTACATTCAGGGAATTGTGTCACTTGGGACTGTGTCCTTGCAGTTTGCTTCACTAAAGGTGGGGGACAGCATCTGTTTCCCTAACTCTGTTGTGGGCATCATGGGTGGGTCCATTGTTCACACAACGCCTGTGTTCGGACATGTAATCTGCGTGTTGCTTTGATATGCGGTCCACTTGCTGAGCTGAGCCACCACATGTGCCTGGGGTATGTGGCACACGCCCATGCAGCGGTTGGGAACAATGTTTGGGCCCCAGGAGTGTGCAGATTACGTGTGTCACACATACATAGCCAGCTATCCACTGTCCAGGGCTCATCCCTCATTCATGTGGGGCAGGACAGTCATGCCTACTCCAGGCCATGCAATGCACTCTGTACTCCCACTCCCGTGTATCAGCTGACACATTGTGCGCAGTGATTTGACCCCTCAGGTGTCTGCCTCTGTGTCAGTGTGCTGTGGATTAGTTGCCAGGACTGCTGGGGTGTTTCTTGGTAGGGGCTCAGCATGCCCCTGGAGATGTGACCATAGGAGACGATACTTGTGTGTCACATAGGTGTTTGATCAGCTGCCCGTGCAGACTGGGGTATGCGAATGTGAAGTTCAGGCAGCTGTTCCCCATTCACAGCAGATTGTGAGGGGCTCAGGTTCAGAGGGTAGTGTCACAGGTCTCCCATATGTCCAATAGGTATGACCTGGACAGATGAGGGTTAAGATGATGTGTTGTGGGGGGATGTACATGTGCACTTGTGCAGCTCCAGGACTTGCATTCCCCATGACCTACTATTGTGACACAGTGCAGAGTGTTGTTGTCTGGCTGCCAAGTCATACATCACTGAGACAGTGATGTATGACTTAGCAGTCATGCCTCCGCCATGGCATGTGTCTACTTATTGGTGATCCTGCAGGGGAGTGACATGTGCTACATGCACACCATTGTGGCGATGGCTATCAGGACATGGGTGCATCATGGTGTCTGTCGCTGGTATGCATCACATGCATTTCCTATTTGACTCTGGGCATCCCTTTCATCCGGAAACCTGTACTGACTCAGTGGCAAGAGCTGTGATGTGTGCATGTCCACATGCCACACCGTGTCCTCTGCACTGTCCAACTACTGTGTATTTGGTGCATGTGTCCACACTGGGGTGTTGCAATCTAACAGACACCAGACAGATGGGTGCAAGGCCATGTGGGATGTGAGTGCCATGGTTGGCATCAGACTGACAATTGGCTGCTCCTGTTCAGTTAGGGCACTTTTAGCAATGTACAACTAATGATGCCAGGGCTTGCTCTGTAATGTGCTGTGCTCACAGTGGTGTGTGCGTTTGGTGCAGGTGACTGATGTCTGTCTGTTTCCCCATTGTTTGCAGATACATCCACGGCCACGGAAGGGGACAGCTCCACGGACCAGGAGGAGCCGGAGAGCCAGACTGGGTCAGCAGCCGAGGAGTGGTCGGAGGGACCCAGTGGCACGGAGGGCGAGGGGAGCCACACCGAGGAGTCCTCAGCACCATCCACCTCAGCTGAGGACCAGAGCAACTCGGAGGATGACTCCCTTATGGAGACGGGTGTCAGCAGCCACCACACCCCAGCTAGTGTTGCTGTCCCCGCCACCACCAGCACCACCACCGCCCTCCCATCGGCTCCCATTCCCCAGGTCCGTGGAGGCTCCCATGTTCGGGACCGTGTCTCCTTTGGGCCAGGCACCGCACCCCCTGCCCCTGTGTCCCCTGCTGCCCTGAGTGAGGAGTCTGTGTACCTCCTTCGCCAGCTCCATGTAGGGCAGACAGCCATGCTGAGTGTCCTCCATGCGCACACCGCTCTGTTGACTCAGCTGGTGTCGTTCATGGAGGGCATCTCATCGGGCATGTCTGACCTACAGAGGGGCAATAGGTCCATGGACTCCTCCCTGACGGCAGCAGTGTCCCTCCTCAGACAGTCCCTCACCCCTCCTGCCTCTGCTCCATCCACACTCCCCAGCACCTTACCCGTCCCAAGCACACACACACCGGCACAGGCACACACCAGCACACACACATCCAGCACACAGACACACACGCCACAAACAAAACGCACACGCACGCACAGTCAGGGGACTGAAACCAGACTCACGGGATGGGGCCCTGGTACACACACACGCATCCATGAGCACTGCGCAGTCCTCAGTTGCCTCTCCCTCCAAAACACCCTCCCTTGCCTCACCTGCAACCCCAAAGACCCAGCGCCTCTTCCTCAGTGACCTCGGCCTCTTCTCCTCCGATCCAGCTGCTCCAGCATCCAGGGGGAAGAGGAAGCCCACCCACACGGAGCAGAGTGCCCCTCGCCCCCGGACACCCTCCCCCAGGTGCAGACAGACTGAGGCACCCACCCGCAAGTCCCCCGGAGTCGTAAGAGCAAGACCCCGCCGCCGCCCTGCAGCTCAGGCACCAGGTCTCCTTCCTCCATCCCTCAGGCCCCCACTCCACAGGTGCCCCCACCACACCCTGCCCCAGGTTCCCCACCCACAGATATACCATCCCCAAGAGGATCCGGCCTTCTCCCCTGGCACTTGCTCTCCCGGCACCACACCCCCGCTGCGCTTGTCTGTGCCACTGATGTGGTGAGGGTGTCCTCCCCTCTGTCCAGCCCACCTTGCCTGTTCCCCATTCTCCTCCCCTGGTGGTAGGCACTGCAGTGGAGTCCACTACCACCCTGTCTGACTTGGGCACTGCAGTGGCGGACCTGTCCACTCCATCTGCAGGGTCCACTGCAGTCGTGCCGGCACCCACAACATCTGAGTCATGCCCCCAGTTGTGCCGGCACACACCATGTCAGACACCTCCACTGCAGTTGTCAGTGGCTCTCCAGCACCCACCACCCCTTCCCTGCTTCCTCCTGGTGAGCCCTGATCCTGTCCCTGCGGTGCCTGGCCTGCCCCCGGTTGCCCCTCCTAGTGGATTGTCCCTGGTTTTGTGCAGGCATGCGTAGGGTGACATCTGCCACTGTCACCCTGTTTGGACTTTTACAATGGACTGGCCATTGGCCTTTGTGTTTTTTCTGGACTTTGTTTTCATTCCACACATATGCTGAATAAAGCAACTTTCTGTTCTCTAGTGCTTATGCTTCTGATGTACATGTTGTTGATGATGCTAACCATGCCCTTGCTGCAGTGATGGTGATATTTGGTCTCATGATAATGAAGTGTTACTGTGCAGGAACCCATGTGGTCCAGGGGGAATGTGTCCTATCCTGTGGTGTATCCATGTCATCCATAGCAGCATCTGAGGGTGTCATGTGTTCAGTAATTGGCAATGGGATTTCCTACTTAGATTAGCTATTTCACATCTGTGGCTTCCACCCCTGCACATCTGTTGTGCCTGCCATTGTTCAATTCGTCTACTTCCCTGACCGTGTGGCCATCTCCACTGGACATGCAGGTTTGGGCATCAATGGGGAAGGACTCATCTGTGTTGTCAGTGCAACATTGCTATACAAGTGTGTTGGATCTGTGCTGATGATTCCGTTGGCACTTCCATGACCAGGCTGATGTGACGGGAGCCCTCATTTGGTGCTAATTGTTGATTGTGTGACCAAGTGCTCAGCTGACATGATGGGGCCCTACTGAGGCAACATATGGCACAGCTTTCCTCACACAGGAGTGGAGTCCCCTCATGGCAGTGTGTACTCCTGTGACATTGCCTGCGCCCAAGGTGTGTTGTATGTGCATGTCTGTGTGTTCACTTCCGTTTAGCTGTGCATGCTGTGATCCCTAGTGTTGTACCTGTTTGTGATGCTAGCTGAGTTGACCTATGTTCCCCCAAAGTCTTCTCCCTGGGTTCTCTGTGATGTGGGTGCATGGCACATTACTGGTCATCAGGGTGTCACCCATAGGTGTGTTTGCTGTCAGGGCTGAGTTTGTGTGCAGACGCAGATGGGTCACAGTCAGGTTTCCCCTTGGCACTTGTTGTTTGCCCCTGTCATGTGATTTCCAGTTTGTGTTATCTTTCAGTGATTGTGACACGTTGTGTGTGTGACTGCTGGCACTCCTCAGGGTCCGGGCTGCAATGTTGGTTGTTGTCTATGTGTGTTCTTTGTGGGTGACCTTGGCTTCTTCATTGGTGTGTGACTGTGGCTGGGATCCCATTGGTTGGTGTGGTATTGCCGTCATGTCCATGTACAGCGTAGTGTGCAGTGTGTCAGACATTCAGGAGTCTTGTTGAGTGGCCATGTGTGATGTGTTTCTGCACCTTGGTTCCCACCCACCACCCTGGAATAGTCATGGGTGCATGTGCAATGTCACCAGTGCATGTGCACTTCACTGCTGCACATTGTTGGAGGTCGAGGGGTGTGGTGTTGAGTGTGTGCAGATGAGAGTTGTTGCCCGGCTAGGCCCCTGCCTCCATGTTGGCCTTGGCTTACTGGCCATGCTGATTGATTTGTGCTTGTGTAGGTGTGATGGTAGTTTGTTGCTCAGGACACATGACTGTGGTTCACAGTGTGAACCACATTTAGCTTTGTCATCACAGTGGGATTGTAATGCAGCCCAGGGTCACCACATTGTGGGGGCCCTGGGGGTGGTGCTGTGGTGTGTCTGTCTTGCTGTGTCAGTTGCTGTTCCTACGTGCCTGTGTGACATGTGTGATTTGTGCTCCCTCTCATCTGACAATGCCTGCTTGCCCACATAGGGGATTTGGATCCATGAGTTACCTTTGTGTGGCACTGTATGCACATCTGTATGATTGGTATTCAGGTCTCCTCATGTGTTGTGTGGTTGCCTGGGGACACTGGCACCCCCTCACCTGTTGTGTATGATGTGCAGTGTGGGTCTGCCTGTTTGTGTTTGTGCATCTGCACCACTGCATTGGCATATCTTGGGTGTGCCATTGGCTGTATGTAGTTTGGTGGGTTTCCCCTGCTGTCCCTGGGATTCCTAGGTCATCGGTCAGCACAATGATCATGGTTTGTGTGTCCCATTGCTGCCATGGTATGGTATCTGTTCACCTCACATCTGCAGTCTCCACAGGGTATCTGCATTTGTGTGCCCATTAGTGCAAATATGTGGGTCTGCATTCTGATGGTCACTTCTGTCATTGTGTCATTGATGAATGTTGACGGTGTCAGCCCCCATGGGTGTTGTTTGTCTGCACATGGCCAAAGGTATGTCTTATTTGCACTGCAGTATTTGGCTCACCCAATTTATGTTGCAATGGGACACATACACTACTTTGCCACTGATGTGTTTTTTGTTCTGTGACCAGGAATCATCCATGCAGTTTGGCAGTTGCACCTCTTTCTTTGTCAACACTTACCTTTTGGTCACTGTGATGATGGGGGTTTAGACCCCATTGCCACAATGTTCAAAATGTGCTTCAGCTATGGACCCCACACTTTCATTTTGCTCACTGTGATGATGGGGGTTTAGACCCCATTGCCACAATGTTCAAAATGTGCTTCAGCTATGGACCCCACACTTACATTTTGGTCACTGTGATGATGGGGGTTTAGACCCCATTGCCACAATGTTCAAAATGTGCTTCAGCTATGGACCCCACACTTACATTTTGCTCACTGTGATGATGGGGGTTTAGACCCCATTGCCACAATGTTCAAAATGTGCTTCAGCTATGGACCCCACACTTACATTTTGGTCACTGTGATAATGGGGGTTTAGACCCCATTGCCACAATGTTCAAAATGTGCTTCAGCTATGGACCCCACACTTACATTTTGCTCACTGTGATGATGGGGTTTGGACCCCATTGCCACAATGGTCATGGCCTGCTTGCATTGTGGGTGCCACACACATATATGTGTGGCACATGTGCTAGGGGTCACATTGTATGTTCAAAGTCATGTTCGGTGTTGTAGGCATTTGACACAGTCTACACACGCTTGTCATGGTGTTGGGGGATGTCTTTTTCTTGCATTCCCTAGGTTGTGGTGTGCTGGTTGTGTCATGCATTGTCCATCCTATGAGTGGGGGTGGTAGTAGTGGTAGGCATCCAGCCCCCCTGGCTAAGGGTGGTAGTAGTGGTAGGCATCCATCCCCCTGGCTAAGGGTGGTGGTGGGCATCCAGCCCCCCTGGCTAAGGGTGGTAGTAGTGGTAGGCATCCAGCCCCCCTGGGTGAGGGTGGTAGTAGTGGTAGGCATCCAGCCCCCCTGGGTGAGGGTGGTAGTAGTGGTAGGCATCCAGCCCCCCGGCTAAGGGTGGTAGTAGTGGTAGGCATCCAGCCCCCTGGCTCAGGGTGGTAGTAGTGGTAGGCATCCAGCCCCCCTGGGTGAGGGTGGTAGTAGTGGTAGGCATCCAGCCCCCCTGGCTCAGGGTGGTAGTAGTGGTAGGCATCCAGCCCCCCTGGGTGGGGGTGGTAGTAGTGGTAGGCATCCAGCCCCCCTGGGTGAGGGTGGTAGTAGTGGTAGGCATACAGCCCCCCTGGCTAAGGGTGGTAGTAGTGGTAGGCATCCAGCCCCCCTGGCTAAGGGTGGTAGTAGTGGTAGGCATCCAGCCCCCCCTGGGTGAGGGTGGTAGTAGTGGTAGGCATCCATCCCCCCCTGGCTCAGGGTGGTAGTAGTGGTAGGCATCCAGCCCCCCCTGGCTAAGGGTGGTAGTTGTTGTAGGCATGCAGCCCCCCCTGGTTCAGGGTGGTAGTAGTGGTAGGCATCCAGCACCCCCTGGCTAAGGGTGGTAGTAGTGGTAGGCATCCTGCCCCCCCTGGGTAGGGGTGGTGGTGCGCATTCAGGCCCCTGTGTGCATATGTGGCATTGGTGATGGGCATCCCGCCCCTATGGTGCTGCTGTTGCTGGTGTAAGTATATTCTGCATCCCTCTGTGTGTGTGTGTGTGATGTGTCGTGTACGTGTTGTATGTGTTTTGTGGTTGGTGTCTGACTTACCTTCTGCGCCGTACGCGTCCGTGCCTGTTCCGGTAGTAAATGTAGAATATTGGTATGATCGGGACGAAGGGATTCATGGTTGGTTCGTGTCGTTCGTCCTTCTCGTTGCTTCGCGTCGTCCTCGTTGCTTCGTCCTCATCGCTGGCGTGTTCGTCTCGTAGCCGTGGATCGTGTTGTGGCGCGAATCGGAGCTTATGTGCGCCTCTCCCGGATGCTTTGACGTGCCGTGCGTAGCGACGGGTTTGGCGCGTACGGGAAGCGCATTGTACTTGTTCGGCCGGACGGAGCTGCATTTTCCCTTCCGTGCGACTCGATTCAGCGTTTCCGGATTCGCCTCGGTCGGAGTACAGGACCTGGTTTGGGTGAGTACGGCTCGGCCGGATTCTGTGCTGTTGTGCGCATCGTACTTACTCGTTCGGTGTGCTGTACGGATCGGTCGGGAAACAGGCATTCGCATGGCTTTTTTCCCGACCGAATGGTATTGGGTGCGCCTCCGACCGAGATCGGAATCGGCCCCTAAGCCTTGCACTTTGTTTTCTTCATGCGTACTTAAGATGAAGCAAGCTACCAGCATGTAGAAACCAATGTACTCATGTGCAATCTAAATTAAATTCATTTAGGTGTGAAGCAGGGAGATCTAACAGGAGAGGGAGGAGTTGGGCTGTTTTCAAGAGTGGTCAGTCAGGAGAGTATAGAGGATACAGAGGTTGCTCAGCTGGGAGAAGAGATAAGAAGACATTCTGTTAGTGTGGTTCATCTTGAGGAAGTGAGAAGAAATACAGTCCTCAATAGTAGCAGGCCCATACTGCACAGTGTGAATGTTAATGACGGAGAACACCAATAGATATAGCTGGGTGTCATCCACATACCGGTTTACTGATATGACATTGCCTGCAACTAGATCACTTGGTGGTTTCTTATAGATACTGTAGAGCATATGATCCAGGATGGATCCTTAGGAGCGACAAAGGGGATGGGGATGACAGAAGATCCGAAGGACTCCCAAACCCCTATACACACTGTGAATGCTGATCAAGGAAGAATGAGAAATAAACCCGGAAGCTTCGCTTTCATGCCTGCACAGCTAGCCATAGTAATTATCAGGCAGCTTGATTAGATCTACTAAAATGTAGTAAAACTGGGCATCATCTATGGATTGAATGCTGTTGGACTCTGTGCCACTTGTTAGAAATGGGATACCTGGTTGGCTGAGTTATGCACCCAGTCCATTCAGGAACCACCACTCTAGTCGGAATAAGCTAGATGCACACTAAATGATAACCGGTGCTCACCCTCTGGTAGCTTGGCACAGAGCAGTCAGGCTAATCTAAAGAGGCAAAGTGTAAAGTATTTGTGCAACACACACAATGAATACATCACAAAAAGACTCCACACAGGTTTAGAACAGTAAAGAATATTTATCTGAGCACAATATGACAAAATCCAATCAGTGGAAGTCAAGATATACATTTCTAAAGAATAATTCCACAAATTGTGCTTAGAAGTCACTAGCAATCAAAAGGTTACTTAAGGTCCCAAGGGACCAGTACAAATCCAAAGTTCAGGTCAACCGCAATCAACAGCAGGCCGGCTACAGGACCCAGATAGGTCCTGCTGAAGAAATACCTTGGATTGAGCTTTTGCCAACGTTGAGAGCCTACTTCGTCGTCGTCGAGCTGCGCAAAGCGGGGCCCGCATTTTAGTCGAGCTCCATTGAAGTGAATTAAACCGGGTCCAAGAGATCCCGAGAAAGAAGGCCCCTAGGTAAGTGGGGCCGGAGCTAGGGTAGGACAGAAGCTAGTTGCTACGCCTCCTTGCCATCAGAGCAACGAATTGCTCTGCAACCCCTGTCAGTAAAAGCCCCACTTACCTAGGGGTCTTCTTTCTCGGATCTATTGGACCCCGTTTAATCAACTGCATCTGGTTACTAGCCAACTATATGAATCCTTGAACCAGTATTGCGGTAGTGCTAGAGTACTATCAATTCCCTTTTGGTCTTGATGAAGTGCCACCAGACCCGTTAGGGGCTAGTTTGGCATGAAACATGTCGACCCTATGCACCACATTAGCCCTATAGGATCATTACATCCAGCCGGGGCTCAGAATTTTTAGTTAGGCTAGTGACCCCTGGGAATAAAAACATTAGTTAGGGTTGCCCTAGACCTATTTTAATCTTCACACTCACTGCACTACCTAGCCCACACACCCGCACTCACCCAATGGCTTCATCAACAAAAGATCTCCGCCAAAGAGCCCCTTCGCTGGTGCCCGTCGGGCATTGCAGCGCCGGCCCGACGAGGAGCAGGCCCAATGATGAAGCATGACATCCCTTGGGGTGGGTGAGGGCACTTTTTTAGAAAGACCTGTCTTTCCCCTGCACTTTTAGGAACTGCATACCTCTTGTATTTTCCGATACTTCTTAGGAGCATGTATGCAGGACCTGCTTAAACAAGCTCCTGGTTCCTGTTGTTAAAGACACTTTCTAAAAGTGGCATTCCTAAAACAGTAATGTTAAATCTAACTTCACCAGTAAGGAGGATTTATCATTTTCATTCAAAACATATCAAACACGAAAAAGTTACTCCTCTCTGATCAGGAATTGCATCTTAAAAGTGTATTAAGGAATTTCCAAACTTGGCCTATGAGAGGGGTAGGCCTCACAGTAGTGAAAAATGAACTAGGCTGCTTGTCACTACTAGGACATGCACAACATACAGGTGCATGTCCCACCTTTTACTTCCATGGCACCATGCCCTTAGTTTTACTTAGGGCCTTCCTTAGGGGTGACCTATGTAATAAAAGGGGACTTTAAGGCATGGCAAGTAGTTTTAAATGGGAAGTCAAAGTGACAGTAAACTGCACACAATGGCACTGCAGTGGCACACCTGATACAGGTTTGAAATGCTACTTCTGTGGTTAGCACAATCAGTGCTGAAGCCCACTAGTAGCCTTTCAAGTACAGGCCCTGTGTATATGGTATACCACTTTAAAAGGGGCTTACTAATACAACAAATATGCCAATCAAGTATACATCAATGTCATCATGTTTAGGGGAGAAGCACATGCACTTTAGCACTGGTTAGAAGTGGTAACGTGCGTAGAGTCCTAAGGCCAACACAAAGAATGAGCAAAAATGGGAGGCAAAAGGCAAAAGGTTGGGAGAAAGACCACCCTAAGGATGACAAGTCTAACAGCTACACTAAGTACAAAAGCCAGAAAAGACAATTCTGATGACATTTTATGAAGAGATGATTTTTTTAAGTTGATGCGCTGCACATTTTTCAATAACCTTGATCAGAAATGAAATGGCTGAGACTCGAGGTGCTGTTTTGAAAAGGGGAAAAACTTGACCAGTATCCTGAAAATCAGGTAATTAATGAAAAGTGAAAGACAGAGTTGGTAATTTGCTTAGCAATGCTCCTTGTCCAATAAGTTGGAATAGGGGATTGCTGCTCCAGTGGGTTTCATCAGCAATGAGAGTAATGGTTTACTAAGGCCTCACCTTTTAAATCTAGGTGTCAGAATACAATAATTTGACTGACAGTCATGTTCTCTGTTGGTTGTGCCTAGCACAGAATGTTGCCATGTGTTAGATTATAAAAATAAGGTGTGTCCATCCCGGCGCGGGGGCACCATCACGAGTTTGCATCAGTTCTGGACAGAGCACAGCAATAACAGACAAACCTGCAGCTCCAAATCACAGTTCTAACTTTTACTGACAGTGGACCTGGCCTGAATTTCATGTGTGATAGAGATCCACCCACAGTTGCATGCAGGACATAATAGCAACTGCCTGTGGGGAGGCCTCAGAAACCAAGCCCCCTCTTACTTCGCTGTTAAGCGTACCTTTGGGATCCATTGATGTACAACATCTTCTCTGTGAAGCACAAATAGTGCAACTCCAGATGGCTTGGTTTCCCTTGTGGCTGCATCTGTAATCTGGCATGATTTTAAAGGCATTTCTTTTTTTATCTG
Source organism: Calotriton arnoldi (assembly GCA_963921515.1). Taxonomy (NCBI): domain Eukaryota; kingdom Metazoa; phylum Chordata; class Amphibia; order Caudata; family Salamandridae; genus Calotriton; species Calotriton arnoldi. Next base: position 1,638,474 of record CAWUFW010001277.1, read on the forward strand.
ATCCAAACCCCATAGAATGAAAGAACACATCCTTGGATTGCATGAGTGCTGAATGTCCTCCTATGCAATTCATATTGCATAAGGGGTGGCACAGATGTTGGTATCGCTTTTGTAATAACAAAGTACCACACGTATACAAAAAACAGGTGCAAACCCTTGTTGTGTCTCAGTGGGTTTTGTGCATTATGGGCCCAGGACAGTGCTTTAAAGGTGTAGCACATTCAAATCTGTTTTACTGTTGGACAAAGACCATGTACAATTATTAAGAAAGGTAATATTTTATCATCTGCATTACTGCATTGCACACTGTCTTAAGAGCTGAAAACATTATGACAAAAATGCGAACAGTTGGGAAATGAGCTATTAGAGTCATTTATGACTTTAAAAGGAGTGATCATCTTTCTTGCTTTCATCAGAATATTTCTTGGTTATCAGTTCAGACCCATCTTCAGGTCAGAGCTTTATGGCTGTTAGGGGAAATTATAAAAGGTTTTTCTGCTTCATATCTTTTAGAAGTAGTTCAGGGTAGAACGTCCTGTCTCTTATGAAAAATTATATGCAGTTTTTCTTTCTCTTATCTTTGAAACGTATTTCATCTCAATGTACCGATTAGATGTTCACACTGAATTGTGGCCACCTTAACTGATCATCACTCATTACTCTTGAGAAAATCTCTGTAGCAAAGCTCAGAAAGATCTGGGCGCTGAGATGTGGAATGATTTGTTAAAGTCAATTAGAGATATTCAATTAATTTAGGAATATAAATGGAGTGAGAACAATATGGGGCCTATCATTATGATATGCTGAAGTACGTATGGTTGTATAGCGAGCAGAGCATCCATTTTCTCAAGAAATTGCTCTTTCTGCAGCAGGTGTGCCTACAACAAATGCACTTGGAAACCCATCGAAAGAAAGAGTGTGCGTTCCGCTTTATTCAAAATAAGTCTTCGTAGAAGCTGTAGGAAAAGGCCTCTTTGCACTGTCACCAAATGCCTGCAAATTCAACTCATCAAAATAACCCCTTTTAGCAGACCTAAACTCTCCTTTTAAATATGAAGTCATCCTTAACCAGGCCTTCATGCCCAATAAGGCATGGTGCATGGTATTTAAAAGGACATGTAAAAGTTTAATGTAAATCATGTTCTTACGGTGACAAGGCCCCAAATAAAATTTTAAAAATTAAATCAATTTATCTCCAGCTAGGAACCAGCTAAAAAGTTCAGTCTTGCGCTTTTAAAATATTTATTACAAATCCAATTCACTGGAAAAGTTGGATTTATCATAAATATTTTACAAAGCTTACTTTTAAAATACCACCTTTAATCTATCTAAAGCCTCTAGAAGCCATTTGCATGAGCTTCCAACTGTCATCCAAGATAGCTCCTTGATGAGGTGTGAACTTGCTCCCAGAGCTGAGACAAAGGCATGGGGTATGGGTAGGTGTTTTGTTTCTCTGACAGGATTACCATCTGGGCTGTGCCCAGGAAAGTAATTATCTTCGAAGAGACCTATCCTGTTACAGCTGGGCCTGCCCTTTTCCCTGGTCCCCTTAGCCAGTCAGGCAATAGACCCAGTGGGACAGGAGCAGCCCCTAGTACCGGCTTTGAGTGACCACAGAGGAGGGGCTACTCATTTCCCTGGCCACGCCTCTAGTAGAGGCACAGGAACTCTGCACAGAGGAAGAATGGTTCTGCCATCTTGGTTTTAGTTATAGGGGAGCACAGTGGAATTGTTTGCAGTAGGGCACAAAAACTGCTGCAAAAGTGGGTTGGGTTACCCCTGAGAACGTTTTCCCTATTGGTTAGGGAGAGGCAAGTTAGTGCCAGTTAGAGGGGACTAATTAATTCCAGGTATAAATGAGGCAACCCGGGGCACCCTCTTCAGAACACTGTGGACTGTAACTGTTGAAGGAAGAAGAAGGAGTGTGCCTGCTATTTAGACCTGGAAGGAAACATGCTCCCACTTGTATCCTGGACAAAGAAGTGGATTCCAAGGGTGAATTGGCTGACCTCCTGTTAAGCTACAGGTTCAAAAAAGAAGCCTACTTCTTTGGAAGAGTCCTGCTGACCAGTTTCAACTAGACATTACATGGACTTTGCTGGAGGTTTTTGTTGCAGTGAGTTCTGACCACCAAGTGCTGTTCCTGAGCTCCTGTAACACTTGGCTCATGTCATAATGTACTCCTTCTGCCTAATCCTAAAAGCTGGGGCTTGAAACTTTTTGCTGAATTCTGCCTGGAGAACTGTTGTGGGACCGGGACCAACCTGCCAGCTGATCTGCCGAGGGTGTATCGCTGGTGGGCCTAACTTCCCCGCAGCTCCCACTATGTTCTTCTCCGCAGCAGGAAATCCGATTCAGCAAGCTAGATGTGTACTGGCATCCAATTACGTTGAACCCATTTCATCTACACCCTGCAGCCTTCTCACGCTTAGGAAATCTGACTTCTAGAAAAGAGTCTAAGTTCAAAACTAGTAATCTTCACCAGGCCCAATGTCAGCAAATTCCTGGCCACAAACTCCAAACGTTTTCCACTCAGAGCTTTTTGTGCCTCTATCAACGGCTTCACCGAGACCTCATCCTTTATTTAACTGGTCATTGATGAGCTCATCTTTAGATCCAGCCTGCAGCCTTGCTCTGCTGAAGAAAATGTTCTTACTTTCAAAGTAAAAGTTTGATTGGGACCAATAAGACCCACATATAGACCCATGCTTCATCGCGGTCGGTCTCAAACCTTTCACTTGTCCCTGAGTAGCACCACCAGTTGCCTGTGGTTTGCACATTGCAAAGTATGATGCTATTTTATTTAGAATTTTGAAAAGTCATATCTCCTTTTCCCTTTATTGGATATTTGTCATTTTGGTGTCATTTTATTCATTAGAATATTCTTTATTTTTATAAATTGAAGTGGGATTATGATAGTGTTTTGTTTTCAATAATTTAATTGTTTTGGCCCTTCTAAATGCTTTACACATTTTTTTAAGTTAAGCCTGTGTGCTCTGTGCTATAACTGGTAGGGGCTGAGCACAGGTTTAAGTTACTGAAACTTTTACTGGAACAAACAAGAATAGCGACATCATTACTTGTGGCTACCATTCTCACTAACTAGTAATCAACTTTCTCACAGAAGCAAATAGCCATTTCTTGAAAAAGAAGTACATGCACCGCCCTTTTATATCAGATTCTGAGCTGTGTGCTCTGTAGCAGCACATGTGCAACAGAAAGAACTATTAAAACAAAATTAATAAACTTGTTTTTAAATCTATGCACTCCCCGGCACTTTATCAGTTTATAGACCTTGATGCCTCTAAAGAGAATGAATCTCTGTTTGTTTTATTTGCTAATATGCTGTGTTTTTCAACATGCTTAAACTGATTTTATATTTTGGGTTAAATTATACGTTTTCTATTGTTTGGTATTATAGATTTTGTCTTGAAGCTAATATATGATTATTGTAGTGTTTTACGAATTAAACCAAATAAACAAGCAAACAATTCTCTGCCACTGCAAACGATAAATTAAGAATTTTAGACTTGTGAGGTCAATACATAGAAGTTCTGGGAGGTGCTTGATTGTCCTGGAGCGCCATATCCTATATGGCAGAGTCTCTACTGGACACTGTTACACAGTGGCGGCTCGCCGAGGGAGTGCTGCGGGGCGGTGGGGCGGGGGAGGGGCTGGGTGGGGGGGTAGTGGAGTCCGACATACGACGGACAGGAGTAAGGTAAGTAATTAAATAAATAAAACAATTTACCTTGCGCGCTGCATCACCAACTCGGCGATGCAGCGCGCGCAAGGTAAATTGTTTTATTTATTAATTACTTACCTTACTCCTGTCCGTCGTATGTCAGACTCCACTACCCCCGACCCAGCCCCACCCCCGCCACACCGCCCGCAGCACTCCCTCGGCGAGCCGGCACTGCTGTTACAGTCTGGCACCTATCAGCCCCTCCTTACAAAGTGAAACCATCACATTTCTTTTTTGGTGAGGGTGGTGAAGCCCGCCAGTGAAGTGAATGAGCTCTCATAGGAAGTGTAATGGCCGGTGCTATTTGGTTCTACATCATTGCTTGGGTTCAGTCTATTCTAGCAGTATCTTTTTACTAAAGCTTATGCGGGTTTCTTCATGATGCTGCACAATTTTGCCTTACACCCATAGGAACTCATTTATGAAAACTGTCGCATTGCTGCGTGAAAACAGCGATGCAACAGTTTTCACTGCGCCCACTTTGCGACACGATGGATGTGCCGTATTTAATGTATTACACTCCATGTCGCAAGGAGTTACAGATACGTCAGTATTTCTGACGTATCTGTTGGTGCAGTAATGATGCATTGATGGAGTGTGTCGCAAAAGTGACGCAACTCCAGCAATGTGTCACTACACATGGGCAAGTCCCATGTTAAATGTGCCTGCGTACATCTCAGGCGTAGGATTTTGATAAATTTCACTACACCACTTCTACAAGGCTTTTTACGAGGTAACGCCCACCCTGCATACATTATACCTGACGCAGGTATAATATAGCGCAGGGCTTGCTTAGATGCATCACTTTGTAAATAGGGCGCAACATGGAGCATTTTTTATGCCGCAGGTGCGTCACAAAAAGTGACGCGACGGGACGCAAAAGTGTCGCAAGGCCTCATAAATAAGGCCCATACAGGCACATGCATCAAAAGAAAAACCGGTCGCAAACGGGCAGATTCTCAGAATCTGCCCATTTGAGACCGGTATATTTACATTTGGGATGCATCATCCCAAATGCAAAAATCGCAATTTAAGTAATCTCTAAATTGCGATTACTTAAATTGCGATTGCATTTAAGGAATCGCAAATTGAGATTCCTTAAATGCAATGCATTAAAGTAAAAAAAATTGCGATTTCGCTAATAGGAGTCGCAAATTACCATCAATTTGTACTTGATGGTAATTTGCAAAAACTTTGAAAAATGCACTAAAGTGCATTTTTCAAAGTTCCATTTTACACACACATGTCCTTGGGGCATGTGTGTGTGCAAGATGTACTCATATGCAGATTTCAGGGTGCAACAGGGTGTCCTTTTGACACCCTTGCACCCTTGAAATACATGCGCAATTTGCGAGTACCTATTGGGTACTCGCAAATTGCGAATGTAATTCTCATTCATTCCTATGGACCTCTAGGCCCATAGGAATGAATGGGAAGACATTCCTTAATTGCGACTCGCAATTTGCGAGTCGCAATTAAGGAATGTTTAGAAATCGCAGTTTTTTTTTGCGATTTCTACATGCATAGGCTTTTGCGATTCCTTAATTGCGATTCCTTAATAATCGCAATTAAGGAATCGCAAAAGTCTACCTTGATGCATGTATCTGATAGACTTTTAATTCTGTTAAATAAATCGCGCAATTCTTTGCGTCACTGTGCATCGCTTTGTGCGGCAAAAGTGAGGAATCTGCTACTCGGAGTGGAGTCAACAAGATGTCCCACCAGTACACAGGTTTACTGTTTGTACTTTTGAAAGGATGGAGCATGTCTTTAAGAATCGCTGAAAGAAATTATGCTCTTCAGCAACTGAGCCACTTTTCCGCCTATTTTCTTTCCAGTCTTTGATGAGCGGGATTCTCATCTCTTTCTGAAGATTTCTGGGCACAAACTACACAGTAATATTAAAAGGCCAAGGACAGCCGAACCCACCTTGCAATCATACAGGCCAGTTGTTAAAGCAATTTTACAAATTAATAGAAAGATGTAATGGCTAGACACATAACTAAAGAACAAGCCTTATATATAAATCCAACTTAAAAACACATAGCTGAAGCACTGCATATGATGTACTGTCCTCTTTCACTTTGTATCACGTCTGTGTCTGTTTCTGAGGCGGGGGAGGGAGTATTTATCAAGGGCACAGAACTGCTGAGGACTTAAGGCAGTATAGATTATCAGAGCGTATGGAGAACTGAGTGCAGCGGAGAATAGATGGCGGCGGCATTGTCTGCAATCCTTAGGGCTCTGTGCTGATGCACAGATCCCTCCATTATCAGCTTTATTTCACTACCCGAGACACTCAGTCACCCAAATTACTTCTCCCACTCCTCCCGAAGGGTGATTTATTGCTGCAAATATAAAACATCTTGTTTGCTTTTATAGCAACACAAAGAAGCAAAATCGAAGTGCATACAGTGAAAAAAGTAAATAGGTAATAACACAGTCATAAAAAGCCGGAAGGAAAGGAGGAAAACAATAAAATCCCGCTAGAGTAAAGATCACCTTGCAGCACATCTCATAACTTAAGCTATTCCTGTCAAACAAGCACACTTTTCAATATTCCTTTCTCGGTGTACCTGAAATTTCAAACACCTAGGAGCTCCGGGCTGACTTCTACACAGTGCACGTCTCCGAGGAACTTTGAGACGCTTTTTGCACAACAATCTGATCGGGACTCCACCTCTGAACTCCAACCCTTTTAAACAGACCAAAGGCGAGTGACACTCTCCCTGGCTGTTCACTGAGGTCTACCAAAGGAGTCCTTGATGTGACTGGCAGTGGTGGCGCCGCTGGCCATGTGCAGCCCTGAAGCATGACAGCTTCTCAAGACGCTTGAGTACTGGGGGAATCTGGGATCAAAGAGCCCATGAAGCATCCTAGCATAGGCCTTTGATTAATCCTGCCTGCGGTACGTGAAAGACTGGACTAAACTGTACGTGCTGGGTAGTGTCCTTGCTGCAATGTGTAGTTACCCTCGATTGTTGTCTATATTCATGCGCACATAATGGATGCCTTTTAAGACACGTACAAAAGCAAAATATAAAAAAATAAATAGATAAATATGTTTCTGAATGTCCAAAGCAGTGCCACTCATAAAGAAAAATAAATCCTGAAATGGATACAATCTTTAAGTAATTTCACTTAATGTCAGAGTTTGAAACTCTGAAAACAGTACCCTACCAGCACAGGTTTAGTTTGGAACTAGTGAAAGTTAAGGGATAAAGAGTGTGGTGAGGGTTGGTGACCATAAGCTAATTAATTGCGATAATTAATTTTGCTTAGTTTAGTTATGATTGGGTTTGTGACAACAAATGTTATAGGGAAATTGTACAAGGGGTAAACACCAATGTTCAGTGTTAAAAATAATGTTGCACTTTCTATCTAGAAAGATGACATTAAGCATACTGCTGAAGGCGCATTACTTTGTACATAAACAATATTTCAACAACACAAAATAGTGTAAACATTTTAGGACGACAAGGCACTGTGATGCCAGACCACTGGGGGCTTGCAATATTGTCTCCAGCAGAGAACCAAGGTTACTAGATGCCATAATAAGGACCAACAATTAGGACGACTAACAGGAGTTTCTCCACTTAATATTATCAACAGAGCTTAATAAAATATGTCCCTGTTGGCTAAATCCAGTGGAGTTTTGGTAGCCCTGGAACAACTGTTCTCAATGTCCCTTGTTCTGCCCCCATACTTCCAGGAGGGAGACACTGCCAAAAGCTCCCCTCTGGTAAGAGGTGAATCCAATGTTGAGTAAGACCTGTTGTGATGCTTCAGACTGAGAGTGCAAATTCTCCTGCCCCACAATCTGTCATGCAATGGCCGTCCACTGATAGAGCCCTCGTTTTTGCTTAGTGCCTTCAGCGTCTCAGAAATGGTGTGTCCTGATAAGAGCGCATATGAATTGGAGGCCGAGGAGGACAAGGAAGACTCAAGGAAGATCTAGCATCCAATCCTAGGACTGTTAAAGCTCTGTAGATTAAGTGATGTTGGAAAACGTAGGTACTGCTCTTCTCTACCATTGCTTTTGTTTCCCTCTAATGTCTCCCTAGCCCATGATAAAGTCTGACAAATCTATGCTTGTATCACCTTTTCTTTCAGCGGAGATGTTTTTGTTTAATTTAAAGAAATATACCTTATTACCTACACAAAGCTTTTTATGTAAGAAAAATGCTCTATGTCACCACAGAGTTCACTGAGGGAAGTAGATCCTATATATTTTATGCCAGTCAGACTTTGCAAGTAGGAGGAGGGCTTGGTTCTAGTGACATGGACTCCACGTGAGGCAGTACCATGGTCTGGGAGTTCCTGCTAACTCGCCCTTCCTTCCTCCACCTTTCATTGGATAGTGCTGTCTTCAGATGCTCACTTCCATGTTACCAGTTTACAAGGTGCATCTCTGCTCACATACACCATTTTCAATATTGTTGAAGATGTGGTACCTGAAATCGAACGCTTTAGCAATGAATGTGCATGGGACAAACCGGCTGCAACTAATAATATGCCAAACCTATGCACTGACTGTTGGATCAAGGTTGCAACACCAAAAGAACCAAAGTTTAACTTTAAAATTGGCCGGCACCAAAAGAATCCAGAAGCACATCTAAGCATTCCCTAATGAAGAGCACCAAGGGCAACTGGCTTAACTTCTAGTCGCATAACTCAGTCTTCAGCCACCTCCCTACCGACTTCACAATGTTTTCTCCCCGAATTTGTCATTTTCTAAGACTGAAGCATTTGCACAATTCCGAGCTTTGTTTATTTTACCCTAATCTGAATAAGTGATATATTCCTTATTGAGAACAAGCTACTTTCATGCCAAATCTGATCATTTGGATTTCCAACCATAAATGCCTCTAATCCCCAGGTGAGTTCTTCTTTACATAGGCGTAGATGTCATAAATGTCCATCCCTCTGTTTCTGTCTGTCTGCTCACCCATTCAGTGAAGATATACTTTAAAGGCTTGTTGTTGTTGACAAAGTAACATTAAATCAGCCATCACATTTATTGTAATTGCTGGTCATCATTATGTCTCCCTTTTTTTTATAAGATCTGATTAGTGGCCTTATTTCTTGCCTGAGTCACCTATGTCATCTTGTTTTGCTTTAATATTGAATCATGCTCCCATTTCCTGATGTAGGTTTTTCTTTTAACCCATGTACCGCCCCTTGGCGAGCCAGTGAGCTACTCGAATTCCCTTTCTTACCATTTTATTTCCATGTCCATTTTTGAGTCAAGCTATATCTTTTGAATCCCCATGCACACATTCATATTGGTACTCAACAATCCCCACTGCGGTGCCTTTAGAGGCATTTCATTTATGGCATTTAGACATCTCCCCTAATCATTGAGCTGGTGCTGATCCATGGCCGTTAGGCTCAGCTACGAGTATACCTGCTCACAGAAATACTCAGCGTATGGGGTTCCACTGACAGGGATATTCCCTGCCCTACTCCTGGCCACTTCACTAAGATTAGGAGCAGCTTCTCTGATGGAAACATATTTTGCATGGTATTCCTCCTGAGTTTTGGCTTCTTATGCTGAGCCTGCTTTTTGTTGGGCATAGTAGTCTGTGCACTTATCCCTGGTAACCAGTGGAAAACTGCTTGTGCCCTTCTTTCCAAACCTGTTAAACATGGTATACATGCGTGTATTTAGTTGCGTGTGTTTAGTCGCGAGGTGACCATCACTACATAACCTCAGCGGAGCTTCATGTGATAATTAATCATTTCCAATTGCGACTAAAACACGCTTAGCTGATTCACTCATTTAGCTTATTAAAAATTATCACAATGAGCAGACTTGTATCAATTACATATTTTTATTATTGTGGGTCACCGTGAAACTCCTTTAACATATATGGTCCTGAGGATGGTCTCATGTACTAGTAACACAAGAGACCATTGACATTGAAGTCTGCTCCACTGCTCATACATTAATTCTTGGAACTGCAGATCAACTGATGCGTACAAAGGACTGATTCCATTTGTTAAGAGAGTGGACTTTACATACATTAATCTATGATGTGTAAATTAGATCTTTGATTTACTGTAATGATTAATGTATGTTGGGATGTGTATGTCTAATGTACTCCACAATTCCGACATTTTATAGTACATACAATATAAATAATAATTCTGAATTTCTGATTGTGTACTCCTGTTACTCCTTTTCTTAAACAGTTTATAGGATTAATCATTTGATCTTTTTGCCTTTAGATTAATTCTATTTGATAACCAGATAATTTTTGCTTAAATAACTTCACAAATGATCCCATTGATAGCAATTTACCTTACTCGTTATTGATACCCAACCTCCTGAGGAGTTATTGGGTTGCCCATCCTGTTTGTGATGAATCATAGCACTAAATAAGTCATGTTTTTGATGCTGTTGGCAGGACTACATTGGGGAATTTATGAAATGTGAGTTCATGACTTGGAGCTATTTTCTTTTGGACGTTTCTTCTAAAATATTATTTCTAATAATAACTTTATTATGGTAACTGCACTAAAATTTGTCTTTAAATTATGCTACCTAAATACATCTGTGAATTTCCTGCAGAATTAAAGGCATTCAATATTTGATTGACCACAAATCTGCTCACTGTAGGGTTCTAAGTTCTGATTGAAATCGAAATGTTATAAACTTGCTGTAATGCATATTTCTAAAATGGCCAGATGTGGTTCTGAGAAATAGCCATGACCCTAAATATTTGAGATTTTAACCCTTGAAAGGAAGTCAAAATGTAATTAGTATCACAGATATGCAGACAGATAAATGCACAATACATTTCAATCCTGCCAAACAACAGCAAAACATGATTATGGTTGACCGGAAAACTCAAGGTTTCAGATTTCCCCCAGCCAGGTAAACAGCCCTCTATTGTGTGGTGTATAATGTTTGCTCCCTCACACTGCCAGAACTATGTTCTGTTTCATAGACAGCTTGACTGGACCTCTACTGCAACTGCACAATTCTCAAACTTTTGTCTCAAATCCCTAAATGTGAACCTCTTGGACTTTTTATCTCTCTTCAAAAAAATGTCATCAAACTAAAAGAAAACCATCAAAATAAGCATAAGAATTACATAGCGTAGGACGCAATTGTGAGATGCTTGCAGTAATGCTTTACAGTATAGATCATTGGATGGAAGTCCAGTTTGGGGACCTGTGCCTAAGTAAAACAGAAACATGGTGCAAAAGTACTGGGAGATCCTCCTATTTCAGTAGATAAACTAAAACATAGGAGTACTGTGAGAAAATAACCCATTTGCATGGCTACCCCCATGTTTTGATGAATCTTATTGCTGATTTTTACACTCTGCACACAAGGACACTGCTATCCTGTGCCCAAAAAATGTCCTCTGACCCCCTAAAACATGTAGATGTTGGCTGATCCCTGATTGGGGTATTTAACTCTCCTATAAGGTCATAGTATATGGTGTAGAAACTGCACCTATGGAATGGGAAGATATATTTGTTCTGTGGACAGGAGCAAATATTTTGCCATCCACTATTGTGACAATGTAAACATGGCTTCAGGCCTGCCATTGTAGCCAGACTGCTGTGGTTAGAACCTGCAGTGTGGTAAAAACCTCCCTATTAAATATTAGCAAATCATCCCATGTAGTCCTTGTAATCCACAAGGTAACATGCATTGTATTTAAAAGTGGGACATGTAGAAAATTAATGTTAACATGTCCCTACAGACTAGGCTCTAAACTGTATTTCAACTGCTGCAGACGTAGCTGTCTAGTGTCGAAAATCAAAGCACAGATTGAAAAACCAATACTGTGGGGCCGATTCCGATCTCGGCCGGTAGGGCTCCGAATCGGATTCGGCTTAACCGGATCCGATTCGGAGCCCTATTTCCCGACCGAATCGTACGCGCGTCCGGGCGAGCGAGTACGATGCGTATTCGCCGACCGACTCGTCCGGGCATCCCGACCGCTCCGACCGACTCGTTCCCGGGTCTAACCGCACCGACCGACTCGCTCGGACTCGACTCGCACCGCGCAATGGAGACGTTCCCCGGCCGGGTAAGTACGATGCGCGCCGCGAGCAGTCCGACCGAGCCGCGCACTCCGGCTCGAAAGAGCTGTCGGAGCCGTACTTTGGGGGTCCGTGTCGGACCCCCTGTACGCGTAGCCGCACAAGTCGCACACAGGGGGGACCCATGGGTCCCCCTACCTGTGCGTGTACGGCGCGAATCGCTTCGCCGCGTACACGCTGTAGGAGGCGCACTTGTCCGCATCGCACCCATTGAGTCAATGGGAGCCCGCGTACGCGTTGTACGACAGGCTCCCATTGACTTCAATGGGAGTCCGACCGACTCGAGTCCGATGGCATACGTGCGCATCGTACTCGTTCGGTCGGACTGCACGGGTCCGATTCGGTCGGAAATCTCTCCGGGTCCGGCTCGGTCGGAGAGATTTCCGGCCCGAATCGGAATCGGCCCCTGTGTCTTTGCAAAGGAACCAGCCAGAAAAATAATCAAACAACTATTTTTAATAGTTATTAAAAATCTAACTCAATGGTGTAGTTGGATATAATGAATATGAAGGAAAATTAACTTTTAAAAAGTTACCTTTTGTCTGCCTGAAGTTCCTGGAGGATAATGTGCATTAACTTTCCAACTTTTCGCAGCCTGTTCTTGGCCTGAATAAGGTGTGAATGAGGTGTGAAATTCCGGTGCACAGTTTAAATATCGAGTTTAGAATATCGACCTACAGTAATATCGAGTTCCAAATATCGTAGGGACAGAATATCGAAATCAAGAATATCGACGACCAGAATATCGACCTGAAGGTAAGCAATATCGTTTTTGTTCATATCGAAGTTAGTAATATCGATAGCAAAAAAATCGATGTTACTAATATCGATATTTATATTAGTGTTATGTATTTTATTATGTATTTTATATGTATGTGTTATATATTTTTTGTTAAGTATTGTACTGGTTTTTAAATATATGTATAACATTTTTATAAGTTAGTATTGTTTTTTAAGTAAATTATGCGTTTTAGTACTGTAGCGGGTTGTGGGTTTATAGGGGACTAGGGTGGGAAGTAATTTAATTATAGTAAATTCATTAATAATTTTTAGGAATTATTAATTAATTTTAATTAAATTTTGCGTTTTAGTTCTGTAGCGGGTTGTGGGTTTATAGGGGAATAGGGTGGGAAGTATTTTAATTGTAATTAAGTAATTATTTATTTTTATTTATTGGTTTTGTTAATTAATTTATTGTTAATTAATTATTAATTGGTAATTAATTTGTATTCAGTGGTAATTAATTTTTATTAATTGATTAACTGATCATTATATTAAGTATATTAATTTATTATTGGAGCGGATTGTGAGTTTATATGGAAATAGGGTGGGAAGTAATTTAATTCTAATTAAGTAATTATTAATTGTATTTTTGGGTATTGATAATTAAATTATTGTTAATAAATTATTATTTGGTAATTAATTTTAAATAAATATTATTTTTTGGTATTGTAAATTAATTTATTGTTTAATCATTATTAATTGGTCATTAATTTTTATTAATTATTATTTATTGGTATTTATCATTAATTTTGTGTTAATTAATCATTAATTGGTAATTACTTTTTAATAATTATTATTTTTGGTATTGAAAATTAATTTATTGTTAATTAATTTTTATTTGGTAATTCATTTTTAATAATTATTATTTGTTGGTATTTATCATTAATTTATTGTTAATTAATTATTAATTGGTAATTATTTTTTATTAATTATTTATTGGTATTGGTAATTAATTTATTGTTATTTAATAATTAAATATGTATTTATTTATACAAATTAATTTAATTATAAGTATGTTAATTTTAACCACTACGCTATCCAACACTTTCCCTACTTTTGCACTCACTGGAGTGGGAATAGTAATTTTTACCCCTATGCTATCCAACACTTTTCCTACTGTTGCACTCACTGGAGTGGGAATAGTAATTTTTACCCCTCCACTATCCAATAATTTCCCTACTGTTGCACTCACTGGAGTGGGAATAGTAATTTTTACCCCTACGCTATCCAACACTTTCTCTACTGTTGCACTCTCTGGAGTGGGAATAGTAAATTTTACCCCTACGCTATCCAACTCTTTCCCTACTGTTGCACTCTTTGGAGTGGGAATAGTAATTTTTACCCCTACGCTATCCAACACTTTCCCTACTGTTGCACTCTTTGGAGTGGGAATAGTAATTTTTACCCCTACGCTATCCCACACTTTCCCTACTGTTGCGCTCACTGGAGTGGGAATAGTAAATTTTACCCCCTGCGCTATCCCACACTTTCCCTACTGTTGCACTCACTGGAGTGGGAATAGTATTTTTTACCCCTCCGCTAGCCAATACTTTCTCTACTGTTGCACTCACTGGATTGGGAATAGTAAATTTTACCCCTACGCTATCCCACACTTTCTCTACTGTTGCACTCACTGGAGTGGGAATAGTAATTTTTACCCCTACGCTATCCAACACTTTCCCTACTGTTGCACTCACTGGAGTGGGAATAGTAATTTTTACCCCTACGCTATCCAACACCTTCCCTACTGTTGCACTCATTGGAGTGGGAATAGTAATTTTAACACCTACGCTATCCAACATTTACCCTACTGTTGCACTGTTTGGAGTTGGAATAGTAATTTTATTCCCTCCACTATCTAATATTTTTTGTATTATTTTAGCTAATGTAGTATATAATTAATTTTAAAAATAATTTTAATTTTTTTAATTTGTTACATATATTTATTTAATTTTTATTTATGTTATTGTTTTATGTGTATAGATGTATTTATAATTTATAAGATTTTCTTAATAATTTATATCAAAATAATTATTAAAACATATTAATAAGTACGTGTATATATTATATATTATATGTATATATTAAATGTATTTATCAATTGTATATATTTAATTTATAATTTTTAAACATTTTAAAATATTTTTAACTATGTTTATTTTAATTATATGTATTATTTACTTTATTTTACATTACTTTTTTTAACAAAAAAAACCCGATATTTTTAACGACGATATTTTTGACAACGATATTTCTTTTTCTATATTTTTGTACTTACCATAATGTAGATAGGATGTCGATATTCTTGACTTCGATATTCTTGCTGCGATATTTTTGTAGGTCGATATTCTGACCTTCGATATTCTGTCAGTGATTCTGAAATTCCATCTCAGGAGCTACACAATAGGTCACTGTGATTGACAGATCAAACAGAATGGGCAGATTTGGAAATGGCCCTTTTTGCAGGGTTATCCCCAAACTTTTTGCTTCTTCCTCTTATTTTCCTGACCCGTTGTTGTTGGCTTTAGGACTCTGGGCACGTTACCACTGCTGATCAGTGCTAAAGTGCATATGCTCTCTGTGTAAATTGTGATTCTGATTGGTTATCCATAATTGGCATGACTGATTTACTGGTAAGTCCCTCGTAAAGTGCACTGTGTGTGCCAGGGCCTGCAAATCAAATGCTACTAGTGCGCCTACAGCACTGATTGTGCCACCCACACAAGTAGCCTGCAAAATGTAACTCAGACATCCAACTGCAGTGTCTGTGCATGCAGTTATCAACTGCCATGTCGACCTGGCAAGGGCACCCACTTGCCAGGCCCTAACCTTTCCTTTTCTTACATGTAATACACCCCTCAGGTAGGCCCAAGGTACCCTCATGGGCAGGGTGCAGTGATTGTGGAAGGTAGGACATGTACTTGTGTGTGTGATATGTCCTGATATTGAAATACTGCCAATTACGTTTTTCACTATTGAAAGGCTATCTGTCTCATAAGCTAACATGGGAGTTAGTTTGTAACATCTTACAAGCATAACTATCCATAGGGACAAGATAGAGAAGTGGAGTTTAGGTTCTCTGAACTCAGGTCTTAATAACACATCTTTTTTAGGGAGAAGGTTTTTAAATTATGTGGTTGAAAATACCACTTTTAGAAAGTAGCAAACACAAGGAGATGATGGACAGAGTGCTGAAGCTTTCAAAACACTCACCTCCAGTCACAGTTCTGGGTTGAATCCATCATTGTTCTTTAGCTCACTTTGCCACCCCAGTTCAGGCACAGCTGTATGCAAATCAGTCTTGACCCTGTGCCTCATGGGAACAGTCCAGCCCGAACTGCCAAGCTATGTTTTTCCTCGACCGGAAACAATCATCCAGGGACTGGTTTCGGGGTAACACCCCTCATCAGCAAGGCTAGCTTGAATCCAGTGGCAAAGTGAGCAAGGGACCCACGTCTGGCCATACCCTGCCAACTTAGGGCGAACAAAGCAAACACAAGGAGATGATGGACGGAGTGCTGAAACTTTCAAAACACTCACCCCTAGTCACAGTACTGGGTTGAATCCATCATCGTTCTTTAGCTCACTTCATCACCCCAGTTCAGACACAGCTATATGCAAATCAGTCTTGACCCTTTGCCTCATGGGAACAGTCTAGCCCAAACTGCCAAGCCATGTCTTCCCTGGACCGGAAACTAGCATCCTGGGACCGGTTTGGGGGTAACACCCCTCATCAGCCAGGCTAGCTTGAATCCAGTGGCAAAGTGAGCAAGGGACCCATGTCTGGGCATACCCTGACAACTTAGGGCGAACAAAGCAAACACAAGGAGATGATGGACGGAGTACTGAAACTTTTCAGACACTCACCCCCAGTCACAGATCTGGGCTGAATCCATCATCATTCTTTAGCTCACTTCGCCACACCAGTTTGGACCCAGCCATATGCAAATCAGTCTTGACCCTGTGCCTCATGGGAACAATCCAGCCCGAACTGCCTGGCCATGTCTTCCCTGGACCGGAAACAAGCATCCTGCCCCTTCTGTTTGTGTGTTGACGGTCTGGTTTTGGAGTTACAGGTGCTGGGGATGTGCATTCACTGTAGACAGCCACTGGGGGGGGTTGAGTTGTGTCCCGCCTTTCCTGGATGAGTCAGGGCTGAGCTGAATAGACCTGGGCTGCATTTAGAGTAGGGGGAGGAGATTTCCTTTCACCTGAATGGGCCTGGTCTGCCTTATACAATGCTGTCTCCACCTCCTGCCGGGAAGCTGGACCAGAGAGGGCCATACTGGTTTGAACTGGGCTCAGAGAACCTGGCCACAAAGAGAACAAAGACAAAATGGGGTATAAGTAGTGGCCCTTAAACCCCAGAGAATTGGATCACTTCTGGACTCAAGAGGAACATTTTGCCAAGCTGGAGAGCAATAAGGAGGAGTACTGCCCCTTTGCTGTGTATTTGCTGGGTTGGCCTGCAGTTGCTGCTCTGCCAAGGAAGAGGACAAAGACTGGAACTTTGCTGAGAACCTGCTTGAAGAAGAATCTCCAAGGACTTGTGTGTGCTGGTCTCCTGTTCCGAAGTCTCAGGGACAAAAGACTTCACCACCAGCTCCCCTGAACTCCACTGCTGGAAGTCCTGACATGTCAGGAGGTGCCTATTCCAGTTTTGGGACTCTAGAGGTTGTTCCTTCTGCTGGAAGTTGGAGGAAACCTAAAGAAAGCAAGAAAAACAACTCTGATGCTGTCAGCTCCGCCGCCAGTGATGCTGCGACCTGCACCATGGTGAGGGGCACTGCTTGTGAAGTGCAAAACGCACCACCATGCCTGCACCGCCACTCCAATGCCCTTCATCGTCTACCGACGCCTGCAGTTATTAGCCTTCCTGACGCCAGCGCTTGCACAGACGCCGTCACCGCCAGCGCTTGCATCCCGCTATCGCAGAGCCGATAACCGACGAGAGTGACTTCACGAACTTTTGGAGTTCGCATCGCCTCACTGGAACTGACACCTCACCGCTTGTGCAGCCGGCTTCCCCTGTCCTGGACTTGACATGTCGCCTTCTCGCGAGCACGACGCCTCGCCTCCCCAGTGGCAGCCAGGGAGCCGACCTCGACCTTGGCATCGATGCCTCACCTCCAAGACGCCATGCATCGTCCATAGACTTCGTCTTCCAAGGTAGTGTAGTTTAGGGGTCCGTGTGACTCTGTGCCCGACGCCGCGCACTTTGCGGTCGGCGCCATACTTTGGATTTAAGCCTGTCACAACATCGTAATAGCCCCAGGTGGAACTATTTGTTGCTACAAGTTCTATTTTTGAAATAATGGTTCTAAAGTCGTATTTTAATACCTGTATGTTGGATTTTGGTCATTTTGGTCTTGTTTGGTTTAGATAAAGATCTTTTATTTTTCTAAACTGGTGTGGGGTATGAGGTATTTTCTCTGTGTTAGTGTGTGACTTGAGAAAACATATTTTACACTTTGCCTTTGGGATAAGCCTGTTTGCTCATGTCAAGCTACCAAGGGGGTGAGCAGGGCTTATCTAAAGTGGGTATCCCCTTACCCTGACTAGAAGCAAGGGTCCCTACTTGGGCAAAGGTACGTACCTCTGCCAACTAGAGACCTCTATTTCTAACAGGCAGGAATAACTCCTTTGAGCTCAGCAGAAGGTTGGGGCTGTTCCGCTTCTGTTGACTCCACAGTCTCAATTCCTGCATTACAGGTCTGCCAGAGGTAAATGTATAATGTCTGCGTCCTTCAAGGGGAGCAAACAAGATGCCAGGATAACTCTTTTATATCCCATGTCTAGATGCTGAAGGACCCTGCTTTTGCCCTGCCAAATTTCTGTCTCCTGGTTTTTTGTGGGTACTGGGGCATGTTTCAAACTGGGTTTTTGTGTTAGTTGTGGGTAGACACTCATGATTTCTATAGTCCACTCCCCTGCACATCCACAGCCTGCAAATCACAAGTTTAGTGATGCTTAAGGTTTTCGCCATCTTGAAAATGGCTTGGCACATGGCATTTTGGGCCTGTTTGCTTTAAGGCAAACAGGTAGTATTTAAAAAAAGGATAGGGTTCATGGATGCAAATTCACCAAATTGCCAGGGGTACCGGAAGTGACATCAAATACCCTTTGACCTTCACTTTTATTCACACACACTTATACATACACATGTTCATACATTTAAACACTCACTCTCACATAAACACACTCACCTGCAAGCACACACATGACATACATTTAAATGCATTTTTTACTTACCTCAGCTACAAGGGAATATCACAGCTCATTTTACTCCATTTTTTAACACACTAAAAGTAAATAATGTAACATTATTTACTATTAGGGTAAATGAATTGACTGAAAACAAGAAGAGTGGAGCCCAACCGACCTCCATAAGTGTGAGCTGCCCCTCTGTTCTTGGTAATTATTTTGCCACCACTGAGATCAGGAGTCACAAAGGCAGTGCCAGGGGTGACAAGGGGCAAACCAGAGGTCACGGCTGTTACTACTGACGGCCGCTAAATGATGCCCATGGTAGGGTTGCCCCCCTGAACATTTAACACATTGGTTAGGGAGTGACAGAAGTCACCCCCACCCAGTAATTAGAGAGGCATAAATGTGGCACCTCAAGGCACCTCCTTAGAACACTGCTGGACCTGTGGAAGACCAAAAGAGGACTGGACCTGCTGTCTGTGACTTAAGAGGAGCCCTGGAATTGGACATGCTCTCCCTTGTACCCAAGACAAAGAAAAGTACCGCAAGGTTCAGTTGACTGAGCTCCTGTATGGCTATGGAGACACAAATCAGATTTGCAAGATGCATTTACCTGGAAATTCCCAGCCGAGCAGTGGCAACCGGAACTTGCATAGGATTTTGCTAGTGGCCTCTGCCTGACAACCTGACAGTCTCTAAGTACCCCCCTCTGAGGTCCTGTGGGTCTTAGAAGAGTACTCTTTTGGTTATTTGGGCAGTTAAAGAAGTTTGGAAACGCTTGAAAAACTTTTGCTCCAGAGCTTCAAGGGGATCAATCTGCTTGGTGTCCGCCGTGAGCTCCATTGGGGTTGCACTCTAATCATAGGTCTCAGTTTACTGCATATGGAAAAGTCTACCAAAGCTTACACAGTGAAATAGCTTTTGGCATTTTTTCACTGCGAGGGCACAATAAACTCAATATGTAGTATGCTCTTGTTTTATATAGAACACTGTTAGACCTGTCATCCTTAGGGTGGTCTTTCCCCCAACCTTTTGCCTTTTACCTCCATTTTTGCTGATTCTTTTTGTTGGCCTTAGGACTCTGAGCACTTTACCACTGCTAACCAGTGCTAAAGTGCATGTGCTTCTCCCCTAAACATGAGGATATTGGTGTACACCTGATTGGCATATTTGTTGTACTGGTAAGTCTCTTGTAAAGTGGTATACCATATACCCAGGGCCTGTACTTCAAATGCAACTAGTGGGCTGCAGCACTGATTGTCCCACACACAAAATCAGCCTTTCAATCCTGTCTCAGACTTACCACTGCAGTGTCTGTGTGTGCAGCATACTGCCACTTCGACTTAGCATTTAAAACGTCTTGCCAAGCCTTAAACTCCCCTTTTATCACATATATGTCACCCCTAAGTAACCCTAAGGGCAGGGTGCTGTCTAAGTAAAAGGTAGGACATGTACCTTTATGTTTTGCATGTCCTGGTAGTGACAAACAGCCTATTTTATTTTTCACTATTGTGAGGCCTACCCCTATCATAGGCCAGCATTGAGAATTTCCTTAATACACTTTTAAGCTGTAATTCCTGATCAGAGAGGAGTTGCTTTTTCCTTTTTGATATGTTTGGACTGGAAATGATAAATCCTCCTTACTTTTGAAGATGGATTTAACATTACTTTTTTAGGAATGCCACTTTTAGAAAGTGAAAGACACACAATTGATGGACTGTGAAAGACACACATGTGCTCTCCATGCCACTGGAGTCAAGCTATCCTGGCTGATGAGGGGTGAAACCCCGAAACTGGTCCTAGGATGCTTGTTTCTAGTCCAGGGAGGACCTCGCCTGGCAGTTCGGGCTGGACTGTTCCCATTGGACGCAGGGCCAAGACTGATTTGCATATGGCTGGGTTCAAACTGGGATGGCATGGTGAGCAAAAAAATGATGGATTTAGGCCCAGATCTCTGTACTGGGGTGAATGTATGACATTGTTCTGCATTCTGTCCATCAATTGTTCTTTTTGCACTTTTAGAAAGTGGACTTTTCTCTATACTTACTGCTCTCTGTGCCTGACAGCCTGTCTCCCGTATACGTCTTGGCGACAGCTACACTTTGTGCATTCCCTCTTGACAGCCACAAACACAAGAAGGCGAGGCTCATCTGCATTCTGAGCACTCATCTACATTCATCTGCATTATGATTGGCCTTCCTGAGCAGGAGGAATGGGAGGGGCTGACTTACACTTGAATAGGTAGTGTCCTGTCTACACACAAAGCACTAATTTACACCCCACATGTAGCTTGGCAGACAGGACTGGGTTGAAAGGGATCTCTGTGCACTACAGAGAGTTCCTTTGAAGTCGCCCCCTACAGCAAAGGCACTTTTGGGTGTAAGTACTGGGTCTCTGATCCCCTAAAATCAGACACTTCTGGATCTTGAACTGAACCTCTATCAGGAGGACTTCTGTGCTGCTAAACGAACTGAACTGGACTGCTTTTCTGGAAAGACTGTTTTTCTGCTTTTTGCCCTGCTGCTCCCTAACTCTACTGGAAGGACTCTGCCTTCCCTCTAAGTGAGCTCCAATTGCTTGCTGGCTTGCCTCCTGATTTCTGAAGTGTCAGGGACACAAAAGACTTCTGACAATTCTGCTTGTGCTGCTTCTGTGAGTCCTACCCTTGCCTGAGGTGCCCCCTCCAAGCTCTGGGCCTCACAAGGCGGTTCTGTAGATGTTTTCATCAAAAACCGATGCATTGCAAAGACTGTGTGAGAAAGTTTGCTGCATTGCCTTTCAACGCAGAGGCTGCCTGACGACAGCAGTTTCATAGCCTGCGCGGCCTGACGAAAGACACTCTGCACAGCTCAATGACGACACATTGCATTCACTTCAACTGTGCTTGACGACACGTGACCCCCTCTAGGTGGCTCGACGATGACGCAGTAGACTCTCGACGTTGACAAAAGCTCCATCTAAGTTATTTCTTCAGTGGGACCTGTTTGGGTCCTGTATTCGTCCTGCCGACGATCGCAGTTGGCTTCAACTTTGGATTTGCACCGGTCCCTCGCAACCTCATGTAACCTTTTAACCGCTAGTGATTTCTAAGCACTATTTTGTATTTAATCTTTAAAAATTCATACCTCGGCATCTGCTAATTGGATTTTTGTCGTTTTGGTCTCATTTTGCTGAGATAAATATATTTTTTTCCTAAACCTGTGTGGAGTCTTTTTGTGGTTTATTCATTGTGTTACTGCATGTGTGTTGCACAAATACTTTACACATTGCCTTTGTAGATAAGTCTGACTGCTCTGTGCCAAACTACCATAGGGTGAGCACAGGTTATCTTATTGTGTACCCAGCTTACCCTGACTAGAGTGGTGGTTTCTGCCTGGCCTGGGTGCATACCTCACCCAACCAGGAATTCCATTTCTAACAAGCACTCCTTATGGGCTTACAAGGCACATTTTAGGGGTAACAGGAATATATAAAATATGTTTTTCCAACATGACAAGGATATTTTCCCTGTCATATATCACTGCAAAACAGTTACACTGCATCCCACTCATAGCACAGTGGTGCTCCTGGGAGACATATATGTTGGCTATATATGTCGCTGGTGTAAATATACACTGTATCCCACCTAGGACATTCAACTTTCTATGCCATAGGTACAATTTAGGCACCATTTAAAATGGACTAATATGAAAGTTAATTAGACCAAGTAGGGAGCTGCAGAGTACAGCACATTCTTTATGGGGGTAGGATAGGCACTTTACTAGTGTGTAGCAGTGTTAAAGTACACAGAGTCCTAAAGCCAGCAGAAATAGGATACAGAAATAAAAACAAAAAACTCTGGGGTAAACATGCGAAATATTCAGATTTGCTCCATCCCCTTTTATCTGATTAGTGGGGTATAAGTATTTGTGAGGATAGAATTTACACTTAATTCCAATTTTCATATTTCTGAATGAAAGATAACATGCAAATTGCACATACTCTACTTCAGTCTGTGGTGCTCAAATTGGAATTTTGTGTTTTTGCCCTTCCAGGTTTCACTAGGCTTCAACTAGTAAATATCTGGAGGCTATTTTGCTTTAAAGTTGTAATCCTGTTTAGGGCGTAAATATGAGTTTTCCCTGAAATAGTTTAGCGGCCCAATTACAATTATTACCCTTTTATATTATTCAGAGGACAGTTCACCAATCTGGCAGCACGTTCTCATGATAGTGAAAGCTCAAAATACAAGCTCAGGCAAGAGCAGTATACCCACTTATATTATCCAAATATGTGAAAACGTAGGAAGGAATCGTTCTTTTTCTTAGGTGGCTAAATCATGGACCCCTTCCTCTACATAGCACATTCACTGGTTACCCGCTCTTTATTGACTATATGAAAATATATATCTCTCTGGTTCCCTAGACAAGCACACAACGTCTCTGGTTTCTGTCTCTCTCCCTAACAACAAGAGGCGACTTATAGCACAGTGAGGGACTTGCAATAATCTATAACTTAATACAACATGACACCATATAACATAACATAGCATAGCATACAAATCGGTTGGGACTGTTCTCCAAGAGTGAGGCTCTTGAAACTAGTGCCAAGGGGAACACATGGAATTGCATGGGGAGGGTCACTTTGACTTATATGCATTCGGGAAAGAGCTCTGACGTGTATGCTTGGGGATTGATGTATGCTGAGTTCATGAGGATGTTTTTGCTTCTTTGTTAGAATGACCAAAATCTATCAACAACTATTTGTGGGTTTGCCCCTGAAAAATGTTAATAGAGTATATTTGCATGACAATTTAGGTTTCATATCATTCTACTCGTATGGAGATTCATGATCTCACAAAACTTTTAGGCTTAATTGCATTTTTAGCCTTGCTGAGGAGTCCTGGGTCGCACAGGGCAGTGCACATTTCTTACATTTTCATATTTGCTGCATTGTGGGTTAGGCCTGTACAATAACGTAGTATGCCTCAAATATTTATTTTTCCTTATTTGAACAAACCTTTGTATTACGCTATGTCCCGCCAACTGGTCAGTATTTAAATATTAGAAATTATGCAGATTGAAGACATTCACCTTTACCAGTTCCCTGCGTGAGTATCTCAAACCAGTCGTTTTTTTTTAGCTCTGGAATTTGTAGTCCATCTACTCCCAATATAAACAGGATTATTAGTTCATGAACGCAATAAAAACCTGGACTGGAACAGCTATTCACACATGGGCCTGGGAAACCTGAGAGCCCTGAGCCTGCAGTGACTAGGGTTTCTGACATAAGAATGCAGAAATGGGTCTTCACTACCTTAATTTTCCTATAGACTGTAGTTTACCAAAAATAGTTTCCCTAAGCCTGCGGATGATTTTGTACATCATTGGTGCTCTGTCAACTAAGGTATCATTGCATTCATAAAAAGAGGTTGAGGACCAAAACGCTGCTGTCTGACTACTGGGATAGGAGTTGTGTGTTCATGATATATGATAACATTTAATTTATCTCAAGTACAGAGGGATGTCATTATATAGATGTTTCACTAAGTATGAAAATAATCAAACTCCGGTACACATGTGATTTATGTTTGGAACCACTAAAAGACCTAGGGGCATATGTATCATGCGTTTTCCCGTTCGCAAACGGGCTGATTCTCAGAATCAGCCCGTTTGCGAACGGGAAAAAGCCTTTTGGGATGTATCATCCCAAAAGGCCCTCGCAATCTAGGGAATTGCAAAATTTGCGATTCCCTATTTTGCGACTGCATTTAAGGAATCGCAAATTGCGATTCCTTAAATGTAATGCAGGAAGCACCCATGTTGTGCGATTCTGCCCTAAGAAATCGCAAATTACCACCAACTTCAAGTTGGTGGTAATTTGCGATTTCTTTGAAAAATGCACTTTTTTGCAGTTTTCAAAGTGGCCTGTGGCGCACATACATGCCCTTAGGGCATGTATGTGCACCACATGTGCACACATACATATTTCAGGGGTGCAACAGGGTGTCCTTTTGACACCCTTGAAATTGCATTCGCAATTTGCAAGTACCTAATGGGTACTCGCAAATTGCGAATGTCTTCCCATTCATTCCTATGGGCCTCTAGGCCCATAGGAATGAATGGGAATGTATTCCTTATTGCGAATCGCAATTTGCGATTCGCAATTAAGGAATACGTAGGAATCACAATTAATATTGCGAATCCTACATACATTGCCTTTTGCGAGTCCTTAATAGCGAATCGCTAAAATTCGCTATTAAGGACTCGCAAAACTTTTTTTTCATACATATGCCCCCTAGGGGCATATTTACAAGCCTCTATCGCCATCACAACATCACTTTCAGTGACGTTGTGATGGCGATAGGGGCCTCGACTTACTTACAAAATTAAATTAGGCCCCCTTTCACGCTACGCTATGGGTCACCGCAACACCTATTGATTTTGACGCTGCCTCCTATTTACAAGTGCAGAGTAAATAGGTGGCAGCGCCAAAATTAAGACCAGGGAAAACCTGGTCTTAAACAGGCGAAACGAGAAGAAATGCTTTATTTCCCCTCGTTTTTGCTGTTTCCATGTGTGCTGCCTTGTGCAGCACACATAGAAACAGCAAATTACCTATGATTGCTTATGTGCAGGAAGGGGGACCTTCCTGCACATAAACAATCATTTTTAAAAAATGCAGTTTTGCAACTTCTATGTGTGCTGCATTAAGCAGCACACATGGAAGTTACAAAACTGCATTTCAAGATTGTTTATGTGCAGGAAGGAGAACCTTCCTGCACATAAGCAATCTTCCCCTCAACACAGGCACCCTTGCGCTAAGGTGCAGGGGAGCCTGCATTGGCGCTAGGCAGCTAAAGTTAGCGCCAGCGCAGGGGGAAGCACAGGGCTGCGCCATATTCTAGTAAATATGGTGCAGTCCTGCGTTTCTAAAGTGACAAAGCATGTTGTTAGCCTTCTTGGCTTAACGATACGCTTTGCCACTTTTTTGTAAATATGCCCCTTAGCTGCTGTACCTAAAGGCTCTGCGTGTTATGTAGCGAATGAACATTTTGTGCAATGGCATTCCTTCTTTGACCCAAATTACAATATGAACCATACAGAGGGGGTGATTTAGAGTTTGGCAGAGAGGGAACTCTGTTGCAATGGTGACAGAGTACCCTTTCCACCATAGTCATGGTCTCCCTGCCCAATTTAGAGGGGGCCGACTGTCAGTAGTTTGAGTGGAGCCTTCTCCGGTTCCATCACAGACATACTCCTCTGACTGCCTGAAAATGTACGGGCTATCAGAGATTAGCTATCCTACCATCCACCCTATTTAAAAGCGGGCAGTTGAATGGCTTTTTTTATGGACAGTAAAAATAAAAAATAAAATCACCATTTATGCATGGGAGAAAACTAGCATTGTGGGTTGGTCTTTAATTTTACTTTTTTCAAAAGCAAATTCCCACTTTGAAAAAAAGTACATATTTGTAAACGTTTGACAGCTAGCACTCACGTTTGACAGAGTCATCCATCAAACTTTTACAACATTGACAGCAGTTCCTGCTCATGTTAAGAGATGGCTGCTAGGCCAGCTGACATCTCTAAATTTGGGGCACATAATGTTTGTGAGGATAACTGAGTAATTGACACCGTTCTCCAAACTCTAAATCAATTCTCCTTGTTCCACATGGAGACAGTGGAGTGAGTGGATTGTTTGTTTCATGTACATATTTCCAAAAGTTAGGCTATCCATATGATGTCACATATTCGGTGACATATAATGTCTGTACATTCTGCATAGGTGGGCCCAAATAAATATTGCTACATTAGTCATCCCGTAATAATGGATAGACCTTTACTACAGTGACTACTATGACTAATCTGATCTGGGCAAAGATAAAGTATAGTTCCAGCACCTTTTGATACTTGCTTTGATTTGTAGCTGAAGTGAAAACCCCGCATAAATTTAAAGGTGCAAATTATCTTGCTCACTGCTTCGTGAATTTTTTAGAGCCACAACCCCATTTTTGGAACAACAGACTTTTGTGACCCACTGAGGTGGGCGTTTGTGTAATCTAAGCATTGTGTGGTAGCGCTAAGCCATTTACAGACAGAACATTTTCTATTGAAATGGACACAAAATTTGCACAGACCTTCAGTTTTGCTGATAAAACTATATCACATGCCAATGATGATGGGTGGAAATCGGGTTTCAGTGAATATTTATCATTTGTGCATCACCAAGTAAAATGTCCTAATTTGTTTTTATCCTATTAAAATCTTTGTTTCCATCATACTTCAGAATTACAAAAAAGTTCTTCATTTTTACTTTCCTAACTTGAATGTATACAGTTCATTTACAGCTGCATGCATTTGACACTCTACAGCCTTTCCTTTCATGCTTCCTGTGCCCCAGCAAGATTGCTACATAATTCACTTTTCCTTCTCTGACTGAAGTAAGAGGAGTTTGTAAACACCAATCCCCATGTTAAAAAACATAAGTAGCAATTTGTCAGAAGACATAGCCTGACATTTCACCTCTGTCTTTAAAGCGCAGCAAATGTGATAAGACAAATGTAAAATTTATAGGCAATTTGCATGTTTGTTGTTCAGACTTTTGCAACCCACCAAAAATTGGCTCGCAACACACCAGTTGCTCACGACCTGCAGTTTGGGAAATGCTGACCTAGCTAATGTACTAGCTCATAGGGTCACTCCAAAATGCAACACATAACACCATTACTGAAAGAGTAACCATCAAAACCTCAGTTTGGCAGTTCAATTGCCACATATTACAGTTTATCGATGCTGCCAGCATCAGCATGTGTCTCGACCAATCAAAAAAATGATCACACCACTCCTGCTCTATAGGCTCTTAATTTGTTTCCCAAATAAGCACAAATACCAAAGTTTCATATTAGGAACTTGAAAATACTTGGCACACACATCTAATTATTTTGTATCTTGAAGCAAAGTTGAGATTGAGCTTGTCACTCTTGAACGAATCTGCCGAGGTCTTTCACAAGCCACATTTGAGATTAAAATCCTCGCACAGATCAGAAATAGTCCTTCTCTGTCCATCTTTAAAAGATCCTTAATGAACCACTGCATTGAAAAATATCTTAAATCTTTTATACAAATCTCAGTTTCTCCTGAAAGCAAAATTAATTCTCTAATCCACAGTGGACGTCAGAGAGCAGTAAGTGTATATACTACTTGACATATTTTCATTTTTGAGAACTGAATGTGTATTGCATCTCGCTAAAGCCGAAGTATTTCACTTTCAGTGACTTGGAGATTTTAGGTGTGCATGAAGGTGAAGGAGATAAATTATGTACTATAACTTCCCAAGGATCTGTACATGTCCTTTTTTCATAGATGAATTCACATAGGTTTGCACCTTCTGCACATCCTCTTTCCCTACAGGCACCTGGATTCCCGCAAGGGAGGGAGTAATGTAACACTCTTGCAAGGAGTGAGCGCTTGTGTATATTCCTCTCCCTAACGAAGACTATTGTTATGCCTACATCTACTTATGTGGATGATGATTTCTTGGTAGTCGATATTGCAGTTCCTATGTAAGTATAGTTCAATATTTAAACTTGGCTATTGAGGTAGAACACCATGACCATGCCCATTACTTTCAGATGCATAAGGAACTGGGTTAGAAAAGGCAGTGCGAAACTGCCAGCAGCGGCGGCTCCTCCGTTATGGCAGTAAAGCGTCACCCCGCCTGCTGCGAGCACAGCAGGCACACGCATTAATAATAAAATCGTAAAAAGTACCATTTTATTATACTGTGTCCCAGGTTCGCACTGTTACAGCGCGAGGGCAAGGGGTGGGGCTGATCAGTGCAATTGCACTAATACTTCGACCCCTACCAGTGCACATGTCAGATTGGCCGGCTGTAGGCAGCCGGCCAATCTGACATGCGCACTTCAGTGCCTGCAATCCCAGGGCTGAGAAACAGCTAAGGGATTGCAGCCGCAGGCCCCCAGCCTCGAAATGAGCGCTGGGTTAGCCTGCTCCAGCCAATCCTGGAGCTGAGTTGCAGCTCCAGGATTGGTTGGTTTTAATTTTTCCACAAGGGAGTAAGTCTTTCCCTTTCCACTGGACCTCCCCTAGTCGTCGCCGAGGACTCGAGCAGAGGAGCAATGGGACCCTGCGTGCCAGCACAACAAATATGGTGAGTTTATTGGGCATAGCGATCCACCATATTTTAATGTTGCCAGCCACTACTGACTGCCAGCCAGGGTCACACTGGCCTATAGGAAGCACCACTGGAATTACGCGATTCTGTGGCAGCAGCTTTTTTTTGCTAAATTATGGATTTACCACATTTGCCACATAATCCCTCATCTCCTGCGTAATCTGCTGATTTTAACAAAAAACATTTTGTTTCTAGCTCAAATGTATCATAAGTAAAACTCAATAGCACGTGTTGCCATGCAGTGGAAAACCCTTCACAAAGATTGATTTGTCAACTTTCAGTTGCTTATTGCCAGATTTGGATGTTAAATGAAGTGAAACCTTTGACTGGACAATGTTAACATATGCAGACATTTCAAAATACTTAAGTAGTACGATCACTAAATGTGCTGCACTACGTCGCATAATTTGCTTTTTCTTGCTGCATAATTTAGTGACGCCTACGGCAAAAACTGGCCCTCCCCTGCTGCATAATTCCAAAGGCCCTGCCTATAGGCTATCAGACAGGGCCCATGGGGCTGGTCTGATAGGTCAGTGTATGGCCGTTTTTTGAAGGTTTGGGGGCCTATGCTATGGGCTGATGACCCGGTTTTTATTGTTGATTTTCCGAATATTACGACAAAAATTGCCTGTATCGTGCACAAAAGCATGCAGTCTCCCATACATTTCAAAACACCTGTACAACCAGTCTTTACACGCTCAAAACCACTCTATTTGCAAACGTGGGCCACTTTCTAACTACCTGATTATCTAATGGGGTTCACACATATATCGTTGCCCTGGCCGATTTTTTTGTCCCATTCCCACCCTGTTGCCAGCCGAGCCCACCTCCGGCACTCATGCCCCTTCGAGATTTCCTCACAGAGGAACCCAAATGTTGCCTTCAAATCTCCATCTTTATATTAGTGAATCGGGTCCCCACCTCTGCTCGGAGTATTTTTCCAGCTGATGAAGAGATACATGTAGAGGACCAATATTTCCTTTTCTTTACTATTGTGAGTCATTTGAATTCAGCGTTCAGAGCACTTTAATATGGGAACATTATCCTCTGGTTAGATAAAAGTATGCCTCCAGTGTCGTTGTGAAAAGGAGATGCAATGGACAGCCGTGACTCCAACATTATATGTTGCTCTGCTGTAGATGTGAAAGGTTTTGAAGCAAAATGGAAATGAACTTGAGTTTTCTTGCAAAAGGATAATCGCTCTTCTATATTCCACTGGCATTAAGAACACCCATAATTTCTATTAGAGGTGATTAATAGCCTTTATTCCGTGAATGAATTATGCATTGCATTTGAGCTTACAATTAATGGGCCACCGAGTCTGACATGTATTGAGATATAATTATGTCAGGCGCCTTGCGCCACAGACTGAAAGGTAGGCACTTACACTCTCCCCCACGGAGGCTGATAAATGAACTTAAACTGCGATGGAACCTGGTATTACCTGCTGGAGATTGCGGCCGATAACTGTTTGTTAAAAGTGTTGAGAACAAAGTGTTCAGAATGTTCTAAGCAGTGATTGCCTAATATTTTTTTAATCCTATTTCTTCTTGCAAATGCATGACTTAGAATTGGTATATTTTTATTGTCAACCAAATCATAAACAAGACCAAAATACTATCAAATTAGGGCTTAAAAATGTATGTGTTTGTTCCTAGATTCTATGCTTCTCTTCTTTGCTCCTCCGCAGTCCCGTGCCATCACTATAAAGGTCTTTAAATACGAGAGAGGATACCTTGGCTTAAGCTAGAAGGAAGTGAAGCAATATTCTTGGAAAGGAAGTATTAGAACACAGCAGGGAGAGGTGTGGTGCAGGGGCCAGAGCGGATGACTCTGGAGCACAGGGCACCCGGCTCGATCCCCGACAGCTCAGCTCAGCACCCTGTGACTCTGGGCAATAGCTCACTTAATCTCCCCGATGGCCCCCAGTGCCTTGAGTCCCCTAGGGGTGATTAGTTTGTGCTTTACAAATACGGGACACATACATGCAGCAGGAAGCGTCATTGACTATCTACATTATGCACTAATCAGGGGAGGATCCTCTGCTATGGCGGAGGAGCGTCGCCCCACTGCTGTTAAGCAGTGTGAAGAAGAGAAACATAAAATGATAATAACCTTAAGTAATTATTTTATGCTTCGTGACGTGTCCTGCTGCTTTGCAGGAGGACGGGTGGGCGGGGCTGTTCTGCTCACGGAGCAGTGGAGGAGTGGTTTGCCCACTCCTAAGTGCGCAATGATTGTTTGGTTGGCCCTCTTGAGCCGCCCAAACTAGTCATGCACACTTCCCTGTTCTCCATACAGGCTGCATTACAGCCTGCATGGAGAACAATCACACGCATTGCAGCATTGTGATTGGCTTAGGGGAGGGAGCCTGGCTGCCTGCTTCCTGTTCCTGTAGTCGGAGACAGGAGAGCAGGAGCAGCGACACGGGACCGGCCTCAAGGTACTTTTTTTTACTTTCGCCCGCTTCAACCCCCCTGTGCGACACCACCCACGACACCCCCCCTTGCGACCCCTGCGCTTGCCCCCCCCACCCGCGAGCCATGCCGGCTGCCTCTGGCACTAATCTCTGTCAATCTGGAGAAAGGCCATTCCTTTCTTCTATATTGTCGTCAGTACACAGTGAGTGAGTTTGGTCGAGTGGATGGTTGAGTTAGTAGCTGCAAGGGTATGCAAATAATGGGTGAGTCGGTAGGTGGCTGGGTGAATCAGAAGAAGAATAAGAGTGAGTGGATAGGTGAGTACATTTATGGGCAGTATGAATGGGTGAGCGAGTAGATGTGTAAGAGTGAGCACTGCGGTGGAATGTCAGTTGAAAGAGAAATCTCAATAGGTGAGTCAGCAGGCAGTGAATATAATTAGATGAATGAGTGCAGGAAGAACAAGTAGACAGGTTTGGTGAGATAGTGTAATGTGAATGAGCGTTGTGAGTGTATAAATTAGTTGGTAGAAGAAGAAACAAGTAGATGGGTGAGGAAGTGGATGGGTAAATCATTTTATTGAGTAGTATGAATAGGTGAGTTTGGAGATAATGTATGGGATAGGCGAGTCTGTGGATGGATGTGTCAGTAGATGGAGTAATGAGTAATGTTGAAGCATGAGTGAGTGGATAGAAGGCTGTGTATGTGAATTGTCGAGGCAGTGGCTTGAGGTGTATGGGCGAGTAAGCAATTTGAATTGTGGCAGAGTGGATTGGCAGCTGAGTTATTAGATTATTATTAGATGAAATGTTATGCCAGTCTCTGATGGATTGTTGGTGGGAAAGCAAATAAACTTGTACAGATGCCTGAGTCAGTAGCCTGAGCACCATGAGTTGGTGAGTCCTTTGATGGATGAATATTAATGGATGAGAAAGTGTATGAGGCATCTGGTAGGAGTGCTGTAGATGGGTGAGTAGAGCAGTGGAGGGTTGTATGTGGGTGAGTGAATGAATTAGCAAATTGATAAATTGGTGAGTGGATGGCTGAGTGAGTAGAAAGTTGAACAAGTAGAGGGGAGAACTGGGTAGTGATTCAGCAGATAGTGGAGAACGGAG
Organism: Calotriton arnoldi; assembly: GCA_963921515.1. Lineage (NCBI taxonomy): Eukaryota > Metazoa > Chordata > Amphibia > Caudata > Salamandridae > Calotriton > Calotriton arnoldi. The sequence goes on from CAWUFW010001277.1 coordinate 1,670,984, forward strand.
ATGTGAGCTATGGGATGGGAGGGTATCAGTTGATGGAACATTGTAGATGAGTAAGCAAGTGGGTGGCTGAGTGAATTAAAGAGTGATTTAGGAGATTAAAGAATGTGGATTGGTGAGGTACTGGACAGATGAGTCAAAAGAGGTATTTGGATGGATGAACGATAGTATAAGTCGGTAGATGGTGGACCCTGCATGGGTAAATTAGTGGATAGCTTGCTTTGGTGAGTTGGCAGATGTACGAGCATGGATGATTGGATCCGGAGGTAGGTGAGCAAGTGAATCTGTGAGTCGATGGATGGATGGATTGGTGATTGACTAACTAGGCGCCTGGATGAATGTATAGATGAGCAGATAGATGAAAAGGTGGGTAGGTGAGCTGGGAGGCATAGATGACAGTGTGCACATGGTTGTGCAGAAAGAAGCATGGGAAAAGAGCAGATATGTGCACCCATATATCGATAGATGAGCAAGCAAATAATAGTGGGCTGGCATTTAAATTTGGCAATCCATTTCATCATTGTGTTTATTTTAAGCCTGAAGTGTCTATTCAAGCTGGTTGGATGTATGTAGGGCAGTCCGCGCGTGCACCGCTCTTCCCAGTGCACAGAAACCCAAAATCACCTTTGCTTTCAACCAACTATGCCTGGGCACAGCAAGAAATTCACCACTTGCTAGCAGACAAAAGCTGCTACTTAGTGAAACAAGGAAAGGAAGTGAGGGAGAAACTGAACATCACGTGTTTAGTCATTGTCGGCACTGGAGAGAAGCTTGTAGACGTGTGAGTTTAAATGTAGTGCACATGGTGACTTCACTCTGTCCCAAAACCAGAACACGTTTCTCTAGTTTCACATATGCTGTCCAGCATTAGCCACTGTTAATTGCCCTATTTATTATGCACCACAGACCTCGGCCTAGGTCAATAACTGCATGATGGATAATTAACAACAGTTAACGATCTTTTGAGAGGGCAATAACTACTGCTAAATCCTTACTCACTGAGTAATAATGCTTAATTGAAACCCATCTTACATTCTGGTACAATATTATCACTTTTTTGCAGTCTAACCGTGAAGAGTGAGTCACTTTGTATTTTTTCATTTCTGAAGGCAGCATTGTCAACCTTGCAGTAAGGGTTTATTAGTGCAGGTTTTATTGTAGTCGAGTTATTTTAAGTCTGCTTTGGCTACAGTGAGGTGAAAAACTGTGCTAGACTTGACTAAAAAAGCAGGGCAACACAAAGATATATCACTTTTATCATCCAACCAATATATCATCTCCCTGGTGGTCTCCAATTAGGAAACAATATCTCCAAAAAATGACAAAAAAAGAAAAATAGGGAATTGTAGAAACAGGAAAACAAATGCAAATATCTATAATTTCTACTGTGGCTTGCAGGAGCCTGCCAAGATTATGCATGAACCACTGGCTGAGGAAGCCTGAGTCATTTTTCATGGGAATTCAGTGCGTTCCAACTAATAGTAGCAATAACCTCTTGTTTTAGATGGATTGTATTGTTGATGGTGTTTATTCTTATGAATCTGAACACTTATTTCAAATTTGAGACATATTTCACAGCTCTAAAGAACAATCTACAGGGAGAGCAATTTAAGGATTAAAATACACATTATCTGTAAAGAAAACTGCATTTGATTAGAGAGCCCTGACAGTACACATCTAATATGTCATTGTTTTTTGCGCACAGAGACCTGTGCAGAGAAAATTAAGTGACTTGTTTCCAACAACATTTTAGCAAAATTACATGGAAAGGAAGGCTATATAGTTCACGTGTAAATGCTAAAACGCAATCACCATGTGATGTTATATGATCTTGAAAAGACAAGGCGTGTCGTGGGAGGGACACTTAGAAAACCCCACGAGGTGTTGATCCGGCAAAAACTGTTATTTTAAAATACTTGTGCATTGGGAATACCCGTTTCGTTGGGGCCTTTTGTGAAAAGCACCCTCTTTGGAGAAAAACAAGGCAATTAAGGGGGCAACTAGAAAAGACATGGGCGAGAGAATTCAACATAACAATGCCATCCACCTGAGTGTGTTTTCTTTAATTCCGATCTGATGAAGTTGTTGATGAGTGTTCAGTGGCAAAGAGTGTTGAAGACTGCAGCGATGCCGAGAAGGATGAGGGCGGCCGATTCTCCTCTGTCAAGTTGGGTGTGGATGTCATCTGTGGCGACGATCAGGGCGGTCTCAGTGCTGTGGTTGGCTCTGAAATAGGATTGGGAGGCGTCTCGCAGGTAGTTTCTCTCCAGATGTTCATTGCGCTGAAGTTTGATGGCTTCTTCAGGACTTTGGCGGGAAACGGGAGCAGCGAGATGGGGCTGTAGTTCTGGAGATTTCTGGGGTCTGTGGAGGGTTTCTTGAGAAGAGGTCTGACCTCCACATGTTTCCAGGCATCAGGAAAGGTGGCTGTGCCGATGGATGTGTTAACGATAGCGGTGAGTTGGTGGTTGATTTTGTCGCTTCCGAGGTTGAAGAGGTGGTGGGGACATGGGTCAGAGGGTGCTCCTTTGTGGATGGAGTTCATTATGGCATTTGTGTCTGGTATGCTGAGCTGTTCCCATGTAGTGAGTTGGCGGTCAGTGGTGGTTCCCGTGGGCGCAGGGAGGCTGAGGAGGTCACTTGGTTGGGGGTTGAAGTTCTTGTCTATGGTAGATATCTTATTGTGGAAGCAATCTGCTAGTGCGTTGCAGAGTTCCTGTGAGGGTGTGATTGAGTATTCCGTGGCTGCTGGGCAGAAGAACTCCCTAGCAATGGTGAACAGTTCCTTGATTGGGTTGGCGCTAGCCTCAATGCAGTCTACAAGGGCCTTCTTTTTTGAGTCTTTTAGTTGATGGTGGCAATTGTTGAGGGCTGTTTTGAAGGTGGCTCGATCTATGTCATCTCCGCCTTCTTCTTTCTAGTTCTTTGAATCTACATTTCACTGCACTGAGTTTCAGAGTGTACCAGCTGGCTTGTGAGTGGATCTGAGAGTTTTGGCTTGTTTGATGGGGGCGACTCAGTTGGTGGCATTGGTTAAAGTTGTTGACTGCCTGTTTGAGGTTTGTAGTGGCGTCAGGCAGGGTGGTGTTGAGGGCATTCGTCCATTGGTTCTGTTACTTTGCTCCAGGTGTGGAAAGAAGTGCTGGGAGGGTTGGGGTTGATGCAAGGTGGTCCCGTGATGGTGAAGTGGAAGATGGAGTGGTCGGTCCAGGTGAGTTCCGTGGTGTGGCTGGATTGGACTCTGTTGCTGGACATGAAGATCGGGTCTAGAGCTTGCCCTGTTCTATGTGTGGGGTCTGTGACCAACTGGGTGAGGCCGATGTTGTTAATTCGTTCCAGGAGGTCATCCAGGTGGAAGTTGAGATCTCCTAGGAGGATGTAGCACATGAATTCGATGAGTGCGGCGATGAAGTCTGTGATTGCGTCGCTGAGGCCAGTTCATGGTCCTGTGGGTCTGTAGGCGAGGCTGTCTTTGTTCGTTGTTTTGTTGTCTGTGTGGAGTTGGAAGTTCAGGTCTTCCATGAACGGTGTGGTTTCATCTTCGGTGGTGGGGCAGAGGATTGATTCCTTGTGTACGAAGGCGATGCTGCCACCGTGTTTATTGGAGTTACCATTTTTTAATTGTGCATGCACTCTGACAAAGCTTGGATGTTGAGTAGGTTGTAGGTCTCTGTTGCACTGTTCTGCAAATGGTCAGTAATTACCAAATCGTGCAGACTTTTATAGCGTCCAGAAGAGTTCTTCTAGCATCAGTGAAATGTGGTGTGACCAACTTTGTAAATCCATGAAACAATTTAGTGTACCGACTTTTTAATTTCCTGGACTATGAAAGGCCTCTGGCAGGAATTATGCAAATATGCATTACATTGGTACCTGCAGCTACAACAACGTCTTGCACTGCATATACATACTCCACTTTGGCATCTGTATTGAGTTTAATCCCTCACCCACATAGTTCTTTTTTTCACCAGTCCTGAGCTGGTGGATAAAGGGTCTACCACAGATCTCTGTATTGTTTTCTGATAATACAATTCATATCTGTTAAATGATTCCACCTCCTGGACTGGCTCAGATAGTCATACAGGGTCCTTTTTAGATCTGAAACTATTCACTGCTACACCCTTTCAAAAGGAAAATATGACAAATACCAATACAGATGCTTCTATCTTCTGCTTGGCCAGCCTTAGAACTCGCCTATGACCATTCAATACATTGGGCATTTGAACACCTAGGGCTATATTTTAATAATTCATAGCCTTAGCTTGGTACACGTGGTTGTACTAAACATAGGATAAAATCAGACTGAATGGCTTGGTCATTGCTTACTTTAGATTTAATAAGTGACATGATCAATCAATCAATTAATCAATCAATCAATAAGGATTTATAAAGCACAGATAATCACTAGATAGGGTATCCAGGCGCTTGCAGGTCCTGGAGGCTTATTCGAACAGTCAGGTCTTGAGGGCCATGCGAAATTCCGGAAGTGAGATGATTGTCCAGAGGTGCGTGGTGAGGTTGTTCCAGGACTTTGCTGCAATGTGGGAGAAGGAGTATCCTCCACTTCTGCTTCGGAAGATGCAGGGAGTATGGGCAAGTGAAAAGGAGGTGGAGCTTAGTCTTCTCACTGGTTGGTGGAAGTTCAGGTGGTGGTTAATGTATGTGGGTCCTTGGTTGTGTAGATCCTTGAGTGCGTGGGTCAGCAGCTCAAATTATCATCTCTTCTGTACAGGGAGCCAGTGGAGTAGCCTGAGGTGGGGTGTGATGTGGGTTCGTCGGGGAAAGCCGAGGATGAGTCTGGCTGTGGCGTTCTGGATGGTCTGAAGTCTCTGTTGGAGGTGTGTGACTATTCCTATATAGAGGGCATTGCCATAGTCCAGTCGGCTGGTAATTAGGGCCTGTGTCATGGTGCATCTCATGTGTAGGGGTAGCCACTTGAAGATGTTATGTAGCATGCACAGAGTGAGGAAACAGGCGGAGGAGACGACTTTGATCTGTGACTTCAAAGTGAGCTTGTTGTCAATGATGATTCCAAAGTTTTTGGTGTGGTTGGAGGGAGTGGGTGCTGGAACCTAGGTCTGATGGCGACCAGGAGTCATTCCATGTGTTGCTGCTGTTGCCAAAGATCAGTAATTCGGTATTGTCTGAGTTCAGCTGCTGGTAGTTGTTCTTCATCCAGTCGGCAATGTTTGTCATGCATCTGTGGAAGTTGGTTCTGGTGGTGGTGGGGTCCTCGGTGAATGAGAGGATGAGTTGGGTGTTGTCTGCGTAGGAAATTATGTTGAGACCGTGGGATCTGACAATGTAGGCCAGCGAGGTCATATATGTGTGGAAGAGCATTGGGCTGAGCAATGAGCTCTGGGGGACACCGCAGGTGATCTCCTTGGATTCAGAGGTGAAAGGTGGGAGGTGGATCCTCTGGGTTCTTCCAGTGAGGAAGGAGGTGATCCATCTGAGCGCGTCCCCTTGGATGCTGATGTGGTGGAGTCTTTCAATCAGCGTGTAGTGGGATATGGTGTCGAAGGCTGCCGAAAGGTCGAGGAGGATCAAAGCTGCTGTTTCTCCTCGGTGGAGGAGGGTTCGGATGTTGTCGGTGGCTGCGATCAGGGCAATTTTTGTGCTGTAATTGCTGCAGAAGCCGGTTTGGGAGGCGTCGAATGGCTGGTTCTGCTTCAGGTGTGTCATGAGTTGATTGTTGATGACCTTTTCCAGTACCTTTGCTGGGAATGGGAGCAGGGAGATTGGCCGGTAGTTTTTGAGTTCGCTGGTATCGGCAGAGGGTTTTTTGAGTAGTGGTCTGACTTTGGCATGTTTCCAGGCGTCAGGAAATGTTGCGGTGGTGATGGTGGTGTTGAGTAGGGTGATGAGTTCCTGGCCGAACCTTTGGTTTCCGAGGTTGAACATGCATGCGGGCATGGGTCTGTGGGAGCTCCCAAGTAGATGGATTTCGTGGTGGATGTGATGTCCTGGGTGGAGAGGATGTTCCAGGTGGTCAGTGTGTGGTTCGTGTCAGTTGCGGTGATGGCGTACCTTTCGAGGAAGTCCGTAGGTGTGGGTTGAGGTTCGGAGTTTCTGTATATGGTTGAGATATTGTTGTGGAAAAAGTGGGCACGATTTTCGCACAGCTCCTGTAAGGGCATGATGTTGTTTTCATTTGCACTCTGTTTGGAGAATTCCTTAACGATGTTGAAAAGTTCTTTGGTGTTGATGGCTCTGGTTTTGATGTGTGCGGCAAATGCTTTCTTCTTTGTGACCCCAGCAGGCAGTGGTAGAGGTTGAGGTATGTCTTGGAGGCTGCCCTGCCAGATGTGTCCTTGCTGGTGCACCATCTCCTCTCCAGCAGTTTTTTGTCCGTTTCGTTGTTCTGAGTTCTTGGGTGTACCAGCTGGCCTCTTTGGAGGATTTTCTCTGGATGTTGCACTTGATGGGGACGATGCTGTCTGCACAATTGGTGATCCAGGTGTTGACGTTTGTCACTCCCAGCTCGAGGTTGGTGGCAGAAGCAGGGTTTGAGTTGTTGAGGGCATTCGTCCAGCTGGTCTCTGAGATTTTGTCCCAACTCCGGTGGAGGACGTTGGTCATCTTGGGGGTGGGGGTGCAGAGGCTGGAGATGCTGAAGTGGACGATGGAGTGAGTTCTGTGACATGGTTGTATTTGATGCGGTTGCTGGAAGTGAAAATTGGGTCCAGCATGTGTCCTGCGATGTGTGTAGGGTCGTGGATGATCTGGGTTAATCTGAGGCTGCTCATACTGTTGAGGAGCTGTGCTGTGCTGTGTTTTTGTTGCATCTCACGCAAAGGGGAGCAAAAGAACACTGCAGATACATGTTAAAACGCGACATTTGTAACGAAAACTACAAGACCCATGAGCCTCCGCGTTTTGACGTCAGGGACGTCAGCGCGCGTCTGAGGCGTTCCCTTCAAAGAACTCGCTGGGCATCGGAGAGACGCCGATTACTTTACCTTTGAGCCGCTGTGAAGAAGGAGGCGGGTAAGGGTGCTTCGCGCACCAAAACCTTTTGATATACTTCAGATTTTAACAGTGGGCTCCTTTCCTTGTGGTGGCGACTGTGGGGGCATTTACGCTGCTTCGGTTAGTTGCTCCGTTGGTGGAACCCGATTCAAGTTCCTTGCGGAGCAACTTAGCAGCCAAGCCCACCCTTTGTCAGGTGTTGCGCATTCCAGAGATGTCCCCGTTGGGATCCTGAAAGGGAAGATTTCTCTGGTGATTCACTGCATACAGACAGCCAGGGATTATAGGCAAACGGACACAGAAGGTTTTCTCTCGTTGGCGAACCATTCGGTTCATGCAGGGAAAACGATCCTTTGTTCAAAGCCCTGAACAGGCGATTGAGAAATACATCGTATTACTTTCAGTTACTTTGGTTTACTGCTCGGAGCAGTGGGCATTTCATCTAATTGTTCAGGTCGTATCAAGAGTGGTGTTAACTCTTCCTTAGAAGAGGGCGCTTGCTAGCGAATGTGAGTGTGTGACAGTGCAGTGCACTTCTAGTACTTGGTGATTTCACTGATGACCTTAAACCTCTGCTCAAGACGTATTGAACAGAGGACAAGATTTTGAGCCCTGAACTCTATGGTGTGCTTCCTACTATTGTTAATTAGTTACACGTGTTTCTTTATGTGTCCAGAAGCAGGGGTACAGAGAGTGAGCAGGAGGACGGCTCTTCCACACCCCTGTCTCCGCAAAAAGGAGTAACTAATTGGTATGTTGTCTTATGCTCTGTGAACCCTCCGTTATTGATGTTTTGTGCTGCTAGGAATAATGCTGATTATTACGTTTCACCTCCAGATCTAGCTGAAACCCAATACCTGTCCTTAGTGAATCGCAGATTTGAAGAGGAGGCTTTTTCTTTATTTACAGGTATTACTATTTAGTGTTCTACACTACCATCCCAGAAGGTTAGAGTAAGACAGGAAGAAGCTATAGGTTATATTATTAGTTATACCTATCTTGTTCTCTTCACAGGTCTCCCTCCCTGCTGTCCCCTTCCTTCCCTTCCCCCGCTTGACCACTCCATGGAGTCTGTGTACATACATTCAGACCGTGGTGGTGTCGAGAGGTGGACCAATTTTTGCAACGTACGATCCTGAGGAGTTTCGGCCACGACAGAGTAATCGGCCCAAGGATTGTATTCCTCCCGGTCGTACGTTCAGGATGTCCACCCTAGAAGATGTGATCGCTGCATTACAAGCAGTAGAAGATGAACTAGCAACCTCCAGGGCAGAAACCGCTACCCTACAGGCCGCAGTTGACAGACTGCAGAGAAATCCTTTTAACGCAGGTATGCCTCTAGCGTCTCCTTCTGCCCCTCTGGTGGTGGAGATACCCACCCCCGTTCCTTTAGCCACCCCCGAGAGGTTCCATGGGGAGAGCAGTAAGGTACAGGTCTTCCTCACCCAGGTGCTCTTGCATTTCTCGTGTAAACCTAAAGCCTTTACCACTAACCATGCAAGGGTAGCCTTCCTGATTTCTTATTTAACTGGGGACGCAGCTCAATGGGCGGTACCTCTCGTGAAGAGGAACGATCCAATGCTTCATGATTGGGATTCCTTCATCCAGGATTTTGAGAGAACGTTCAACCGTAGGATAGCCACACTCTCGGCAGACAAAGACCTGTTGGAGCTACGACAGGGGAACAAGGATCTCATAGCGTACCTCAACGACTTCCGTCGGTTAGTTACCGAGACCGAATGGCCTGAGGCTAAACAGGCCGCCATCTTTCATAGGGGCCTTTGAGAAGAAATGAAAGATGTTTTGGCCCAAATAGAACCACAACCTGTGACTTGCGAAGATCTGATCAGATTGGTTCTTCGTTTGGATCATCGCCTCTGTGAGAGACGGGGGGAAAACAAACGAAGGGATCGAACTACCTGGCGAATGGACCAACCAAAAACCTATGACAACCCACACAAAAACCCGAGCCGATGGAAATAGGAGCAGTCCGTTCCACTCTTACCCATGAAGAAAGGGAATACAGGCGAAAGAAGGGCCTTTGTATTTACTGTGGTAAGAAAGGCCACTTCATCAAGGAGTGCTCCCTGAGAACGATGTACCCACGCACGGAACCCCGCAAACACTTGGCAGCCACTTCTGAGGGTGCAGCGGGAAACCACTGGGCTTGAGGATAAGGGAAGGGAATACTTCAAGCCAGACCTACATCCCTTCCTTGACGGGAGACCCCCCATGTACCAAACACTTCTTTATAGAACTTTCCCTGTTGGTAAAAGGAGAATGGTGTCCGGTCTCAGCCATGTTGGACTCTGGCGCCACTGGGTGCTTTATGGACAAGGAACAGGCCATATCCTTAGGGTTAGTTCTGCAAGAAAAAGACACGCCGGAAATCGTGTTTGCTGTAGATGGGAGATGTTTAGAAGCTGCTCCTATTCGGTTCCAAACCGAGGCCATGGAAGTGCGTCAAGGCAGGAAGCATGTGGAAAGGCTCGCCTTCAACGTGATACAAGCGCCCCAATACGGGATCATCTTGGGGTTACCCTGGTTGAAACTGCACAACCCCCAAGTGGATTGGGTGGAAAAGACAGTACGTTTCACCTCTGTCTACTGTTCTACCCATTGCGTTCCTCCAGAACTCAACACGGCTCAGGTGTTGGCTGAACATCGCCACTGCAGCAGAACACCCGGTCACGCTACCCCGAGAATATCAGGAGTTTTCCGATGTATTCAACGACGCCAAAGCCGAGGTACTCCCGCCTCATAGGCAGTACGACTGCAAGATTGAGCTGGTACCAGGGGCGGTTATTCCCACAGGAAGGGTATACGCTTTAACTGAACCAGAGAACATACACTTACGGGCATATCTGGACAAATATTTAGCGCTGGGGTTCATCCGTAATTCCATGTCCCCCGCAGCTTCCCCACTGTTTTTTATTCCCAAAGCCAACGGCGACTTGCGTGCCTGCATCGACTTTAGGGCATTGAATGCCATCACAGTAAAGAACCGGTATCCCTTACCTCTGATACCGGTCTTACTAGAGCAGGTGAAAAGAGCTGTTATATACACACGGTTGGATTTAAAGGGGGCATACCATCTGGTGCGGATGCGCAAGGGAGATGAGTGGAAGACGGCTTTCAAGACGCGTTACAGCTTATATGAATATCTTGTCATGCCCTTTGGGTTATGTAACACGCCCGCCGCCTTCCAGTTTTTCCTGAACGACGTCCTGCGCGAATATCTGGATCACTTCGTCGTGGTGTATATCGATGACATTCTTATCTATTCACCCACCATCGAGAGCCACACCGATCATGTACGTACCATTCTACGCACCCTGCAGGAACATCAGCTATACTGTAAAATCAGTAAATGCGAGTTTGGAGTTACCACTGTGAAATTTCTAGGTGTGATGCTAACCCCTAGGGGACAAGAGATGGCAGAAAGGAAAATAGCAGCAGTAAAAGAATGGCCCACTCCAGCAAACGTCAGAGACATTCAATGTTTTCTAGGCTTTGCCAATTTCTACCGCCGCTTCATCAGCCACTTTTCATCCCTGGCTTCTCCCTTAACACGTCTGCTACAGAAGAAGGTTCCCTTTTTATGGACAAAGGAGACTCAAAAGGGGTTTGAGGCTTTGAAGGAGGCGTTTGTATCCGCTCCAGTCCTGGTGCACGCTGATCCTGATCATCCTTATATCGTGGAGGCGGATGCGTCTGACCACGCGGTGGGAGCAGTGCTATCACAACGCCATTCCGATACGGGACAGTTACATCCGGTGGCTTATTGGTCAAGAAAACTCAACGCTGCAGAGCGCAACTATACGATAGCCGAAAAAGAGCTCCTGGCTATTAAAGACGCCTTCCAAGAGTGGCGGCATTTCCTCAAAGGAGCTAAACACATCATCACGGTTTACACGGACCATCGGAACCTCCAGTTCATGACGGCAGCACGTCATCTCTCTCCTAGATAACTAAGATGGACATTGTTCTTCGCAGAGTACAACTTTCTGGTTACCTATCGACCCGGAAGAGACAACAAGAAAGCCGTCGCGTTAACCCGTCAAAAACACACTCAACCTTTGGAGGAACAGGCAGAGAAGGCCATTATCGATCCTCAACACGTTCTATGCGATACTGTAACGGAGCCCTTTCTCAAAAGCGTTGCGCAGAAGGTCCGTACCAAAGAATGGAAGACGTGGTTGGCAAAACACCCAGAGTGGGAACTAAGAGAAGGCCTACCAATACGAGGAAAACAGCTGTTGGTCCCAATCCCTTCACTACGAAGACAGGTTTTCGCCTGGTGTCATACCCTTCCCAGTGCTGGGCACAACGGCATGGAAAAAACCACTGAGAGACTGTTGCGTCAGTTTTAGTGGCCCTCCCTAAAAACTGACGTCTGTACCTGGGTCATGGAGTGTGTAACATGTAACCAGATGAAGACCTCGCATGTCAGACAGGCAGGACTTCTACAACCGTTGCCAACCCCAGATCAGCCGTGGGAAAGCATATCCATGGACTTCATCGTGGGGATGCCATCAGACAAAGGCTACACGACAATCTTGGTTGTGGTGGACTACCTTACAAAAATGGCCCATTTCATCGCCTGTAAATCCATGCCCACTGCAGGTCAGTTAGCTCAACTGCTGTTGGTACACGTGGTAAGGTTGCATGGGCTTCCGCAAGTGGTGGTTTCGGACCGTGGGCCTCAGTTTACAGCCAAGTTCTGGAAGGCTTGGTGTGCAGCCCTTAAGATAACACCCAATTTGTCCACGAGTTTTCACCCTCAAACGGACGGCCAAACAGAAAGGGTGAATCAGTCCTTAAAACAGTACCTGCGGTGTTATGTGGATAACACCACTGAAGCCTGGGTAGACGTGTTATGGTTGGCTGAGATCGCCTACAACAGTGCCATACACAGTTCCACAAAACACTCACCGTTCTTTTGCACTTATGGTTTCCACCCTAGGTTCAGTCCCCTTGTACATCCAGTGAAGACTGAGGCCCTACCAGGGGTTAGGGAGAGAGTGCTTCACATACAGAAAATACTGAAAGAAACACAAAAAAGGTTGGGGGAGGCCAAAGAACAGTACAAGGCTTACGCAGACAAACATAGGCGTCTGGGTCCCGTCTATAAAGTGGGGGATTATGTATGGCTTTCCACGAGAAACATTAGGTTCAAGAGACGTAGCATTTTTAATCCCAAATACATTGGTCCCTATAAGGTGGTGAAGCTCATCAATCCAGTTGCGGTCAGACTGGCATTACCCTCCTCCCTGAGAATTCATCCGTCCTTTCACATTTCTCTTCTCAAACCCTCTCGTTCAGCTGCCGATCGGGGTCCGCCTCCGGTGCTGGTGGACGAGGATCTAGAACATGAGGTGAGGGGTATCCTAGATTCCAAGATATACAGAACCAGGTTATGGTACTTGATTGCCTGGAAAGGATATGGGGACGAGGAGAACACCTGGGAGCCAGCGACAGGGGTTCATGCTCCACGCTATATCACATCGTTTCATAAACGCTTCCCGGAGAAACCATGTCTCTGTCAGTGTTCTTCGGAAGAGGGATGTTCTGTTGCGTCTCACGCAAAGGGGAGCAAAAGAACACTGCAGATACATGTTAAAACGCGACATATGTAACGAAAACTACAAGACCCATGAGCCTCCGCGTTTTGACGTCAGAGACGTCAGCGCGCATCTGAGGCGTTCCCTTCAAAGAACTCGCTGGGCATCGGAGAGACGCCGATTACTTTACCTTTGAGCCACTGTGAAGAAGGAGGCGGGTAAGGGTGCTTCGCGCACCAAAACCTTTTGATATACTTCAGATTTTAACAGTGGGCTCCTTTCCTTGTGGTGGCGACTGTGGGGGCATTTACGCTGCTTCGGTTAGTTGCTCCGTTGGTGGAACCCGATTCAAGTTCCTTGCGGAGCAACTTAGCAGCCAAGCCCACCCTTTGTCAGGTGTTGCGCATTCCAGAGATGTCCCCGTTGGGATCCTGAAAGGGAAGATTTCTCTGGTGATTCACTGCATACAGACAGCCAGGGATTATAGGCAAACGGACACAGAAGGTTTTCTCTCGTTGGCGAACCATTCGGTTCATGCAGGGAAAACGATCCTTTGTTCAAAGCCCTGAACAGGCGATTGAGAAATACATCGTATTACTTTCAGTTACTTTGGTTTACTGCTCGGAGCAGTGGGCATTTCATCTAATTGTTCAGGTCGTATCAAGAGTGGTGTTAACTCTTCCTTAGAAGAGGGCGCTTGCTAGCGAATGTGAGTGTGTGACAGTGCAGTGCACTTCTAGTACTTGGTGATTTCACTGATGACCTTAAACCTCTGCTCAAGACGTATTGAACAGAGGACAAGATTTTGAGCCCTGAACTCTATGGTGTGCTTCCTACTATTGTTAATTAGTTACACGTGTTTCTTTATGTGTCCAGAAGCAGGGGTACAGAGAGTGAGCAGGAGGACGGCTCTTCCACACCCCTGTCTCCGCAAAAGGAGTAACTAATTGGTATGTTGTCTTATGCTCTGTGAACCCTCCGTTATTGATGTTTTGTGCTGCTAGGAATAATGCTGATTATTACGTTTCACCTCCAGATCTAGCTGAAACCCAATACCTGTCCTTAGTGAATCGCAGATTTGAAGAGGAGGCTTTTTCTTTCTTTACAGGTATTACTATTTAGTGTTCTACACTACCATCCCAGAAGGTTAGAGTAAGACAGGAAGAAGCTATAGGTTATATTATTAGTTATACCTATCTTGTTCTCTTCACAGGTCTCCCTCCCTGCTGTCCCCTTCCTTCCCTTCCCCCGCTTGACCACTCCATGGAGTCTGTGTACATACATTCAGACCGTGGTGGTGTCGAGAGGTGGACCAATTTTTGCAACGTACGATCCTGAGGAGTTTCGGCCACGACAGTTTTTGTCGTTGGGGTCGTCGTTGTGAAAATTTAGATCACAGAGGAAGATGTAGTCTAAGGCTATGGGCGAAATGAAGTCTTCGATTGTGTTGCAGAAGCTGGAGCATGGGCCTGGGGGTTGGTATGCAAGGGTGCCTCTGATGGTTGTCTTGTCGTCCATGTAGAGCTTGAAGTTGAGATGATCTATGGGGGTGGTGGTGTTGTCGGTGGTGGTACATTGTATGGTCTCTTTATGGATGATGGCCGTTCCACCTCCTGGCTTGTTGGTGCAGTCCTGGTGAGTGGTCAGGGATCACTGAGGCAATGTCTGGGGCGGATGTGGGGTTGACCCAGGTCTCAGTGAGGAAGACGAGCCGGGTGCAAGGGTTTCGATGAGATCCCATAACTTAGTAGAATGTTTGCATAGTGAGCGTGTGTTGAGAAGGGTGCATGCAAGTTGGTGTTTTTGTTCGGGTGGTGTGTTTGGGGTGGGACTGGTCAGTGGGCTGGTGTGTGTGCAGTGGCGGGTGCAGTGGTCCTTGTTGTAAGAAAATTAGAGCAAAACAATGAATATAGAACAGAATCAGCTCTATATGGTTGCTATCCAGCCGGATAGTAAGATTTAATTAAGCTTATTGGTAGATATCAAAAACAAACACGCAATATACAGTGGGATACAATCCTGTATCCAATAGCACAAAAGTGAACCAAGTAGTGACAAGGTGTCAAAATACAAAAAACAAAAAACAACACAATCAGGCGAAACAAAGGGGTGCTTGTTCTAAGATATGAAAAATGAAACAAGCGTGATAACTGACACAGCCGTTACACATGGTATATAAATAGTTTGTGTGCACGGTGTTTTAAAAGGTCGACGACGTTTCAATCCCATTTACATAATTATTGGGATCATCATCTAGACAAAAATACTGTTTGCCTGAACGACATAAGAATTAAACAACTAAATACATAGTGTAAAGGAAAAATAAGGGAAAAAGAAAAGAGTATAATGATTAGTGTGGGAAACTTCCCATTTACGCATAGTGCAGGCGACGCAGTGAGACCTACACATGGTGAGAATACCGACATAGCCAAGAGGTATTATAAAACAAGGGGGTGATGATTCAAGTGAGAGGGCGTGACCTAGATACATGTGGGAGTGGTCGCGCATAAGATCTGAAGGGGAGCAGGAGGGATAGAGCTGTGGTGGTTGGACTAACCACAATCAATAAGACAGGGACGCCGCGCTGGTAGTGCTGGCTATGAAGGAACTAACCGCAACCATAAATAAAGAGACGCTGCGCTATTAATGCTGGCTGTGAGAAGGATCAGAAGAACTCACCACAATGGAGTGAGCCTCGAGGGCTGGGGTCGCAATGACTCAGGAGGTGCGGTCTCAGGAGACCGGGGGGAATATGACGATGTCTGAGAAGGAGAGAGGGCATTAGAATTGCTCATAGGGGTATGGCTGGGAGAGGTAAGCGGGAAGGAGCCCGGGAAAAGGCTTACCTAAATTAGTGTGCACCGGTAGGATTCATGAAGGACAGGGATAGTCTGGTAGGAGCACGGGCTCACTGATTGAACTGGTGCGGGTAGTTCGTTGCCTGAAATAGGAAAGGTGGTTTACAAAAGGAACGTGGCAGTGATTGGTATACTGGCATTACCTGAACTATGGGGCTTCAACCCCATCCTAGGACACATTAAGTGTGGTAGTTGTAGTGTGTGCGATTTCACTATTGAAGGTACCGATTTCACATTCAATAATGTCAAGATTACATCAAAAATCTTCACCAATTGTAATTCATGTAATGTGATTTATGTGATTCAATGTCCTTGCCAAAAAATCTATATAGGACAAACGACACAGAAAGCCCGACTCAGGATATGCCAACACCGCAGCCGGATCCGCTGCAAAACACCTAATGCACCCCTTGTTGAACATTTCTCCAGTGCTGGGCACAGTGAAAATGACATTAAATGGACGATCGTCAGCCTGATTAAGTCCCCACCAAGAGGCGCAGACATTGGCAGCTTGCTGAATAAAGAGGAACTAAAATGGATTTTGCGCACCCAAAGCATAAAAAACGGACTAAACAGAAACGAGGATTGGACAACCCTACTGTGATTTCCCTTATTGTCAATTCATTTTTCCTTCATTGTCATTCCAATTTCATGCAATAATGGCCATATTCTGCAAACCACCATTGTGATGAGAACATGTCCCTTTTACAAGCTCTCTGTCTGTCCTCATTTCAATTTCCAATTTATGCAGTATTTCATTTATTTCCATGTTTATTTTCCTTTCTACACCTATGCCGTTTTTATTCGCACTTAATTGTTTTTAAATGTTCAATCACAAATGCGCGCACGCATCCCGTGTTAATTCACAGCTTGCATGCTCACACTCCTTAATGTAGTTCATTACCTCTTAATCCTTCGTTCATCCTACACCCAACATGGCCGCGGCGGTGCGCAGTCTAGCATATGCTCCCTCTCGCGGCTTCCCGCGTTATTTAAACTTGCTCAGCTGACGCCCCCCTCAGCTGAAGCATCGAGCCATTGAGCCCTTCTTAGACGGTATTCCACCGCCTCTGGACCCCCGGCCACCCGGCACCGATTCCACAATAGCAACTTAAGGTAAGGATCGCCCGCACTAGGCGCATCCCTTGTCTGCCCGGTTTTACGAAACCTTTACCAATTAGTTTATTCTTCTTTATAGGCAATTGCCAACGCCAGCATCTGCCCAATAAGTGAGCCACCGTGCTCCTGTTTAGCTGGTTCCCGTCCACGGACCCCGTGCCAACGGCATCACTCCACCAACAATTATCATAGGTAAGGACCGCCCTAGGCCAGTCCTGTCCCGGGTATACCAATCACTGCGACGTTCCTTTTGTAAACCGCCTTTCCTATTTCAGGCAACGAACTACCCGCACCAGTTCAATCAGTGAGCCCGTGCTCCTACCAGACTATCCCTGTCCTTCATGAATCCTACCGGTGCACACTAATTTAGGTAAGCCTTTTCCCGGGCTCCTTCCCGCTTACCTCTCCCAGCCATACCCCCTATGAGCAATTCTAATGCCCTCTCTCCTTCTCAGACATTGTCATATTCCCCTGATCTCCTGAGACTGCACCTCCTGAGTCATTGCGACCCCAGCCCTCGAGGCTCACTCCATTGTGGTGAGTTCTTCTGATCCTTCTCACAGCCAGTATTAATAGCGCGGAGTCTCTTTATTTACGGTTGCGGTTAGTTCCTTCATAGCCAGCACTACCAGCGCGGCGTCCCTGTCTTATTGATTGTGGTTAGTCCAACGACCATGGCTCTATCCCTCCTGCTCCCCTTCAGATCTTATGCGCGACTACTCCCACATGTATCTAGGTCACGCCCCCTCACTTGAGTCATCACCCCCTTGTTTTATAATACCTCTTGGCTATGTCAGTATTCTCACCATGTGTAGGTCTCACTGCGTCGCCTGCACTATGCGTAAATGGGAAGTTTCCCACACTAATCATTGTACTCTTTTCTTTTTCCCTTATTTTTCCTTTACACTATGTATTTAGTTGTTTAATTCTTATGTCGTTCAGGTAAACAGTATTTTTGTCCTGATGATGATCCCAATAATTATGTAAATGGGATCGAAACGTCGTCGACCTTTTAAAACACCGTGCACACAAACTATTTATATACCATGTGTAACGGCTGTGTCAGTTATCACGCTTGTTTCATTTTTCATATCTTAGAACAAGCACCCCTTTGTTTCGCCTGATTGTGTTGTTTTTTGTTTTTTGTATTTTGACACCTTGTCACTACTTGGTTCACTTTTGTGCTATTGGATACAGGATTGTATCCCACTGTATATTGCGTGTTTGTTTTTGATATCTACCAATAAGCTTGATTAAATCTTACTATCCGGCTGGATAGCAACCATATAGAGCTGATTCTGTTCTATATTCATTGTTTTGCTCTAATTTTCTTACAATAAGGACCACTGTCCTCTTTAAAAACTGTTACCCAAGGTTCTTGCCTACCTAATTGGGTCCCCTTGTCCTTCTTTAAATGTGGCGGGTGCAGTGGCAGTGAGTGCAAGTGAAAGGTCCTACCGTGGAGCATGGGTCGGTGCTGTGGCAGTGTTTGTTGCGGCATCCAGGGTCGAGGGTGTAGAGCTCAGCAATGGTGTATCTTCGGGGGACGGGAGGGCCAGGGGTTGTAGCACTGGGTGCGGTCCAGGCTTGCCTTTGGCATGATTGGTAGTGTATGACCACACATGTCTGGGCAGCTTGCAGGTGGGAAAGAGAGAAGTTGTGCATTCTCCGGTATATAGTTCTTTATCCCAGAGAGCATGATGAGTGCCATTTGAAAAGCAAACCTTTATCTTAGGTGGTGGAGAAAGAGACAGAGAGAGACAGAGAGAGAGTATGTGAGGATGCAAAACATCTTTCTGCATATGCTTTAGAGGTAGATTTTTCACTTGAAACCTGGAAGAACCGACTCAACCTTATATTATTTGCAGGTTGAAAACTGAATACCGTTGTAGAACAGTATTGTGCTCTGAAATATTCTAAAATATTATTTTATAGATGGCACATTATCCTTTGTTGATATGTGTGAATGTATGCTCATCAGCCTTTATTTCATTTCTATTTTTCTTTTGTCTTCCACTCTGCAGTGGTTCAACTCCCTAAGATTCTAATTTGAGAAAAAACATGAATAAAACATGCACAATGAAAGGATGGTGAAAATAGAATTATCTGGCAGGGCTCAGATATTGAAAGAATAAATGATAACGACTTTGACGTTCAGATATAATGACTTGCTAAGCCTTGACATATGGGATATGAATGTATGATAATAAAGAGATGTTCTATTTTCTCATTGATGTTCTTAGAGCTCGATGGATTTTCCAGTCTGTAGTAACCAGTGGTCTCTGTATGTGTACCTCTCGATAAACAATTGATCTCACTCTATTTCATGCATCTGAAGCCAAGTAAGAGATAATTTTATTTTTCGGCAAACACTCTGAAATGTTCTAATGAAAACGTATCCAAGACAGAATTTGTGCTCACTCTGTGTGCTTGGCACTACATGTCTGTAGCATACCCTGAAAATGATATGAAACTGTTGATGCATTATACATTTTCGTTGCTGAATTCAAGGGTATTTGAATTATCTTCATATGTACACTCTATTTGTAGACATTTCAGTCTCTATTCTTCTAAAGCGTTCATTTGTATTTAATTACTTATGTTGTTTTACAGTACTGTAATAGGATCTTGCATCCATTTTAGGGTGTCTTTTTAACAAACAAATCCCCACAACAAAATTAGGTTGAAAGAAGGACCATCGTGCACCCAATTTTATGTCTGACTTGATTGACTGTTACCCAGCAGTAGATCATGACTGACTGCCATCCAGCAGTGGGTTAGCCTGAACGTTTTCATCATAAGCATCATTCACTCATGTGTCCTCTGTGTGGACGTCACAGTTACCGGAAGTTTAAGGGGAATCATTGGTTGCCCTCTTAGATAAGGATCTGGATTTCAAAGCCCAACTCAACACAGATTTTTGTTGTTGTTTTGCTGCAGTTTTATATAGTGCAAACTCGACCCAAAGGTATTGGTGCGCTTTACATGAGCACCAGTTACGGTACACAAGGATACATTCATTTTTTGGTACAATTGAGGGGCATATTTACAAGACCCTATCGCCACCAGAACGTCACTTTTTTTGACGTTGTGGTAGCGATAAGGCTTTGCCTTATTTACAAGGCGGCATTAAGCCACTTAATGTGGCCTAACACTGCCTTGTAAACAAGGCACCCTTTTACGCTATACTTAGCGTGAAAGGGGTGGGCAGTGGGTGTTGTGGTGGGTGTTCCGCCACAACATCCATTGCTTTTTGACGCTGCCTCCTATGTACAAGTGTGGCGTAAATAGGAGTCAGCACCAACATTAAGACCAGGGAAATCCTGGTCTTAACAGGGCGCAACGAGGAGAAATGCTCTATTTCTCCTAGTTTTTGCTGTTTTTATGTGTGCTGCATTATGCAGCACACATAGAAACAGCAAAATGCCATGAATGATTGTATATGTGCAGGAAGGTGTGCCTTCCTGCACATAAACAATCTTTTTAAAAATGACTAGTTGCAACTTCTATGTGTGCTGCACAAAGCAGCACACTTAGAAGTTACAAATGGCCATTTAAGATTGTTTATGTGCAGGAAGGGCCACCTTCCTGCACATAAACAATCATTCCCCACAACGCAGGCACCCTTGCACTAATGTGAAAGGGTGCCTGCATTGGCGCTAGGTAGCTAAATTTAGCACCTGCGCAGGGGGAAACACAGGGCTGCACTGTATTGTTGTAAATAAGGTGCAGCCCAGCGTTTCAGAAGTGGCAGAGCGCTGCGTTAAGCCAAGAAGGCAAGCACCACGCTCCGTCACTTCTTTGTAAATATGCCCCTAAGTGATTTGCCCAGAATCACAGGCTGTTGAGTCAATGCCAATACTCGAACCTGGTACCCCAGTTCCAAAGTCGGCAGCTCTGACTTTACGCCACATCAATGTATTTAGATTAGTCAGCCTGCTTCGATTTCCTACTACCCTTGAAAAAAATCCTACCATTCTTCCCACTAAACAAAATATTAAGTGAACTGACAAATGCAGAAAACCTGCAGGAGTTTCCAGAACATTGGAAGATGACATGGCTACGGAAATATGACCATGTGCTGCCAGCAGGGAGAGCCATATACTGGCTTCCGGTGCACGAGATTTCTTCAAAGATCTCTCTCTTATTCACATGATGTGTATACGGGAGTTAAGCTTGAAAAATCATTGTACTCATGACAACAACAAGCCGCGTCACATTCACTTTGCTCGTGGGGGATGGAGAGTCTCTCCTTAGTATTTCCCTGAGCCAAATTGTCACTTGACTTTACCATTCCAATTTGGCCATTCAAGATCTCCTTATTTTGTTAGTGGGAGCTCAGGCTCAGACTCCCAGTATGAGCTTCAATGTGGCCAATTGTTTCCTTTCTACTAAACATTTTAGGTGTATACTATGTACTTATACTTGTGTAAATGTTATTGCCCCACATGTAGTAAGCATCATTGTTGTGAAAAATACACATTTTACATAACACACTTTTGGGTGGATGTCTGCATGAAAAGTGTATGCAAGATGTTCCCTACGCTAATACCCAAAAAACATAACAAGAAAAACACACACAAAATACATGATACCCAGTTACAGGATTTAGTTAAGATTATTCTCGCGAGAAAAATGTCACCTTGGACTATCCAGTCCTACCACAAAGAGAAAACTCCTTCATCATCTACACCCCAGTCCACTCCTATGCACAAGTTTAGTTCACTTCTGAACCCTTCATTCTTTCAATGATAGTTTATTTCGGAATTTTTTCCACTTAAAAACACAATCTACATAAAATCAGTCACACAACATAATTTCAAATAGCGTTAAAAAAAAATTACAACAATAATTGTAATGCAATGTAGATGAAAAAACTTCCAGTAACTATAATTCATTATATAATATTAAAAAAAGTATATCAAGTTAGTCTATAAAAACGATTATAAATATTCAAGCAACTTTCCATAAAATACAGAACTAAGCACCCGCAACACTAGCCAATACATTTCTCACTACGACTTCTGATAAGCGGAACAGACATAAAAAATAGTGAGACGCAGTGAACAACAAGTGCACTTGTGTCAGAACTAAGGGGCTGATTACAATGTCGGGCCTGACACCACCATTACAATGCGACCGCACATGGTACGATCGCATTCTCCCGTTTCTCTATGGGAGTTTGAGCTGTGGACGTAAACCGGCTGTAGCACAAGCTCCCATGGAGAAATGGGAGATTCTGTTAATCCCTGCACCGCGTGGCAGGCACCTCAAGTGATGCAGGGATTAACAGGGGGGCACAATAGGTGCCCCCTCGGCCCCCAACCGGAGGCCATGGAGGAATGGGGTCCCTGTTAGGGGCCCCCAAAGTCACTTTCTGACAGGCTTTCCATGTCGGAAATCCCAACATGGAAAGCCTGTCGGAAACTGACAACGTAATCCTGATGGCGAAAATGCCGTCCTCAGGGATTACGTTGGGGCCTCCGATTGGCCGACGGGCTCCTTGAGCCTGTCGGAATCCAGCCGGAATGACCATCCAGTTTCAATTCCGACCGCCTATATTGTTATTAGGCAGTCAGAAATGAAACCGGAGATATCGGTCGGAAAGCCTCCGACCTGCGGTCAGAGGCTTTCCGACAGACATCATAAATGGCCCCTAAGTATTCTGAGTGCCTCCGTATATCTTCTTGTACCGATCCTTCAGCACAGTGAACCTTCCACTTTTTCCTATGCACCATGTAGGTCCGTTAAAAAGTAATATATGGGCTACTGGCTCCTCATTTTCACAGCAGACGGGACAAAGTGCAGAGGCCGTGAGAGTGCTTCGACCATTTTTTATAGAATACCTTTGTGTTTAGGTTGCCATATCTGGGTTGTAAGAAGAGTTTTTTCCCGGTGCGGGAGGACTGAGGCCATAAACTTCTCACTTGAGGGGAAAGGATTAAATCCACGAAACATTCAATTAAGCCCCCCTGCTTGCATGATCGAAATATCATTTCCATCTCGTAGTTCTGAAGGAATTCTTTAATAAAAAGTCTAGGAAAGGAGATCAAGTCCTCAGGTTGATGCCAAAGTCTTTCAAGACCCAGTTATGATTGGAAAGACTTTACAAAACCGCGCGAAGGAATTTTAAACAATCTGGCAGCTTTCAAACTTCTTGGATCCCCACTGTATACAAAACAAGTTCTTTACTATACCATAATTGGTGCCAATATAATAGAGGTCGGCTGCTTATTTTCAGGCCTATCTCCTTATGAGCCAAATCGAAGCAGGCAGGGATTAAAGGAGTGCTCTGTGGTAATGAAAAAAGGGATCACAAGAATTTGTTCTGTGCAATTGTTAGCAGGTTGCAGTTGGAGTAGGCCCATATTTCTGCACCATAAAGAGCAGCCCCCTGTGCCTTGATGTTGTAGATTTTGATTGTTGGGCATATGGCCCTAGTCTGCGTGGCATTATACATCTTTATTACACTGGAAGAACAAAGAATTAGGCTTAGTTCACTTTTCTATATCTGGATAAGCCGAGATAAGCCAAGGGAAAGCTTAATACCCAGATACTCACCTGTTCAATCTCTTCCTCGCCCACACCCACCTTCACTCTGTTGGCCTGTGCTGCATTAAAGATCATAAGCTTAGTTTTCGAGCTATTAAGTTCCATTCCCCTCTCTTGGCAGAATAAAGGGAACTCCCTTAGAAAATGCTGCAAGCCTTGAGGGGACTTTGATAATGAGAGAGTGTCATCGGCGAACAGGAAGGCAGGAACTCTCTGCCCTCCTATCCTGGGAGCATCGCAGCCATCTTTATTAAGATATTTCACTACCCCATTGATGTACAATGAGAATAGAGTTGGGGTTAAGTAGCGCCCTTGCCTAACACTCCTCTTAACTTTAATAAGTGCAGTCAATTGGCCGTCCTTGCCCCATCCAACTTGGGCATAATTATGTGAATGTACTAGGATTAATATTGATAGCTGGTTGCCTGGGAATCCTAACTTGTCGAATACAGCCCACAGCTTTTGCCTG
This sequence comes from Calotriton arnoldi, assembly GCA_963921515.1. NCBI lineage: Eukaryota > Metazoa > Chordata > Amphibia > Caudata > Salamandridae > Calotriton > Calotriton arnoldi. Next base: position 1,694,515 of record CAWUFW010001277.1, read on the forward strand.
GGGATCAGATCAAAGACTGAGCACAAATCAACAAAGGTGATATATAAATGACCCCTGTTGATCAGAATAGTCCTCCAATATTTGGTGCAAAATTGGCAGACCTGATCAATTGTGCTAATTCCAGATCTGAGCCTCTCATTGTAATCTGAGAGAGCATTATTTTCAGCAATCCAATCTTGCAACAATTTTAGTATCTGTCTTCTAAAAACACTTCTGCAGGCTATCTAGAAGACTGATTGGCCGATAATTGTTGGGACAGTCCCTTGGGCCCTTCTGTACAATGGATTAATCCCCTCCGCGCCCCACGACCTAGGCATACCTGCCCCTTCAAGATTAGAATGTGAGACCCAATTAATATAACTTGCCCAAATTTCAAGACGTGCCAGGTATAAGTTGCCAGGGATTTTTATCAAGTCCCGGCGCTTTGCCAAATGTAATGCTCTTAGTTGCACATAAGTTTTCACTAATGGATAAAACCAATGGGGGACATTCATTAATTCTTGCTGATAACTCATCTACAGAATGGGCTACATTTTCGTTTTCACAGATGTAAAGTGAGCTAAAATGATCCACTCAAACCTGCAGTTGATTAAAACATTCTAGCTCACTTGTAGATTAGGATGTCCCCAATGCCACTATTGCCCAGAAATCCTTGTTCTCCTTATTTTTTGCTGCTAACAGATCATCCCATAGTGAACTTTCCCACACTCTCTTCTCTGTGGCTACAATGCTGTTATATATTTTCCAGAGCTCACTAGAATTTTTTAGAGGTTTTCATTTTAGAGTCAACCATTGTGGCTATTTCTAAAAGGACATCAGGGTTCCGCTCGACCCAGGCACATTTGATAGATTTCCTGTTGTTAGAATAAATACTTTCCCCCGCTATTGATGCTGAAACTTTACAGCATGGTAAGTCCAATAGCCCCTTCATTGTTAACACTAAAGCGTTAGGGTCACTGTCATTTCTAACTATTATTGTCATTTTATCGACTGTAGGCCATAGCCCGAGTTCCAATAAGATATAATCTAATAAATAATCTACACAGCTAGAAAAACCAGGGCGATTGAATGTATTGTGTTCTGCTCTGTCTGAAGGGGATCTTCCATTGAAAGCCTGAAGGTCCCAGTTTAGGGTACATACAGTAAATTGAGCTGCTCTCGCAGTTCATTTGACCAGAGGTAGAACCAAGGGAGGTATGCCCCATTTTTTGTCAATATCATCTATTAATTTGCTAGGCACAATAGCCAGGGGTTTGAATGTGGAACTGAAGTTGCCATCTATCATAATATGACCATTCACAGAATCTGCTGCTAGAATGCGGTCTAATTGTTCAATTGTAACTGTCTCTACTTTTTTATCTAATATTCTATTATAGACATGGAAACCCTGGATAGATCTAAATTTATTCCCATAATGTCAGTAGGGTAAATTATCACTTCTGTAATTTTACGACACAAGGCTGTCTTTAGTCAAAAAGCTAGACAACCAGACAGTCTCCCCTTCCCTCGTGTACAGCTGGTTTAATATAGGAAGAATAATAAGACCAAAATACAGGAGCCAATTGCCAAGTCTCTTGAAAGAGACAGACGTCAAAATTATCAATAAAGGTACCCCAGTCAGAATCTCCCAAGTTAAGACCCACACCAGCCACATTCAATGAAAGGATCTTTAGGAGGGAGTGATCTATGACTTGCAGGGTACTTGATAGTCTATCCTTGTCACTATAAGCCTGCACAAGATCTCTAGAAGGATTGGGAGCTAGAGGTTCCTTTGGACATCATGCAGTGGGGTCACAAAAACTACCCGATTGTTGCAGCAGCCATCTCCTCACACTTCGTTACAGGGATCCAATCGACATGATCATCCACTGGACCTCACTGACGCTAATCCTCTCCTGTTCCTCACAGAGCACATGTCTTGGCAAGCAGGCAGGAACTGGTGCTACAGGCTTCGGGGGGGGGGGTCTGGGATTCCCTGGGTGATGTCCCCTCACTCAGCTGATAGACTGGCACAGCAGAAGTCTTGCAGAGTTCTCCTCTTCGCACAGCCCCAATAGCTGCTAGACAGTTGACAATTTGTGGCCACCTTTAGCTTCACTTGTTAGAGCCTATTTCCAGACACCAATGAGTTAGAGGCTGAGTCTTCGAAGTTTATGTTGGGGGTCTGCTTCATTTTGAAGTGCCCTCGTCTCTGCCCTGCAGAAAGGGGTATATCACAGCAAGAGTGATTACACATGTGAAAGCCCCCCAACACAGGCCATGGGAGTCACTAGAATTTCACACCTGGAAGTTCATCACTGTTATATGTGTATCAAAAGATTACCCCAGGGCCTCAGCACTACTTTTTATGATTCTCTGCTCAGTCCCATCACCTTCTAGGGATGAGCCCAGGCCCCTTCTTAGTGACCACTCTCTGAATCAAAGAGTAAGTACCCTTTGAAGTGTACTGAAGATCCTGGCTTTCCCTTCCTCTAGTATGTCCAAGCCAGCTCACAGGAATGCAGCAATCCACAAAACTGTCTGGGAGGATTCCTCTCCCTTCTCATGTTCCTCGAGGTAGCCTTGGGTCTCCCAAAATCAAACTCAGAATCTTCCATGTCTTGTAACATTCATAGGCATGTCTACACCCAACACATGCATATAACATACAAACACTGCACCATCCATGTAATATACAATTCACAGACAAACATACATCGACCACATGTATAACACTCATACACTGTGCAACACTACACATCAATCCAATATAGGCCAAGGGTGAGTTAAACACACAGTAGCAGAACTTTAAATAAGTGAGCCTGTAGGCATAACGCTAGTGACACAGGTTAAAAGACCTGTTCACTTCTTCTCTTCACTACACGGTATCCTGCCACCACCGTGGTTGTGCTGCTTAACTCCTGGCAAAAGCAGTATACTTTCACCACTATGAGGGTAGCACATTGGGTTCCCCTCTCGACCCAAAAACACCAAAGTCCGTGAGACAGGCCTATGACATGGGAGAAACACATGGTCCATGTTCACCCATCGCAACAAAAACCATAATCGAGGCTGCAGACATCATTGCAGTTGGGGCACTGAGGGCAGGGGTGCACATACATCACCATGGAAGGGACTTTTCTGTCCCAACAAACATATTTCAAGAATCTTAACTTTTTGCTCCTGTGATGACAGTATTTCCACGGGTACAGGCTTATGGTTATGAAATCGAAACTGCTTGTTGTCTACATTTCCGGAATCAGAATCATGGGAGTAAATATTGCTGACTTTGTATTCCTTTATTCTGTTTCATATCAGGAAGTGTATCAGGAAGTGAGGAATATTAATTTTAGTTGACGCTCTAGTCTTTTCAGGACCACGCGCACGGTCGGCCTCATAAGGACCCGCTGACGCGACCGCGCAGCGGACGCGCGCCACTGGCGCACCAAAGGCGCGCCTAAGGCAAGCCTGTCTGCGCCCGTCTGCGTCCGGCCGGGGCCAGGGGCTAGAACCCCTGTTAAATTTATTACAGATAAGTGTGTCCATAGCGCCGAACAACTCAAACATTATAGTACGACGCTCAGAGGTATGTGCGTCCACTCTATGCTTCCTGATAGCCCCATTAGTCAGTGTCACGGCTGCTCTTTCAAGTACCTCCCTGCCTTTGAAGCCCCTATAACTTTCCCTAGTAAGAAGGCTCTTAATATGCTTTTGCTCAACTGCCGCTCCCTCCCTAAGCACGCCTTAGAGATTCATCTTGTTTTAGAAGTAGAAAATCCGGATGTGTTATTTTTAACCGAGACCTGGTTGAATAAGGATGCTGACCCCTCCATTGTCCAAGCGCTCCCATCTGGCTATGTCATTCAGAGGCTGGATCGGAGGTCGGGACGCGGAGGTGGGATCGCTATCATTCATAAAACTGATTTTAAGTGTCGCGTTACCTATGATCCCTTACCTGACTGTGAAAGCATGTTCTTTATAATCAATGTTTCCCATGTAAGCACTTTTTCAGGGATTTTAGTATATCGTCCCCCAGGCCCTCTAGGCAGTTTTGGTCAGGATCTTCCTGACATTGTAGCCAATTTGGCCAGTCCTCTCTCCAATTTCACACTAATGGGAGATTTTAATTTACATTTTGATGTGATACTACCCTCATCTACCTTAGATCTGGTTGATGGACTGGGGACGTTCCAATTGAACCAAAAAGTGAGTGGTCCCACCCACTCTAAAGGCCATTTACTGGACCCCATATTTTCTAATATCCAGAATCTTCTGGTTATGGACCCCATTCCAATACCTTGGTCAGATCATTTGCTTATTTATCCCTTTCTCGTGGGTTTCACAGGATATCACTATTCCAGCTGTAAAGACTAAAAAACTTTCCCGCACCTGGTCCAAACTTCCTTCGAAATCCTGGGTAACCATCCTTGAAGACAACACACCCATATTGGACCCGGACCCCGTTACGGCAAATGATAATCTTAATAATTGGCTTGAGTCATCACTCAATTCTGTCCTCCCCAAAAAATCTATTTACAAAAAAGTAGGAATCAATAAAATCGCTTGGTACTCCCCTAAGCTCCGGGAGCTTAAACAATCTTGTAAGAGACTGGAAAGGAGCTGGAGAAAGGATTACCTTGTCTCTAAAAAAACTGAATATAGAGCAGCAATAAAACTCTATAAAACCGAAATAAAGGACGCCCAAACTCGACACTACCAAGATAGAATTACATTTGCTGCAAACTCCCCCCGTGAAATTTTTCGGATTGCAAAAGCACTTGTTACACCATTCACCCCCCCTAATACCTCGGAAGATACACAACTCCGATGCAACCAAGTAGCAGAATTTTTTTCCAATAAAATACAATTGATTTACGGGTCTTTTCCTCAGGTCACAGTTCCACAAACGGTTCCTTCGTCTGTCACCACAACTCCAACCCGATTATGTTCATTGGAAGAATTCCCCCTCTTGAATTTGACATCTTTCCAGGGGATCTTGGGCGGTTTAAAATCCGGCTCTCCTTTAGATCCCGTCCCTCCCTCCTTTCTAAAACAAGTTATTAATTCGGTATCTCCAGTGATACTGGATCTAATTAATGCCTCCTTGCGGACAGGAATCATGCCCCCTCTGTGGAAGCAGGCGATGGTTAAAGCCCTTCTAAAAAAAAACAATCTGGATCCAGAGGAGTTGGCAAACTATCGCCCCATATCTCTGTTACCTGGAGTAAGTAAAATAGCTGAGAGGTATGTGAACACCATCCTCTCTACATTTTTGGAAAATAATAACTGCCTCCATCCTACTCAGACAGGATTTCGAGCACAGCAGGGTATGGAGACTGCTCTCCTCAGTGTAATGGAGGAATCTAGAAAAATACTTGATGGTGGAGACTGCGCTGCCCTTATTCTCCTAGATCTCAGCGCAGCCTTCGACACTGTGAACCACCAACTATTGATTCAACGTCTTAGGAATGTGGGAGTGACAGGAATTGCATTAAAATGGCTGCAATCCTTCCTTGAAGACAGATCTTTTGCAGTCCTGGAAGATGATATAATGTCAAAGTTGATGCCCCTAACCTGTGGGGTACCTCAGGGATCGTCCCTAAGCCCCACCCTATTCAATATCTATTTGGGCCCTTTGGCCGAAATAGTATTGCCATTTGGGGTACAAATAGTTACATATGCTGACGACACCCAGTTGGTTGTCTCCATCAATCAGCATGATAGCTCTGCACCAGGTCTAGCCTCATGTCTCGTAGAGGTCTCCAAATGGATGGACAACTCATATTTAAAACTCAATGGGGCTAAGACCGAGTTAATGCTCCTGGGCAACTCAGCCCCCCGGAATATAGATCATCTCTGGCCCAGCTGTCTGGGTCCAGCTCCTATCCCCAAAGAACATATTAAGAGCCTGGGTGTGTGGTTGGACCGCAACCTAGACCTTAAAGAACAGGCCCGAAAGGTCGCAGCCAGCTGTTATGGAATGCTGAGGTTGATCAGAAAGATCTTCCCCCTGCTACCTTTCGTCGCCAAAAGGCTGTTGGTTCAAGCACTAATTCTGTCGCGGCTTGACTATTCCAACGCCCTATATCTTGGAGCTCCGAAGACTGCAGACTGTACAGAACTGCGCAGCCCACCTGCTGTTGAACATTCCCAGGCGTATGTCGGCCAAACCTGCCCTCGCCACCCTCCACTGGCTCCCTATTAAAGAACGAGCTCATAAAGCACTTTCTGGTAAAGGCTCTCCTATGATGCATTCCATTATCCAGCTCTACCGCCCAAACAGAGCCCTGAGATCTTAAAATAAGCAACTGGTCACAGTCCCGCAAATTAGAAGAGTGCGAAGTGGGGGCCGCCTCTTCTCTTATAACGTGGCAAAGCTATGGAACCTTCTTCCATTACACATACGTTTAGAGGCTGACTATCTGATCTTTCGAAAGAAAGTGAAAACCTATCTCTTCCCTTGAATTCTGCCGAGTGCTAAGTTAAGCTGCCGTTAGCGCTGGGATGCCTACGGGTAACCATGCGCTTTATAAATGCTACTTTCATTTAATTTCATTCATTAGACAACAGTCTGAGACATTGTGGTTTTACGATTTTACAGAAAGTAACTTCATAATCAGTAATATTATTTAGATCACTCAGTATAACAAACTTGAAGACAATGGCAAACAGTGACAGAGACATTCAAAGAAAGACCCAGTGCATGGGACACAGCCACACCCAAGAGAAGCAAAGAGGAGAATGACAGGCAGAGAGAAACTGGAGCAGGAGAAAGAGAAAAAATTAGATACCCGGACCACCATGGGGGACACACGGACAGCCATAAGACAACTTATTTCCAGTCCTATTCATCTTTGTATTCTGGCAAATCAATTGATAGCCCCTTGCACCACTCCTCCCACCTTTTCTCCTGAATACCCCTGTTGACATATGACTCTATCCAAATGGGAAATCCAAGGAAATCTTGTCCTTGTATATCCCATTTGCTAGTCCTCGTTACATGTTTTCTTCTGCTTTTAATCTCCTTTTCCAGACATTCTATAAATTAGTGGATATCTGTCTTGCATTGCTTTCTCCTATGCTCCTACTGTGCTACTCAACTGTGTTACCTTTTTTCCAATGAACTTTGCTAACATGTTGCCTTCTAATATCACTCTGTCTCTCTCCCTGGTTCAATGGCGACACTCATCTTTCACCCACATGTGCTGACAGTGACTTATTCCAGTAAATGCAACACATCTTCCTCATTGCATTACATGGTTGTACATGGTAGCGGATGAAGATGTACTTTCGAACATGAGTTCTGGATAAGTTTCCTTCACACTCCTTATTTAACACATACATAATTCTCTTCATTTTTGGATGGATATTGACAAATCCATCTCTCACCTTGCCTTTTGTCCCTGTAGTTGGATTGTTTGTGGTTGGGAGAGGGACCCTCACAGCTATCCTCTTTTCCCTTCTCCTCATTTTATCCCTCTTCCTGTGCCCATACTAGTTCACGTCATCTGCCAATACCCTAGTTTCTCTATTTCTGTTTATTCCCTAGTGCCTTTACCCATATCTCTACCTTGAGTTGCTACCTTAAGCTATTCCCATAGTACCTCTACCTGTACCTTTTTTTGTTATAGCCAGCTTCTACCCTAATACCCCTATTACTGCCTTAAACTAATATGTCTAACCCTACCTATATTCTACTACCTCAATCCATGCTTGTATACTATCACTTCTAAACTATTTATACCCTAGTACCATTATGTATCTGTAATAAACTGGGTTTTTGGTCAAGAGGTGTTAAAGCCCATCCTTGCCAATGTGAACCACAAAAAATCTCTAAATCAACCTGTGCTTAACCCTCTGGTAACTTGGCACAAAGCAGTCAGATTTTAGTTAGAGGCAATGTGTAAATTATTTATGCAGCACACAAATAGCAATAAAGGGAAAAACAACGCAAGAAAAATCCCAAACATTAATTAGAAAAATTGAGTAAATAAATGACCACAATGAACCAAATCCAATCAGAAGAACCATAGATTTTGATTTTTAAAGGTTTTGTGAAATAACGCCAAGAAGCAGAAAGCACCACCCATGGTTATCTGGTCACGCTAGCCACGGGGAAATATCACAAGTCAAGCTGACTGTGATGGCCAGTGCAAAGAGTTCCATTCATGTTGGAGGAGGCTGCGAGGAGGAGACTTTTGGAGTGAAGATCAGGTCAAACTTTGTGGATCGTCTATGCTGTAACGCAAAGATCTGGAGACCCGGGAACTTCGCAGTGGGTGATTGTTGCGGATGATCACTGTCAGCGCGAAGTGCAGGTCTCACTTTGTCAGTCTTCATCACAGACAGCCACTGTTGGTGTGAAGAGCAGGTCTTCCCAGAGCTTCACATTGGTGGTTGTTGTCGGTGGTCAATTCTCAAAGTAAAAAGGTCACTTTGCAGTCATGAGGAGCCAGAACTTCAGGATTTTCTCATTTCTTCAGGAGGAGCAATCATCCATGCCAGCAAAGCATCCGGGACTTGGAGGGCACCTTTTTGGGGTCAGGGTTAACTCCAGCAAAGGCCAGCAGCGGCGCTCCGGCTATTCCAGGCAGGTCCAGTCAGTGGCGGCTGGTATTAACGGGCGTAGGGGGCATTGCCCTCCCAGCTTCGGAGCGGAGAAAAGGGAGAAAATTAACACCACCATGGAGCAGCTTTAAATGGCATGCTCACTGTTTGGTGCTCGTGCTCCACTTGACCACTTCTACCGAAACATTTTAATATGTAATATCGTTTTTGAGGTCAGACCCTCGGACGAGAGTCACCTCCTATGCATGTGCTGAACTGGGCGAGGATAATTCCTCGCTCTCGAGGCACAAGCGAGGAGAGTGACGTCAGCCTGATGGGAGTGGCTGCACCAAGCAGCAGTGAATAGGCTTCAAATGGGGCGCTTCTGACATGGCCCAGGGCGCGGTCAGCAGAGCCTCATTCACATTAAGGGGAAGGGGTGGGGCTGGCCAACAGCAACACAGTGCAGTGGGTGGCAATGATTGCAGCACTCCTTTCGCCTTCACACTGTTAGGCGGCTTTTTCATTGGATAATGTAAGCTGCTGGGGGTGTGGGTTATGATTCAGTTCAGTTCAGCTCTTCTTCTTCCTAATTCCGGGATTTATCAGCACGTGTACGTGTTGGCTGACTCTTTATGGCACGCAACGGACGGACCCCATGAATCTGCTCCAGTCCCGACCTAAAGTGACCTACAGGCACCATTTGGAACAAGAAAGGCCGCGCCTGCACAGCCACGGTAAACGAGTGCACAGCACAAGGGAATTTAAGGAAACGCTGGCCTGGTAAGATAAAGTTTTTTGTTTTGGGGCAGTTATATTTTCATCTGGTGAGGGTGCTGACTGCATCCCCTTTGTTCAGCTGTCTGAGACTCCAGAACAGACGTGCGCGCGGCTGCGGGAGCTCAGCCCTGGAACAGGTATGGTGGACGCTTGGTTTATGGGGCCCTGGGGCATAACTAATCCCAGCTGCAGACCTTCGTGACTCGCCAGTCTTTCAGAGAGTCTGAAAGGCCTGCAATGCCAGCGCCTTCCCAAGCAGGGGCATGGAGGGACTTAGTGCTGCCAGGCTGCCCAGGTCTAGACCGAAGGTGGGGGGTCCAAGACAGGGAGGAGGGTCTAAGACCTGACCTTCACAGTGCACCATTTAAGCACTGGCAGCACATTTCAAAGACTTGTTTGAGTAAAGTTAATACCTGTTTCCATATAGCGCTTCATATTGTACCTTTGTTGTTTCTAAGCACTGTATATAGCAATTATTGGTTTTCTTTAGCCCCGGCGTCATGTTGCTGTTTTTCATGGAGTCTGGGTCTATGTATTCATTTTAGTGAATTAAACGATTAAAATCACAATTTTTGAGATCCTTGGTAAATCAGGGAAACTCTCACAGTTCCAGGGAGAAGGGGGCTGCTGTGAATCCTTAGGAAAGCATGACCAGATTTTTTATATAGGGGAAGGAGGGTTTGTTCTTGCGCACATTTACGTTGAAATATATGCTCAACATTGCCGATGTTTTTTTCACTCATTTAAATTGCGTTTATATAGCACTTACTACCCCTGACGAGGGCAGTATCCCCAGAAGACGTGAGCTTGTAGAAACTCAGCAGCATTTAAGCACAATTCACTGCTGAGGATTCATATTTTTTCTACGCTTGTCTGCTTATTGTGAAGTTCATCCGTCTTAAAAATGACATTTTCCAGTTTCCACTTGAACATATAAGTACATAATGTTACTCACGGAGAAGTAGAGCGTTTGCTTATTTATTTGAAAAGAGAAAGTGCTCAGATTATCTGGACCGTCATCCTCTTTTGTTAAGTGAAGACAGGCGAGTACTTGCGGGCATTCCAGAGTGGGCTGCGAGATGCCAGCAGCAATGTTAAGAGAAATCTCTATTTTGAAATGTACAGCACACGAAAAGGTGCACCGTCCACAGGGTGTATTGCTTTGATTACGCTGTGCCTGACACTTAGTTATTTGTGTTAATAATTTATTCTTTGACCCATTTGCCCCAAAGTGCTTTTCTTTTCTTTTTCCCCATTCTATGCACCCAAGATGTCAGATGTTCATTCTTCTTTATTTGTTTCCTTTCTCTCATCTTCCTCTCTTCTGCCTATCATCCTTTCCTTCCATTGGTTCTTCCTACATCTTTTCATCTCCCTTTCCCTCTTCCTTTCCTTCGCTTCCACCTTTATTCCTCCAACTTTTCTTCCCTTCTCCCCTCTCCCCTCTCCATCCTCCCTCCTCCCTCTCCCCTTTCCTTATTTCCCCTTCTTCCTCCCTCCAGTATAAAAAAAATTCAGATGACCAAAGGGCACGAAATATACAGGAGTACGCAGTTCAGTTTGATATAAATATTAGGTTGAAAAGGGATAGGGGGCCCGTACGGGGCACAGACGTGTTAAGAGAGCAGCTGGTGGGGGCTTAATAAAAGAACAAAGACTCTGCACTTCAAAGAGTGTTAGTGTTTATAGAGCCAGAACTGGTGCAGAAAATGTTTCTCACTCTGAAGCTACAGGCTCTGCCATGCGTGATGCACCCCTGAGAAGGCAAAGCATACACACTGAGTGCCAGCACAGGGCCTAGCTTCAAAAACATAACAATAGCAATGTTTCTGACGCTAGGCCCTGCTGGCACACAGCGTGTATATTGCTCAGAGGTGCGTGGCACTGGCAGGGCCTAGCTTCAGAAACATTTCTATCTACATGTTGTTATATGACATCCCTTTATTAATGTAATAACTGCACTTTCACAATTGCTTTATTAACCTTCTTGCTTCTCAAATTTGCTTGAAAATGCACCATTTACCCACTCTTTTTTCAAAGTTTTCTCGGGTGGAGAACCCCTGCGAACCCCCCTTAAGATGTTCGGGCTCGCTCGCTGCTCTCGCTCGCCATGGTTCACTCCGACAGAATGTTTACGCCCACCACTTTCAAATGTCAACAGCCACCACTGGGTCCAGTTAGTGCTGGATATTTGGACAGTTGCAGGGAGGCCTCGGGAGGCTTGTTGCATCCCTGTAGCTCACACAGTACAGCCAGCTACCATTGGAGTCACTTTGGGTACCCAGCAAGCAGGTCCAATCTTACTTCTTCATAGAACAAGACAGTCCTTCCCGCAGTAGGACCGTTCTTCTGGCATCAAGGCATCCCTTCTTTTGAATCTTCCACAAGCCCAGGAGTGTTCTGATGAGTGGTTTTGTGTAGGGGAATTCACTGACCTACTCTCAAAACTGGTTCTAGTTAGTTACTTCCATTTTCTCTGGCTCCAAACTGTCTAGGGTGACAAAAGGCAGAGCAGGCAGGGACCATTAAAATGTAATCGGAACAGGGACAGCACCGCCCCAACCAACCAGTTAGGAAGATGCTCACCTCTCACACCTAGGTTTCCTTTGTCTCACTGTCTGGAAGCAATACATAAACCCCAACAGCAGAGCCATTCACAGTCATGTGACCCAGGGCACTGGCAGAAAGCCACATCTGGTTTGGATAATAAAATGCCAACTTTCTAAATGTGGCATTTTTCAGAATTGTGACTTAAAATCTGACTACATAATTACAAAGAATTTTAAATTACAATTCATCTGAGTGGAAACTGCATATCTCTATCTGCTCCCAATCTTCAGTTAGCACTTATTAAATGTAATAACGTAACCCAGTATTAAGCCTTGGGAGAGATAGACCATACAGCAGTGAAAAATGACTTAAATACATATGTCCAAATTTTAAATACCATGCACCCTGCCTTGTGATCTTTTAGGGCCTGCCTTAGGGGTGACTCAAAAGTATTAAAAAGAAAGGTTTGGGCCTGCCAAAAGGTTAATTTTATCAGGTCAAACTCTCAGTTTAAAACTGCCCTACAGGCTGCAGTGGCAGGCCTCAGACATGTTTTCCAGTTCTGCTTTAGTGAGTGGCACAATGAGGGCTACTAGCATTTAATTTACTGGCCCTGGATATAGGTATTACCATTTACTAGGGACTTACAAGAAAATTCAATATGCCAATTAGGTGTAGGTCAATTAAAATGTTTAGGGAGAGAGCATACGCACTTTAGGTCTGGTTAGCAGGGGCAAAGTGCACAGAGACGTGATGCCAACAAAAATGTAAGGGAGTTAAGGCAAAATGTTTCCTCCAAACAATTCCATAGTAATTATAGCTTTGCATGTAACCAAGAAAGTCAAACCTACTTATACAATACTACTGCTGTATATAGCCAAGTATCTCAACCCCTACCACTGAATATCAGTTTCACTGGTCCAACACCCTGGGGGCAGCCAACTTTCAGCCATGCACAGTGGAGGTTGACCGCCTTGTGTGCAGTGGGGACATGTGCAGCAGGTGTTGGCCAACTGGCGTGGCCTGTAGACAGGCATTCAGTCTATAGGTCGTAGTGGTACCCCTGAATAAGGTTACCACTGTACCAATAGTCCAGATTCTGCTAAATGTTCTGAGCATTAACGCCTTTATGACCAACCTGATCATCTCTTTAAACACTAATCTCTCAAAAATGCCTGAATGGATTTACACCAAATCTCACAAAGCATGTTTTCTCAATAAATTCCTAATTGTGTGCCAATTTGTAATTCTGTACAGCCATTTACCTGTATCACAAAGTAAACCTTCCTATGGGAATCAAAAAAGGAAATTTCACTTTTGAGAACCCCCCTTTTCCTGGCCTCAGTTGTCAGAGCATCTTAAAACATTTCCATGAAGAAGCCGAAGTCCTGCAACATAACATTCCTAAAATGGTCTGCTGTTAGTTACCCGAATTATAAAGACTTTGGGGCATATTCACAAGGACTTATCGCCATGTTATCGCCACCTTAACGCATCAAAAGTGGAGACAGATTTAACGCCCCATTCACAAGCGGGTGCAAACTGCAGACATCGCCAGTATTCCCGCGACAACTGCCGCAAATTTTATCCCCATGGGTGACACCACCAACTAACCCTAATGAGATGCAGAGTAGGCGTTCCCGTGCAAAAACACACGAAAACACCACTACACCACTTTCACAACGAACTGCCAGATCTGCGGTGCGAACCAAAACCATGCGATAAGCAGCAGCTATTTAACACCTGCCTCTTGCTGGTGTTAAGCAGGACGACTACCTGCAGTAGGCAACGGAGCCCCGCACACAGCCACAGCCGAAGAACAACTGACGCCATGAAGCTACTCATCATGCAGCTCGGAGCCCCAACAGGGCCACAACACCCACCGCCACCACCTCCAGGACCGCCACCACCCCCAGGACCCGGACCGGCACCCCCCCCGGACCACCACAGAGGCAGCGCAGAGTAAGACAGCGGACCTACCGAAAACGCACCAGTCTCACAGACCTAACGCCTGAGGAAGTCATTGCCCACTACAGGCTCAAAAGGACAACCATCCTCCGCATCATGACCCACATCGGCCACAGGCTGAGGGTCCCAACACAGCGGGCAACCAACATCCCTCCGCAGACAAAGCTGCTGCATGTGCTGCTCACGTTGGCCTCTGGTACCTTCCAACCAACAATGGCCAGAGTCAGAGGAGTCTCACAGCCAGCCCTATCAAAGTTCCTCACACCTGTCCTGGATGCCATCAACAGCTTCACACCCCAGTACCTTCACTTCCCCCACACTGCGCAGGAACGGCTGGAGACCAAGCAAGGCTTCTACGCCATTGCTAGCTTCCCACATGTGTTGGGGGCCATTGACTGCACACATGTCCCACCTGTGCCCCCTGCGGACACTGCACACATCTACCGCAACAGAAAGCACACGCATTCCATCAATGTGCAGGCAATAGTGGACCACCGGGGAATGTTCACCAATGTCATCGCAAACTTCCAACAGTCCATCATCAACCAGTGCTTCCAGGATGGCATCTATGGAACTGGACTGCTCGTTGATAAGTACCAAATCAACACACCACACACCTCAAAGCCACCATCACACAATGCACAACTGTGGGAATGCACACATGACCAAACCACATACAACATGTCAATCAACATGCTCACCTACCAGACACGACAACACAACTCCATTGGGATACTGGGCTTCCCCTGTACACAAGCCAGCTATATCATGGCACCACAGCCACACAACAGCTGAACGTGTGGAGAGGCAGTTAGCAGGCATGTGCGAAGGATGCAAGTGACCCATGAATGGGAATGTACAAAACGAAAAGTGTGGCGTGAATGTGCTGGACAGACCTGGGTATGCAAACCACAGATATGTCCATGCAGACATTAACTGCTGGTGTCTGGGGAGTAGTGAACAGTGGACGCAACCATGTCACCCCAGGCTGTGGGTTAGATCACAGAAATGTCGCTCTCTGCGTCCCCCCCTGTGTGCGTGAGCGTAGTGGGTTGGCCCGGCTTACACCAGGCCTGCGCAGAGGTGTGGATGAAAACACCGTTGTGCTGAGCGTGGTGCTCTCCCAGAATGGCCAACGTCACTGCCAGGGCGGCGCCTCTCAGCCCGCCATGAGGCCGACGCTGTGAGCAGCGGGGCCTGCGAGCCTGTGCGCCTGCTGCACCCCAGGCCGCTGATACCCAGACCCGGCTTGCCTGCCCCAGCACTCCAAGGCCGCACTGCTCACCTGCCGACACCGTTGTGTGTCAAAGAGGGCCCACCACGTGCCGGTGCTAGCTCCAAGACCCATGCCCGTGAGCTTGGCAGCCTCCTCAGACCATCGCTGTCCTCCGTGACACAGGCCCCCAGGAGTCCACATTCGTTGACATACCCCACCGCTGCAGCCGGACTACACTGCGGTCCAGTATGTCCCACATCTAGAACTGAGTCTTCATCAATCAATGGCAGAGTTCATGCCAGTGAACGCAGGGAGAGGAGTGAGAGACAGATGCGTTTCAGTCCGGTGGAAACACGGATCACCGTTACGGAGGAGGTCAACCACTCGCAAGGACTGACCTGGTGCCACTAACCCTGTGCGCCGTGAGTCACCGTCAGCCTCCGGCGGAACAATGTTGGTGTCTGAGCCTGTGGCCTGGGGGTTGTCATCAGCAACTGGCAGGTACGGACTTGGTGTTTGGCATGAGTCTGTGGCATTCATATCCGCCATGTTGCCGGACACAGCTGGTATGTGCCCTCTGCCTGATGCCCTGGGGGTACACCTCCCACTCTCCCCGAGACACTCCGCGAAAACCACCTTTGATACATACAAGACCCTGCTCTGCCCTCATGACCCTACCCCAGTCTCCTGGAAGTCAGCGTCCCATGGCGGTAGGCCCGTGTCGGCCGCTGTGCATCCGGGGCCACTAAATCTGTGCAACTCAAGTCATGCTCCCTTGCTGTTCGAACATTGCATTCCTGAGTGCCTGATGACTGTTGAAGTTGTTGCCAGCACCAGCTACTCCCTGAGGGCTGGCTTACACACACCCCACACACAGCCAGCACAGGCGTAACTGGACTAGTGGGCCTGCCAACACATCATGCCGAACCAAGTATTGACTCTTATCTCTCTGCACTGTCACAGGTGATTAAGGATATGCACTCTGCCCTTGGATGATGACACCCCTCCGAGACCCGAACACACCCGCCCAGAGGCAGTACAATGCGGCCCACATACACACCAGGGGCATCGTGGAATGCACATTTGGCGTGTTGAAGTCACGTTTCAGGTGCCTGGACGTCACAGGTGGAAGGCTCTTGTACATCGTGTGCAAGATGATCGTTGCATGTTGTGTGTTGCACAACATCTGTGTATGCACCAATGCCCCATGGATCCCAGTTCCAGAAGTACCGGACGATGATGAGGACGATGGGGCAGGTGGCCCACATGCCACTGCAGCTGCAGCAGGAATAACCCTCATTGCCAATTTCTTCTCATGAGCACGTCACATTGTGGCCGTTCTTGGCAATCATGGGACAGTACTAAATGTCCACAAGCACGGCATGTGTGAATAATAAATATTTGCAGGTTGCAAGTTGTACTTGTACATTGTCATGTCACAGTTTCCTGCTGTGCCAGATGTGATTGGCCATGTTGTGCACATATGCGGCACCAGTTGTGTCCTGTGTTCTGTTGTGGAGGTGTTGCTGTTTGTACCAGGATGTTGTCAATGTCGAGGTGCACTTATTCTTATGTGCGTATGCTGCACGGTGGGTGAGTCGCTCCTGCAGCTCTGATTTGGCTGCCACTTATCCCTTTCATGCGGTGTGCCTTTCAGTTCTGTGCTTCCACAGTGCTGAGATGTTGCAGACTTGGATAACTTGTGCTCTTTGTCAAGTTGTGACTCTTGGGCATGGTTTGTCCGCAGATGTGTCGTTGATGTCGGGGGTTGTCTGTGCAGGTGGTTATGTCCGAGTGTGACCTGCTCCTTTCCGATAGTGGTCCGCTCTCAGCCACCTCAGTGTCGTGCTGTGTACATTGTCATGATGATTGGACTGCAGCCATGCTACTCATCATGTGGTGTCTCTTGCGATGTCAGTGTGGCTGACGTATATGCATGTTTTCTGTGTTTCACACGTGTGCATGTGTTGGTTGTGTGATTGTTGATGTGTTGGGTGGGTGCCCCTTTGGGCACATGGTGTACGTGGGACTACTTGGTGTTTGTGTGTGTGTTGAAGTGTTCCCGTGGGATCAGGGACATGATCCTGAGTCATTGTGGGTGTGCAGTGTGCTCTGCTTAATTGTGCATGTGTGCCATTGTGCCCATTTCTCCCCGTCCCCCCACTCCCTGGTCGGTACGCACCCTGTTGATGTGGTGTTGGGTCATGTTGGGCAGTGTCCGGATGCCCAACTCCTGTCACCGTCTCCCGACTGATGACTGTGGCCACCATCTTCTCCATGTCATTCAGCTCCTGGTGTTCTGCTGGCCCCCCTCCTCCGAAGTGCATTGCTGCTTTCGTGTTGGCAGCGTGTTTCTGCTTGGTTTTGCCATTCACATCAATGCAGCGCCTCTTGTCCTCTTCCATTGTCCTCCTTGGCGCTGCGACGGCATTCACATGGTCCAAGATGGTGTGCCATCTTTGCCTCTTTGTTGCCGATGACAGGTTGGAGGTGACGTACAGTTGGTGGTGGTGTTCTAGCTCATCCGTGACGATAATCGTGTTTTCCTGCAGACTGTACCCCGTCTTCCTCTTCCTCTTCTCATTGCCCTTCCACGAGCCCTGGATTCCTGGGTGTTCCTCCGTGGGGATTGTGGGGTTCATGTTGTCCTCTGCAGTCGGTCAGGGTGCATCCGTGGTACTCCGCAGTTCATTTCCTTTTTGGTAGCATTTTCCGTATGCTGTTCTTGTGCTTTTTCCCGCATTACGCGTGGGTATTGCTGGCCTCTTGCTGGTTATCACTGTTTTCTTATCGCGTTTGGGCCCATTGCGTCTTTTTACGCGTTGGGGTTTGTGTTTTTATCGCCGTCGCGGTGGTTGTATCGCGGACATTGGCCGCGGTTTCGGGAGGCTATCGCATGGTACCGCCATGTTGTGAATTCCATGTTAGCACGGGGTTATTTTCCCACGATGGACTGCGATGTGTGAAGTTGCGTTAACATTTTTGGGATATGTTTAGCGCACGTTCTTGTGAATATACCCCTTAGTGATAAAAATAACAGGCAATGTAGGTTGAATGGTAATTTTGCAGTTAGACTGTTACCTACAGCCCAACCTATACCTTAGAAAATATAACTTGCTTAAACCCTAATATATCTACTCCTGCCCATAGCCTATTATTTTTGTCCCTACCTATAGTCTAGGATCCCCACCCCTGCTTACATCCTTCTACTGCAACTCCTGCCTATACATTAGTACCTGTACCCCTGACTATACTCTATCACTTCTTTTTTATACCTTGTCTTAGGTTCGACAGCCTTAGAGTGGTCTTCCTCTAAACTTTTTACCTTACTCCTCCATTTTTGCTAATCTCATTTTATTTGCCTTAAGACTCTCTGCACTTTATCACTATTAAGTAATGCTAAAGTGTTTGTCCTCTCTCCTCTAAACATGGTAATATTGGCTTACACCCAATTAGCACATCTAATTTACTTATAATTCCCTAGTAAAGTGATAATAAATTGCTACTAGTGGGCCTGCAGCACTGATTGTGCCACCCATTTAAGTAGCCTTTTAAACATGTCTCAGGCCTGTCATTGCAGCCTATATGTGCAGTTTTAAACTGCCATTTCGACCTCGAAAAATAAACCTTTTCCCAGGCCTAAATCTTCCTTTCTAATACTTTTAAGTTACACCTAAGGTAGGCTCTAAAGGTTCATGGGGCAGGGTGCATTGTATTTTAAAAAGTAGGATATGCATATTTAAGTTTAATATGTCCTGGCAGTGAAAAGTTCCTAAAGTTGTTCATCACTGTTTCACAGCCTATCTCTCTTATTTTTTAGCACTGGACTACCTTATTACATTTAATAAGCGATAACCTTTGATTGGAAGCAGGTAGTGATATGCTGTTTATACACAGTGAATTATGATTTAAAACCCTCTTTAGTGGGAGAGTCAGATTTTAAGTTACAACTCTGAAAATGCTACTTTTAGAAAGTTGGCATTTTCTTGTCCCAACCATTTCTGCCATCTGCCATTGTCCTGGGTCACAGCACTGTGAATGGCTCTGGTGTTCTGGTTTGTGTATTCCTTCCAGACAGTGACGGAAAGAGGGCTTATGTGTGGACAGGATGAGTCATCCCGACAGGATGGGGAGGAGCTGTGCCCAGCGTCACTTACAGATCAAAGGGCTTTGCCTCCTGCACACACAAAGGCCTGCCTTGCACATTTTGTCACCCCAGTTTGGAGCCTTGACAGAGGAAGAGGAAGACCTTTCCAGAACCAGATGTGGCAGTAGGACAGGTTGCCCACCCGCACAAAGGCTGGCACAAGGTGTAAATATTGGACCTCCAAAGCCACTCATCAGAAAACTGCCCTGCTATTAGAGGACTGCCCTGCTGCTTAAAATACTGCCTTGCTGTCTGAGAAGGAAGGCTGGACCTGCATGCCTCCTTCCCAGGCTAACTAGAGTGTCTCCAAATGTCAGTTGGCTGACCTCCTGTGTGAGCTACAGAGACACAACAAGCATAAGAGGCCTCCCTGCTACTGCCCAGCTGACCTACTGCAACTGGACCTTCGTGAGCCCTGCCGGCCTCTGCTGGAATAGGTCCTTAATCCCCAAGAGTTACCTCCCCAGGCCTTGGACACTAGGCTGGCATCAGAGTGTACTCCTCATAAAGAAAAGATGAAAACCCTCACGTGTGGGATGATTCAAGCTAAGACCGTCAAAGCAAAGTAACAGTGAGACCTGCCCTTTGCACTCACAACAACAGTCTCTGGAGACCTGCCACGTTAGATCTGCACTTCAAGCTACAGCAAGGATTGCCAACACAAAGCTACAGCAACAACCATCCAAGATGTCTAACCGGTTCTTTGCACTACTTCGACGACCGTCCTGCCTCCTCCTACATTAACAGAACTTTGGATGCTGGAATTAGAAGGTAACTTTTCAGCAGACCAACCTGGTCCCTTTTTCGGACCTTTGCTCCATCGCAGTATTCTAAACTTGGGACTTTCCCTGGTCTAGCCTGACCAGATGACTGTGAGTGGTGCTTTGAGCTTTTAGGTGATATTTTCACTAAAACATTTAAAATGGAATATCTCCAGTTCCCCTGATTGGATATTTCTCATTCTAGTACCATTTTATTTCTTAAACTTTCCTCTAGATTTGTAAATTGCTTTGGAATTTTTCTTGTATTGTGGTTTTATTACTGTTTGTGTGCTGCATAAATGCTTTACACATTGCCTCTAACGTATCGGAGGGTTAAGCATAGATTAATGTAGTGAATTTTGTGGTCTTGTTTTTTGCAGTTTTACATAGCGCGAACTCGACCCGAACGTATCAGAGTACCGTAGCGGGTTTTGGGTTTATAGGGGAATAGGGTGGGAAGTAATTTAATTATAGTAAATTAAATAATAATTTTTAGAAATTATTCATTATTTTTAATTTAATTTTGCGTTTTAGTTCCGTAGCGGGTTGTGGGTTTATTGGGGAATAGGGTGGAAGTAATTTAATTATAGTAAATTAAATAATAATTTTTAGAAATTATTCATTATTTTTAATTTAATTTTGCGTTTTAGTTCCGTAGCGGGTTGTGGGTTTATTGGGGAATAGGGTGGGAAGTAATTTAATTATAGTAAATTAAATTAAATTATAATTTTTAGAAATTATTCATTATTTTTAATTTAATTTTGCGTTTTAGTTCCGTAGCGGGTTGTGGGTTTATTGGGGAATAGGGTGGGAAGTAATTTAATTATAGTAAATTAAATTATAATTTTTAGAAATTATTCATTATTTTTAATTTAATTATAATAAAGTAATTATTAATAATTTTTTGGGGTATTGATAATTAATTTATTGTTAATTAATTGTGAATTGGTAATTAATTTTTATTAATTGATTGATTCATAATTATATTAATTGTGTTCATTTATTTTAGGAGCGGGTTGTGGGTTTATAGGGGAATAGGGTGGGAAGTAATTTATTATAATAAAGTAATTATTAATTTTTATTTATTGATATTGATAATTAATTTATTGTTACTTAATTATTAATTGGTAATTAATTTTTATTAATTGATTAATTGATAATTATATTAATTGGGTTAATTTTTTTTACGAGCGGGTTCTGGGTTAATAGGGGAATAGGGTGGGAAGTAATTTAATTATAATAAAGTAATTTTTAATTTGTATTTATTGGTATTGATAATTTATTTATTGTTGATTAATTATTAATTGGTAATTAATTTTTATTAATTGATAATTATATTAATTGTGTTAATTTATTTTAGGAGCGGGTTGTGGGTTTATAGGGGAATAGGGTGGGAAATAATTTTATTTTATTAAAGTAATTATTAATTTTAATTTATTGGTATTCATAATTAATTTATTGTTAATTAATTGTTAATTGGTTATTTAATTAAAAAAATTATTTAATTGATAAGCATGTTAATTTAAACCCTCTGCTATCCAACACTTTCCCTACAGTTACACTCTGTGGAGTGGGAATAGTAATTTTTACCCCTACGCTATCCAACACTTTCCCTACTGTTGCACTCTCTGGAGTTGTAATAGTAATTTTTACCCCTACGCTATCCAACACTTTTCCTACTGTTGCACTCTCTGGAGTGGGAATAGTAATTTTAACCCCTTCGCTATCCAACACAAGGTCCCTCAGGAGACAGTCTAGCTGGCGAACCCAGCCAGTCGGGGTCAGGATCATGATCGGGAGGTTACTAAAATAATATAAAAGGCGTGGGAGCATGACCATTTTAGATAGAGATATCCCAGCCATAATGGGCAGGTGTAGCGATCGCCAGATTCAGTTTTCAAATTCATTATTGGGCCAAATAAAAATAGACCATGAAAGCACATAATATCAGATACAAATCCACAGTTTAACAATACTATAAATCCAAAAGGGCAAACAGCACTGCATCATCAGCGTAGAGTAGTGCAGGGATTGGAGAGCCTGCTATTCTAGGAATATCTCAGGGGTGGGAAGTTAAATAGGCTGTTAGTCCATTCTTATATACAATGAATAATAGAGGGGCCAATATGAATCCCTACCACACTCCACTCTTCAGGGGGAAAGCAGCAGAAAGCTCGCCATAGGAATAAATTCATGCCGCAAGGCTGACAGGACCAGTGCAGCTAAGCTGCATAACAGTGTTGTGAAATGCGGGGATAAATGTCCAACCGTTCCAACAAGAACCCAGGTCTAATAAACATGGCTACATGCACTGTAACATTCTGTGCTTCACTGTTAAAATTATTAGGGGCAGGTTAATTATTATTATCATCTTATTTTCTAGTTTCAATGGCTGCGCTGAGAGCATAACATTACACATTTTTAAGTAGATACATGTGGTTTAAATTTAGCAGATCTTAGTTGGCAGCCTAAATTCCATCAGGCCAATAAAGAGCAGGGCGCAACACACATTAGGTAGATGCAACTTTCTACTGTTCCTTTTAGGTTGAGAAAAAAGACACTAGAAAATTACTTTAGTCCACATGTAAACTTCATCTAACTTTTCCCACAGCTGCTGCCCAAATGACTGGAGAATGTTTGGCAGAACTTCAGAAGCAAACGGTCAAAGTGGAGGTTTTGTTTTGCAGACCAAATAAATATCTATGGCACATTGGGAACAGTTGGAATTGGTTTTCTGGTTGGCAGAGCAATGCAACCTATCCAAGCAGGAACCACAATCCTAGTCAGGGTAAGTGTGATAGACACCCTAAATTACCCTGTGTCCACCCTCTGGTAGCTTGGTACAGAGGAGTCAGGCTTTACTTAGGAGGAAATGTGTAAAGTATTTGTTTAAAACTTCAAACAGTAAAACAATGAAAACACCACACAGAAGACATAACACCTGGTTAGAAAAATAGAGCTTAATTTAATGAACAAAACAAGACCTAAATGACAAAGATTCAATAAATATAACTGGAGTTATGAATTTTTAAAGAATAAACTGAAATGTAGTTCTTAAAAGCATAAAGCGTGTGCTAGCCCGGGTCAAATCCAAAAGTTCAGGCTGCCAGCGATGGAGCATGGGTCGGATACAGGAACCAGCCTTGGCATGATGAATCAGTATCTTGGTTAGTGGTTGCATTGAGGATGAGATGTGAGAAGCAGAGGGATGCGTCGTCGTTGAACCCCAAGATGTAGGCGATGCATCATCATTGAGCCACGCAAGTTGAGGATGCATCAAGAACTGGAGGCGATGCACCCCACGTACGGCGAAGCGATGTCTACAGTCCTTGCGGCAGCAGCGATGTGTCGAGGTAGATGTGCCGGTTTCGAGCAGCGAAACGACAACGATGTGTGAGTTTTTACTGGAGCAGCACTCAATGCTCACTTTCAAGGTCACAGGACTGGAATGGCACCACTTGGCAAGCTGAAACTCTCAGATGGCAGAGTCTAGGTGCTGCAGATCAGTGGATTGAAGTTTTTGATGTTCCTGAGACTTCTAACAGGGGGCAAGCCAGCAAGCTCTCAATCAATCAATAAAGGATTTATAAAGTGTGGCTACATACCCACGAAGATCTCAAGGCGCTAAGGGGGGTCATCTCCGTAGTGTGCTGGGGTCATCCGAAGAGCCAGGTCTTGAGGTCTTTACTGAACTGGGGCAGTGGGGGGGTTTGCTGGAGGCGGAGGGGAGGTTGTTCCAAGCCTTGGCTGCGAGGTAGGAGAAGGACTTCCCTCCCATTCTGGTCCTGTAGATGCGTGGGATGGTGGCCAGAGAGAGGTCAGCTGATTGGAGGTGTCTCTTAGATGCGTGGAAGGAGAGGTGGTCATTTAGGTATGCTGGTCCGATGTTATGGAGGACCTTGTAAGCATGGGTGAGGAGCTTGAAGGTTATTCTTCTTTCGATGGGGAGCCAGTGGAGATCACGGAGGTGTTGGGTGATGTGGTGGGGGCAGGGTATGTCTAGGACTAATCTGACTGCGGCGTTCTGGATGGTCTGGAGTCACTGTGGTTCTGGGTTGTGGAGTCACTTTGGTTCTGGGTTGTGGAGGTGCAGGTCCAATCCTTCTCTCTCTCATGCAAGAAGGGCAGCAGGCAGCAGGTCAGCACAGCGGAGCAAGAGTCCAGCAAAGTGACAGTCCTTTCAGCAGTACTGCTGTCCTTCTTCCTGGCAGGATATCCACAGGTCTAGAAGTGTACTGAGTTGGTGGTGTCAGTCGTCCAGTACTTATACCCAGGTATGACTTTGAAGTGTGGGAGACTTCAAAGAAAGGCCTTTGAAGTGTACAGAGTCCCTGCCCTTCCTGCCCTTGGCTCCACACTCACTACAGGGGTATGCAGCCCATTGTGTGGGAACAGGACATAGCCCATTCAGGTGTACGTGTCATCCCCTCACTCCCATCCTGCTCGGGATGGCAGTGGCGTAACGAAAATTGAGGGCCCCCCCCTGCCACGTACACGGAGGGGCCCCCGCTCTGGATTTATTCCGGAGCTATTGGGCCTGAGTACTGTGCTGAGGGGGGCCCCTGCAGCTCGAGGGCCCCCCGCATCGCTGGGGATGCGGGGGCCTGTGTTACACCCCTGCGGGATGGCCACCCTGTATGTGGATGGCCCATCAGCCACACCTAAGCTTCCTTTGTGTGTGGCTGTCCAGAGGAAATGCACAAACCCCAGCTGTCACCCGCCCTAGACTTTCTAAAAGTGACATTTTCAGAATTACAATTTAAAATCTAATTTCACGATTTTTTAGGATTTTAAATTGTGATTCCAGGGACACCAAACATAGGGGTCCCATCTCTTCCTAATTGGAAATTACACTTATAAGATGTAATAAGGTAATCCCAAAGTTAACCTATGAGAGAGTCTGGCCTTACAGAAGTGTAAACAAATGTAAGAAGTTTTCAATACTAGGACATGTAAAACTTGAAAGTACAGGTCCTACTTTTTAAATGCACTGCACCCTGTTCTTGGGCTAATCAGGGCCTTCCTTAATGCTGATTTATATGTATTAAGATGGAGGTTCGGGCCTGGCAAAAGGGTTAACTTGCCAGGTCGACATGGCAGTTTAAGATTACACACAGGCTGGCCTGAGACATGGTTAAAGGGCTACTGAGTGGGTAGCACAATCAGTGCTTCAGGCCCACCAGTAGTATTTATTTACAGGCCCTGGGCATGTGTAGTGCAATTTACTAGGGGCTTGTAAGTTAATTAAATATGCCAATTGTGGATAAGCTAATGTGACCATGTTTAAAGCAGAGAGCACATGCACATTAGCTCTGGTTAGCAGTGGTACACTGCCCAGTGTCCTGGTCTACTGCCAGCAAAAACAAAGTCAGCAAAACATGCAGTCAGAAGGCAAAAAAGTTAGGGGAAACCATGCCAAGGATGCCAGGTCTAACAGGAACATTTTGGCAAATGTCCTATTCCAGACCATCTGCCTTCCATGTCTGTCACAAACAGACAACAAATGCATCAGAATGGTTTCCCCAAAACTGTAGGCCTTCCTTTGTGGTTTGGAATATGGTCCTGAAATAAAATGGCAAAACTGCCAAAGTGTTTTGAATGGCAGAGCCATCTGATTCATTACCATCAGAAACCAAGTGATTCCCTCAACTTTAAATGATGAAGAGGAACGGTAATTCTGGCAAACCCCATCATTCCCTGTTTTATATTTTGAGTGTATTCCTCATTGTCTTCACACTCTAAATCACTCCTCTTTCGCCCCTTACATTTTCGAAAGGGAGACAGCTCTCCATTTCTAGACATTGTAAAAGTGTATACATCTGATCTAACCGAGGCACGACTCAGTTAGTGCTTTTAGCCAACATTTGTGATTAGGTCAAATATCATTAATAGTGGCCGGAGATGCAAAGGAAGTATGTATGCCTCTGCTGGCACAACACTTCACATTACAAGCCCAAACCTCTGTCGAGCTACTAGCACTGCAGTACTATAAGCCTCTCAATTGTTACTACTATCAATGTGACACTAATGCAGGCCAGTTAGAAGAAAATATTAGTATTTGTATGAGTTGTGGTCATCATAATTGCCATTTATTGGCTATATAATTTTTCTTTCAATTCTCACAATATCGATATTAGGTATGGTGACATTTTAAGAAATGTATCAAAGACCTTGATAAAATCTAGATTACTTAATCACCTATGAAGAGGGATAATGTATGAACACATAAGCACATTGGTGTGCACTATACTTTTTCAAGAAATCTTAGCAAATATTTGTTTCTTAAAGTTCCCTCAAAGTGATTGAGGGAGTTACGTTGTTTGAATTTGTATGCGTAGACGAAGTTTCCACAATTGTCAGACGCATCCATATTGCCATGTGACTGTATCTACAAAATATATAACACATTACAAATAAATCCATTACCCCTAGATTGTTTCAATATGGCACCGTTAGAAAATAAATTAAGTATTTGAGCAGCAAAATCAGTGTTGCTAGAGATTGATACTATATGTCCTGGTGCATGTCACATACATCATGAAAAATGAACCTATAAACTTGGAAATTTGAAATATTATACATGATCCGCAGGTGGTGTAAACTCATGCTTCACCTTGGGCTCATGAATACACAATGTCTGATTTCTGCTGAATATGGAACAAAAAGTAAGGAGTCTGTCAGACATGTCAGAGAGTTGCCAAATATTGACTTGATTATATAAATACATCATAATACAGTTCTCAACAGAGACATCAGTCTTACTAATAATCAAATTGTGCTTTGCATGTCTAGGGACGGTAGATTGCTCCCCAGAGAGAAAGTGTATGTGTGAGGGAAATGACTGAGTTCATTTTCACTGATAGCATCACAAAATTCCCTTGACACTTTGACAGCAGGATTAATTTTAGCTTCGTAGTGCGTTTAGAGCTGTAGTGTAGATTTGCTCTTGGTTTTAACAAATTTGTCCCAATATACTATTTTGTAAATTATTTTCCTGATTAGGTTTTTGCAGTTGCCTCTGTAGTCTCCTCTGGCTTGAACTAGGCATGGCTAGCAAAACACTTAATGAATTGCCTCCAGCAATTTACAGTGAAATGTGTTTCCCTCATTTTGGCACCAAACCACCTCTGCGAACCTATAATGCCATCATACAACTCACTTGTGAAAGTCAATCATCCACACTAGACATATTCTCTCCTCAATTCACTTCAAATACATCTTAACTCATGCTAATAGCTTCATATAGAATAACTGTTTAAGTGAAACCTTTGTTGAATGGCCAATGGTCTGGTGAAACACCAAAAATAACAGGAGTTGTATGCAGGGCACGAGTCGGGGGACCACGCAGGTGGACGGCGTCCCCCCACTTATTTTACAGGGTGGACGCCGTCCCCCCTGCTTCGACTGCTGGTCTGGACCCCTTCTAGGCACAAACGTCTTTGGCTTCCTTTAGAGCCACGATCCCGCACCAACAGCCGCTGCACTCATCCGACAAGCACTGCTGCTATAAGAGAGTGAGGTGAGTGCCTGTGCACTCTCTTCCCTCCAAGTTCCTGCGGTCCAAAGCTTCCTTGACTTCAGGTGCTTGCAGCGCTCTCTCTCTCTCTCTAGGCTTCGCCTCTAGCAGCACTCCTCACCGCCCCGTGTCTGAAGCACCCCACGCCTCCCTCAAGGCTTCGGACCATCAGCATTTCTTTCCCTGCAGGCTTCTGCAGCGCCTCATTCCCTCACGATCTCTGCAGTGATGTCCTCCTAAGCACAATAAAGCCAAATCTATTGGCTTTGCCTATGCTTGTATTCTACAATGAGTGACCAAGTAAGTAAAAGCAAGTGAGGACGTTTTCAGGTGCAACCAGTGATGTAAAATTAGTCACCGCGGTGCAGGGGGTACCTCAAGCTCAAAGGGGGCCCCTCCAGCACTGTGCCCAGGCGGCGGGCCCCTGGCCTGCGAGGACCTGATTGGATCCGGGGTGGGTGGGGGCCCTCTCCTTGTACTTTCCAGGGGGGGGTCCCCTCAAGTGTCGTTACGCCACTGGGTGTAGCTGGAAAGTGTTAGTGAGTGAGTGTGGCCAAGTGAGCATGTGTGAACGAGTGAGCGTGTGATTTTGTGAATGGCCTAGTTTTCAGTTGTAAGTGAATGAATATGTGAGAGAAGGTTTGCATGAATTAGTGCTCGTGGGTGAATGACCGTGCCCTGGATATTTTAAAGGCTACAAAAGGTTATGAAACTGCTCAAATGTATATTACATTGTCAGACAGAGATTCGGAAACACAGAATTTACAATCTATATCATATTGTTTATAGACGCCCAGATAACCATCAGTGATGTATAAAGGGTGCCATGGACTCTGGTGAAAATAGGGAGAACAGCCCCTCCCCCTGTGAGCAGGATGAATAATAAAATATAGCCAGGGCACGAGTCGGGGACCACGCGGGTGGACGGCGTCCCCCCAATTATTTTACAAGGTGGACGCCGCCCCCCCTGCTCAAAAGCTGGACTATCTAAGATGGCGAGTTACTTGCCCGCACGGCCGCACCAAACTTTCTAAGATACTTACCCGTCCATCTCCCAACTACAGGGCTGGCTGTCAATCTTGTGCAGCGCGCGAATGCGCTACCTATCAAAGTTCTGCTTTGCCCTCTGCAGTGTCCATGACTGGGAGGCCGGGACGGAGCGGGGATAATTTGCTATTGGCAGGCCAGGCGCGCAACGCCCATTGAGCTCAAAGGGATTCAGCCCCCCCCGTGTGTGTCAGCCCGGGCTGAGACAGCTTCCCGGGCACACACACAGCTGCACCCGAGTACTTCACAGGTCTTTAAAAGACCGTTTGCTTGTGAATGAGGCTTTGTTGTTTTTCACCCCTTCTTAGAGCCCCTGCATCTCCACTCTGCATATTGCTGGAAGAGTCAGCCCCCCCCAACATTTTTAGCAGCCCCCCCCGAAATGTGGCTCTAGTTGCGCCTCTGTGGCAGGCCTACTGGCGATGAGGGCGCATGGACACATGCACAGAGGCCACTGGAATGTCAACAGAGAGCTCTCCCTGGCGGCAAATGTTACACCCCTTAACAAAACACAGTGTAACAACAGCTAGCATAACACAACACATGGCACAACATGCAAAGTAAAGAGAAGCAAACTGAACTCGGGGTGGAGAATGTGAAGGTTGGTGACTGAAAGTGGCAAGCCACCTGCGTGTGAAAAAATCTGAAGGAGTCCCGGGAGTGTTAGTCTGCGAAACATACATTTCTGAATAAAGCCATTTATGACAGGAAAAGCGGAACTGGAATGTTATGATGATATTCATTGTGTGCACTCCTGGCGCATTAAATTCTGAGCACAAGCATGCATGAAGGTGAGGTTATGAAAGCATAGCACACTGAGTAGGTGGCATGGCATTCATAAAGAGGCCAAGCTTGGTTTATGCATACCAAGTAGTTACCCCTAAACCCCATGATCCTTTATAGTGGTCTTAAAATTATTAGTGACAATAAAAGTGAGATATAGGGGAAATACAGATGTGTCAGGAAAGAAAACCACGAATAAATTCAGCACACATCAGAGGGCACGGAAAAGGAAACAGAATTTTAAGACATGGTCCGCGGTGGTGTCCAGCCGCAGCAGTTCTTCTGCTAGGTTCTCTTTTCCCGCAGATTGTGTGTTCCTCAGTTTTCCCTCACACTGTTATCCCTGTGCCACCCCAGTTGTTCAAAAGCACTCTGCACTCTGAGCAGCTGCTTCCAGTGGCGCCAATGTGTGTGTGCAATAACCATGTATTCAGTCCTTGTTTTGGGTACCTTGTGACATGTCTCTATAGTTTTCATTTTGTTTACGTTTGGGAAGCATCTGGTGTACCTCTTTTGGCCAGCTTGATCCTCTGTTAATGTTGTCTTAGGTTCCGTTGATTTGCTTGTTTGTGTTATCTCTGTCACTCTCCTGGAATCTTCTCCTGTGTTTGCCCATGGTGTGTAGTTGCTGTACTTCGGATTAATGTTATACACATGCCAAGCTTCTCTAAACTTTCTCGCGTCTTCGTCATGTGTTAGTTCCAGTATTTGTAAGTCGCCCAACGCTTCCTTGCGCAAAACTAAGAAACCCCCAACAAGATGGGCTACTGGTTTTGCCAATGCTGTTTCGGGGGTTTAGGTGGTTAGAGGAGGGAGGCACATGAGGGAGAGACCAACACGGAGCAGGGGAGGTGTTTTCCAGGTTTTGGGGGACCACAAAAGGAAGAGAGTGACAAGGAGTGCGGGGCAAGGGGTGTTTTCAGGGTAGAGAAGCACACAGAGGGGGGAGAGAGTAACACAAAGCATGGAGGGAGTTTGCAAGGGGAAGTACACGAGGAAGAGAGCAACACAGAGCAGACGGAGCATCTTCCTGGGGGAGAAGCACAGAACGGATAGGGGGGAACAGAGATCATGGGGCAAGGGAGGTTTGAAGGGGAAAGAAGCGCACGAGAGGGAGAGAAATACAGTAAAAGGGCAGGGGAGAAATTAGCAAGACAGGGATTTGCAAGGGAAAGCACACAGGAGAGAGAGCAACACAGAGTGCAGGGGTGTTCAGAAGGTGAAGAAAGCACATGATGGAGAAAGCAACACAAATCTGAAGAGTAAGATGTGTGGTCAGTACTTGTGTCTCGACTTGCCAATCTTGTTCAACGCTCCCATGAAGCATAGATACTTTACCATCGCTTTTAATTGGCTGGCTTTTAGAAAGTTACATTTTCGTTGCTTGAAGCATGTGTAGGCTAATCAGTATTTGCTCTCCAATTTCTCACAACTATAGATTGCATTTGAATGTGTGAACATGGTATGAAACGCAACTTTTTATTTCAGGTGTTTTGCAGCAGTTTCAAAATATTGTGGAGCTTCTCATTGCTGAATAGGGTGCAATGACTGATATCTATTACTTTGCACTTTGTAGCTTGGTTTTCACTGAGTGGAAAGTGTCACTCTAAGTGTCACACATACACACTGAAATCATGGAAATGTCACACATAAGTAGGGCTCCCGGTTTTATGGTATTTATTTTTTTAACATTTCCGTCTGTATTTATCCATATTTATCTTTTGCCTATTTTATCTGTATTTATCCATATTTATTTTGTGCATTGCATATAAATGAAGTTGTCAAACCGTACATTTCCATATTTATTTAACTGATAGACGCGCACTCATACTTTGCTGTCTGTCGAGGTTTAGCTATTTAAGCTGACAAATATTACATAACAATACATCCACTTTAAATACTATCATTATACCATAAATGTATGTTGACATATGCCATTATTTAAAGAAATGTCATCCTGTTCTTTAATTTCCATGCTGTCCAGCTGCTGGCCTATAATTCATGAAAGACAGCATGGAGAGTCACTTAAAAGTAGGACAATTTTCTGTATTTATCCACTTTTAAAAATAAATGCAGACAGAAAACACATTGTTTTCTGTCTGTATTTATCTTTAAAAAATCAGTGAAAACGGGGAGCCTTACACATAAGCATCCTGAAAACTTGGCATGCCATGTTTTAGTATGCCTCGCTTACAGCACTTAATGGCTTGACTAATGTAGTTGTACGCCAAACTTCATCCACATTTGGGCTGTTAATTCCTCCATACAGGGACCTTAAGTCACAGGCTTAAGTACTGAGCAGCTTCAATTGTTAAATCTTGCAATACGTGCAAATGATAGATCTGCTGCACATGTGATGTCACTTCCTGTTGTGATGTCACTTCCTGCTGTGTTGTCACTTCCGGCCGTGATGTCACTTCCGGCCGTGATGTCACTTCCTGTGACACCACCTAACTTGGAGAGTCCCCCCACTTCTTTTTTTAGGACTTGTGCCCTGGTTGTATGTACAGGTACATGGGGACCAGTTCAATAACAGATTTAAAACAGGTGGAAATACAGGCACTTATAGTAGTTAAGTTGAACAATGTACCATGCCATGTACTTCACAAGCTGATTAATTTCGCCATGGGCATAAGTCATCTCGTGGTATTTTCATTAATTTTCACTTTCCTTTCCAGTCCCTTACAGCCTTTTGTGAGGGGGGCAAGTATGTGTAATTGGACTTTCCTTTAATTAAAAACAAAGAATGACTTAGAATAACGTACGGTGGACCTGCCATTACATAATGTGCATATGTAATGTTAATTATGATTGATTAAATCTCCATAAAATACGAACAGGGGATGGTTTATAACAGAACAGTTATTAAGTATTATGCACATTTAGGGTGTCACGTTTGATTAATTATTTAGTATTTAATTACTAACCAAAAAATGTACACTTATCACATATGTCAGGCAATCACAACGTAAATTGTGAAGACGAATGTAGTTTGTACTTAAATGCATGCTTAACAAATTATGAAGCTGGACAGGTCCTATAAACTGAACAATTACTAATAAATGTGAATGTATTCTGCAGTGTGCATGATTACAAACAGAGTAAACACCTATGAGCAAGACATATATAAAGGTCACACATGCGACCGAGGATGACATTCTGCATGGGAGCTTTGCTGAGTTATTTACCATTAAGTGAATATGAAAGTTAATCATAAGCCGTTTTAAATTATTTTCCAAATACCGGGTTCACTTTCAGTTAGCAATACCTTACACTTCAATCATTGCTTATTCATGTTCTTGATTTAATTATTTTACTTTTACATGAATAATTTAGCGGTCTCTACACATGAAAACTATCGTATCCATACTAGTAATTAAGGAACTTTTAGAGCATTTTATTTATTTACAATGAGTTGTGTACCTGAAATCATTAGCTTTGTCCCCATGCGACTTAAGCATGCACCGTCTTTCTAGCCAACATTAGAAAGTTAAAAGGGCTGTACTATATGAAGGATTGATTATTTTCTGTTAAGAATATTCTAAACCACAGTGATGTATCATCACTCAGCTCATAGGTTTCAACTGTTACTCCTAATGTATTAAATTGTTTTATGAAGATTTACGACTCGTGTGATGCACTTCTCTTTATCGATGTTTGTGTTTTTTTTTTGTCATCTGTTGTTGAAATTGTATTTGCAGATCCATATTCACGAATGATCCATTAATTCCAAAAATATAGTTAGCTTTGCGTGTCTTGCTGTAAAAATGCCTTCAAATTCTCTGTCACTTTCACAAACATGCTAGAAAATCCACAGGAGCACATGCATGCTCACTTGCACGGCAGCACACCCACACTTGCTCTCACACACACACACACACATACACTTACTTTTCCTTCTAAGGGGCTGATTTCAATGTCTGACGCACTTGAGTCCGTCCGACATCGATCTGTCACTGAGACCGACTGACCTCCTGTCGGCGCTCCCAAACCAGCAAGTAGGATGCGACCGAACACTGTTCGGTCGCTCTCCTATTCTTTACAATGGGAGCATGCATTCCGACCGGAATGCATGCTCTCATTGTAAAGAGCTGAGGTGCAGTTCATCCCTGCACCCCCTGGCAGGCACCTCAAGGTGCCTGCCTCCGGGTGCAGGGATCAACAGGGTGCCCCCTCGGCCGCCATCCTTCTAAGGGGCTGATTTCAATGTCTGACGCACTTGAGTCCGTCCGACATCGATCTGTCACTGAGACCGACTGACCTCCTGTCGGCGCTCCCAAACCAGCAAGTAGGATGCGACCGAACACTGTTCGGTCGCTCTCCTATTCTTTACAATGGGAGCATGCATTCCGACCGGAATGCATGCTCTCATTGTAAAGAGCTGAGGTGCAGTTCATCCCTGCACCCCCTGGCAGGCACCTCAAGGTGCCTGCCTCCGGGTGCAGGGATCAACAGGGTGCCCCCTCGGCCGCCATCCGGAGGCCTTGCACCCATGGGGGCCCTGCTGGAGGACCCCAAAGTCAACTTCCCACAGCCTTTCTGTGTCAGAAAGGCCGGCACAGAAAGGCTGTCGGAATCCAACATTGTAATCCCTTGGGCGGAGAGAGCAGCCCTTGGGATTACAGGAGGCTTTCCGAATGGAAGATGGGCTCTCCGAGCCCGTCGTAAGCCATTCAGAAATCCTGTTTGGATTCATTTCCGATTTCAATCAAAATGGGTCAGTCGGGAACGAATGCAAACAGGAGATTACGATGCCGTAGGAACAGCGTTTCCTAAGGCATCGTAATCTGCCCCTAAGTAGAGAGATTTCCATTGTTTCATCATCTTGCCAAATGACTGGTAAGGTTGAATGCAGGTCTATTTCTTGTATAGGAGAAGTTTAATTATAGGAGAACCTGCAAATCCTTTCAATAATTAAATCAATGCTAGCTTTGCTGACTAGATAATGTGCTGGCTTGAGTGGGTGTCCTTTTGTGAATGCAAATTGAATACCTAAATATCGTTATTCCACTAATATTTCTTTGTAAATGTGCTCACCAATGTTCCTCTTAATTATTGGTCAGCTGACATGCATTTCATACTTCATTTGAACACATTAGGACAGCAAGATTTATTTACGTGTATAGTAATTACTCAATAAACTGTTTGGCCTGCTTTTAGAAGGAGTTCTGTTCCTGATCTTTCCAAAGCTATGTCAGGAAGATACTTCAAGGACCTAGACAATGCAAGTAAAGCAGTTTCCTACTCTCTGAACTGCTTGTGGAAGTCACATCTGCTTCAGACATCCAATGCCTCAAACAATGCCTGCACATTCTCCAGACATGGATGTCCAGTACCTACCTGAAGCTCAACTCAACAAAGACATAATTCCTCTTATTTGTCAAGAACAACAAACAGAAGCAGTACAACCCCAGGGTCAATAACATAAACCTTGAGGGTTTCAAACCCCTACTTTAACACAACAGCAAGTCATTTGGAATTACGTTGGACACCAACCTCAGCCTCAATAAACAATGTGACCAAAAAACAAAGACAGACTGATACCAGCTCTCTCTTCTAAAGAATGTGAAACCATTTTTTCAAGAAATTGAATAGAGGACTGCTTTTCAAGCCTCATACTCTCACATCTGGATGACGGTAATGCCCTGCTCTATAGCCTACAAGACTCCACATAGTCACGCCTTAAGGTCATCCTACACACTGCAGCACATCTCATCCTGATGAACTCCATTGGTTTCCCTTGCCAGCCTGCACCATCATCAAAACCAGCTGCATCATTTACTAATTCACCACAACCTGCACCCCTGCCTATCTTGCAGACAAGTTCACCATTGCTGGTGGGTCTTGGCACATCTGCAGCCAGGACACCATCAGACTGCAGACTAAGAAATGTAGAAAAAATAAAAAAACATTGCAGCAGGACTTTTCCATCTATGCACTCAGGATCTGGAACAAAATCCCGTACCAATCAGAACTGCTTCAACGCTGCTCCAATTTAGGAAAGAGTTGAAGACTCACCTGTGTAAAGAACCATACACCACAATGTATTAAGTGTCAACAACCCTGTTACCTCTCCTTTCACTTGTTGACTATTTGCTTGTCTCTGACCCTGCAAAGCTGTCTGCTACCTTTTGGCTAGTTTAGTGCTAAAGACATACTATACAATTACATACATACATAGCAGTGCCAGACAAGCCAGTCCACTGTCTCTGATCAGTAGGTTGCTTCAGATACACCTTGCAAAAAAATGAATCTGAAGATGTTAATTTTCTTTTTAAAATATTTTTATTGGGTTTTACAAAAACATCAACAGTTTCACTTAAGGGCTCAGCAAGGTTGCCAAACACAGTAGTATACATTGAAAGGGGGATGCAGTCACAAACAAACATCTTTATGTACGAGTTGCGGACACAGACGTGCTTGCTGAGGTTGTGGAGGAAGTAGCAGTGCACTGCAGCGATAGTGGGGGAAAATTCGGGAAAGGGAATGTGAACTGGGGTGCAACTAAGTGGGAGTGAACGACTGGAGAGTGCGGCAGGTCGGGTCTGCAAGAGGATGAGATGTGAAGGCTGGAGTGGCATGATTAGGGAGGCCTGGCGAGGGGGAGTGTGGCAACACATATTTCAAGCGAAAGGGAATATAGATGCCTATCGTAGAGTAGTGATAGGATGCTGGATCGGCGTGTGTGTGTCACGGGGAAAGGTCACTGTCTCTGGCCCGCTGTAGGAACTGTGATAAGAAGGTAGCCCAGTGGAAGGAGATGGGTCGTTTACACAGGTGTCGCACCTCCTCGTAGCCGAGAGCGTCTTCCTCATGTGTCGCCCACTTGTATACTGCGCCCATGTGTCACCCACTTGTATACTGCCCCATGCCAGGCCGCCAGTGGTGGGGCTGTAAGAGAGCGCCAGTGTAGGGTGAGTGCGCGTTTGGCAAGTGCATACCTTATGCTGTTTGTGCCGCTTGAAAATGCATAGTGAGCATGCTTCCCAGGTGTGCATGACGAGCAGTTCTGTGACTTCTTGCAGGGTGTCATGTATTGTTTTCCAATAATGATGCAAGGTGGACCAGACCAAAGCATGTGTGCCTGTCCGCATCTAAGGTCTGGCAATGCAGGCAGTCGGCATGTGCATTAGGCATGTAGTGGTTTATCTTAGCTGGGGTGAGGTATGTTCTGTGCAATATAAAGAGTTGTATATTCTTAAAGCGAGAGTTACGAGACAGCTGCTGAGGAAAGTCTAGTTCTTGCGCCCATTCCTTTTATTGTAACACTCGTCCATACTGATCCTCCTAGTTCTGTTGAAGCATGTCAAGGGGAGCGAGCCACTTTCAGGTCACAAATGGCTCTGTACAGCCAGGTGATAAGGTGTCGGCCTTTCCCCATTGTGAGTATAGTTTGCAGTACGGGGTGCGTTGTGGGTTCCTCCTCTGTGGTATTCCATAGTGTGCGGCATGTGTTGATGAGCTGGCTGTAAAGAGGAAATTGGGCCGGTGAGAGGCCATAATCACCCATCAGTTGCTCTCAAGGAAGGAGCTGTCGATCCACAAAGAGCTCACCCAGGGTTTGAATGGA
Organism: Calotriton arnoldi; assembly: GCA_963921515.1. Lineage (NCBI taxonomy): Eukaryota > Metazoa > Chordata > Amphibia > Caudata > Salamandridae > Calotriton > Calotriton arnoldi. The sequence continues at coordinate 1,731,379 of CAWUFW010001277.1, forward strand.
ACGTGCTGTCCAGAGTGCAATGTCCCACGCAGACTAGGAACCTGCGAATCACGGGAGACCAACTAAGGGGAGCACTGACGTACATCTGCTTTTCCCATGACAAGTGCCACGTGTCAAGACCGTAGTGAAGGGGGACTAGAAGGCCACGGATCGTTGGGATTGATAGGGTGCCCCTTTTGCCAAAGGTCTCACCTGTGTATCGTCCACCAGTCCATCATGATAGCAATTGCAGCTGGACTGCCATGTAGTATGCCTCGAAGATGGAGCTCCCAGTCTGCCTCGGTCAACTGGCAGCTGCAGCTTCCAAAGGGCTACACGGCATCGCTTGGTGCCACAGATGAGAGTACCTAATAAAGAGTCTAATTCATTGAAAAAAGGGCATGGTAGAATAACGAGGAGGTTGGTAAAGTAGTAAAGGAGATGGGGTACAAAGACCATCTTTGCTAGGGCTAGTGACTGCCAAAAGTGGATTTGTGCTCTGATGCCTGGTAACGCTGGCCAGAGGTTCCCCTCATATATATCCAACGGGGTGTGGTATAGGCGAATTACAAATAGTGGATTGACGCTGACTGCTAGCGGAGGAAGGTCTCACCCTGATATACCGGTCATGGTGGATGGTCAGCGCTGAGTGGGTGTATAGCTGATATATCCCAGTTCACATGTAACCCACAGCTGCAGCGAACTCGGCCAGTGCGTTCCGTAATGGAGAGAGATCTGATGCAAAACCGCATAAATATATGAGTAAGTCATCGGCGTAGATGGACATCACATGCATCCAGTCTTCTAGTGGTATTCCCCATTCACGACACTCCTCCCTCACATGTATGGCCAGGGGCTCCATCACGAGTGCAAAACGCAATGGTGAGTGAGGGCACCCCTGTCTAGTCCTACGGTGCATCGGGAATGAGGCAGAGATGAGGCGACCCGGGCGTGCACCAGAGGTTGGGGTGGGGTAAAGTAATTTGGTATAGGCTAGGAGTCGTGGCCTGATGCTCATGTGAGTGAGAAGCAGGAAAAGGTAGAGCCACATCAGCGTGTCATACATCTTTTCCAAGTCTGATATTAGACAGGCTACCCTTTGGAATTTCCCCTTGATGCGGTCTTGTATGTGGAAGAGGCGACAAATATTTTGTGAAGTACTGCACCCTGGGACAAATCCATTTTAGTATATGTGGATGAGCTCCAGAAGGACTCGGGCATACCAGTTCGCCAAGATTTTCCTGAGAATTTTGTAGTCTGCTCCTAGTATTGCCATGGGGCGGTATGAGAATGGAAACTAGGAGTGATTCTTGCAATGAAGGGGGGAGGTGCCCAGCAGCTAGTGCTGCTTCGTACATTTCAGCAAGACAGGGTGCTAGGAGTGCAGAAAAGCTGCTGTAGTTTTTCAGGGGCAGACCATTTAGTCCCAGTGTTTTGTTGCGGGGTAGATCTCGAATCGCCTGGGTTACATCCTAAGTGGCTATTTTAGCATCAAGGGCAAGGCTGGTGGGGGTCGGAATATGGGGTAGGTCAATCCCATCCAAGAACTTGCAAGAAGGTTCCTCTGAGTCAGGTGGAGCTCAGTGCACTGAGGATTAACAGCTGTAGAAGGATTGTAGTATTTCCTTCTGCGTGCGAACGGTGACTCCTGTGGGTGCCACCAGCTCAATGATGAGGGCTTTTGCATGATCCTGTCTGATCAGCCAAGCCAGATGATCACCAGATTTATCTCCCTCCCTATGAACCTTTGCCACGTAGGCAGCAAAGTTAAAGCACCGGAGGCCTTCTAGGAGTGTAGTGTAAGATGTTTTCGCAGTTGTGAATTGTGTGACCAGTGTGGGATTGTGGTCTGCCGCCTGCCCCAGCTCTGCGAAATTGTTTTCACCTTCCATGATTTCTCTATCTAGAGTTTTGCGGATGCCTACTATCTGTTGGATGCAGATGCCCCGTGTCGCTACCTTGAAGGTGTCCCATTCTAACATCCTAGTAGAGACTGTGTTGTGATTATCAGCAAAATAGTGTCGCTTGTGGGTTCCTTGCTCCTCACGGAAGACCGGGTTTTTCAGGCAGTCACGTTGGAGACGCCATGTAGGCGTCGGTTGTTTAGGGGTCGCCCATTGTACGTCAATAATGTGTGTGTCATAATCTGAGATGATATGGCCTAAGTAGTCTGAGTGTTGTATCAGGGGTGCCAAACAAAGGAAACAATCGAGGCATACTTGGAGTTTGTGGGGTGCCGAGTAAAATTAATACAATTTGCCATTAAGATTGTGGTATTGTAAAGCATCAAGCAAGGACCAGTGTTGTGTCCAGCACCGGAGACGCACTGCCTGTGTATGGGGGGAGCATGGTAGGAAGGATGTGATATATCATGGTCAAGGTCTAGGATGCAATTGCAGTCTCCGCCGGGTATTCAGGGAAGCATAGTATTAAGGGCCAGTATGGCAGAGAGGGTATCCCAGAAATTTCCCTGATCGGAGTTAGGAGCATAAATGATCCATAGGAGTAGGGGTCAGCAGTTTAGGTGACCCTCCATGAGGACGTAGGGGCCATCCTTGTCCACAATGGTATCTATCACCTGAAAAGGGAGGCCAGGTCAGACCCAGATTAAGGCCCTGCACACATACGCTGAGTAAGTAGTTGCATGCAGAGTACCTCTCCAGCTTTTATGCAAGTGCTCCATTTCCTCTCACATTGTGTGCATCTTTTGTAAGAAAACTATCAATGCTTGCTGTCGCTTTATGTAAGAATATATCGCTTATCGCTAACGTGCGGTGTGCATACCGCACACATTCAGTCTGATGAGACGAACATTTGCATTTTCGGGCAGCATGGTGTTTAGTGTTGGCAGTGAGCACAGTGGCAAAGGGGTCTCTCACCAGGTGAATCATCCCAGCAATCCATCCAGCCCTTAGTGTTTGGGTCGCGCATCTATGGCCTGCCACATCTGGCCTATGGGAGGGGAATAAAATGGGGTCTAGAACCATGGGTAACTAAGAGGGTACAATGGGGGAGCCTAATGCAACTGTCAGTATGTCCAAACTAAATCCAGGAATCAAGATCTCAGTACGTTGTGAGGGTGACCAAGATCTGGGGTATAGTGTTGTGTCCCATGGGCCCTAGTGCGTCGAGGAGAAAGACAACAGGGGCACCAGTTGAGATGTATGTTATTGGGGAGTGAAGCATTGGGGTCTAGACCCAGGCTGAGGATGCGCTGGGATGCCGCACCGCGCAACTATTAGGAAGAGACAGGGGGAGCGGATGAGGGTGTTGTCAAAGTGCATGGTGTTGGAGAGATGGGTGGTGCAATGACAGGTAGGAGAAATGCTGAGAACAATATGGTATCAAGTCAATCAACAGATTCCATACAGAGTGCTCTATCTGTGGAAGCACTGGGAGACTGTTATCAGATAAGTTTGTCCGCTGTTTGCGGGGTCACTCTTGGAGGAGTCTGGAAGCCTTGTTGCGAGTCGTCGGAGGGTAGGGTGTCATCATCAGTCGTGAAGATGTGCTGGCCCTTTTTGCTATCTGTAGTGGCAGTGTTGGTCCCTAGGTCGGCTGCCACCTGCAGGGCCCACTATTTGTTTTCTAAGATCTGTTCAAGATTTGTGGGTGTCATCGGAGATGGTCATGGTGCAGCTGCTGCTTGAGGTTTATTCTGTTGTTTTCAGCTTGGTTTGGAAGGGGGCAGAGGGCATCTGAGGCGATCTGATGTAGCTGTAGTGTTGATCTGCCCAGTCCCAATTGGCCTTTGGGTCGGTGAAGAAAAGTGTGGTTCTTTCAAATATGATTTTAAGGTGCGCCAGAAACCGCAACGAGTACTGAACTTCCAGCTGAAGTAGGTGGTGTTTGACCTCCAGGATGGAGGCAAGCTGTCGCTGCACCACTTCGGTGTAGTCCAGGAACAGCATGACCACTTTGTCCTCTGCTCATAGTAGGCCAGCAAGTTGAGCCGCATGGAGGAGAGCATCTTCTTCCTTGAAATGCAGAAGCTTTGCCAACATTGGGCATTGGCGGGCTGGTACATGGTGTGCTTGTTGCAAGGTAAAGAAGGGAGTGAGTTCCGACGTGGGCGTAAAGGACTTAACACAGCCTTCCAGGTGCGTGATTGAGTCCTGGCCCTCCACACCTTCTGACAGGCCCAAGAGTCATATATTGCTTCTCCGTGAGCAGCCTTCAACGTATTCCGCTCTGCCTGAAGACATTAATGGATTTATTTTTCATCACATTGATGGCTGTACATAATCACACACACAGATATCAATTTATTGACGTATGGACTAAAAAACAGTAAATTATTCCACCTTGCATAAGGTGAGCAATTACATTCTGATCCATATGGAAATCAACAGGAAGGCACACAGGAATACAAGGTAAACGCTGTGAGCGAAGGTTCTTATATAACTGATTGCTAGATTTCAGAGCAGAGTGTCTTTTTCTGCAGACCACATACTTCCCTCTCGATAGAGGTAATGAGGGCTATTGAAGGTGGGTTATGGCACTTGGAGCCCCGGCTCTCCTTATTTCGGATTGAAATGTACCCAGGTCAATTGGTAAGTAAGAGGTGGACTATGTAGAAGGAGTATCTCTCTTATAAACACCCCTCTGCTTCATTGCAAGTTCTTTAACCCATGTAGTGAGGTATTGTCTGTTTAATACTCTTAAGCACATACATTATCCTTTGTTTACGGCATATTAAGGGTCATTCTCATGGCTAATGTATTTGCAGATTCATAGGTACCTGGACGTTTCTTCAGAGCTACCTAGCAACTCACAGGTATAGCAGGAGAATTACTGCAAGCCCAATGGAGAAGATTTGCAAGTACGTAGAAGGGTGATCAGTTGGCAGGTCACATTAATCACCTGCATCTACTGAAGCTTCTCAAAGCTACAAGGTCAAGCAACCCGTCTCTCTGAGACAAAGTCCCTACTGCAAATGAAGTCTGTCCATCTAAAACAGAGGTCTTCAATCTGTGGGGCGCGACCCCCAGGGGGGTCCTGGAGTCATGGAAAGGGGGTCGCACATTTCCAGGCCTCACTTCTGCCTGGAATCCAAAACGCGCTTTTCCTTTTGGGAAAAAGACAACCGTCCGGGACGCTTCATTCTGATCGGTAAAATGCTTCTGCTGAAGTTCATTGCTGAAGTTAATTGAGTCTCCAGTGCTGTGAAAAAAAAGGCCGGGCAGACAGGTAAAACAATCCTTCACACCAGGGTGCCTGCTTGGCTGCTTGGCTGAATGAAATGCAAATGCAGCTATGAGTTAATCTGCAAATGTAAAGGGTGCTTGGGAGCGGTAATCACTCCAAGCATTGTGATTGCAAAGGTTTGGAGGTTTTTTCAGCGGTAGTAGGAAGAGTTAATACCTGGGCTGTGAAGTGCGTGCTTTTAATTGTAATGACTTACGCATTCACAGTGCTTTCTGTCAGAGGCTGTGACCTCGTAGCACAAAAAATTACACAAGTCACTATTCTCCACTGCACCAACCAAATGTAATTCTGTGGCTCTCTGGTTACAGACACAGACCTCTGCAGTGCATTAACTAATAGAGGTTTCATAATGTAATAAGTGCATTTCCCACTGAGTAACATCTTTTTAAAATGTATTTTTCATTTAAGCTACCCATTATTTTATATGTAGCTACCTAATTGCGAAAGTTCTAAAAAAAAACGAACAAAATATTTTGGGGCTTATTTATGAGACGCTTGTGCCGCTGGATCGTCACTTTTTTTGAAGCTCCGGCAGCGCAAGCATCTCAATCGTATCTATGAGGCGGCTCAAAGTCACCCTGCGTGGCTTTGCATGACCTCATAGATATGGAGTAAGACAAAGCAGTGCAAGTCGCTGCGTTGCCTTACTCTGTGTCAAGTAGGCGTTCCATGGGCATTGCGGTGGGTGTTCCCATGCAACGCCCATGGATTTTGACGCTGCCCCAGAACCATGTTACAAAACCATGTAAACCTGAGGCAGCACCAAAACCTTACGCCTCCACACAGCAGGCATAACGGGGAGAAATGTTTTCATTTCTCCTCATTATGTCCACTTTCCATGTGTGCTGCATTCTGCAGCACACATAGAAAGAGGAAATCACCTCTCTGGATTGTTTTTGTGCAGGAAGGTGCCCCTTCATGCACAAAAACAATCCTGCCTATGTTGGCGCTAGGCAGCAATTTGTGCGCCAACGCAAGGGGAAAGGACAGGAATGTACCATATTTCATAAGTAAGGTGCATTCCTGCCCTTTCACATTGGCGTAGGGCAGCACAGCAAGAAGACTTGCGGCGCTACCCTACGCCAATTCCTCATAAATGAGGCCCTTTTGTTTTTAGCAACAGCTTTGACCACGCCCCCACGATCACTGACCTTTGCTTTGCCAAACACTGTTTAATATTATTTCCCCACCGAAAAAATGATTTGTTGTGGGAATTGGGGGCGTTTATGGTTGTCAATCATGAGGAGTACCAAGTTCTAGAAATTTTTGTCAGGAGGGGGTCCTTACGCCTAAAAGATTTTGACAGGGGGGTCTCGGCATCAAAAAGTTTGAAGACCTCTGATCTAAGACAAGATCCCATAGAGCCATGGTACGAATCAATGTGCTAGATAAATGACCTTTTGGCATTCATGAGCTGTGGGAACATGCAGTCTGATATTATTAGAATCTATGTGGTCTATGCGTACAGCTGCTGCAGAGAGTGCCTTAAAAAACCTCCTTGTTATTTATTGCCTATTGCAGAGGGATAGGTGGTTTAAAGGTGTGCTCGAAGCTATCTGAAAGGTAACATTTTCTTAGGTGTTCCCACTGTCACAGATAGATTTTCAACACTGAAGAAATAGTAATGCCAGACTGCTAAAATACAAAATTGAGACAATTTCACTTATTCACTAATAATTTCAAGTGGAGGATTTAGGGGGAAATATAGAGCAACATCTTCATGCATAATGAGTGAGTTAAGCAGGTTTGCCACTGCAGCACATCTGACAACAGGAAGATCCTTCATATTAGCCTCATAATTAGAATGGGTTTATCTTCACTCCCGTTCTCCTTCCAACATGGCTGCCAACAGATGTGGTTTCGTAGTTTACAGCAATTCCTATCACGAACAGAAAGCTTAAATCCTAGTCATTAACGTGCTGCTTCCCTTGATCAGCACCCTAGTCTCTGACTTTGAGAGAGTCACTTTATGATTCATTCTCAAGTAAGTGCGCCTGGCAACTGCTTCGGGACTCTTTCTAATATGCACAGGGATGTATGCGTGCGATCGTTTAAAAAAAAATATATACCTTACAGTTAATCTTCTTGACGACGCGTACTATAGATTAAGGGGCATATTACTAAGGTCCGACGATAATTATCGCGAGGATAATTATCGCCTGACTAACGCTGAATTTTATCACTGAGATAGCAAATGTGCGATTATCGCTGGAAATCCAGCGATAATCACACAACTTTTGGCGATAGCTTGCTGATAGGGCAGGACAGACTCAGCCATGATATCCACCTTCCATTGGATATCATGGCTAAGTCATACTGAGAGCAGGCGTTAGAAAAGTAGCGCTAACCGCGGTTAGCGCTACTTTTCTAATCGCTCTGCATGTTCGCCTGCAGCTTGATAATAGGAGAAATGTCGGTTAGCGACATTTCTCCTGTTATCCTGGGAAGGAACGCCCACTTTGCATCTCATTAGAGATGCAGAGCGAGGCGTGGGGAAAACGGGTGCTAACATGCATTAATGCATGTTAGCACCCGCCTTGGTAATAGGGCGGTAATATTATCTCCGCTTTTTTGGCTCTTAAAGCCAAAAAAGCGGAGATAATGGCCCTTGCTAATATGCCCCACAATCTTTAGAGATAACTATCTTTCCTCAGTGAATAGGGGTAACATCACCCTCTTGAGGCGTAGCCTCAGGATCGCTTAATTTTCTCCACAGTCCTTCCTGCATTTATTGATTTAAACATTCATCAATATTAAACACACAGCTCAATGTGAGTTAACGTCAACTTATTTAGTGTCTCTGGTGTCACGGTTGCATGCAGATTGAAGATCTTGGTTGCGTCATCCTTCAGTTAAATCGATGTATTAACCTCTTTTACCCCAGTCCATATAAGACTGGTTACATAGCGCGACTTGTGAACACCTCGGCTTGTTTTTGTTAATGTGTGCCTATGGTGCAAGGGTTGCACATGCAGCTTGCTTCTTTCTTTTCTTTTTAAACACACGGTGGTGTGAACGTTTTTCTCCTCTTACTTCAAACTGTTATCTTTGATCAACTTACAGCATATTTTGTGTGTCCCTCATGAGTGCCATGATACGGGTAATTGTATTATAATCAGGCGTACATTTCTCAACCATTGAAATTGATATTTTTATATTTGCATTAGTTCCTGCGAGGTCATTTTTGCATCTCCTCTCAAATCATTAGTCCTGAGGATAACACTTGAGATCGAAATGGCGACATCAAGTCCATCTCTCTACTTTATTATCATAGTTTTTCATCTGTGGACTGTTCATTCTTCAGTGAGGACGGACATTGCACACTGAGAGTGGACTCTACATGCATGGACATATGTGATTGGGAAGCTTATTGCTTTACTGGACTATAACGATACATTGTTGATTTATGTTTGGATATTGTTTGTTTTGAACCCCTTTTCTTTATATAATGATAATAGATTGTTTTTCAATAACTCAATCACTGTATACACCTGTTTTTTCATGTTTTATCACCACTAATTGGACAAACAACTTACGTTCTAATTCTTTAAAATATTTTTTGTTTGAATGATCCCCTGGTTAGCCATTCGTCAGCACATGGACATCAATCCCCAGATAATATTGATCTCCCCACAACTTCACAAAACCAGGCACCCTGTAACAGTTTAGAGGCCTAGCTCTAGCTGATGACTTGTCTAATAATACCACACTGTTAGACTGTGAGCAAGAGCGTATCATGGATGCTATGGGAAACAGGAAAAGAACACCAAAGTGTTGTCTTTTATATGACACCTATTGCTTGAGATGCATTGCTCTAAAGTGCGACTTCACCCCCTTACAAACTTATTGCTGTTCTGTTCCTTCACCCCTAACAAAACCAAAGTCTGAGACAGAGGGTAAGGATTGCTACCTGTGCCCTGTGGGACAGACAAACTATGTTATATGTGGCCTATTAATCGACTAAGTTATGTTATCATCTTTATTTTTTTCCCCGTATAACTGCATTTTCAACTATAACGCTGACTTTACTGTTGTGGCAATTTTTGATATGCTCGCAATCGGTTCAATTTAGTTTTCTTTGCTTTGTCTACGATTCACATTAGTCATTCATATTTGCAATATCACCGAAAACAGAAAGCCTAATATTTTAAAGATTAGTGGCACAAGTTTTCCAGGTATACAACTGTGTTAAGTGTTTCCTTTTTGTGAATCGTAGTAAAATCTGTTCGGAGGCTTTGGAGGCATTGAAAAAACAGGATGATAAACTCTTAATGACACCCATACACACAAGACCTGAATAGAAAATACAAGTCTAACTATTCATTTTATGTTCAAAACTCAATTACTTTATACCATCAATTGTTTTTTAATATCCCTCCACATTATATTTCAATGCATAGTAATGTAACAGCAATAGGGAAAATACATTTGCACCCTGCACCATCCGTCACAGTAATGCTTCTCTAAATCCCTGCCTACATAAAATATGTTTTATCTGACTTCCTTATCTAATCTCAAACTTCAGCTATTTTACTGTCATCAAATATTTATTTATCCACTTTGGTCTTAAGAGCTTCCTTAACTTATTCCAATTTAATTTCAATATTTTATATAAAGGTACTTAAGTACAAACTTAAAATATATGATACTGTACATGTGACTGCGAGATATAGCTTTAAATTTCCTTCATATTCCTCAATTTTAGGGTCTCATAGGAAAAGTGACATCTAAGTTTAGGTGAACTCATAACTGCAGAAAAGAATTTCGGGCCATATATAAAAAACGTTTTGTGGTCACAAACCCACTGACTTGGTGAAATGCAGGGCTTGTGACCACAAAAACGCTTTTACCTATGTACTAACAGCATTTTGCATTTTAGAAATCATAACCGAATTGCAATCTGGAAGGCGCATCAGATACTGGCTCCCAAGTTGGTGTGGTAACTGATTCACAAAGGGGAGGGAGCTCCCTTTGCGCCCCTAGCCCTATGGAAATCGTTGTGCCTGTTTAAGAGGGTGTAGGTAATGGCCCAGGCGATCACTGCTTCTTCTCACTGACAATATCCAAAACAGAAAATCCTTTTTTTTTAAAGCAGACCCTATTCGTTTAAGGAACTTGGCCTGCTTTAATACAAATCTTTTCCATTTTGGAAAACAAAATCAAGGGATGGTGGTCAGCTTTCCCTTGTAGGCCACCATACCTGTGACTGTAGAAAATAACAGGGATCATAAAGTACAAACTACCTAATAATTATTAGTTAGGCAGATTGATCTGCGAACCCCTGCAATTTGTTATTTTCACAACCCACCTATTAGTACATAGATCAGTTCATAAAATGAAATAGTGATCGCAAAGTCTCTACGCAATTTGCAACCACTTTCCTAGTACATCTGGCCAAGAGTGATGGATAAAACGTGTTCTGACTTAAGTCCATGGTAACATCCTCACCTTAGAATATTTTAAAAAGCTGTACAATCGCGGAGAGGGCATGGAGGAAGGATGAGGATGAAAATTTAAAAAAAAAAAAACACTATATCGAGAGAAAGTGAAGATAAACAAACCACCCTGAAATTCGATGAGAACAGGCTTCCTTTTTTTCAAAACTAAAAGCAACAATGCGTGAACTCCCCTAGAAAGATGTATAGAATTACAAAGTCTCTGTTGGACTCTTCCACAGATGCTCCTGTGGCTGAACCCTCCATCGATAGATGTAATGCTTTGGCTAATTATTTTCACCCCAAAGTTCAGAACATCTACCAATCATTTCAAAAGGCCAATAACGGCAATACTCCTACCACACTAAAAGCTAATGAGAATGGACATGTGCCCACTCTCTCCCACTTTCCCCTCCTTCCTTTGGATAAATTCACTACTCTGATGGGGAAAATCCAGTCTTGATCCCCTCTTGATGCGGCACCCCTGAGAATTCTTGCTCTTGAGACGGAACTTATTTTTCCCATTTTATTAGAACTGGTTAATCTTTCTTTGGAAACAGGCACAGGACCTCTACCATGGAAACATGCGATAGTCGGAGCTGACCTAAGGAAACCGAATCTTGACCTGTCCTGCTTGGATAACTTTTGTCCAGTCTCCCTACTCCCATGTCTAAGCAAAGTGGTAGAATAGTTCATAAATTGATATTTGTCAAACTTCTTGGAAGCCAACTCAACTCTGCATTGTACACAAACTTGCTTTCGACCTAAGCACAGTATTGAGACTGCCTTATCAGCAGTGGTGGAAGAGGCAAAAAGGAGAATGGATCAGGGGGCAACAGTGGCTAATGTGCTCCTCGATCTTAGTGCAGCCTTTGACATGATCAGCCAATCTATACTTTTAGATAGAGTGGATAGGGCTGGAGTCACAGGGAAAGCCCTGGAAAGGGTTGGCTCCTTTTAAAGGAGTGAATTTTCCAAGGTTTTGATGGAGATTGCTTATTGGATTGTCTGCCAGTGGCTTGTGGGGTCCCACAGGGGTCCTCACTTAGCACCACACTGTTTAGTATATACCTGCAACTTCTGGCAGACATTGTGGCATTCTTTGGAATTTCCATAGTCTCCTATACGGACAATACCTAGCTGGTGTTTTCTCCCGCGCCAGACTTGGATCCTTCACTATCTAACCTGGGACCTTGTCTGGAGTGAGTAACCAGCTGGATGAACAAGTCTTGTTTGAAGCTCAATGGAGCAAAAACAGAACTAATGGTTCTTGGCAACAACCCTACTACTTAACAAGGCTTTGGTTGGCCCACTGGTCTTGGTCCTTCTCCAACTCCTATGGCTGTTATAAAAAACTTAGGGATGTGGCTTGAAGACACCCTGACTATGGAAGCCCAGGCCACTAAAATGGTAGGCAATTGCTTTGGAATACTGCTGTTGCTACACAAAGTTTTTCCATTGCTTCCCCAGATTTCGAGACAAGTGGTGGTCCAATCGGTGGTCCTCTCGCGTTTGAACTACGGTAACTCACCGTATCTGGGAGCCCCTAAAGGAGCTATCTGGAAATTGCAGAAGGTACAAAATGACCAGACCACAACCTGTCAGACAGGGTTCAAGAGGTCTTCATTGGCTCTCCATCACCCAAAGAGTGGAATTCAAATCTCTATGTATTGCTTATCGAGCCCTACAAGGCCAGGGCCCACCTATCTTATAATTTGTCACCCCCTATACCTCAAATAGACCACTTTGGTCTTTGAATCTACATCTGGCTACCATTACGGCTATTGAAAGAGCTAGAAGGGGCAGTCGCTCCTTTTGTTTTAATGTAGCCAAACTCTGGAACTCTCTCCGCCTCATCATCCTAGGGAAAAAAAATGAGCTACGCTTTCAGAAAGCAATCAAAACCTGGCTCTTCAAATAAATCAGTGTCCTTAGCTGCTCTTTCCGCTTTGTTATGTTGTGTCCTCTTACCCAGCACTGGGATGCCTTAGGGTTGCCATGCACTTCACAAATAGAAAAAATAGAAATAGAAATGTGGTCTTAAATTGTGTAGAAGAGTGATAAATAAGAATTTCCTTCCATAAAACATTTGACTGACTCGCCAACTAGTGCCAGGTAGCAAGTGCACTAAAATGTATGATTTGAAACAACACACATTTCAGATTTGCAAACTCCTGCTTAGTTCCAATAGGACACTGTTATGAAGAGGTTTATAACCTTCGCACACATAAACCTCTTTCAGAGATAAGCCCTGTGAGTCACTTAAAAAAAAAAGCAGCTTCAAGTTTACAATTGAAAACTTACCTAGTAAGCTATAAGGGCATTCCTAAGTGGCTTTACCTGGTTCGACCAATCCAAAACAAAGCAAACCACCCATGTTACTTCATGAAGTACACCTATGAGGTCAATGTTACAAACTCTTCAGCCACATCTCAGATACTCTCATCCAAGATTCTGTGAATCAAATATAGTGGAAATAGAGGTGGAGTGGATTTTGCCCAAACTTGCCTTGACCAATACCATTCTTTCCCATTGGCTAAGTAAGAAGTTGTAGAGCTACTCGTTGAAATCTACAAATCGGATCAAAACAGTTGCAGATTAACTATTGGACACTATCCTAGTCAAGGAGGCACTGTGACAGGATCAGTGTTCGACTTCGGGAGTCTGGCTATGGCCTACGCACTGGCCCTCTCAAGCTGGCCCATTTGGCAGTGCCAGACAACCCAAAAGGTCAGTCCAACACTGGACAGGACTAGCACCAGGAGAACAGATGCCTTATGTAAGGAAAGATTTCAGATAGAAGCCTTCCTCTGTGATCAACTTATTCAGCATTGAAGAAAGGCATTATCCCTGGAAACCCTCCTACGGTTCATCTCCTCCTGCATAACACCAATCGATTGAAAAACGAGGTTCCTGGAAAGTGCAGACAGTTTTCCCCCCACCCTTTATCTTGGTCAGTGGTGGCTGGTTCCCTAAATATTTGGTAGGGCAACCACCCAACTACTTAGGTTACCAGCCACATGTGGCTGTCAGTCATGGCTCGTTATAAACAGTGTTTATAACGAACCACAACTGACAGCTCAGAAGTTGGAGGCGAGGCTGAAAATTAATTGAAATGAAAAATAAAAATGCACTTACCTCCGCTGGCTTGCCTCCTCTGGTCCTTGTGAATCCCTTGGTTCTCTGACTGCAGCAGTGCAATTCTCCACACAAATCCTGATGCTGCTTTCATGCTGCAGATGAGCAGCATGAAAGCAGTGCCAGGACTGGCTGGAGCAGGCTGCCTCGGTGCTCCCCGAGGCAGGGGGCTTGTGTCTGCTCTCCACCTAGCTGTCACTGCGCAAGTCAGGCTGGCCGTCGCAAGACAGCCGGCTAAAATGACCTGCGCAGTGTAAACAGGTGGAGTGAGCAGCACTCCCCTGCTGCCAGTCAGCAGCGGTGGCCCCGCCCTAAAACAGGGCTCGGCTGGGGAAAGGGAAAAATAAAATGGAAATAAATGTATTTTATTACCATTTTATTTTTCTCCTCTGCGGCGGCTCTAGCAGCAGGGGGGCGACGCTCCTCTGCCTTAATGCCCCTGATCTTGGTAAGCCACTGGGTACCTCTGCCTCTGCATTTCTGGGCAGAGCCTGGACCAGCATTGCTTTAGTGAAGGAAAACAGGGCTGCTCTCAATTGGGTCACGAGGCGCCTTCTTCAGTGCTGTTACCAGACTGGGAAAGAAAATTATATAAACAAACAAGTAGAAACAGGTGGCAAAACAGTCACCAATAGCTAGCTCCTGGATGGACAAGGAAACGGGTCAGGTACATTGTAAATATGAAGACATGTGTCTTCCTGTGACTTCAAGTGACCTTTCAATATCAAGGCATGTAGCTTCTCTTCAGATTTAAAGCACCCATTTCCAATTATTCTAGTATCATAATAACTCCTTACAGATTATGACATAGCATTCCCATGCACACTATATATTCTGCTCTACAGCATAGTTCTGCGATCTGGCCATACAACAGAAAACGCTAAAGAAATAAATAATAAATGGTGCTCAGCATACAGTCAGTGTTTAATTTGAGCCGGTAAATTGCAGATGTGCCCACCAGCTCTGATATTTGTGGAATGGGACTTATTTTTTCATTAACAGACATTAACTCAGAACAAGAGTGAGAGGTAGACAACAAAAGACGAAGAGAAAGACCAAAAACTGTGACAAAGGCGGAAATAAGGAACTAAACAGAACCCTCAAAAGTGAGATAAAGGGTCAGGGAGTGTATGGTGGTGGAAGAAAAAAGCATGATTCCGAATCAAGCCATTGGTATTCGGTAACCCTGGCATTCAGCAGCACCGGCAGGGGGTCCAAAGAAAAACTTGGAGCCCTAGCATTTATGCTTTCACAAATTAAGCAGTGCATAGAGGGGCTGGTAACTGAGACAGAGATGGGATTAGGTGGGAGCCACAGGAATGCTGGGCTACAGAAGTCCCAAAAGCAGGGGATACCTGTAAGAATGTTGACCTGTTTCCAAGCAAACACTGAGCACTCCTCAATTAAAAGATGACTGACAGGCACGTCCGCATCCAGGACTCAACCAGAATTGGAAACAAAAAAATGTGTAAAAGAATTAAAAACTAAAACAGGGGAGAACGTGTTTTACATCTGTGCGCCTATGTACTTGAACAACATCCCTGTACCCATCAGGACCGCATCAACTCTGCTCCATTTCAGGAGAGTTGTAGACACGCCTCTTTGAAGAAGCACTACCTGATGATGCAGTTGGAGTCCATGTCCAAAATCTGTTGTTGTCTCTATCCTTGCATGTGACTCTATTGCTAAGTTTGTGCTCTGCAAATACAAAAAGGGAATAATACATTTCTCTAACTCTCTAGTCTGCACTTGTAGCACAAGGGACTGAACCACCGGCTTGAGTTTTCCTGTTTGTGTACCTTGGGTTGCTCGTCTCTTCTTTCTTTTTACGTTATCCTTGTCAGATAGTACCGCGCGCCCACCTTCCCTCTTTCCCCACATCACACTGATGGGAAGTGAAAGCGCAAAAAATGTCCGATGATGGTGCAGTCTGTGATTGATGCTATTGCTTGAGACGCCATTCAGTTCTTCTAGACATCGAAAAGCGGTGTTTGCGGTAGTGCTGAGCCAGCACAACGGACATCTACTGGAGCCTCTGAAGAGTGCGCATGCCCAGCGGTCTGTGTGCGCAAAGGCCAAAGGGCGACGTTCTCTTTAAACAAGCCTGTGGGGGGAGCTTTGCACATTAGGAGGATCACAGAGACGTTCCGTTTCAATGCTCACAGCGGTGTCGTCCCACAGCCCCCTCTTTGTACCGCCTAGCATTTCTCATCCATGTCTTAGCTCGTTTGCATCACGCATTCCAATGTCACTGTAATGCGCACGGTGACGAGTAATGGAGGTGGCAAACTGGCAAAGCCCAGATATCACAAAATAGTCATATTTTTAGGATCTCTTTGAGAAAGCTGGCATTTATTCAGGCTAAAAAGTTATTTTAAAGGTTAACCCACGTTTGCACGTTTGAATGATTTTAGTCGATGGAGCCCTAAGCTTTTGAGGTCTGGCGTTATATAAACATATATAATATTTTGATCTATGCTGTTTGTTCCGTACAATGTGAAGTGAGGGGTGCAGGAAAGGCGGTCTGGACGTCAGGTAAAGACGTATGCTTTGGACATTTGCACCTGCAGTAAATCTCCAGGATGTAATTTCTGTCCTCCCCTGAAAGAATTTCCTGTATTGTGATGCCATTTCCTTTATCAAAGGCTGCAGTGGGTTCCAAAATGTACAAGGGACCTAAAGAGAGAACACGATTAGCTAAATAATTAAAAATAAGAACGGTGGAAAAGATTCTGACGAGAATTTGGTAGAAGATTATACCATTTAAGGACATCATGAATTTTGTTTGCAAAGAAATATATGTATCATCCTTTAAACGTCAGCTGAGAACGGTTCCCCCCTTGGGGAAGGGGAGTAACTGTGAGGTACGCATCAGAGACCGCTTGTGACTGAAAAGGATGAAACATCCATCTCTTAACATTGCACCATCTGAGCCTCGTCCAGGGTCCAACAGCACAGTGGCCTGTCACTCCCGTCAGCCTGAAAAATGATCTAGTGAACCAGTGCTATTAATCCCAAGCATTAAAAGTCATTCCTTTGGAGACCAAGTTTTCCTTTTTTTTACGGCTGTAATAAACTTTCAATTAAATCTGTGTCGGCAGCGTACCCGCTTAAGCTTCGGCTGAAAGGCTTGTGTTTAATATCCTTTGCCTTCAATCCGCACAAACAGAGCGATGCGCTAAAGGCCAATAAACTAGATTTATTAAGAAGTATTTGCATTTTCTTTAATTTGACAGAATCTGGCCTATGAGCTCCTCATTTACATGAAGTACGAGCGCCGGCTTTTGTTCGACTGGAAAGCTGTTATGGCAGCGGGTTCAGTGGACATAAGTCAAATGCAATAATGTTGTTGCAGTTTTGCCCTGCTCGAGCGGACTTTGAAGCAGAGTTAAAAGTATTATGCCTCACAAACTGCACTGCATGGTAGCTGCCGCGCCTCCAACATTTGAATGACAGGTTTGCGAAATTGCGTGATAATTCCCTTTGATAAGGAGGAGTCAGGTTGGCGCAAAGCACTGTGGATGCAGGAAATCGACTCATGAGTTCGGCTTTGTTAATGTTTATTGCTGAACTATTAACTCTTGAAAAATATCCGAAATCTATCATTGTGTCACTAATTGTGGACCGGTATTAGGTACTATAGCCATATAGTGCTTAACACAAGTTAGTGCACGTGGAACCAATCCAAACGGACAGCACGTGCTGGAGGCCTTCCGAACCATGTAGATGGATCTGGAAGTCTGCACAGAGATGGGTCTTGTGAATTCTCCCAGGACCATTGAAAAAGGTGAGTGTTGGGTGTTTTTGCATAACTCCCATATGCACCGCTCTGGCCTCTCTGGCAATATTTCTGCATAATGAGCCCATTGGAATCACAATGGCAGGCGCATCATCCAAATAAGGGGATTTAGCGTGTCAATGAACCTACTGTAGAGAAGGTACAGATTTATGAATAATTAGTGTTTCACCTGTGATCGTTATTGCTATACTCATGCTCGTGTGAAAGGCATATGTGCACGTGCCCAAGGGATTGCCTCATTTCTATGCAGAATACCTCCATAGAATTAGAGCACGCAAGAAGAGGTCTTGTGCTCCCTTCAGGGAGGCCAATTGGTGCCGCTTAGAGCACAGCAGCTCTGCGTAGCTGTTGCAGCAGTCAGTGCATAATACACAATCCAGGCCCAGATTTCACACAAACCCTCAGTGGCTGTACGCATCATACAGAATAATTTTTGATTAGGATAACTGGTGGCAATGGGAGTAGTTAAACTTAGGAATCATCATCCTAAGAAAAGCTTCAGAAAGCTAAAATATGTGTTTCTATTGTAAATGCCAGAAATGTAATCACAGGACTTCTTTGGTTAAATGAAAACATAATATAAAAGAGGCAAATACAAATACACACACGTACACGCATACACACAGACACACACACATATAAATACATATTGTTAGAAATGGGGGTCTCTAGTTGGCAGAGGTAGGTACCTTTGTCCAAATAGGGACCCTTGCTTCTAGTCAGGGTAAGGGAGATACACACTTCAGATAACCCCTGCTCACCCCCTTGGTAGCTTGGCATGAGCAGACAGGCTTATCCCAAAGGCAATGTGTAAAGTATTTGTACCAACACTCACAGTAACACAGTGAAAACACCACAAATGGACACCACACCAGTTTAGAAAAATAAAATATCTTTATCTAAACTAAACAAGACCAAAACGACAAAAATCTAACATACAGATATTCAGAAAAATGACTTTCAAAAGAATTTTGCAAAAATAAGCTTGTAGAAATCAAATAGCACCAACTGGGGCTATTGCGACGTCGTGATAGCAAGAAATCCAAAGTACGGTGCCGACCGCAGGCATCGCGGCGTCGGGCGCGGAGTCACACAGACCCCCAAACAAACAGTACCTTGGAAACGAAGTCGGTGACGATGCACGGCGTTGAAGATGGCCGATGTCGGCTCTGTTGACGATGCGACATCGGCAAGTACGTAGAGTCGCCCTCAGCGGTTATTGGCACCGCGATAACAGGTGGTAGGTGCTGGCAATGACGGAGTCGATGCAAGTGCTGGCATCGGGCACGGCTGATCACTGCCGGCGTCAGCGGGCGTCGTACGGCATCAGAGCTGCGGAGCAGGCCGGGCGATGCGTCGTTCACTTCACGAGTGGTTCCCCGGCCTCAGTGCAGGTCGCGGTGTCACAGCGGCGTCGTTGACGGCGTTGGAAACAGGTTTTCTTGCTTCTCTTGGGTTTCTTCCAGCTCCCAACAGCAGAAACAACCTCCAGAGGTCCAAAACTGGCACAGGCACTTCAAGGCACCTCAGAACACACAACAGCAGAGTTCAAGGGAGCTGGGGGTGAAGTCTTTGGGTCCCTGAGACTTCTGAACAGGAGGCCAGCTCACTTCAGGCCCTTGGAGATCTCCTTCAAGCAGGGGATACAGCACACAGCAAAGTCCTTCTCCTTTCCTTGGCAGAAACAGCAATTGAAGGCCAATCCCAGACACACAGCAAGGGCAGTACTTCTCCTCAGTTTCTCCAGCTCTTCTCCTTGGTAAAGGTTCCTCTTGAATTCCAGGAATGATTTAAAGTTCAGGGGTTTTGGGTCTAATACTTATACCCCAAAATGTCTTTGTTCCCTTTGTGCAGGGGGCTCTGAGCCCAGTTCAAACCAGTTCTGCCCTCACTGGTGCAACATGACCACAGGAGGTGGAGACAGCATTGTGCAAGGGAGACAGGCCCTATTCAGGTTTAGGGTAAATCTCCTCCCACCACTATGTATGCAGCCAGGGTCTATTCAGCTCAGGGCTGGGACATCCAGGAAGGACCAGGCACACCTCAACTCCCCCCCCAGAAGCTGTCTACAGGGAATGCACATCCTCTGTCTCTGTCTCACTGAAACCAGACAGTCAATCCACAAACAGGCAGAGGCACACAGAAAGGCTGAACAAGAAAATAGCCACTTTCTAAAAGTGCTATTTTCAAATACATAATTTAAAAACCATCTTTGCTAAAAGATGTATTATTAAATTCTGAGTTCAGGGATACCAGACTCCTATTTTCAATCTTACTCCTATGGGAAGATATGCTTGTAAAATGTCACAAAGCATTCCCCATTCTGTCCTATGGGCAAGATAGCCTTTCAATAGTGAAAAATGAAATTGGCAGTATTTCACTATCAGGACATGTTACACACACCAGTACATGTCCTACCTTTTACATACACTGCACCCTGCCCAGGGGGGCACATTGGGCCTACCATAGGGGTGTCCTATGTGCAAAGAAAGGGAAGGGTAGGGCCTGGCAAGTGGGTGCACTTGCCAGGTTGACATGGCAGTTAACAAACTGCGCACAGGCACTGTGGTGGCAGGCCTGAGACCTCTTTTCAGGGCTACTCATGTGGGTGGCACAATCAGTGCTGCAAGCCCACTAGTAGCATTTGATTTACCAGCCCTGGCACACTCAGTGCACTTTACTAGGGACCTACTGGTAAAACAAATATGCCAATCAGGGAGAACCAATCGCAATATCAATTTACACAGGGAGCACTTGCACTTTGACACTGATCAGCAGTGGCAAAGTTCCCAAAGCATTTAAGCCAGCAAAAACAAAATCCAGCATAGCATCAAAAACAGGGGGTAGAGGCAAAAAGTCAGGGAAAACCACGCCAAGGATGCCGGGTCTAACACGTGTCCCCTCCAGCTGAAAAGCGGGGAGAACTACCCACCCTCTTGGGAGTTCTCATCACTAAGGCGGAAGAATCTGGACAGACCATCAGCATTGGCGTGTTCTGTACCAGGGCGGTGTTCCACTGTAAAGTCCATTCCCTGTAGGGAGATGGACCACCTCAACACTTTAGGATTCTCACCCCTCATCTGCATCAACCATCTGAGGAGTCTGTGGTCTGTCTGAACCCGGTAGTGAGTCCCAAACAAGTAGGGCCTTAGCTTCTTCAGTGCCCAGACCACAGCAAAAGCTTCCCTTTCAATTGCACTCCACCTCTGTTCCCTGGGAAGTAGCCTCCTACTGATGAAAGCTACAGGTTGGTCCAAGCCTTCGTCGTTCAATTGTGAGAGTACTGCTCCCACACCATGCTCTGAAGCATCGGTCTGCACAACAAATTCTTTGGGGAAGTCAGGTGCCTTAAGCACGGGCGCCGTGCACATGGCAGATTTCAGGGCATCAAAAGGGGTCTGGCAGGCATCAGTCCAGATCACCTTCCTGGGCTGCTTCCGTGAAGTCAGCTCTGTCAAGGGGGCAACAATGGTGCCATACCCTTTGACAAATCGTCTGTAGTACCCGGTGAGACCTAAGAAGGCTCTCACCTCTGTCTGGGTCTTGGGGGGCTCCCATGCCAGAATGGTGTCAATCTTTGCTTGCAGGGGCGCCACCTGGCCGCTCCCTACCTGGTGTCCCAAGTACACCACAGATCCCTGCCCTATCTGGCACTTCCTCGCCTTGATAGTGAGGCCTGACCTTTGCAGAGCCTTCAACACTTTGCAGAGGTGTTGCCAATGTTCCTCCCAACTGGAGCTGAGCACTGCAATGTCATCCAGATAGGCGATGCTGAATTCCTCGAGCCCGGACAGTACATGGTTGACCAGTCTCTGGAAGGTGGCAGGGGTGTTTTTCAACCCAAAGGGCATAACCCAGAACTGGTAGTGCCCCTCTGGTGTTGAAAACGCTGACCTCTCTTTGGCCCCCTCGGTTAAGGCAATCTGCCAGTACCCAGACGTCAAATCGAATGTACTGAGGTACCGGGCAGCTCCTAACCGATCCACAAGCTCATCAGCTCTGGGGATGGGGTGCGCGTCAGTCTTGGTGACCGCATTGAGCCCACTGTAGTCCACACAAAACCGAAGTTCTGGAGTGGCACCGGGTGCAGCAGCATTTGGCACTAAGACCACTGGGCTAGCCCAGGGGCTGCTTGAGGTCTCTATCACCCCTAACGCCAACATCTTGGAAACTTCTTCCTTGATGCTGGCCCTGACTTTGTCAGCTACCCTGTAAAATATCTGCTTCACAGGTAGACTGTCCCCAGTGTCCACATATTGGACGCACCAATTGGTGACTCCTGGTGTCAGGGTGAACAGGGAGGCGAACTGACCCAGCACCTGGTGACAGTCCCTCTGCTGCTCTGGGGTCAGGGTAGGAGAGAGGTTTACCCCATCCACTGACCCATCATGTTCCTTCACTGACAGGAGGTCAGGAAGAGGCTCACTCTCCTCCTCCATTCCATCATCTGTTGCAAGGAGCATAGTTATCTCAGGCCTCTCAAAGTGTGGCTTGAGGCGGTTCACGTGTAGGACCCTTAAAGGGTTCCTAGGAGTCTGCAAGTCAACCAGATAGGTCACCTCACTCTTGCCCTCCACCACCTCATATGGACCAGTCCACTTGTCTTGGAGCAGACAAGACTCCACTGGTGCTATCACCCACACTTTCTGGCCAGGCTGAAATTCGACCAGAGTGGCATTCTGGTCGTACCATCTTTTCATTTATTCCTGGCTAGCTTCCAGGTTCGCCTGAGCGAGTTTCCTGAAGTGGTGAGTCTGGTTTCTGAAAGCCAGCACATAGCTGAATACATTCTGGGGGGTCTTACTAGGAGTTCTCTCCCAACCCTCCTTTACCAGACTCAGAGGCCCTCTCACAGGGTGCCCATACAGCAGTTCGAAGGGACTGAACCCTAAGGACTTCTGCGGTACCTCCCTGTATACAAACAACAGGCATGGCAAAAAGACGTCCCACTTCCATCTCATGGGTTCTGCAAGACCCTTGATCATGCCTTTCAGGGTTCGGTTGAACCTCTCAACCAACCCATTCCCTTGAGGGTGGTAAGGAGTGGTGAACTTGTATGTCACACCACACTCCTCCCACAAAGATGTCATGTACTTCAAAAGGAAGTTTGTATCATGGTCAGAGACCACCTCTCTGGGGAACCCCACACAGGAAAAGATCCCCATCAATGCACGGCCCACCACGGGGGCTGTGATTGTTCGGAGAGGGACAGCTTCCGGGTACCGGGTGGCATGGTCCACCAAGACCAAGATTAACTTGTTGCCTAAGGCTGTCTTGGGTTCCAGTGGCCCCACCAGTGGCCCCACAATGTCAATGCCCACCCGCTCGAAAGGGGTGCTCACCACAGGAAAGGGTTGTAGGGGAGCCTTACACTTCCCTCCACTCTTGCCACTTGCCAGGCAAGTTGGGCAAGACTTACAGTGTGTACCAACGTGCCTTCTCATTTGGGGCCAGTAGAAGTGGGTGACAAGCCTCTGAAGGGTCTTTTCGCACCCCAAATGTCCTGCTAGAGGCACGTCATGAGCCAGACCCAGTAGGAAGGTCCTGAAGCGCTCGGGTACCACCAGCACACGGGCTGCACCGGGCTCAGCGACCTTAGGCTCACTATATAGCAATTCATCTTCCCAGTAAATCAGATGTGATCCGGACTGATCACCTGCTGCCTGGTCTGCAGCCTGTTGCCGCAGACCAACAAGAGTAGGGCACTCCATCTGCGCCTTGCAAAACTCCTCCCTTCCTGCTGCCAATGGGTCAGCTCAGGCAGATCTCCCAGTTCGGCTACTTGTTCCCCTGTAGGTTCCAGGGCATCTCCCTCAGGTACTGCCTCCTCCTGGACCATGGAATCTTCGGGGGCTGGTTTCCCACGCCCTCTGCCCCTCCTCTTCCTGGCAGGCACCACCTGGGCCACTGTTTCAGGCTCCAGATCCTCTTGATTACCCCTACTGGCTGCCATCGACTGAGTGGTCACACAGACCCACTCAGGCAGACCAAACATCTCCAAATGAGCCTGGCGTTCCACCTCTTTCCATGGGGAACTCTCCAGGTCATTGCGAAGCAGACAGTCTACAGGCATGGACGGACTAACAATGACCTTCAAGGAACCTGAGACCCCCCCACTCAAAGGAAACTAGCGCCACCTTACATAAGCGCTCAGAGTTGTCTGCTGCAACTACAGGGTGAAGTACATTGGGAATAACCTGCTCTTCAGACACCCATTGACACCTGACAGATGTCACACTGGCTCCTGTGTCTCTCAGAGCCTCCACCCTCCTCCCATTGATGGCTACCCACTGCCTGTATTTCTTAGTGTTCTCAGGCAGATAGGATCCCTGGAACATCTCTTTGTCTCCTAATGAGACATGGGTCAGAACTGCTTGTTCCCCCCCTTCACTAGGAACCAATTCCTCCCCCAGCACTACACTCACTAATCCCGTGACGGATCACCAGTGGGTGCTGGGGGTACGTTGGGGCACTTGGGATCTCTGGCAATGTGACCCACCTGATTGCATGAATAACACCGTTGGGGACCCCGGTGGTCGTGCCTGCCCTTAGGGGGCCAGGACACCTTAGGCTTGGGGGGGCTGGGACTCCTTACCCTGGGAACTGTTTTGGGGACCTTTAGAGAACTCCTTTTGGTTACCCCTGTCCCCCCACTCTTCTGCTGGGGACCCTGCCCACCCTTGGCTGGGTTACCCACAATCCCCTTGTGGACCCTGGTGCTAGTCCAGCGGTCCGCCTCCTTAGCAAGCTCCCTGGGATCAGTTAGCTTATTATCCAATAGATGCTGGCGCAGCTCTGGAACACACAGACTACTCAAGTGCTCCCAACTAATCAAGTTGCACAACCACTGGTAATCAGTTACCTTGCTGCCCTTTATCCAACCTTCCAGTGCACGCATATACATGTTCACACATTCAACCCAAGTACTTGAATCAAGCTTCTTGAAGTTCCTGACCTTCTCTCTGTACTGCTCTGGGGTGAGCCCATACCTGAGGCATAAGGCCCCCTTCATGTTGGGATAGGTCAGGGTACCCGCCTGCTCTAAAGGTGGTAGGGTGTCCCTCCCAGTGGCCTCAAAGTGTTTCCACAGGTCCGCCCCCCAATGCTTTTCAGGAACCTCATTAATCTTTAAGGCTATCTCATACGCCGCAAACCATGCATAAATATCATCACCCCTCTGGTAATTCTGCACTAGGTCCTTGGGTATGTAAACCTTACCCCCTTGCACTGGTTGTACGCTGCCACCATTTGAACTGGACTCCCTTGCTTGGAATTAATGTCCAGTTCCCTCATGCTCAACTCATGAGCCAAAAGCAATTTCTTCTCTTCCAAGGCACGAGCATTCTTGCTTTCCTCTGCCTTGGCCTGGAGCCTCATGACCTCCAGCTCATGCTCTCTGACCCTTTGGTTCTCCTCCCGCTCCTCTGTGGAAAGACTTCCAGCGGAATGGACGCTGCCAGCCCTGGAGGCTGCTCTTGACCCAGGTAGATCCTGTGACCTGAAACCATCCCTTTGTGCATCCTCATCCACCTCGGCATCACCTGTCTCCCCAGCCTCTTTGGCCTCCCACCAGGCCCTTAAGGCCTTCTGTAGCTCCTCCTTCTTGGAGCTGTTCTTCATGGGACATCCAAAATCTTTGCAAAATTGCTTGAGCTGATCTACTTTGTAGGAATGCAACATTTCAATCTCAAACTCCAATTCTGCAGCCTCACTTGCTGGTTTACCCTTCTGAGACATGATGAGTGGATACTTTTAAGGGTCACTCAAAAATAGAACCAAAAACAAAACACAGTATGTGGTTGCATAGTGGTCTGCACCAAACTAGTGATGTACACCAATCCCTGTGGGTCAAGTACAAATACAGGTTCAAATCCCCACCGCTGACCACCAATGTTAGAAATGGGGGTCTCTAGTTGGCAGAGGTAGGTACCTTTGTCCAAATAGGGACCCTTGCTTCTAGTCAGGGTAAGGGGGATACACACTTTAGATAACCCCTGCTCACCCCCTTTGTAGCTTGGCACGAGCAGACAGGTTTATCCCAAAGGCAATGTGTAAAGTATTTGTACCAACACTCACAGTAACACAGTGAAAACACCACAAATGGACACCACACCAGTTTAGAAAAACAAAATATCTTTATCTTAACTAAACAAGACCAAAACGACAAAAATCCAACATACAGATATTCAGAAAAATGACTTTCAAAAGAATATTGCAAAAACAAGCTTGTAGAAATCAAATAGCACCAACTGGGGCTATTGCGACGTCGTGATAGCAAGAAATCCAAAGTACGGTGCCGACCGCGGGGATCGCGGCGTCAGGCGCGGAGTCACACAGACCCCCAAACAAACAGTACCTTGGAAACGAAGTTGGTGACGATGCACGGCGTCAAAGATGGCAGATGTCGGCTCCGTTGACGATGCAACGTCGGCAAGTTCGTAGAGTCGCCCTCGGCGGTTATCGGCACCGCGATAACAGGAGGTAGGCGCTGGCAATAACGGAGTCGATGCGAGTGCTGGCATCGGGCACGGCCAATCACGGCTGGCGTTGGCGGGCGTCATAGGGCATGGGAGCTGCGGAGCAGGCCGGGCGATGCGTCGTTCACTTCACAAGCGGTTCCCCGGCCTCGGTGCAGATCACGGCGTCACAACGGCGTCGTTGATGGCGTCGGAAACAGGTTTTCTTGCTTCTCTTGGGTTTCTTCCAGCTCCGAACAGCAGAAACAACCTCCAGAGGTCCAAAACTGGCACAGACACCTCAAGGCAGGTCAGAACTCACAACAGCAAAGTTCAGGGGAGCTGGGGGTGAAGTCTTTGGGTCCCTGAGACTTCTGAACAGGAGGCCAGCTCACTTCAGGCCCTTGGAGATCTCCTTCAAGCAGGGAACACAGCACACAGCAAAGTCCTTCTCCTTTCCTTGGCAGAAACAGCAACTGCAGGCCAACCCCAGACACACAGCAAGGGCAGTACTTCTCCTCAGTTTCTCCAGCTCTTCTCCTTGGCAAAGGTTCCTCTTGAATTCCAGGAACGATCTAAAGTTCAGGGGTTTTGGGTCTAATACTTATACCCCAAAATGTCTTTGTTCACTTTGTGCAGGGGACTCTGAGCCCAGTTCAAACCAGTTCGGCCCTCACTGGTGCATCATGACCACAGGAGGTGGAGACAGCATTGTGCAAGGGAGACAGGCCCTATTCAGGTGCAGGGTAAATCTCCTCCTACCACTCTATATGCAGCCAGGGTCTATTCAGCTCAGGGCTGGATCATCCAGGAAGGGCCAGGCACACCTCAACCCCCCCAGAGCCTGCCTACAGGGAATGCACATCCTCTGTCTCTGTCTCACTGAAACCAGACAATCAATCTACAAACAGGCAGAGGCACACAGAAAGGTTGAACAAGAAAATAGCTGCTTTCTAAAAGTGCTATTTTCAAACACATAATTTAAAAACCAGTTCAGGGATACCAGACTCCAATTTTCCATCTTCCTCCAATGGGAAGATATGCCTGTAAAATGTCACAAAGCATCCCCCATTCTGTCCTATGGGCAAGGTAGCCTTTCAATAGTGATAAATTAAATTGGCAGTATTTCACTATCAGGACATGTTACACACACCAGTACATGTCCTACCTTTCACATACACTGCACCTGCCCAGGGGGGCACCTTGGGCCTACCATAGGGGTGTCCTATGTGCAAAGAAAGGGAAGGGTAGGGCCTGGCAAGTGGGTGCACTTGCCAGGTCGACATGGCAGTTAACAAACTGCGCACAGGCACTGCGGTGGCAGGCCAGAGACCTCTTTTCAGGGCTACTCATGTGGGTGGCACAATCAGTGCTGCAAGCCCACTAGTAGCATTTGATTAACCAGCCCTGGCACACTCAGTGCACTTTACTAGGGACCTACTGGTAAAACAAATATGCAAATCAGGGAGAACCAATCCCAATATCAATTTACACAGGGAGCACTTGCACTTTGACACTGATCAGCAGTAGCAAAGTGCCCAAAGCATCTAAGCCAGCAAAAAACGAAATCCAGCACAGCATCAAAAACATAGGAGGTAGAGACAAAAAGTCAGGGAAAACCACACCAAGGAGGCCAGGTCTCAGCCTTGCATGCATCTTGGGCCCAATTGGATTACTGTCTAATATCACGTGGCCTAGTTCCGTCAATCATTGCTGTAACACATTTAGCAAGGACGTATTTAGATCATTCACCGGTAAGGCTGACGCTCACCCCTCCGGGATACGGGTTCCCGCGCACTGCTTGGAGATTATCACCCCTCACACTTCTTGACGAAGCATTCCACAGTGAATTGGGACAGGAAATCACAGACTTCTTCCAAAGTAACATTGGATCCGTAGAACATGTTGAAACAGTGTGGGAAGCTTTTAAGGTCACGATACGCGGGTTTTGCATCTCGAAAAGTTCTGGAGTCCTGCGAGACATCCAGGGAACATTGACGAAACTGGAAACGGAACTCAAGAGTCTGGAGAATCTGCTATCCATAGGCGCAGATGGGAATACTCAACGCGAATTCCGTGAAAAGCTTTCAGACTACACAGTAACTGGTGTCCGTGAGATTAAATTCAGAGGGAAATACTGCCCGCAGATACGGAGAGGGTGAACGCCCTGGCAGGGCTCTGGCAGAGACAATTCGGAAGCCCCGCTTCGCTAACTATGTCCTTAAAATTATGGGTCCTGATGGGGAGGTACACAGGGACACTGCTGATATACTAGCCACATTTACCGCTCACTACTCTGCGTTGTACACTTCTGGCAGACGCAACTCTCTCAATCTAACTACCTATCTGGAGGATGTGGCGTTGGGTTGGCTAGGGGACTCACAAAGAGAGTTCCTGTGTGCTCCCTTTGAGCTGGATGAGATACGGGAAGCGATCATGCACATGAAGTCTGGTAAAGCCCCCGGTCTAGACGGACTCCCTATCGACTTCTACAAAGCGTACATTGACCAATTGGCTCCCATTCTCAAAGAAGTGTTTGAGGATTCCCTAGAGACTGGAGTACTCCCGTCCTCAATGAGGGAGGCACTTATTACCTCCCTCCTGAAGCCCGGGAAGCCTGCAAATCAATGTGATACTTATAGGCCACTATCTCTCATCAACACTGATGCTACAATACTAGCCAAGATCCTAGCCAATAGATAAAATTTATTAATGGAAAAACTTGTTCTTCCAGATCAAGCTGGTTTTATTCCAGGTCGTGCAACCACGCATAACTTACGCACCTTTTTTTCCATATTGCATAATGTAGATCCTGACCTAGCACTAGTGGCGTTTTTTTTAGACCCCACGAAGGCGTTTGACTCCCTCGAATGGGACTATCTCCTAGGGGTGTTGCAACGAATGGGCTTCCCTCCGCTGTTTCTCTCCTGGATAAATCTATTATATCGGCGTCCTACAGCCAGGGTCCTGATCAATGGGCAAATGTCTCCAGCCTTCTCCATCGCCAGGGGCACTAGGCAAGGATGCCCACTTTCCCCCTTACTTTTTGCCCTGGCGGTTGAGCCCTTGGCAGCTCAGCTGCAACAACATCACCAGGACAAAGCGCTGCGTTGCAAAATGCGCCAGATACTTAGTTCCCTCTACGCGGACGATATTACTCTGTACGTTAGGGATCCGCAGCACAACATAAACCCTCTGCTGCGAGAATTCATTATCTTTGGGAAACTATCCGGGATTCAAACAAATTGGGGGAAATCAGAAATATTCCCCCTCACATCTGCGGCTACACAATTCCCACTGGATTATCCACTAGAATGGTGCCACATTGATATGAGATATCTGGGCATACGCATCTCCAGGGATCGGGAGGAGCTACTACGCCTCAATTATGGTAGGACCCTAGATTATATCTTAGTTGCGTCACCCGCTGGATCTCATTGCCACTCTCCATGGCAGGACGTGCTTCACTAATCAAAATGGTGGTTCTCCCACAACTACTGTACTTATTCCTAAATGTTCCGTATCACCCGGGTGGGCACTTTTTTAAAGCAATGCGTTCAGAGATGATTAGATTAATATGGGGAGGAAAGCAACCGCGTCTACAATGGAATATACTCACCAGACCGTATTCTCTGGGAGGATTTGACGTACCTAACTTCGAACTATATTATATATGTGCCCAAGCGCATTATGCTTATTATTTGTTCCACCCGCCCACGTATATGCCGCAAGTCGCATTGGAACAGTGGCTGGCGGACCCTGTCCCTCTCGCAGGCGTGATTTGCACTGCTCCCCAACCCAGAGACAAAGATTCCACGTCGATCGCGTGTACGGTTGCTGCCTTGTGGCGCATTATGAACCTGTTAAAAGCCCCAATGCTTTATTCCCCTCTACTTCCATTGCTCTATCATCCCCAAATGCAACTACTCCAAGAGGCAGTATTTCGTAAGGTCATGGAACGGACAAACATCTCAACTTGGGGAGACCTGTACTGTGACGGGACTTTCATCTCACAAGGGCAGATGTTCCTTGGGGCTCCCTCCTCTCCACTGGATAAATTTCTATATGTTCGACTACGACAGGATATGCGTCATAATACTCCAGCTTTCCCACTAGAGCCCCCGATACTGGCTCCTCTGCACCTCCTACTACAGGCTACTTCTCCAGGGCACATGGTCTCCCTACTATACCACACAATACATACTTAACAGGAAGTAACCGCGTGCTCGGCTCACTCACACTGGGAGGCAGAGTTAGGTCACGAACTCACGGATAAACAGTGGACATATTGTTGTATACAAACAGAGCAAATTTCAGCAAGCAGCAGACTCCACATCACGCACTTCAAATTTCTACATCGCTTGTACTATACACCGGTAAAAATGCACAAATATAAACTGAAAGAATCAGACAGATGCGACAGATGCGGCATGGGCGGGGCTGACTTCCTCCACCTAGCGTGGGAATGTCCAGGGGTACATGATTATTGGGGTCAGGTTTTCGGGGCTCTGGCGGTGATGACAACAACTACCTTAGTACCCACACCTCTAATGGCCTTACTGAGCTACACTGAATTAATAGACAAACCATACCGTCGTTACCTTACAATAGCTCTATTAATGGCTAAGCGATGCATAGCTTGCAGATGGGGCAGAGGGAGGGCACTCAAATTCAAAGATTGGCTTAATGATTTTATATACTGTCAAGAACAGCTAAATAACTATGGTGAACTGCCTCCCCCGAAGTCACGACCCAAAGACATTTGGGACCCTTTAAAAAACTATTTATTGACGCAGCCCCTAGATGCCCCTGGCCACAAATGCGGAAATACAGCAGATACAGGAATATAAACCCAAGGTGCTCCATAGGGATCACATTATGTACATGAGATCTTTAAAAAGCCTTTTTCCGTGTCATTGTCTTCATTACGCTGCACAATGATTATGTTCTGCTAACTGATTGTTGATATTTAACAATGTAGGATATTGCAAACACTCAAGTGTATACTGAATGATACTGTATTGTAATGCAAGTCTCCCAAAACTTTTGACTCACGCACTAATGTAGCGTGACAGTGTTATCTCTACTGTTAGTTCCACTCTGAGTCATTTAATGCCTGTGCCTGGACTGTGTCAATCCATCGGTTTGTGTATCTGTGTATGCCCGATTGCCGGACCATTTCATTGGTGTACCTTATTCCTGAAAATCAATAAACACAGTAAAAAAAAAAAAGGAGGCCAGGTCTAACACATATAATTCATAGCACGTAATATGGTACCACTTCGATCACAAAATTCCTTCAGCACCCCGCTACACTGGCAATAGCAAAGGCCGCCACCAAAGGGGGCCTAGAGGGCTGGCGCCATAACCGACGCCGAGCCCCGGACGAAACCGGTTTTCGCGCCAAGGAGCAGGGAAGCTCCCGCGCCCCCCCCGCTGCGACCGCCAGAGAGGCGCCGGCCCCCCCGGCCAATGGGGGCCTAGGCGTAATACAAACCCCCCAATGGGGGGAGGCCATGCAGAAGGCGGCCCAGCACCTGGGGGGGGATATAAGCACTGCTCCCCCAGGTAAGCTCCTATCTTTGGGAAGCGGGGGAGCAGCACCGGCAAGAATCTTTGTGGGAGTACCTGTTGGAAGATCGTGAGGAGAAGCACTGTCCGGAACCAAGCCCGTCCGGGTGACCGCCGTGCTGCAGAGGACGACCAGGTGCCCACCCCGGTGCCCTTTTCGGTGGGCTCGCCGTCCGTCGACCAGGAACAGCCTTCCGCATTCCCGCTCCCACCCTCGAGTCGGCGGCTTGCAAAAGGACGACCGGGTGCCTACCCCAGCGTCCTGGAACAAGCGGAGCATTTTTCCGTCTGCCACCCACATTCCCGGGGGGCATCGGGACCTCGTGGAAGCGTTGCTGCACGCCAGGCAAGTCCCCGGCGGCGAAACCTTGTCCGTGTGTTAGGGACACTGCGGAGGATCGGGAGCCCCGCCAACCCGGAAACCAACGCAGCGGCAGACGACCGGCACAGCGGACGACCGGGAGCCCACCCCGGCCTCCGGGGGGCGCCAGGAAAAGGATCGGTGCACAGCGGACGACCGGGAGCCCACCCCGGCCTCAGCGGCCCTGAAAGAAGACATCGCGGCGTGCAGGGGGCCGGAGTCGGGACACAGGCGTGGTGAGGTTCGGGAGCGCTGGGGTGTGGAGGCGTGTACCGGTAAGCCCAGCGGTGGGAGTTTGAGGCTGCCGGACATCGGCGCAACTACCATACAACTCTCCTTTTCCCACGAACTCACGCGGCAGGCGGTCTCCGGCACTGCACACCCCCAGTCAATCCCGGCTTTCCACTCTAGAGCCAGGAGCGCGTACCGCCGAGAAGCCGGAGCAGGCGCGAGAGCAGAGCCTTAAAGGGGCAGGCGCCTCGGTCTCGGCGCCCGGCTAATAAAAAAAAAAAAAAGAAAAGGGGAGGAACACAAGGCCCGGGGACCACATTTCCCCCGCACTGGTGGCTGAGCAAACTGGCTTGGCAGCCCTGACACGGGGGCCTTGAAGGGACAGGAGCCTCGGACCCAGCAGAGCCTTACACAGTGCGATCAGCTGGGGGCTTGGTGCATCAGCCTGCGGCAGCACCCCGCATTAATAAGCGTCCACATCTGACCCCCACAGCAAGGGGTGGACAACAGCGCTTGGTGCATACATTGGCGGCAGCACCCCTCAGTGAAGCACGTAAGGGGGAGGCTGCAGGAGGATCACGAGTGGGCAGCTGCTACGGCGACAAGAGAGATGGCAAAGAAGGGGAACAAAAGTCAGCAAGAGGACCTCAACGACCTGCTGCACCGGATCCGGGCGGCATCGGAAGTCCACGGGAGCGAATGGCTGCAGCCCCTGCAGGAGGACGCAGGGGAAGGGCCAAGTCACCAGCATCGGAGCGTGCCCGGCACACCAGCAGCCAAGCGACAGAGGAGGGCACCGGCCAAGACTCGCAGAGGCGGCAGCTCCCAAGAAGGCCCCCAGAAGAAGGCCCAGCCACCTGTAGCCAGCACGGCGGCGGCGGGACCGAGCAGGGGGACACCGGATACAGCAACAAGCGGTGAGCATATCAGTGCAATTGTGCAGGAATGCCTCAAGACTATGGCGCCACTTTTTATGCAAGGGTTAGTCAGGCAGGCTGGGGCACCGGGTGCGCAGGCAGGAGGGCGGCAAGGAGACACGGGAGGACCAGGGGGGATAGGTGCCCAGGCAGGGGAAGAGTCCTCGGGGTTACCATTGCACCTGATAGACCCCGGCCACGCGCGCAGGCAGCGCTTAGGGGACCAGATCACCCCGGGGGGTGGGGGCAAGCCGGGATCACCCACAAGGGCTTGGGGGGGCACGCCCCCGGCACCCATCCTGCCCACCACACCAGCGGCACCCGACGCATATACACGCCACTCTCCGGGCCCGGCGTCCTTAACTACCAGGGCCACAGGGCTAGCTAGCCTCATACCGCTGGCAGTCAAGGAAAGAATTTGGAGGAAAGAATTCATTGACATCTTTTCCTTGCTAGAGATACAGTTAGAGGGGCTTGACTTGACCACCTGCGATAAGAGGGACGAGGACAAAAGGGAAAGGAGAAAAGAGCGCAAGGATAGGAATTTTGATAATTGGCTAGACGCGTTCCGTATAATGGCCTGTATTATAGTGGAAAAATTCCCGCGCTGCGCAGCCGACCTATGGCTGTATGAGTCCAACATCCACAATGCGCAGAGACAATTCCCAGGCGAAGCATGGCTGGAATATGATAAGGGGTTCAGGCTAAAGATGCAAACACACCCAGAAATGGAGTGGAACGAGGAGGACGTATCGGGATTCATTCACAAAATGATGGTGGCAAGGGAGGCCAAGTCATGGGGGTAGAAACGAGCAGTCCTTTCGAGGGTCCACCCACAAGGGGAAGGGGAGGCCATTTAATAAGCCCAAGCAATTCAACTCGTGGAGAGCACCTCACAACAACGGAACATCAGCTATCTGCTGGAAGTTCGAATCCAACGAATGTACCTACGGGGCAGCGTGCAAGTTCCAACATACCTGCTCCTCCTGCGGGGGGGGCCACCCGGCGGCAGGGTGCAAGCGCAAAAAAGACCACAAGGGAGACAGGAAAGAGAAAAAGAAGCAATGACCTGAGAGAAGGGGGCGCGGGGGGGACTATGGGTTTCCAAACTTACAGGCTAGCACGGTCCCCCATTAACACGCACCTGTTGCGCAAGCTAGCCAACGGCTACCATAACAGGACTGACGCCGACACCCTAGTCCATGGCTTTGAAGAAGGCTTTCCCATCCCGTTCACAGGCCACCTCCCACCAGGCAGTGTTAGAAACTTGAAATCAGCGATGCAACACCCGGGGGTAGTAACGAAGAAAATAGAGAAAGAGAGCGCCCTGGGGAGGATAGAGGGCCCCCTGCCCGATCACATGATAAAGGAACTGGTGATCTCTCCTTTAGGGGTAGTCCCCAAGAAGGAGCAAGGGCAATATCGATTAATTCATCACCTGTCATTCCCCGACGGCGCTTCCGTAAACGACGGGATTAGCACGGAGGTATGTTCAGTGACCTACTCCACGATAGATGATGCCATCGACCTAGTTAGGGCGACGGGCCCAGGGGCCCTCATGGCAAAAGCAGACATCGAGTCCGCCTTCCGCTTACTCCCAGTCCACCCCTCCAGTTTTCATCTACTAGGTTTCCAATGGGAGGGCAAACTATACTTTGACAAAGCTATGCCCATGGGGTGCTCGGTGTCGTGTGCCTATTTTGAATTATTTAGCACCTTTATGGAATGGGCGCTACATGTAAGACACCCGTCAGGCGGAAAACTCCACTACTTGGACGATTTCCTATTCACTGGTCCCGCGGAATCCGACGAGTGCGGAGACACCCTATCAGCATTTGTGAAGTTGGCTGGGGAACTAGGGGTCCCACTCTCAGCAGAAAAAACACTAGGCCCGGCGACCAAAATCCCATTCCTGGGAATAGAGCTAGATTCTGTCGCCGGGACGTCCATGCTCCCCCCAGAAAAGGTGGAAGATTTCAGGGGGGAAATCAGGAGCCTCCGCGGGAGGGAGAAAGCAACGCTGAGGGACCTCCAGAGACTCATAGGCAAACTGAACTTTGCGGCTAGGGTAATCCCAGCCGGCAGGGCATTCGCCAGGCGTTTGACCCAATTGACATGTGGGCTCACCCAGAGACACCACCATGTCAGGCTCGGAGCAGAAGTCAAGAAAGACCTAGCAATGTGGGACACGTTCCTGGCAGACTTTAACGGTGTTCTCATCTGGAGGGAAGGCTGGGTGACTAGCAAACAAATCGCGCTATACACAGACGCGTCAGGTAGCACAGGTTTTGGGGCAATCCTGGGTAAGAAGTGGTGCGCAGGGCAGTGGCCTGGCAGCTGGCACAAGACGGGCAGGACCAATAATATCACCTTTCTGGAGCTATTCCCCATCATAGTCGCACTCACAGTCTGGAAGCGCGAGTTGCAGAGCATGAAACTAACACTATGGTCCGACAACAAGGGGGTAGTGCAAGCAGTTAATTAGGGGACAGCCAGATGCCCGGATACACTTCGACTAATGCGCAGATTGGTTAAGTTACAGCTGGAAAGCAACATAGACCTGCGGGCGCGCCACGTACCAGGGGTGGACAACGAAGTGGCAGACGCCCTGTCCCGGGCACGGATGGAGAAGTTCAGGGAGTTGGCGCCCAGCGCAGAGCAGGAAATGACCCCTTTCCCGGGCCAACTGTGGGACCTGGCGGGATAGATTTGTCAGAGCTGGTCAACCAAGCCCTCACCCCGGAAGCCGCCAGGAGATACAAAACGTATATCAATACTGTAATGCGGGTGGTGGGGATCCAGTCACTGGGCAATACGAGTGCCACCGGCAGGGCAGCAGAACAGTTCATACAGTGGGCATTTGATGCCCAGAAGTCCAGATCATGGACACAAGCCCACCTGTCCGCCATGGCATATTACGCCAAGCTAGAGACCGGGCTGGATCCCGTGGCCACACACTACACTAAGGCAGCAATGAAGGGGTGGAGGCGTGCGGAGGGCGCAAGAAGGGACACCAGACGCCCGATAGACTATACAAAGCTGGGGGCCCTGTTGGGTGCACTGCGGGGCACAACAAAGGACAATTTCGAGCACCTACTGCTCAGGGCAGCCTTTTCTACCGCCTTCTTTGGGGCGTTCCGCATTAGCGAACTAGTAGCGCCTGCAAGGACAGGCCCAGCGGACCACTGCCTACAGGCAGGCGACGTCACACCGAGAACAGGGGAGATAGAGCTACTACTCAGGCGTTCAAAGACAGACCAAACCGGTAAAGGGGCGGTGGTGAGGTTACGGTGCATTAAGGATAAGAACTGCTGCGCGGTGTAAATCCGTATTTGTAAAGCGCGAACTACTCACCCTTATGGGTCTCAAGGCGCTGGGGGCCGTCGTGGAAATTAAGTGAGCTATTGCCCAGAGTCACAAGGTGCTGAGCTGAGCTGCCGCCGGAGCCGGGGATCGAACCGTGAGCCCTGTGCTCCGAAGTCAGCTGCCCTGGCCGCTGCACCACACCTCTTCCAGGTGTGCTGTCTGCTCGCCTTTATGACAATACGTCCAGCCGGCGAAGGCCCTCTCTTCAAGCACAGCGACGGTACACACCTTAGCAGATTCCAGTTCACCGCGATCATGCGCCTCACACTCAGCAAAGCAGGGCTGCCGCCGTCAGTTTTCGGGTCCCACTCATTCAGGATAGGGGCCGCCATGACAGCCGCACAGCATGGGATGTCTGAGGCTGGGATACAGGCCGTGGGGAGATGGCGGTCTAAGGCATACCGGACGTACGTAAGGCCCCAGCTGGTATAAAAAGAAAAAAAAAGAAAAAAAAAAAAAACTGAACCTCAGCGCCGGCCCAGCCGAACAATTAAGTGACATGTTCTCATTCCCCCGGCAGGACGGAGACCGCGCTTGGTGTGGGTGGTGGGCCACTCCTTCATAACCCGGATGCAATCCTGGTGGCGCCAAAAGGGGTACAAGCGAGAAGGACGGCCAGCAGACACCTGCATAAGGTGGTTTGGCCAGCCGGGAATGAAATGGGAGCAGCTGCCGGCAAAACTCGCGGAACTACAAGCAGAGACTGTTTGGCACCCAGACATTTTGGTCATACACCTAGGGGGGAACGATTTGGCCAAGCAAGGGAGGCGCAATCTGCTTCAAGACATACAGAAGGATTTGACCGAGGCAGGCAAGGCGTTTGGGGGCACCTCCATCATCTGGTCAGAATTGATCAGCAGGAACGAATGGCGAGGGGCCCAATCACAGAGCGCAGTTGAGAACTCACGGAAAAAGCTGAACCTCACCGTGAGCAAGTTCTTCAGAACCAATGGGTTTGAATCAGTTAGGCACGGGCTCATCCACACAGGCCGCCCGGAGTTCTATGCGAAAGATGGGGTGCACTTGTCGGATGAAGGCATGGGTGTCTTCTGGAGCAACCTGTGGGGCGCAATGGCGTTAGCAGGCTGCAGATGAAAGAGCCGGCAAAGGGAGGTAGGGGGGAGCCACAGGAAGACGGAAGCCTCCCTGGCGGCGTGGCGAGAAACTACGGGGATAATGGTTGGTACGGAGGCACACCGGAGTGCGGTGCGCCAGAATAGGACCACTCACCTTGGGATGCCTTACGGCTGGGTGAGTTGGCCTAAGGGGCGGTGTGTAGGACCACTCACTCTGGGATGCCTTACGGCTGGGTGAGTTGGCCTACCACAAGGGGGGTAGCTAACGGAGACGGCGCTTCCTGCCCAGCCCCCGCCGGATGGCAGGGCACAACAAGAATCGGTAAGGTAGCGAGTTGTGGCCTAACTCCGGGGACGGAAGCTACACCCCCTGCGAGGGCAAATCCAACCGAACTAAGCAACGACCCAGTAGGGCCAAGAGACAATGTAAGCCTGCAAATGACCTGTACAACGAACTGTCAGTCTAATCTGCTATTGTGCAATGTACATATGATTTACGCAAACGCAATGTATAACGAGATGCAAACAAGGCACGACACAAAGATGACAGCTCGCCAATAATGATGTATGGCAGGATGCACAACAATAGGCTATATGCGTGTATTCCTAATAAAACTGCGGCCAACAAAGGACCACCACAAGAGAATGTGTATGTTGGCTCATTTATGACAAGGAATACAGGGATGGAAAGTTGGGAGTGGGCAAAGTGCGGGGGTTATAGCAAAGGCCGCCACCAAAGGGGGCCTAGAGGGCCGGTGCCATAACCGACGCCGAGCCCCGGACGAAACCGGTTTTTGCGCCAAGGAGCAGGGAAGCTCCCGCGCCCCCCGCTGCGACCGCCAGAGAGGCGCCGGCCCCCCCGGCCAATGGGGGCCTAGGCATAATACAAACCCCCCAATGGGGGGAGGCCATGCAGAAGGCGGCCCAGCACCTGGGGGGGGATATAAGCACTGCTCCCCCAGGTAAGCTCCTATCTTTGGGAAGCGGGGGAGCAGCACCGGCAAGAATCTTTGTCCCACCCACCCACACCTAAGGAACGACTATGTCGCAGTACGGAGGAACAGGCAAGACGCTGGCGAGAAACTACGGGGATAATGGTTGGTACGGAGGCACACCGGAGTGCGGTGCGTGGAATAGGACCACTCACCTTGGGATGCCTTACGGCTGGGTGAGTTGGCCTAAGGGGCGGTGTGTAGGACCACTCACTCTGGGATGCCTTACGGCTGGGTGAGTTGGCCTACCACAAGGGGGGTAGCTAACGGAGACGGCGCTCGCTGCCCAGCCCCCGCCGGATGGCAGGGCACAACAAGAATCGGTAAGGTAGCGAGTTGTGGCCTAACTCTGGGGACGGAAGCTACACCCCCTGCGAGGGCAAATCCAACCGAACTAAGCAACGACCCAGTAGGGCCAAGAGACAATGTAAGCCTGCAAATGACCTGTACAACGAACTGTCAGTCTAATCTGCTATTGTGCAATGTACATATGATTTACGCAAACGCAATGTATAACGAGATGCAAACAAGGCACGACACAAAGATGACAGCTCGCCAATAATGATGTATGGCAGGATGCACAACAATAGGCAATATGTATATGCGTGTATTCCTAATAAAACTGCGGCCAACAAAGGACCACCACAAGAGAATGTGTATGTTGGCTCATTTATGACAAGGAATACAGGGATGGAAAGTTGGGAGTGGGCAAAGTGCAGGGGTTATTTACAGGAATCCAAACACCAGCGCAAAGTACGCGAACAACAATGGCGTCTATCCTATAAGGCAGAATCTAAAATTGGCTGTAGAGCTGTCACAAATTGCATATTATGTAGCAAACATTGCGCTCGCTGATAATTCTTGGTGCAATGGTATCTACATTGTGAACAAGCCCCCTCAACCACAGGCCTGCAGTAATTCTTCGTAGCCCTCTCAAGGACTGCGCTCCATCTTCATTTCCTTTTTCTATAATAAAATTGTGACTAGTCAGAGTGGATTCCCCTCCTTCAAGGCTCAACGGACACTCTTTTTAAAAAAAAAAAAATCAGGGAGCCTATTAGGCCCCAATGCATATTAGCCAGTGGATATTGGGATGCTCTCTTTGTCCCCTTTTTGCTGTTCTCAATTTTCTTTAAAGGAAGAGTGGACATAGTCCCAAGGCCCGAATTTCACTAATACACTGTTCACAGCGCCATTTTACATCTGCACTTGGACCAGCACGTTTTCTGTGATACAGGGCCCTTTCCAGGTCAGCACACAGGGCAGGAAGTTAAGTGTGCACGACAGCACAGATTAGAACAGTGTAATAGATAAAGTACTTCTTAAATATATTTCTGAGATGGATCACCCCACCAGACAAATGGCATGAACCCTTTATAAAAAGGATCACCCCACACATCTTAAAATAGTGCTCACACTCTAGACTACAGGCAGCTCACAACAGAATGAGATGAAATCGGGAACAGCAGCAGGTGTAAATCAGTGAACTAGATGTTTGTAGAATGTTAATGACCTAATAGGCAGGGCCTTATGCATAGAGATGATGCACATCTGATTCTAGTTAAGCATATGGGCCTTGTAGCACTTTATGTTAAGTTGAATGATCATTCTGTTTAGGAACGATTGAGTACAAAGTATTCGGTCTTTATTAACTGGCAATTGATAAGTGAGACTGTTAGGAAAATGAAGTGGTTTGTTGTTTACTAACCTCATTACTACCTAATCGTAGCGCTAAAAAATTGCCAAGACCAAAACACGTGTAACATGTAAGTTCAAACCTGAAATGTTCAGAAGTGTCATCCCTTATTAAGTCATCATTAAGCCACTGCATACAACAAGGAGGAAACATGCACCTAAATATGAGAGCGTAACACCTGTGTATTGATAGACTGATGAACATTTTTTCAGGTCCCAAACAGCTTGAAACATGGCTAATTATTATTTCGCTTATTAGATTGCAGTTACTTTAGGTTCAGGCTACCAAATCACACTGTTTTCGTGGCCAATTTTATAATTAAATGTTCAGAATTTACAAGCATTAGCAGGACTGTGGAGGCAATTGAACTCATTTTCCTAATATGGGTTGAGATCAAATTGATCTGCACTTGATGAAAAATGAATAGGAAATGGTTCCAGTAATCATAACGATTGAATACTCCCTGCCAGAAAATATGCAAAGGCTTTAACGGGGACCTCACGAACCAATAAACCCGCAGCTAACTCTGTGGAGAAAAATGACTTGTCATCTCAAGAGACTACTCATTCACTGATAAAATTGAAAGCACTGAACCATGTACGTTTGTACAGTTCATATTTCTCAAACTTGTTCAACAAAAAGACGAATATAATGTAAAATTGAAATAAAGGCTTATCAAAAGTTGATAGTTTATTTCAGTGTTGATATTTCAATGTTTTATATGTAAAAGTAATATTCATACAGCAAGCTGACACAAGGTACTCTATTACACTTTGTAAAGATTACAAAAACTTAACAGAAAATAAAAATATTCATAAACCGATGGTTGAAAAATAATACATTATATAAAACCTGTAAGGAAGGTAAACGAACACGACACGGCTTATCCCCTCAGGAGGACATTCATTCATATCAAACGAGAAACTTAGAACTTATAGCAGCACATCATGGGTGAGGTGCTTGTTTCTGGTTTCAAATATGCCAGCCGATGATTTCTTAAATATATCTTTTTATTATGGAAACAAAGTGCTGGGGGACGGGATTCCAAAATCAGAAATGCTCCCCAGGGATGCTCTCAGCTCTGGCATCACCATCTGTGGTCTCATCAGGCATCCATGTACATAAATCCATATCTTTTCAAACATTCCTCTTCCGGAATACATGACTTAGTTGGAGTGCAGGCTTTATAGAAGGAGGCAGAGAAGCCATCTGGCCCGGGAGCTTTGGGCCTGATGTAAGAAGCATTTTGCCAGTCGCAAACGGTCCATCGGGCCGGTTGCGACCGGTAAATTGCATTTTGCCATGTACAGAAGGCAAAATGCGACTCAGTAACTTGTTACTGAATCGCGTTTTGCTTTTGCGATTTGGTATTATGAAGGGGTGTGTTTAGGGCGTCCCTTTCTAATACCGAATAGCACTTGTATGTATGAATGTTTTGCCACCCGAAATGCGTTCACAAAGCATTTGCAGTTACCACCAACCCATTCACTGAGGGGAAGGGGTTCCCCAAGGGACCCCTTCCACTTTGTGAATGTGGGCGCCAACATTTTTAAGGGCAGGCAGTGGTCCCATGGAAACTTTTCATTTTTCTTTTTTAAATGCATCCCATTTTCCTTTAAGGAAAACAGGCTGCATTACAAAAAAATATATATTGCTTTATTTAAACAGCAATCACAGACATTGTGGTCTGCTGACCCCAGCAGGCCAGCAGCCCTGTGAGTGCCAGCGATTCCGAATGGGTCACAAATTGCGACCTACCTCATGAATAATAATAAGGCAGGTACCTTGCGACCCATTGGTTATCGCAAACAGTGTAGAACATACTGTTGTACATAGTTATTTGCGATTTTTTAATAGCGAATCGCAAAATTTGCTATAAGGAAATCACAAAAGGAAGTCTATGTACATCTGGCCCTTCCTGACTAGGCAGTTTTTATTTTGGTGCTAACTTCCTCTACTGTTATTTCTTCCTCCAAGGCAGCAAGAACTGGCTGTACATGTGATGGAGATAACACCGAGGTAGTCAGTTGCCTTGTCTAATCTGATCTATTTTCTGATCTATTTCTGGTTCACAAAACAGGGATGTATAGAAGTTTAAGAACACCTCCAGAATCTCGGAGGTGAATGTATGTTTATTGTTGTTCTCATCTAGTCTTCCGTAAATGTGGTTACAACTTTTAAGTTGTTATAGTTTGCGAGCTATCTGCCTTGCCTTCTTTCTCCTAGAAGTTTTTGTCAGATTATAGAGGTTTTATAGATACCTTGTTTATTCAAGTTATGCAAAGTTGCTCTAATTCCCCCCATAGCTTTCGGAACTCTCTAAGGGTGCGGGCTGAGCCCTTCTGAGTGATTTGGCTAGCGGATGAGGTAATTCCAAGACAGTTCTTTTCTGCTTAGCCAAGTATTCAAAATGTGCAGTAGGGAAGACTAGCTCATCTCGTATCACCGCTTTTGATGCTTCCCATATGGTGGAGATATCCCCTTCTCCCTCATGGGTTTCTTCGAAGTATCTTATGGTAACTTCTGTAATATTATCTCTAACTATGAAGTCTTGCAAAACTATTTCTTTCACCATCCACGGATGTGGGGAGTGTTGTCACAGAGGCAAAAACTCAATGCGAAGTCAAGTTGGAGTATGACAAGTTAATGCCTTTTTAAATGCAGTTCTTATCAGGTCAAACAGTATTCTATTCTGGAATAAGTTTTTGCACATTGAAATACAATGTGAAGTCCCCTTCCCCTCATGCTGGTGTCTCCAGGACCATATATCAATAGTATTGAAGCAATCAAAGTATATTTTGATCACTGTAGTGTTATCTCCATGGATAGGATCTCGCAAAGCTATTTCATTCAACATCCACAGATGTGGGGGAAGAATGTCAGAATTCTTCTGGATACTCCTAAACATCAATCAGCAAAACCTGCTTTGAACTCTCTCCACTGGCTTCCCATTAGGGAGAGAGTTAACTTTAAGGCGTTGTGCATTGTTCACAAGTCATTAGCCGGAAAGGGCCCGGCTATTAACCACACCATCATCCAGCCCTATCGGGCGAACAGACGTCTTCGCTCAGATGACATGAACTTCGTTATTGTCCCCAGGATTAAGAAATCCAGAAGTGGGGGCCGGCAATTCTCATACAATGCGGCCAGGCTTTGGAACTCCCTTCCACTTCATCTACGAAAGGAACCTAATCATTGTGCCTTCCGCAAATTGTTAAAGACCTGGCTATTCCCTTAGTCTGGCTGGTTTTTCTATTATCTGCTGCTACCAGCGCTGGAATGCCCTCGGGTAGCCATGCGCTTTATACATTTATTTTTCATTTCATTTCATTTCATGTCAGAGTCCAAAACGCTCTGTGAAGTTGAATTGGAGCATAGTCGGATAATGCCTTTAAACATGATCTTTGACTTAGTGGTGCCTCCCCCTGTAAGGCTGAAAGCAATGTTT
This sequence comes from Calotriton arnoldi, assembly GCA_963921515.1. Taxonomy (NCBI): domain Eukaryota; kingdom Metazoa; phylum Chordata; class Amphibia; order Caudata; family Salamandridae; genus Calotriton; species Calotriton arnoldi. The sequence continues at coordinate 1,775,052 of CAWUFW010001277.1, forward strand.
AGGGGCCCAGAAGGGTGATGGGAGGTGTGCAGAGAGGGAGGGCCATTAATACATATTTGGTGGTTCTGTGTTTACATTCAAACTTACTGGAGAGAAACCATATCAGATTGATAACGGGGATATCATTGCCATTACAACCTCTGTTGATTCTACTGGGTGACACTGGTGAAGGTGTTATATATCCTTTGAAAACCCGTTCTGGTATTTTAATTACACATCTTTAATTGATAGCTAGAGGGAAGCTGGTCCAGAAATGGCCATCAACCATTATCTTCACGAGTAATCAGTGGCCTGGAAAAGTTTGGACATTTATTTGATGGGAAAAGCTCTCAGCTACTATTCATGATTGAGTTTAAAATGCTGATAGTCCTTGGTTGCTACTTGTCAATCATGGGAAAAACACAGATGCTTGGGTACTCCAGCAGCAGTGTCTGAACTTGTAAATCATTCCCATATCCCTGCCATGTCCTCTGCTGGAAAATCTGATAATGATAATGATGCTAATTCAACATGATCGGATGTATGATTGTGCTGAATGAGCCATGCACATTCCCTCTCTAAGTGTGATGTGATGTACTGATTAGAACATTACCAATAATGTTTCACTGTTTTACAAATTTGCATTTTCTGATAAATAGCCCCTTCATTTCATGTATAGAAGAATGAGATAGTGATGCCCGCCTCGCTCCATATGTGCTGTACAACCAAAAATAAAGTTGTTAAAGATAACAAAGTACACCTTAGAGGAGACTTGTTAATATATACAAAAATATTTCCATTCAAGGGAAAGGACATTTTTCTTGCCGTGTGTCACTGCAGTGCTTTTACTGCTGCAGCCCAGACTGATCACAGTGGTGCTCCTGTCAGTCTTATATTTTTGTCATATATGTGGGCGATGTAAATGCACACAGCAACCCACATATGACATTTTACTCCGATGTTATTGGTTCATTTTCTATGCCATGGCCTTAGATCAAAGGTCTTCAATCAGTGGGGTGCAACCCCAAGGGGGGCCGTGGAGTCAAGGAAAAGCGGGCACGCATTCCTCAGCCTCACTTCTGCCTGGAATCCAAAACGCTTGATCTTTGTTTTGGAAAAGACAACGTCCCGGACGGTTAATTCCTATAGTTAAAATGCTTCAGGTGGAGTGTCATTCAGGGACTCACTTGATGTTTGGGTGCCAATTGATCGAATCACTTGAAGCTTTGTGATGACAAAGATTTATTCTGTTTGAGAGGTAGTGCAAAGAGTTAATAATTAAGGGCCTGATTAGGATCTTGGTGGACAGGGTTACTCCGTCACAAATGTGACGGATATCCCATCCGTCAAATTACAATTTGTAGGAAGCTGGCTCTGTATACACTATACCAAAATGAGGTATAGTGTGCACAGAGTCCAGTGGAACCCCAAAGGTAGGCAGAGGTAAAAGTAGATAGCATCTTACCCTCTATTTGTGGTAGTGTGGGCGAGCAGTAAGGCTTTATCAGAGGGTAGTGTTAAGCATTTGTTGTACACACTCAATCAGCAAATGATGTCACACACTCAAAGACTGAATTCAGACCAATTTGATTTGTATAAAAATATTATTACGTTTTTTTATTTCTAGATCCAAGCCAAGCCTGGTGCAGGTAAGTGAAATAATGCGTTGCAAAATATGATGCAGTGTTTACAAGTGAATGCAAGTTCAAATGCAATTGTTTGAAATACAGGTAAGTCAAGGTTTTGAAATTATTGTACAGAATACTTTTAGTTACTTTTTAGATTACTTTTTAATTTACTTTTTCTACTCAGTGTGATATGCCTAGATATCACACTGGGACATTTCCTAGAGAAGAGGTAAGTAAAATCAGTTTTGCACAATTGTAATTTTTCAAGTTTCCATACAAATCAACTCCACACTTAGAAAATTTTTCAGAGAAAAACAGTCAATGGATTTGTATGGAGAGAAATGAAGTTATTGGTTACCAGGTAAGTACTCGGTCTTTGAGGTTGAGTTTCTGGGGTTGAACAAGGGTTTCCCCAGGGTCGAGGATGCACTCTCAAAACACCTTCAGCTGCACTAGGGCCGCCGGGTGCAGAGTACTGAGGCCCAATGTTATCCAATGGGGGGTAGGGGTCCTCCGGTTGGTGACTGCTCACGAGCAGGCCACTGGGTTGTGGGAGCAAAGCTCCTGGTGTTAGGCTCAGGGCAAAGGGGATTCGAGTTAGTACCCAAAGTACACCCGCAGTGGCGGCTGGGTCCAGGGTGCTGTTTTGGCGTCGGGTGCCCGGTTGGTTGCATAGGGTATTCTCCGGTTTCAACAAAGACTGCAGGCTCAGGGATGAAGTTCTTCTGGAGGTGACCACCAGTTGGAGAGGTAAGTTGGGATGCCTGGGGATGCTGGGACACCATTGGTTGGGCCACCCAAGGCCGTGGGGCTTCAGGTGCAGGGGTGTCTTTAGGCGTCGGGTTTCTCTTACCAGCTACGGTCGCGGTCGGAGGGATCCTCCAGAAAGAGGCAGCAGGCTTCGCTGGGGGATTTGAGAGCAGGTCAGAGATCACCAGATCTCGGGTCAGGATCGCCGGGGAGACCTCCTCGTGGTGTTGGGCTACTCGAACTCGGGCCATGGGCGATGGGTGCAGAGTGGTGCAGACTCGCGGATTTGGCCGGAGCCAGAGTCTGTGGGTGAACAAATCCGGTGTTCACGGGAGACAAAGTCTTTTCTTCGGAAGGCAGGGCAGGTCCTTGGGGTTTTTGAGGTTGCTGGCTGCAGGACACACCGGAGTTTCGCTTCTGCAGGTTCGAGGTGGGGACAGGCCGGTAGGGCTGGGGCCAAGTCAGTGGGCGTCCTCCTCTTCTTAGCTTCAGCACTGCTGTTCAGTCCTTCTTCTTGGTCATTTCTTGTCTGAGGTGGCAAGGTTCAGGGATGCCCCTAAATACTAGATTTAGGGGAGTTACAGGTAAGTAAAGGTTGGAACCAATGGGTCCCTTCCTTGGGGTGGGTACACCCCCTTTTATGTCACCCTCCAGTGGGAGGGAGGCATAAGCCTCACTCTGGTACGCTAGGTCCCTACATCTGCAAGATCGCGGGGACTGAGAGTTGTGCTTCACCTCTCCTCCCCCACCTGAGGGGTGGGGTTGGCAAAGGGTGGCACACCTCCCTTCCGCACTTGGTTTTCTCACCGGCTCTCCCACCCAAAGTGGGGGTCAGAACTAGTGGGGACCAGTTGCTGGAAGCAGCAAAAGGCCTGGGGAAGCTCCCAAAGGCGGCAAGCCTTTGAAGCTTCCCCTTATGGACTCTGCCCATCCTGGGGAGGAGTCTTCGCACCTCGTCCCAGGATGTGCATTGTTTCAGACCCCCGAGAGCAGCAGGCTCTCGACCCAGGGGTCCAGAAACATGTCTGGTGGTGGCAGCTGGTGAGCAGCCACTCAGCCTGGACACTAGTGATAAGTCATTTTTCAGGACGCATCTCTGTGTGCATTTTTCATTAAACCCCACACTGGTTTAATGTGCTGAGAAGTTTGATACCAAACTTCCCAGTTTTCAGTAAAGCCATTATGGTACTGTGGAGTTCGTAATAACAAACTCCCAGCACCATTACTCTTAAGGGCATTACTGCACTTACAATGTCTAAGAATTGGCTTAGACACTGTAGGGGTACAGGTCTCATGCACCTGTACCCTCACCACTGGTATAGTGCACCCAGCTAGAGGGGTGTCTGATCTATGCCAGGGCAGTGGGTTGTAGGCATGGCACACAGGGATGTGTGCCATGTCGACTCTTCACTTTGTTCTGCACCAAATCACGCAGCCTGCAAAGGCAGTGTGTGTGTGTAAAGGTTTGGGCCTCTAAGGGTGGCACAATAATTAGCAGGGGCTGACCTGTGGCCAGAGAGTGCCAATTGGGTTTTGTTTTTTATGCAGTTTTACGGAAAGAACACAGGCCCTGGGTGCCTGTTTGGCAGGAGCCCAGGGCACTCTCAGTCAAAGTACATCATCAGCTCAGCAAAAAGTGGGGGCAAACATGCAAAAAGAGGGCACTTTCTTACGCAATTCCATAATATCCAATGGAACTTGTAATACGGCAGACAAGATATCTGCCAAGTTTGTGGCGGAGTATCCCATCCGCCAAGATTGTAATCAGGCCCTAAGCTGTGAAGTGTGTGCTTTCAATTGTTATTGTATTTATATAGCGCTTACTCTCCCTGAGAAGGTGTTGAAGGGACAGTTATATAAAAAAAATTGCATTACATACGATCTGGGTATTATTACTAAAATCTATATTTTAGAAGCACCATTTTATAGTAAAATGTTTTGCGCATTTTGTAGCAGTCTATCTCATACTGGAAGATATTCACAAGAAAGTGCGATAATCATCGCCAAAATAGGTTAACGCAATTTTTCATATCGCCGTCTATGGCGGGAAAATAACGCTGTGTCAACGTCACATTCTCAACACGGCGGTAACATGCAATAGTTTCCCGATAACGCGTCAAATGTACGCGATAAAATCACCGGGACGGCGATAAAAATCCCAAGCCGAACGTGAAAAAAGTTGCGATGGACCTAACCGCGATAAAAAAATCAGCGATAAGCTGCGCCAGGCCTGCAATTCACACACGTCAGACGGGAAAAATCACCATAAAAGCAGAAAAAAAAACCACAAACAAAACCAAAACAACAGCGAAGCACAATGGAGGCAGCCGGAGCAAGTACAGAGGACAACCAGAACCCCACAAGCCCCACGGAGGACCAGCCTGGGACCGCGGGGTCAGGGAAGGGCAAGGAGAAGAAGAAGAGGAAGACGCGGTTCAGTCCGCAGGAAAACAGAATCCCGATAACGGAGGTGATAGAACACCATCAACAACTGTTCGTAACCTCCACTGTGTCATTGGCAACAAAAAATGGAATATGGCAGTCCATCGTGGACAAGGTGAATGCAGTCGGAGTGCTGAGGAGGACAATGGAAGAGCTCAAGAGGCGCTGGAATGATGTGAAGCGCAAAACCAAGCAGAAACTCAGCAACAACCAGAAGGCAGCAATGCAGACTGGAGGTGGGAGTCCAGCGCCACAGGAGGAGCTGGATGAGATGGAGGAAATGGTGTCCGCAGTCATCAGTGTGTAGACGGTGGCAGGAGTTGGGGGACCCGACACTGCTCAACATGACCTGACACAACAGCAACAGGGTGAGTAACGACCAGGGACTGAGGGGACGTGGGGAGATAGGCACAATGGCACACATGCACAATTAAGTATAGCACAGTGCACACCCACAAGATTCTGGATCATGTCCCTAATCCCCTTGGCACACTGCAGCACACCTAGGAACAGCAAGTAGGCCCCCGTCGACTATGTGCCCAGAGGGGGCCCTTCCCACACATCACCAATCTCACAACCAACCCATGCACATGTGCCAACCCCAGCAAAGCGGCATCTCTGTGAGCCACACTGACAATGCAAGTGACACTGCATGACGAATAGCATGGCTGCAGTCAATATATCATGACATGTTGCACGCCACGACACTGAGGTGGCTGAGTGTGGACCACATCCGTAAAGGAGCAGGTCACACTCTGACACATCCACATGCACAAACAACCCCTGACGTCAACAACACATCTGCAGACAAACAATGCCCCAGATTCCCAACTCCCACCAAGAGCCCAATTTACCCAAGAATGCAACATCTCAGCACTGTATAAGCACAGAAGTCAAAGGCACACCGCCTGAAAGGGATAAAGGGCAGCAAAATCAGAGCTGCAGGGGCGACCCTCCCAAAATGCAGCACACACACATAACATTCAGAGCACATCAACTGTGACAACAATGTGGTACAAACTGCAACACGTTCACAACAGAACAGAGGACACAACTGGTGCCGCTTGTGTGTAGAAACTGGCCAATCACATTTGGCATAGCAGGGAAATGTGAGATGATAATGTACAAGTACAAACACACATCCGTGATGTTGTCGAAATGTCCACTGTCCCGCATCAAATAGGCAGCTCCTCCCAAACAGTCACAATGTACATTGTCATGCAGTCTGTATGTAAACTTGTACAATGCGTCAACATACATGTGAACACAATGTTAAACTGCATCTCCCCTTCACATTGCAGAGGGAGAATCAACACCTCCTGCAGAGCAGACCGAACATCTCTACACTGATGACGACGCCCTCCAAGAGCTCATGGACAGCTTCGGCACCTCACCTCCAGGAGCAGGACAGCCCAGCTGCATCAAGGAGACCCCACCCCCTGCACAGACCACACAGCAGGAAGCACCCACCACCCCGGCTGTCTCCCAGGACCCCCACGAACAACACATGGCCTTCCAACGCCGTGTGTTAGGGGGCCAGGAGAAGATGGCTGAACAGGTGCGGGTGGGGTTCGACCTCATGGCAGCCAAACTAGATGACATACGTGGGTGTCTAAGTCCCATCAGGGACCACTTACAGTCCCTAACGGACACCCACAGTCCACTCCATGCTCTCCAACGATCCATGGCTACAGTTTAATGGGGAGAAAACTGAAATACTACACTGCTCAGCGAATAAAATTCAGCGTCCCCTCCCTGACAATTTCTGGCCTACCCCTGCTAACAATCAATTGACCCCATCTAATACAGTGCGCAACCTGGGGGTGCTATTCAATAGCAATCTACAGTTGGACTCACAGGTGAACAAAACTGTCAGTACCTGTATGGGTCTTATAAGAGCCCTACGTAAAATCCTCCCACTGCTGCCACCTTCTACAAGAGCACAGGTGGTTAGAAGTGTAATACTGAGTAGACTAGACTACTGCAACACCTTGCTATTGGAGGCACCAGCGACCCTGATTAAAAAGTTGCAGAGAGTTCAGACGATTGCAGCCAAACTAGCCCTCAAAAGACAGTTTAGGTCCTCCACATCCTCAGCCTTGAAAGATCTGCACTGGTTGCCAATCAAGCAAATGATACACTTTAAATCACTGTGCATCGTCCATAAAGCAGTAAATAAAATGGGCCCTAAGCCACTGCAAGAAAAATTCCTCTGGTATGCCCCAGCTAGAAACCTTCGCTCTACATCAGCAAAACTAGTCTGCACAGCTAGCTTCAAGAAAACCCGAATGGGGGGTAGGTCATTTAGCTCTGCAGCCTCACGCCTATGGAATAGCCTACTGTTTGATCTTAGACAAACGGAGAATCTATTAAACTTCAGAAAGAAGCTAAAGACCTGGCTATTCCCTAGGGTTTAGCCTAACCATGCTGCAGCTATGACCATCTGGCTGTATGACAATGTACCACACATAGCGTCTACTGAGTAATCTGAAACGCCAGGATACCCGTGGGGTGACAGTGAGCTATAGAAGTCTCACATACAATACAATACAATACAATGGCTGACATCGCTGGAGTCCTGACTCAGAGACAAGAACAACTGTCTAGTCAGAGTGGCTCCAGCGATGTCAGCCGGGAGTTGGAACACATGCGGAGGATCATGGAGAACAGGGAGCGGATGCAGGCGGAAAGAATGGCTGCCACGGCTGCACACCAGTGAGATGTACCTGGGATCTTCCATGCCCTGCAGACCCTCATCATGGCATTGCTGCCACAAGGCCTGGCGCCGATGAATGCTGCTGCTGCTGCTTCTACATCCACATCTCCGCCCCCTGATGTGTCAGTGCCTCACAGTGCGGCAGACAATCCACCTCCGGCCCCTGATGTGTCACTGCCACACAGTGCGGCAGAGATTCCACCTCCGGCCCCTGATGTGTCAGTGCCACACAGTGATGCAGGCAGAACACCACCACCCACATGTGAGGCACATGTAACATTAGAGGACGAAGATGCGGATGATTCTGCCTTAGTGGTAAGGAGGAAGCGGTAGCATTCATCTCCACCATATGGCCTGTTTCTGCTTGGTTCTGCCCTCTGCATCATCACCTTCCACTGTCCCCCGATACACTCTGCGACACTCACCTTGGACCTCAACATGGACTGCCATATTCTGTTTGGTTACCAATGACACAGCAATCAGACTGCGGACTGAACTCTTCCTCTTCCGATGAACTTGTCATTCCCTGAAGGACTCTGGCTGGCCCTCCACGGGGCAACCATGTAAAGTGGGGTTTGCATGGCCCTGTACTGCTCCAGCTTCAACACTCCACTGAATGTGAATAAAACATTAAAATTCACACAGATGTGTCATGTCTATGATCATTCAAGTATGAAAGCATGGATGAATGTAGGGTCAGTGATTCCCCCTTATGTCCATGTTGCTCATGTTGTGGGACTCGAGTCACAGGGTGCAACATTGCCGATTGCGGTCCGGGTGGCGCCGACACTACAACAGAGACACACACATTAGTTACTTTCTTGTCCAGCCCAGAACTGAACCACGCCCAGAGCCCCAGGCTCATCGTTCACACCCCTACGCTGGACCGGCATACGCCAGCCCAGCCCACTCCGCTTACGCTTACAGGGGGGGACGACAAAGCTACATGTCCCAGGTCTTCCCTGTAGTGATCTGCTGATCACTGGTCTAGTTGTCAGCATGCCACAGCCACTCCCTGAGGGCTGGTTTACACCCACACCACACCCATCCAGCACAGGCGTCACAGGACATGTGACCCCGCCAATAAAAGGGGCCTACCACATCACATTCCCCACTGCCAGAAGTGACAAGATGGCGTCCGAACCACGAGACTCAATCATGAAGGGGCCATGACTAGAGGTGCACAGAGTTGGTGGCTCCCGATGCACTGCGGCCGGCACGGGCCTACCGCCACGGGACGGTGACTTGCGGTGCACAGAGTTGGTGGCACCAGATGCACTGTGGCCAGCATGGGCCTACCGCCTCGGGATGGTGACTTGCAGTGCACAGAGTTGGTGGTTCCCGATGCACTGCGGCCGGCATGGGCCTACTGCCACGGGACGGTGACTTGCGGTGCACAGAGTTGGTGGCACCTGATGCACTGTGGCCGGCACGGGCCTACCGCCACGGGATGGTGATTTGCGGTGCACAGGGTTGGTGGCACCCGATGCACTGTGGCTTGCACAGGCCTACCACCACGGGACGGTGACTTGCGGTGCACTGAGGTAGGGGCACCTGAAGAGCTGAGCGGGTGTGCAGCCTGCGATGATGTGTAGACCTCGATACGCCGTCCTGCCAATCAAGATTCGATTTGAATTGAGAGCCCTGCTGGACCGCAGTGTATGCCGAAGGCAGCAGTCAGCACACACATGACTCCGCGGGGCGGTGCCGCAGGGTGCACTGGGGGCCTGTGGCGCGGAATCCAGCGATCGGATGAGGAGGTTGCACCGGCACGTGGTGGGCCCTCTTGGAGACACGCCGGTGGTGGCAGGTGAGCATTGAGGCCTGGGTGCGCAGGGGCGGCCAGTCATCGCTGGGCGGCGGACCGGTCTGGGGACCAGGGCTGGGGTGCAGCAGGTGCACAGGATCGCGCAGGCACCACCGGTCACGGCGGCGGCCTCGTGGCTGGGTGGGGGGCGCCGCCCTGGCAGACACAACCCTGCATGCGATGACGAGATGTGCGCGGGTTGGCTTGGGACGTAGCCACCTCGTCTCCAGTGTAAATCTGGCCGTTTAGGGTGGTCGGCCACGTGTGTGTAGGGCTATGGACAGGATACAGCGGACACAGAGACACATGCAGTAGTTACTTTGGTGGCCATCCCGGAACTGTACCACGCCCAGAGCCCCGGGCTATTTATTCACGACATACGCCAGCCAAGGCCACTCCGCTCACGCTTACAGGGGGGGACGACAAAGCTACATGTTCAAGGTCTTCCACACTGCCTGGGAAGTTTGCGACAACATTCATGGACAGGCCCCGGTGGTCCACTTTTGCCTGCACATTGATGGAATGCGTGTGGTTTCTGTTGCGGTTATTGTGTGCAGTGTCGGCAGGGGGCACAAGTAGTACATGTGTGCAGTAAATTGCCCCCAACACGTGCGGGAAGCCAGCTATGGCGTAGTTCCCTTGCTTGGTCTCCAGCTGTTCCTGCGCAGTGTGGGGGAAGTGAAGGTGCAGGGGTATCAAGCTGATACAAACCGTGATGCTTATAGGTACGATTAATCCTGCATGATAAGACCGTAACAGAAGTTCGTGTGGTCGTAACCTTCCTTTTCTTTCCTATGAAGGTTACGACCACACGAACTTCTGTTACGGTCTTTTTGTGCAGGATTTATCATGCCTGTCAGCATTCCGGTTTGTCCAAGTGCAATGCACTGTGCCAGATTACGTTTTTGACTATGCGGACACTTGACCATTGTCACCATTTATCCAACAGGTTTCTGAATACTGACTTTCGGAATATGGAATTGTATTGGGGAGTTCCCGCAGCATATGCAGTTAATTGAATCCACACTTTGCCCTGATGAAGTTCCCCGTTGGGAATGGAACGCGTTGCCTGAGATTTTCGTATTGTTGATTTATGTATTTGTAATAAAGAACTGTTTTTACACTACTGTTGACTACTGGACTTCATGACCTGGCGCACCCCCATTTCAGTGACTACAATCTTGGATCTGGGGCACAGAGGCGTCAAGCAACGGCTGGCGTTGGGGTTGGTTGTGCAGGAACACTACGAATTGGAACTAGCGTGTGGTGCGGATCCAGGTGCCCGCCGTTGCTTTTGTGGACATGCATCCAAGACAGGTGTGAGGAACTTTGATAGGGCTGGCTGTGAGACTCCTCCGACTCTGGCAGTTGGTTGGAAGGTACCAGGGGCCAACAGGTGCAGCACAGCCAGCAGCTTTGTCTGCGGAGGGATGTTGGTTCTCCGCTGTGTTGGTACTGTCAGCCTGTGAGCAATGTGGGTCAGGATGCGGAGGATGGTTGTCCTTTTGAGCCTGTAGTGGTCTGAGGCTGGTGCGTTTTAGGAACGTCCGCTGTCTTCTTCTGCGCTGCCTAGGTGGTAGTCCGGGGGGGAGGGGGTCCGGGGGGGGGTCCTGGGGGTGGTGGCGGTGGGTGTTGTGGCCCTCTTGGGTCTCCAAGCTGCATGATCATTGGCTCCATTGCATCTGTTGGTCTTCAGATGTAGCTCTGGGCTGGGCTCCCTTTCTACTGCAGGTTGTCATCCTGCTTAGCACCAGTAATAGGCAGATGTTAAATCCCTTCTGCTAACGCGCCTTATCGCCTGTTTTTGGCTCGCTTCGCCGATCTGGCTGGTCGTTGAGAATATCGCGAAGTGGTGTTTTCGTGTGTTTTTGCACGGGAACGCCTACTCTGCATATCATTAGCGTTATCTGTCGCTCTCATCCGTGGCGATGTTTTTTGCGGCAGCTATCGCTGGAAAACTGGCGATTTCGGCAGTTTGCACCAGCTTGAGAATAGGGCGATAAATCTATCGCCACTTTTGCGGCGCTAAAGTGCCGATAAATCGGCGATAAGTCCTTGAGAATATGCCCCACTGTGTGTAATGCAAGTCTAAAATAATGACTTACATATTCTGAGTGCTTTCTGGCACAGGCTGTGACCTCATAGCATTAAAAATACACAAGTCACTATTTTCCACTGCATCAACCAAGATTTCATTCTGTGACTCTCTGGTTACACACATACCTTTGCAGTGCATTAACTAATAGAAGTTTCATAATGTAATATAGTGCATTTCCCATTGAGTAACAGCTTTTTTAATGTATTTATTTTTCATTTAAGCTGCCCGTTATTTTATATGTAGCTACCTGATGAAGAAATACCTAAAAAACGTACAGAATATTATGTTTTTAGCCACACCTTTGACCTCACCCCCATGTTCAGACTCTCAAGGCCCTCCAGCCCCCCCAACCATGACTGAAGTCAACAACAGCAGCAGCAAACTAATATAACCAGGAGTCAGTTTTTGCTAAAATAGAAGCATCTGTTTTCATAATGTAAAAAATAAAAAAAAAATTAGAAAAGGAGTATAAAAGAAGATTTAGGGACCACTTCTTCCCCTGGAATGAAACAAAGCATCCTAATTGGCCCTTACAGTTCATCATTAATGATTGTAAATGGTATGTTTTATTCATGATGAATGATGTTCAGCAACCTCCAATTCCATGCAGATGTAAATGCCAATCCGTCAGCATCCCATGAAATATAGTATCATTCTCCTCAGATACCTTGCACTAAAGTTGCAGCCCATGCATTACAGCCATTGTTAGAAATGGGATTTCTGGTTGGCTAGGACATGCGCCTAAGCCAGGCAGAAACCACCACTCCAGTCAGAGCAAGGGAGTTACACGCTGAAGATAACCCCTGCTCACCCCCTTGGTAGCTTGGCAGAGCAGTCCGGCTTATCCCAGGGGCAATGTGTAAAGCGTTTGCGCAACATACTCACACAGCAGCGACACACTAGGCACACCACAAAAGAAACTCCACACAAGTTTATATAAAATTAGCCTTTGTATTATGCATAAAACACATTAGAACTCAATCACATATATACATTGTGCCGACCCTGGCACTAGGTATGACTTTACAGGGGATTATATACATTACAGGGCCAATCGGGCCACTGTCATCACCATTAGAACACACAAGTAGTGAAAATAGAAACAACCAGTAACTACTGGCAAGGGACACTTAGCATAAACACATTATGCATAAATCATGAGGCATGAGGCATAAACATCATAGCTCTAGTGCACCACAGTAACACCATGCACACTCAGTAGGTGCACACATCACCTATTGGCATTAGGCCCCACCGACCCTAGGGCGCACATTGGCCAGTCTCATCCTCGGGGGCCCGTCCTGGGCTTCCCGGCAATGCCCTTGTTAAAAGAAAGGGGTTTCATAATCTGTGTGTCCCTTTCTGTGGACACATGGCTTCCACTAGCCCCCTAGCTGCAGAAGCAGCTGAACCCATGCCCCCAAAAGACCCGAAAAGCAATCAGGGGCGGGGTGCAACTCACCCTTGTCTCAAAGCTGGGGGGCCCCCACATTGCAGCTGCCCGGGATCTGGCGGCGCAGCTGTGCGAACCAACAGGCACCAACAGTTTGCCTTGTAAGCCCCACTCACCAGGGCTTTCCTTTGTAGGGAAATAAGGACAAGCGGGCACCAACACGGTGCCTTTCCAGCCCCACTCACTGGGGCTTCTCTCCATCTCAGGATTTAGATGGGATTCGTCAGTAGGGAGCCCGCGCGGCTCCGGTTCTCCCTCGTGGTCTGGCGATCCTGCGAGGCTCCGTCTTAGTTGGGGCAATCAAGTGGGCCCTCCTCCTCCGTATGGGGAGCCCTGCCCACAGTCAGGCACAAGCTCGCCTGTCTTCCGGTTCCGGCGCTGCTTCTGCTGGGTGCTAGGCAACACCTGGCACGGTCACTGCACTTGCGTTGCTCACGAGCGGGCACCCTGGATCCTCATGATCTCTCGGGGCTCCCGTAAACCGAGAGGGCAGATCTCCTCTCTCTTTGGGATCAAGCAGGCTTAGGCAGCACGCAGGGCTCTCCTTGGCAACACTGGAGCCCCGCCCACATTCAGGCACATGCTTGCCTGCCTTCCGGCTGTGTTGCTGTTTCCCTTGGCCGGTCACACCCCAGGTCAGGCTCTCCCTGCCTGACTTCCGGTTTCGCCGATCTCGGAGCAAAGTCTCCGCCGATTCTGCGTCCCCCTCTCCTCAGCTCAGACAATGCCAGGAAAGCGCCGACCAGGCGCTTCAGGTGAGTGACTCTGGGCTGGGGGCAGACACAACCACGCAAATGTGCTCCTCACACTCCAGGCTTCAGACCACCCTGGACAGGGCTGGGCACAGGCAGGCCAGAACGTAGGGACCCCCAGGAGCCAGCAGCTGGGTCCCACAGTGGTTCCTCCTCGCCCAGCAGTCCTCCAGGCTTCCAGCAGGTAACCTAAAAGTTCCTCTCTTTCCTGGGGTCACAGCCCCAATATTTATACTACATGTCTTGTTTGTCCTGCCCTGGCACAGGGCTTGGGACCCAGTCCAAACCAGTTCTAGGGGGGGCACTTAACAAGTGCACAAAAGTCCCCATTGTAAGTGTAGGCTCTGGACCCAGACACACCACAGGGGGGCGGAGCCAGCATTGTGCAAGGCAGGCACAGACCTATTCAGGGTCAGGGGCTACTCCTCCCACTACTCCAAATGCAGGTCAGGCCTATTCAGCCTAGCGCTGACTCACCCAGCCACTCTGGAGCCACTGCACCTCCCCAGTCTCTGTCACTCCAGAGCCAGACATGCAATACACAACAGCCAGGTACAAAGACACATAGCACACAGAAATGTCAACTTCTAAAAGTGGCATTTCTAAAATAGTGATAATAAATCTGCGCACACCACCACACAGCATTTATCACCACTATTCCAAACATACCAAACTTGATCACACAACTCCTCTCATATCAGGAATGACCACTGAAACACATATCAGGGAATCCCCAATGCATTCCTATGAGAGGGCAGCCTCACAGTAGTGAGAAACCAAAATGGCTGTTTGTCACTACCAGGACATGCCACACAGTTAAGGCACATGTCCTACTTTTTACCTACAGCGCACCCTGCCCATAGGGCTAGCTAGGGCCTACCTTAGAGGTGACTGATATGTAGTAGAAGGGGAGTCACAGACATGGCAACCACTTTATGTGCCACGTCACAGCGGCAGTAAACTGCGCACACAGGCCCTGCAATGGCAGAGGCCTGAGACAGGTTTGAAAGGCTACTTTGGTTAGTGGTGCAATCAGCGCTGCAAGCCCACCAGTAGCATTTAATTTACTGGCCCGGGTATATGAGATATCACTTTACTGGGGACTGATAGGTAAATTAAATACGCCAAACAGGTGTAGACCAATCTTACCATGTTTACCATAGAGAGCACATGCACTTTACACTGGGCAACAGTGATAAAGTGCCCAGAGTCCTAAAGCCACCTACACCAGGCCAGAAAAAATACCAGGAGGAAGGCAAAAAGTTCAGGGATGACCCTGCAAAAAGGGCCAAGTCTAACAGCCATTATACCATGGCCACTGGAATTATGCGATTGTGCACCGCGGCAATTTTGGCATATTTATAGATTTGCCGCATTTGCCAGGTAATCCATCATCTGCAGCATAATCTGCTTATTTTAACACAAAGAAAATTGGTTTATTACTCAAACGGTTCAAAAGTTACTAAAAGGCAGCGACAAGTTGCTGCACAGTAGAAGGCCCTTTGTAAAGCTGGACTGGTCACCTTTTTGTTGCTTATTGCTATATTGGATGTTCAACTGTTACTAATGAGGTGCAACCACAGTTTGACCTTTTCTCTGGAGAAAAACAGGCACACCCATCACATTAGTTCAGAAAGGTGCCATCATCCAAATAAGTTTTGTCAAATTATGTTTTGTTTGTGAAAAATAAACTACCATTGTGCATTTTTGGGTAATTCCTTTTGGAGATTTTTTTTTCAACTGTGTGGTAAGCCTCTGTCACCGAACCACAGTCACGCTCAAACCCTTGGTTTTCTAAATAATGTTTAATATTATTTCCCCACCATAAAAATGATTTGCTGTGTGAATTAGGGGCATTTATGGTTGTCGAAGATGAGGAGTACCATGTTCTAGAAATTGTTGTCAGAAAGGTGTCCTTACGCATATACATTGTTGACAGGGAGGTCTCAGCACCAGAAAGTTTGAAGACCTCTGCCTTAGAGCAAAGTTAAAGAGACAGGCTGGGTGAAACCAATTTTACCAATACAAAGTTAGGGCCCGAACACACACATTGTGGCACTAAATAGCAGTGTCACAGGGCACAGGGTCTTAAAAACAGCAAAAATACAGTGGGAGGCTTGCATAAAAGTGAAGTTGCTACACAGGCCTCTCTCAGCTGAGCTCCCTAGTTGATCTCTGCTTGGGGATCACCTCAGGAGGGCGATCCCAAGCAGGGATCCACCCACATGGCACCAGGGAGGAGGGAGTGGCTCCTTGGGCAAGGGCTTTTGCTCCCCTCATATTTTTATACCAGATCAGTCTTTCTGCCCTCTCTGGGAGGCAGATGGGGGCAATAGCCCCCGATATGCCCCCGGGGGGGCAGAAAGCACACTAGGCACCAGGGATTTTTATGGTTTAGGGGTGGGGGCTGCCCAAAATGGGTATGCCAATGCCCCACACCCAAAATAAAGTCCACAGTCTTTATGCCCCCCTGAGAGGCATATGGGAGCAATAGCCCCATATCTGCCCCCACCAGGGGGGCATAAAGCACACTAGGCACAAGGTGATTTTTTTATTATGTCTATAGGGGTGGGGGCTGTCCAAAATTGGCATGCCAATGCCCCCACCCTGCCCCAAAATTTCCACAGTCTTTCTGCCCCTCCTGGGAGGCAGATGGGGGCAATAGCCCTCGATCTGCCCCCCCCCGGGGGGCCAGAAGGCACACTAGGCACCAGGGATATTTTTTTATGTATATAGTGGTAGGGGATGCCCAAAATGGGCATGATAATGCCCCCCCAAAAAAATTCCACAGTCTTTCTGCCCACCCCAGGAGGCAGATGGGGGCAATAGTCCCTGTTCTGCCCCCCCGGGGGGCAGAAAGCCCACAAGGCACCAGGGATTATGTTGTTTTTTTATACGTAGCCGTGGGGGCTGCCAAGAATGGGCATGCTAATGCCCCACCCCCAAAAAAGTATTTCTGCCCCCAAAGGCAGATCGGGGCAATAGCCCCTTATCTGCCCCACAGGGGGCAGGAAGCCCGCTAGGCACCAGGGATATGTTTATGGGCATGTCAGGGAGAAGCCCCATATGCAAGGGTTGCTCCCCTTTTCTGTAGGCACACATTTTGGCTGTTTCAGTGGTATTTTTAGTCTCATCTGCCCCCAAGCGGGAGCAGAAAACCACTAGAAACCAGGGAGAGTTTGTGTGAGTGTGTGTGTGTGAGCTTGAGTTTGGCTGACGGTCTGCATGTGCTGACCTTTGGCTGGCATTTTGCTGGCGGTGTGTATGGACCTGCACTTGGCTAATGGTGTGTGTGGACTCCCACTTGATGATGGTTTGTGTAGATTGGCGCTTGCCTGGTGGTGTGCGTGGAGTGGTGCTTGGCAAGCAGTCTAATGGACTGGTGCTTGGCTGACTGTGTGCATGGATGGGGCTTGGCTGCAGGGCCGGACTGGCCGTAGCAGGCAGCGGGTGTTTCCCCGGTGGGCCATAGGGGTGGGGGCCGGTTTTCTGGCCGTGGGGGCCGGTTTTGCAGCAGTGCTGCAATATCGCCCCCCAGTAACAAAAGTGGGAGCAGTGCTTTGCCAGGGCTGGTTGCTGTTCCCAGTCCGGCCCTGCTTGGCTGGCTGTGTGCGGGGATGGCGCTTGGCTGGCAGAGTGCATAGGTGGCACATGGCTGGCTGTGTGCGTGGATAGTGTTTGGCTGACTGTGTGCATGGTTGCAATTTGGCTGGCGGTGTACGTGGATGGCGCTTGACTGGTGGTGTGCATGGATGGCGCTTGGCTGGCAGTGTGTGTGGATGGTGCTTGGCTGGCATGGATAGCACTTGGCTGGCGGTGTGCATGGATGGTGGTTTGTGTGTACTGACTCTTGGATGGTGGTTTAGCTTGCATGGATCCCCCAGCGTTTTCTTACCCAGAATGCCCTGCAAACCTCAAATTTACTTACAAAGTCACATTTTCCTCACATTTCTGTGTGGGTAAGTTGTAGGATCACCGCACAGGCACAAATTTCCTACCGCCCAGCATTCTCCTTGGTCTCCCAAGAAAAATGACACCTCACTTGTGTGGGTGCCTAAAGTAGCGTCAGTCTAAAAACATATTAAAAAACTGCCCTTTTGGACTCGCTTTGGGCCCCCCTCAATCTCTACATGTTTCTGGCCCTTCCATGTCATAGGCACTTGGCCCATCCACACAAGTAAGGTATCATTTTTATCGGGAGGCTGAGGGGAACACTGAGTGGTAGAGAATGTGTGCCATGCGGTGATCCCACAACTTTACCATACAGGCACTCATACACCCACTCAGAGATCCACTCAGGCACTTACGCGCCCACTCACCAACCTATACAAGCACTAAAACACCCACTCTGAAAGATTACAGATTATAGTTAGAAAAAAACATTTACAAAAACTTAGAAATTCACTGTAAAAATACAAAGATTACAGGGACGTTTTAGTAAGGAAAAAGAATTTAAAAACCATAGAAATTCACTGAAAAAAACAAAGGTTACAGGGACATTATACTTAGGAAATTGAATTTTAAAAAAAGTAGAAATTCACTGAAAAAACACAAAGGTTACAGGGACGTTATTGTTAGGAAATAGAATTAAAATAACCTTACAAATTCACTACAAAAACCGAAGGTTACAGGGACATTATAATTAGGCTCAGATTTCACTTATACAAAACCATAGAAACTCAGCAGTTATAGTTACCTGAGCTAACTATAACGTATGCCCCTGCAATGCACTGCTTATATCCTCACATATTACAACACTCATGACATGGTCAGTGACATCACTCAGGACCTCTCAAATGACATCACTGATGACATCATCCACGGAACCACTCACACACTGACTCACACACCATCACAACCATTCATACACCCACTCATCCACCCATATAGCCACTAACACAGCCATTCACTCACTCACATTTACAGCCACTCACACAGCCACTCATGTACCCATACACCTACTCACACAGGTACTCACTCACCTATACAGTCACTCACTCACCTATAGAGCCACTCACACACTTTCTCACTCATCAATACAGATAATCACACACCCAGTCACTCACCCATATAGCCTCTCAACAGAGCCACTCACACAACCTCTTACATACCCATTCACACAGCCATAGAATTACTCACACATCTACTCACTAACCCATACATCCACTCAACATTCACTTTCCAATACAGCCACTCGCACACTCACTCAGTTAACCAAACAAGCACTCAAACAGCCACTCACTCACCAATACAGCGACCTAGTCATTCGACCATAGTCACCTAGTCACCCTTACAGTCACTCACACACCCACTCTCCCACCCATACAGCCACTCACACAGCTACTCACCCACCCATAAAGCCACTCACATACCCACTCACTCATCAATACTGCTACTCACGCAGCTACTCATTCACACATACAGCTACTCACACACCCTCTTATTCACCCATACA
Organism: Calotriton arnoldi; assembly: GCA_963921515.1. Lineage (NCBI taxonomy): Eukaryota > Metazoa > Chordata > Amphibia > Caudata > Salamandridae > Calotriton > Calotriton arnoldi. Next base: position 1,794,132 of record CAWUFW010001277.1, read on the forward strand.
GCCACTCATACACCCATACGGCCACTTACTCACCCACCCACTCAATCATGTATAAACACAGTCACACAGCCACTCACATAATATATGTTTGAAATAGTAACAACTATTAGTAGTATCCAAGGTATACTAATTTAACTTTTGTGTATATGTTTAACAATACATTCTACTAGTAGAAATGCATATTGTGGCTCTTGTTATTGAGTGGGAGTGTGTAAGTACTCTGATGAATAGAAGTTCGTTTTTTTTAAATGTTATGATCTTGCGAGACTCTCGCATGATTGTGAATAATAGGAAGTAGTAGGTGATCTTTGAATACACTTTGGTATGCACCCTTGTTACTTTAGGAAGGACTCTTAGTGGAGATGGTGTTTATCAGAGTCTACTATTTATGCCCATCAGATTGGGAAGAGTTGTGAGCAGATTTTAGGCTCTTCCCACACCTACTATGCACACTCATCATCCAAGAGAGGGGTCTCAGCGGAGAGGCCAGTCCCTCCACACACTCTACTATGCACACCCATCATCTGAGTGAAAGGTCTTAGCAAAAAGGCCAGTCCCTCCCGCACCCTATTACGAACACCTATCATCCAAAAGAGAGGTCTCAGTGTAGAGGCTCATCCCTCGACACACACTACTACATACACCTCTCATCCTAGCGAGAGGTCTCAGTGGACAGGCCAGTTCCTCCCCACACCCTATTATGCACACCTGTCATTCAAGAGAGAGGTCTCAGCAGAGAGGCCAGTCTCTTCACACACCCTAATGTGCACACCCGTCATCTGAGAGAGGGATCTGAAGGGAAAGGCCAGTCCCTCCACACACCTTACTCTGCACATCCATCATCTGAGAGAGGGGTCTAAAAGGAGAGGGCACTCCTTCCCCACATCCTACTATGTACAGAGAGGTCTCATAGGGGAGGTAGTCGCTCTCCATACGCCCTACAAAACACACTTGTCATTTGAGGTAGAGTGTCAAGGGAGAGGCTGGTTCATCCCCACACCCTATTATGCACACCTATCATTTCAGAAAGAGGTCTCAAAGGAGAAGCCAGTCCTTCCCCAGTCAGTACTATGGACACCTGTCATCTGAGAGAGGCTAGTTGCTCCCCATACACCCTACTACGCACACCGGTCATCTGAGAGAGGTCTTGAAGAAAAGGCAAGTTCATGCACACACCCACTATGAGCAGCTGTCATCTGAGAGAGAGGTCTCAAAGAAGAGGCCAGTCCATCCACACACCCTACTATGCACACCCGATATTTGAGAGAGAAGTGCAAAAGGAGAGGGCAGTCCCCCTCCACTCACTACTATGCTCACCCGTCATTTGAAAGAGAGGTCTGAAATGAGAGGGCTGTCCATCCAGACATGTCACTATGCACACCCATCATCTGAAAGAGAGATCTCAAAGGAGAGGCCAGTCCCTCCCCGCACCTTACTATGCACTCCCGTCATCTGAGGGAGAGGTCTGAAAGGAAAGGCTAGTCCCTCCCTGCAGCCTACTATGACACCCATCATCTGAGAGAGAGGTCTGAAAGGAGAGGGCAGTCGCTCCCCACAGCCTACTCCACACATCTGTCATCTAAGAGAGGGTCTGAAAGGAGAGAGCAGTATCTCCCCACACCATACTATGGACACCCATCATTCAAGAGAGGGGTTTCAGTAAAGAGGCCAGTCCTCCAAAAAGCCTACTACACACACCTGTCATCTGAAAGAAGGGTCTGAAAGGAGAAGTCAGTCCCTCCCTACACCCTACTACGGACACCCGTCATCCAAAAGAGAGGTCTCAGCGGAGAGGCTAGTCCCTTCCCACACACTACTATGCACACCCATCATCTGAGAGAGAGATCTAAAAGGAGAGGCCATTTCTCCCCACACCCTACTATGCATGCCTGTCATTCAAGAAATGTGTGTCAGCGGAGAGGTCAGTCCCTCCACACACACTACTATGCACACTCATCATCCCAGAGTGAGGTCTCAGCAGAAAGGCCAGTCCCTTCATATACCCTACTACGTACACCTGTTATCCAGGAGAGAGGACTCACCAGAGAGGCCAGTCCCTCTCCACACCCTACTAAGCACATGTGCCACCCTGGGGATAGCAGTCAGTGAAGAGGCAGTTCCACCCCACACCCTACTATGCACAATCATCATCCCAGATAGATGTCTCAGTTGAGAGGCTATTCCCTCCCCACACCCTACTACGCTCTTCTGTCATGCAAGAGAGAGGTGTGAGATGAGAGGCCAGTCCCTCTCCACACCCTTCTACCCCCACAAATCCAATAGTCAAATAAAGCAAAAAGGATGGAATCTTCCTTTTGTAAATAAAGACATCCATATGAACCAATCACAAATCTTCCTTAGGGTGTATTTCCTCTCCCAAAACTCTCATGAACTTCTCGTGAGATCAGAAAAAAGTTCTTGTTTTATATGTTGAATGGAGCAATGCATAATCCCTTTTTCTAAATTAATAAACTTCTCTAATGTCTTACTTTGTTCAGAATTAGAAGAAAACACTTTTATTAACTTAATTCTAAATATACAAACTCACAAGTGGTTCGCGAGAGCCGAACAGAAAGTTAAGCCCCCTCGGAGTCCACACAGGGGGTTTCTGTGTTTGACTCCCACGAGCGTCTCGGTAGAGTTATCATTATGTAAAAAATAACATAAATATAACAAATGTATCTAAATGACTCCCTTTTTATAGATTACCAGTAAACAATAACTGAACACATGAAAAAGAACTCTATACATATACTTTAAAACAAAATGTATAACTCTACAATCTTGTGGGAGTAATGAAACACCTTAAAAATAGATTTACATAGTAAAAACTAATACTATACATTATTGCAAAAACTGATCACTTTCTTTCTGAATTATAATTATGTCTCTAATGTAAAAAAAACATATAAAGCCCATGAAAAGTATGCTGTTAGATGATTAACGAACTTTCCAGGAAGACCTTCCAATGTGACAGACACAAGAGCTCAGGAGATAGACAATATCAGCTGAAATATTGTTGTATGAATCTGCTTTATAATTGTGTATCCTTTCTTGTTATATTACAAGACAAAAGCCATTCCCTTTCAAAATAATGTCTGCACACAGGATATACTATTATGTTATTCTACCATAGATACACTCAAAAATTGTTTATTTACTTTAAAAAACGAATCCTATAAATTCAGTGCAAAAAACAAAGGTTAACGTAGCATTATAGTTAGGTGTATTAAAAAAAAATTGTGTTTAAAAAAAAACTTTGAAATTCACTGCAAAAAAAAAGTTAACGTAACGTTATAGTTAGGTGAAGTTCTCAGCCACAACATTAATTTTTTGAACTAAAAAAAAACACAGAAGTCCATCAGTTAAGTTGCGCCCCGGCCATGCACTGCTTATGACCTCACATATGACATCATGCATGCCATGTTCTATGATATTATTTATGACCTCACTGACTATGGTTCAAACACATCAGGGAGGAGCTGGTTTCAGAATAAAATCTATGTACAGCATCCAGGAGTTTCTAGGCTAGTTCTTGGAAATTCGAGAACTTTGGTGCGTATGAGATGGGTTGCCGGAGCCCAACTCAGACTTACGTATAGGCTCAAGGAGATTTTTCTCCATGTTAATTTCCATGGGACACTTTAGACAAGGCAACAGCCCGAACTGCTGAACGGAATTACACCAAATTTGGCAAATAGGTAGCTCTTGGTCCAGAAAGCACTCTTTTTGTTAAATGGTGTAAATCTGTTCAGCAGTTTCTGAGAAATGTAAAGATTTCTCAGATATACAACTGTGGCCGCGGTGGATCCACAACACCTTCCGATCTCGTGCCTGAGATCTGATTGGCTGCCAACACTTCAAACCAGGACGTGTTGGCGGCCATCTTGTTACTCGTTTGAACTGAGTCACAAGAAATAACGTAAAAAAAAGATAAGAGGGCAGGGTAGAAACACCTTCTCCTCCTGGGCCTCTTGAGTGGGTCTCAGAGGGACCCCCCCGAGGGCTCAAAAAGCATTATTTTGAAAGAATTTCGACAGGAGTCGTGTTGGATCCGTGAATCCTACCAAAATTGTTTTAGAAAAAGAAGCACAAATTGCCGTGTTTTGTTTTATTAGGCTCCCGGGTGGGCCAGGTCCCGGGGGCAATAACAAATAATAATGGGGGGCCCAAGCAGGCCACCTGCAGCCCTGGGGCCCGCCACCTACCCGGGGCTAATTCACATAATGACATAATGCATGAGGGCTCTAGCGGGAGGAGGTGGCAGTCCCAGGCACAGCGCCGGGGACCGCCACCTCCCCAGGGCAAATTGACTGAAATGTGGGGGTGCCACGTGGCCTCCAGCAGCCCCAGGGTCCTCCACCTCCCCAGGACTATATGCAAAAATAATGCATGGGGGCTCCAGCCCTCCACCCCTCCCCAGGGACCACCACCTCCTTGGGGCTATACTAAATTGAATTATATACGGGGACCGCACTGCCGACACAGCCCTGGGGACCACTGGATCCCCGGTGCTTAATTTTTGTTGGAGGCGGCCTCGCGGCTCCCCGCATGGAGCCATAGATAGCCCTGGGGACCACCACCCACCAGGGCCGTCTCCAGCAATGGCCTGGGGTACCCAGCCTGGGACATTGCAGTTTGCTGTGTCTTGGCAGGAGCACCGCTTCCTCCAAGCTATAGCAAACTCTGGTCCATTTCACAGAAGCGAGAGCATTACAAATGCTCTTGCTTCGATGAAGTGGAGCAGAATTGCTTTTGAATAGAGGGAGCTGCATGAGAATTCATCAGTGATGTCATCAGTGATGTCACTGATAATGTCATGAGTGATGTAATATGTGAGGTCATTAGCAGTGAATTGTGGGGGCGCGAGTTATAGTTAGCTCAGATAACTATAACGGCAGAATTTCACTGGTATTGTACGAGTGAAATCTGACAATAACTATAACGTCCCTGTAACCTTTGGTTTTTTTCAGTGAATATATATATATATATATATATTTCCGCTCCAACTTCTGCCAAATGCTCTCGCACTCACTAGCGGGTGCTTGGTGCGCAAGGGCAGACTCGCGCATAATCTCCACGCTCAAAAGAATAAATACCAGCACTCGCGGGGGGTAAATCCTTCTTCGGATTTAATGGCACAATAAATCAACAAAACAAACACGTTTCAGTGGTACGCCTTCCTCAGTGTTGGCGACCACCGCGTTCAAACCTCGTCATATAGACATCGTCATTCCAATTATCTACAAAGCTAATTGAGAGTCAGGCAAAAGAATACCATTAAGGCGTCAGGCATATCGAAATCACATTAGGTCATGCTGTGATGGTACCAACTAATACATTTCAAAAGAGTCGCTTCTCGGCAACATATTATAATTGCAAAGCCCACGTAATCAAAAGTTTAAACATCGGATGTTCATTATTGATAATCCTAACACATCGATACAACGTGTTAACATTATTGCGCCCTGAATGGGCATGCTCCCTCTGGAGCTCGACATTATAAAACACCCTAACACAATCATGCCCTACATGGGCCATGAATCTGGAGGCTTCAATGGTCAATATGCCGGGGTATCATTATTACGCCCTGGATGGGCCACGTATCCTGAGGTGCCCCTCCTCCTGCTAACTGACCCCTACTAAGCCTGCTCTCCTACGCTTGCTTTACATATTTACAAGTGAACCCCGAGTTCCTCCCCCATGTTCAATCCTGATGGTGACTTAGTCACCATATCCAAAATGTAGCGCGATTCCAATCTCCGCAATCGCTTCTCTCTATCTCCTCCCCTTATGTCACGTGCCACATGATCAATACAAAAGTATTTGACTAGTTGCTTGTTGCTGTTATGGTGCGTCTGAAAATGTCTAGCGACAGGATAACTCACATCTCTGTTCTGAATGGCCCTCTGGTGCTCCAAGATGCGTGCTTTGGCTGGGTGAATAGTACTGCCCACATACCTCAGGCCGCACGGGCAGGTTAGACAGTAGACCACATAGGGTGTATTGCAGTTCATAAACTTCGAAATATGTATGGGCTCTTTCAAACCCACCACAGTATATGTGGTCACCTTGTTACTATTCGCACAGGCTTTGCATCTACCACACGGAAAGAAGCCTGTTATACCTAGCAACCCTCTTTGCACTTTAAGGGGTGGTATATGACTCTCCACTAACTGATCCTTGATGGACCGTGTTCTCCTGAACGTAAGTGAGGGTTGTGTAGATAGATCCCGACCTATGACTGTGTCAGACTTCAGTATGTGCCAATTAGCTTGCAATATTCTCCGCACATTCTTGGCTGCACTGGAGAAACTCGTAATCAGTCTAAAACTGTTATTCATCTGTGGATCGTCCTTTTTATGTTCCTCCTTCAATAAGTCTGATCTCGACTTCTCTGCTGTTCTCTTCATAGCTCCCCTCAGGATCCCCTTGCGGTACCCCCTCACTTCAAATCTCTTCATACGTTGTGATGCAGCTCTTCTGAAATCATCTTCCCTAGTACTGTTCCATTTAATTCTTAATAGTTCCCCATATGGGATACTAATTTTTAGATTATCTGGATGACTACTTCTGGCGTGTAGCACCGAGTTCCCTGCCGTGGACTTTCTAAAAAGTGCTGTCTGAATCTTCCCCTCCGCAACAAATATTCTCAGGTCCAGAAATGTAACCTCAGTCGAGCTTATATCGCTCGTAAATCTGAGGTTAAGATCATTGGAGTTGAGATGATCAATATATTGGACTGCTGATTCCCTTGTACCATGCCAGATCAGAAAGAGATCGTAAATGTAACATCTCCAACTGACCCTGTTCTCCACCCATCTATCACATGTGTCAGACCATGCGACCTGCTTCTCCCACCAGCCTACGAACAAGTTCGCATAGCTGGGAGCGAAGCAGGCCCCCATGGCAGTCCCTCTCTGTTGTTTGTAAATTTGGTCCTGAAAAATAAACATATTATTATGCAGACAGAAATGCAAAAACTCCAGCAGCACCTCACTATGGGGCCTATTAGGATGGCGGGCGGACTTCCGTCTGCCCGCCTCCCTAGCGGTGCTGGGACCGACCGCCAGTGGTGCGGTGGTCCCGCACCACTGATTAGGATGCGACCGCCACCCTGGCGGTCGCATCCTGTATACCTAACATTGCAGAGAGTGCTGCTGTAAGCAGCACCCCCCGCAATGCCAAAATGGCATGTTGCCCCTTGCCATGCACAACGTGGCAGGCACCGCGCGGTGCCTGCCACCTTGTGCGTGGCAATGGTACCCCCCAAGTGCAGCCACCCACCCCCCATCACCCCGGGGGCCCGCAACGGGCCCCCAAAGCAATTTCCGCTGGCATTTCCATGGCGGCATCGCCGTCATGGAAAGGCCCTGAAAACCCGGCATCATGATATGGATGGCGGTGCCTTCCAGGCACTGCCACCATATCATGCCCCAGTCCCACCCGGCCGGCAATTGTTACGATTGCCGACCGGCGGAAAAGCGGCGGACGGACTTTCCATCCGCCGCAGTACCCCCCGCCATGGTAATGTGGCGGGGGTAAATGATGTTGTGATGGCGGGCGGATCGCCACCGCCGGCCGGGCGGTAGCGATCCGCCCGCCGTCATAATGACCCCCTATGTTCTAGAGACTTTAGAGGACGATTTCTTAGAAAGTATCTGGTGGCCATAATTCCATCTTCATGTGCTATGCTTGTGTACAAGATGGCTACATCAAGAGTTATCATTAAGAAATCAGATTCCCACACAGTGCCCTAAATATGTTTCAAAAAGTCTTTATGGCCCTTGTGTACGAGGGTAGTTCTGACACAAATGGGAACAGAAAATAATCAATGAACTTTGACATATTCTCAAGTTGTTCAGTTGGAGAAAAGCTTCCTTGCAGTAGTTCTCTCGAGTTTGCAGCACCACATTGCCGCCCTTATCCGAGGGCTTGATAACAATAGCATCATCTGCCTCAAGATCTTTAAGTGCTTTTCTTTGTGCATATGTAATATTCCAACCATCTCTGGATTTTGCAATACCCTCCCCTAGTTTAATAAATCTTGATTTACTTGATGGTATCGACTGGTGTTTGAGGATAGAATTTAGAGGTTGGTCTGAAAGGACTCGGTGATCGCTCTTGAGTAATCCCCAGGTTGGCAACACGATCCAGGTGCCAGTTCCTTTGATGTCAAATGAATAATCGTGAGGTTCTCCTCATCCACAACGGCGTCTATTGCCTGAATTTCGTATTGCGTTTGGGGCGGGTGTTCCTGCCTGTGTTGCCCCTTCCTCAGTTGCCATCCTCCCCTTCTTGTACATCTGTTGTTTTTTGCTCTGGGGGTCTCCCTTTGCCCCCACGTAGCCATGTCTGGCGAATGAGGTTGAATTTCTTGTGAAAATGGTGGGGTACTGGGCCACTCGCTCTTGCTCCGCCCCCTTCCTCTTCAGACTGTTCAGCGATTGACACCTCCGATTCCGACGTATCCCTTTGTTCTACCGCCTTTTGAGACCTATTGTTTCTCAGGTCTCGTCTGGGCACGTATTACTTTCTGGCAAACGTAAGGATTCTGCCCTGCATGTAGTCTCGCGCGTCACGGTCGAACTTCTGCTGTTTGCGCTGTTTAATCTTCACTTCGTAATTCTCCAGGTATTTCTTCATTAGTGCCCGCAGTTCATCATTTTTGGCTTTATCATCCTCACTCGTGATATTTCTCTCGGCTTCCTCTATTTCTTTCACTGCCTTGTCTCTGTCACTCCAGGCAAACTTCACGAGGATTACCAACATCCCCTTCAAGGCATCAGCCGTGTACTCTGCCCATTCGTCCAGGAGCTTCGGGTCTGGGTTCTCATATGCCGGGACCGTATAAATCCTCAGTCCCCTAGGCACTCTATTTACTTCGATGTAGTGTTGCAAGGAAGTGGCCTCCCACCACTTCCTAATTTCCCTATCGTACAGCCGTTCCAACTGCGAGTATTTCAATTTTAGATCATGCAAGGGTTGGTTCGGGGTCCCTCCATTTCCCACAGAACAAGAACCTGGTCGCATTCTGAAAATGTCCGAGGCAGCTTCGCGGCGCGCCGCTTCGCTGAACATTAATAGTTTTTAAGCACAGCTATCCGTGATGTGCACCCCCCCTCGGTATGCCTGGTTGCTGATAACAATCCTGAATGGCAGTCAGCAGTAACAATTCATTTACAGTCCTTACCGCATCATCGACGCGTTCACAGCTTAACAGGCAGTAATCCTTGTACTTCACCGGCCGTTTTTTCTTATGCAAAGAGGCGATGCGGGAGCTTTTTCAATGTTTCCGCTCCAACTTCTGTCAAATCTTGAGGCAGATGATGCTATTGTTATCAAGCCCTCGGATAAGGGCGGAAATGTGGTTCTGCAAACTCGAGAGAACTACTGCAAGGAAGCTTTTCTCCAACTGAACAATTTGGAGAATTACATACCGATCATGGTCACAGATAAGTATAAAAGAATATGAACAACTGATCTTGAAGTGGCAAACTAGAGGAATGCTCTCAATGGAGGAATTTACCTTCCTATCGACACCACATCCTCGGCTACCAACATTTTATCACTTACCTAAAGTTCATAAGAACAAGTTGAACCCTCCGGGGCGACCGATAATTTCATCGATTGGCGGCCTACTTGAGAATATGTCGAAGTTCATTGACTATTTTCTGTTCCCATTTGTGTCCGAACCACCCTCGTACACAAGGGACACTAAGGACTTTTTGAAACATATTGAGGGCACTGTGTGGGAATCTGATTTCTTAATGATAACTCTTGATGTAGCCAGCGTGCACACGAGCATAGCACATGAATATGGGATTGTGGCCACCAGATAATTTCTAAGAAATAGTCCTCTAAAGTTTCTAGAACATAGTGAGATGCTGCTGGAGTTTTTACATTTCTGTCTGCATAACAATCTGTTTATTTTTCAGGACCAAATTTACAAACAACGGAGAGGGACTGCCATGGGGGCCTGCTTCGCTCCCAGCTATGCAAACTTGTTCGTAGGCTGGTGGGAGAAGCAGGTCGCATGGTCTGACACATGTGATAGATGGGTGGAGAACACGGTCAGTTGGAGACGTTACATTGATGATCTCTTTCTGATCTGGCGTGGTACAAGGGAATCAGCAGTCCAATATATTGATCATCTCAACTCCACTGATCTTAACCTCAGATTTACAAGCGATATAAGCTTGACTGAGGTTACATTTCTGGACCTGAGAATATTTGTTGCGGCTGGGAAGATTCAGACAGCACTTTTTAGAACGTCCACGGCAGGGAACTCGGTGCTACACGCCAGAAGTAGTCATCTAGATAATCTAAAAATTAGTATCCCATATGGGGAACTATTAAGAATTAAATGGAACAGTACTAGGGAAGATGATTTCAGAAGAGATGCATCACAAAGTATGAAGATATTTGAAGTGAGGGTGTACCGCAAGGGGATCCTGAGGGGAGCTATGAAGAGAACAGCAGAGAAGTCAAGATCAGTCTTATTGAAGGAGGAACATAAAAAGGACGATCCACAGATAAATAACAGTTTTAGACTGATTACGAGTTTCTCCAGTGCAGCCAAGAATGTGCGGAAAATATTGCAAGCTAATTGGCACATACTGAAGTCTGACACAGTCATAGGTTGGGATCTACCTACACACCCCTCACTTACGTTCAGGAGAACATGGTCCATCAAAGCTCAGTTAGTGGAGAGTCATCTACCACCCCTTAAAGTGCAAAGAGGGTTGCTAGGTATAACAGGCTTCTTTCCGTGTGGTAGATGCAAAGCCTGTGCGAATAGTAACAAGGTGTCCACATATACTGTGGTGGGTTTGAAAGAGCCCATACATATTTCGAAGTTTATGAACTGCAATACACCCAATGTGGTCTACTGTCTAACCTGCCTGTGCGGCCTGAGGTATGTGGGCAGTACTATTCACCAAGCCAAAGTCCGCATCTTGGAGCACCAGAGGGCCATTCAGAACAGAGATGTGAGTTATCCTGTCGCTAGACATTTTCAGATGCACCATAACAGCAACAGGCAACTAGTCAAATACTTTTGTATTGATCATGTGGCACGTGACATAAGGGGAGGAGATAGAGAGAAGTGATTGCGGAGATTGGAATTGCGCTACATTTTGGATATGGTGACTAAGTCACCATCAGGATTGAACATGGGGGAGGAACTCGGGGTTCACTTGTAAATATGTATAGCAAGCGTAGGAGAGCAGGCTTAGTAGGGGTCAGTTAGCAGGAGGAGGGGCACCTCAGGATACGTGGCCCATACAGGGCACAATTGTGTTAAATGCGGCAGTGCCATGGGTTGTTTGTATAATGAGGAGGAGCAGGCCCATCCAGGGCGTAATAATGATACCCCGGCATATTGACCATTGAAGCCTCCAGATACATGGCCCATGTAGGGCATGATTGTGTTAGGGTGTTTTATAATGTCGAGCTCCAGAGGGAGCATGCCCATTCAGGGCGCAATAATGTTAACACACTGTATCGATGTGTGAGGATTATCAATAATGAACATCCGATGTTTAAACTTTTGATTACGTGGGCTTTGCAATTATAATATGCTGCAGAGAAGCGACTCTTTTCAAATGTATTAGTTGGTACCATCACAGCATGACGTAATGTGATTTCGATATGCCTGACGCCTTAATGGTATTCTTTTGCCTGACTCTCAATTAGCTTTGTAGATAATTGGAATGACGATGTCTATATGACGAGGTTTGAACGCGGCGGTCGCCAACACTGAGGAAGGCGCACTGCTGAAACGCGTTTGTTTTGTTGATTTATTGAGTGCTGGTATTTATTCTTTTGAGCGTGGATATAAATATATATATATACACACACACACACACACATATGTGTGTATATATATATATATATATATATATATATATATATATATATATATATATATATATATATATATATATAATCAAATAGAACAGTTCCCAGCTAAAAAATAAATAAGATAATTCTACTTGCAAATGCGTAGCTTGTTTTCTTGATCCACCTCCCCCTCCAAAAACTCCCAATCCACAAAATAGTGAAAAATAAAAACCAAGAATCCCCCAAAAATGCAAAAATCAAATTTCCAAATTAAATCATCCAAAATGATCTACAGTCACCGAAACCATAAAAAATTCAAAAAAATCAAAGGTCTCCTGGAAATCCCAAAAATCAAAGGAAATTAAAAAATAATGTTGGTTTAAATCAAACCAAAGTAATTTCCGTTAAATGAAAACACATTAAAAATAGTTGTAATTGATACACCTTGACTTCGAAACCTGTAAGGAAATCACATACCCACCCTCACAAAGCAAAGCATGCATTTCAAATTCAGTACAAACATAACATTACAACTCTACAAACATTGTAGAAAACATGACAATATATGAAATAACGAAGTACTACTAGCAAAGTATAGTTGTTGTCGACCACACTACACTACATAACATAACACAATCTACCATTAAATAAGCTTACCAAATAAAACTAACACCATAACCTACAATAAATGTACTGACCCACATTTATAGCAAGACCTCTGACCTTCTGGTCAGGATACTGATCTCCCAGTGCGCAGCTCCACCATGAGTGCCTCTGCCCCTAGCGCCGTCGCTGGCCGGTGTTCGAGGCCCTGTGCCTCGCTCCGCGCCTGTCTCTTTTTTGTAGCCTGCTTACTCCTTCTTTAGCCTGTTTTCTCTGCTTACTCTGCACCTGCCCTTTTTCCTCCATTTCTCCTTTTTAATCCTCCTTTTTCCTTTTATTTCTCTTTTTTTCCTTATTTTCCTTTTTTCAGCCTCTTTTTCATTTTTCCTGTTATGTGCCATCTTTTTCCCACCGCTGCTGCCCCCGCAGCCCCTCCCTCTCCTGTGTACTCCAGCTCCCGCCTCCCAGCTGTCCCACCCTCCCCCAACCCCTACTTATTGGCGGCCGCTATGCGGCCATGCCCCTGGTGCGTCAAAGGCAAGCCCGTCTGCGCCCGTCCGCGACCCGACCGCGACCAGCGCCAGCAACCCTGGTCCTCCGACCTGCCAGTGCTATAGCTTCTCGGCTCTCTACGCACTCAATGTCGGCAAGAACAACAACTGCAAGCTCTCTTTACCTACCGACACTCACGGACCCTTCACCTGCCACCACTGCTGCAACTCCTTCTCTGAGACCCAGGACCCACCTCCACCCTCCAGCAACAACTCCATCGCACCCAAAACCCTGCAATACAGCCTCCTCAATATCCTCTCCCTCCACATACACGAAGCGGAAATCTGGGACCTCCTCGACACCACCACCCCTGACGTCCCCCTCCTTAATGAAACCTGGACGAACGCCGCCTCAGGACCTGACAGGACCAGTTATCTAAATGACAAATTTGTCAATTATGTACCCTCCAGACCCCTCCGCTCAGGAGCTAAGGCCCTGATACAAATCCCGCGTTTCAAAAATCCCGCCAAGGTGGTAAGGCCTTTACCATCTTGCCCCACTCTACTGGAACGAACTCCCTCTACGCTTGCGACAATGCACAGATTACCTGGCTTTCAGGAAACTGCTGAAAACATCATTGTTCTAAATCTGTTCACCTTGGTACTCTTAGGCGGTCCTAGCGCTGAGATACCCTTATGGGGTGATTCACGCGCTTTACAAAATACACAAATAAATAAATAAATCGCCATCCTACAAGGCTACAAGATCACCCGGAAGAACCGCCCCAACCACCCCGGAGGAAGCATCACAATCGCTCACAAGTCCAACCTCTGACTGAGCACCTACACCGACGGGCCCATAGACCTGATGGAACACATCCACTTCAAGATTCAGACCAACCCGACCACCAACCTCTGAGGCACCCTCATCTACAGACCCCCCGAATGCCGCACACTTTTCTCTGACTCCATCACCGACATCATCACCCCGAAAGCCATCACCTCCACCAGCTACACCTTGCTGGGAAACCTCAACTTCCACCTCGACAACCTCCAAGACCCCAACTCCACCTCCCTTCTGGACAACCTCCTCAACATCAGACTCAAACAGATCGTACCAGAACCCACGCACTCAGCAGGACACACCCTTGACCCCATCTTCACAGCTGGAAACTCCATCATCTTCAGCCACACCTCCGAACTCCCATGGACGGACCATTGCTGCGTCCACTTCACCTTCAAAACAAACTTCACCCGCAAACGCCCACACCAGCTAAAGCGCATTAATTGGAACAAGATCTCCGATGACCAGCTCACCGCCTCCCTCAGCAGTTCTGCTCCCACTGCCTCAGACGACGACCCAACCACCGCTGCCCATACCCTACACAACTGGATCACCAACTGCACCAACACCATCGCCCCCCTCAAGATAACTTCCAACCCACATGCCAAGAAAGCCAGCTGGTTCTCACTGAACTCCGAGAATCTAGACAAACCTGAAGATGCCTCAAAAAGTTATGGAGAAACTCCAAAACCACAGCAGACCTTGACATCTTCAAAGCAGCCACTGCTGCCCACCACAAAGCTCATTAGATACTCAAAGAAAAAAGCACTCCAGGACAGAATCTCCACCCACGCACACAACAGCAAGGAACTCTTCGGCATCATTAAAGAGTTCACCCAACCCAACAGTAAGACAACTGACATCCCACCCTCCCAGGATCTCTGCAAGAGACTCAACACCTTCTTCCATCACAAAATCAAGACCATCGACGACAACCTACACGCGGAACCGACACCCACCGTTCCCTACACCACGCAGCCGACACTTGACAACTGGACCGCCCTCACCATCAAAGACACCCTGAAGACTATGAAGTCAACCCATTCCGGGGCCCCCACGGACCACTGCCCCCACCACATCTACCACAGAACCGAAGACATCATCGCCCCGAGCTTCGTCGAATCATCAAAAGCTCCTTCGAGACCGCCTCCTTCCCCGACGACTGGAAACACGCCAAGATCAACTGTCTCCTGAAAAAACCCTCAGCAGAACCCACCGACCTCAAGAACTTCAGACCAATCTCCTTACTCCCGTACCCGGTGAAAGTCATTGAAAATGCCGTCAACAGTCAACTCGCTTCCTTCAGACAAGAAAACAACATCCTCGACTCCTCCCAATCAGGCTTCAGGAAGAACCACAGCACTGAAACCGCCCTTCTCGCCGCGACAGACGACATCCGCTCCCTACTCAACAGAGGGGAGACTGTGGCCCTCATCCTCCTGGACCTCTCTGCAGCCTTCGACACAGTCTCACACCGCACCCTAGCCCACAGATTCCATGACGCAGGAATCTGGAACAAAGCCCGCGACTGGATCCGCTCATTCCTCTCTGGCAGAAAGTAGCGGGTCAGACTCCCTCCCTTCCTCTCGAATCCCACACCGACCACCTGCGGAGTCCCTCAAGGATCCTCCATCAGCCCCACCCTGTTCAACGTCTACATGGCCCCGCTTGCATCCATCGTCAGATCACACAGACTCAACATCGTATTGTATGCCGACGACACCCAACTCATCCTCTCCCTATCCAATGAACCCAACACCTCCAAACACAACTTTAAAGAAGAAATGGAAGCAGTCGCCAGATGGATGAAGAACAGCTGCCTACAACTAAACACGGACAAAACTGAAGTACTCATCATGGGCCCACACCCCAATGCCTGGAACGACACCTGGTGGCCCACTGCCCTCGGGAGCCCCCCTCCCCCACTGACCACGCATGCAACCTCAGAATCATACTGGACTCCGAACTCAAAATGGACCGCCAAATCAACGCTGTCACCTCTTCCTGTTTCCACACCCTCCGTCTCCTACGAAAGAACTTCAACTGGATTCCCCTCGAACACAGGAAAACCGTCACCCACGCCCTCATCTGCTGGACTATGGCAACGCACTCTACGCCGGGATCAACAAGAACCTCACCCACAAACTCCGGAACATCCAGAACACCTCCGCCAGACTAGTCCTCAACCTACTTCGCCACTGCCACATCACCCAACACCTGCGGACAGTACACTGGCTCCCCGTCAAAAAGAGAATCACCTTCAAGCTTCTCACCCACGCCCACAAAGCCCTCCACAACAACGGACCCGCCTACATGAACCACCCCCTCTCGTTCCACGCACCCCAAAGATCCCTCCGCTCAGCCCAGCTCTCCCTTGCGACAGTGCCGCGCATCAAGAAGACAAAAACAGGAGGCCATTCCTTCTCCTTCCTTGCTGCCAAGGCATAGAACACCCTCCCTCTCCACCTCCGACAGACACCAACACTCTCCAAGTTCTTGAATGACCTCAAGACCTGGCTCTTCGATGAATCTTTGTGAACATCCAGGAGCTGCACGCCCGCCCACCCCCCATCAGCGCCTTGAGACCCTCTCAGGTGAGTAGCTGCGCTTGACAAACCCTTGTTTGATATATGTTATTAAGTAACATGGAAGAGCAAAACAGAAACGGTATAAGAATTGCAATTTTAGGAGAAGAGCAAACAAGTTTCTGCTCGGTATGTTTTTATTCCTTATCTCGCTCCTGTCTTAATTTACTCATGCAAGCAAATCTCCTTAATTTAAGAAGACAAGCCTTATATTTACAGCTGTATAATAAATCGACAAACGACATAGAGGTCATTGTAACCACACATTTTATTTCCTGTATTACATTCATCTGCCTCACATAACCATGAGAAAATAATAGCCTTTGTGGCTAATATAAAAAACTAAATATATTTTACAAATTCAGACACACCAATTTCTTTTTTTAAACTTTTGTACAATAATGTCTTCCTTCCCCCATAGACTATGTCAGCCAATAATTGGGCCGTTGCCAAGCCTTCCACTGAGATTGAAACCACAAGCACAGTCCAGCTACTTGATATCACAGTAAGATGTCTTTTGAGTTTCAAAATCCTGAGATTCGTTGAGTTTAATTGAGAGTCTTCTACTAAATGTGAAAGAAGGAACTATTTCTGAAGATCTATTGGTGGGTGCTTTGTTTTATTTCCAGCTGAATGTGTGCAGTTATTCTTCTCAAAGAAGTTGGGCGTAGGAAGCAATTTTCCCTGCGCTCTACCTATGTGATGTGAAGGCATGTCACACTCTATGAAAACAATGTTTAACCTTGATACGAATGTTCCCCCTCTTCATCATTTCTTTGTTATACTGTCCATGCTCCTCGAGTACCACGAGCGAGTAATACGAGTGATAAGAAGTATTACAGTATGATAGGGGCTGGAAACTTGCAGCAGTAATTCATTTCTGCTGGCTGCAATGGATGCGTCATGCCGCTCTGCTCACATTGTTCCTTGAATTAATCACATTTATGAAGCCTGGACAAATCATCAATCCGTTAGTATTTCCATCCACTCATAGTCAACTAAACCAGAGAGCACCAGTTTGGGGGGCGAAGGGCAAATAGGGGTTACTCGATTCCAATGATGCGCTTGTACTAGACTTAATAACACTCATTTGGCACTTGCCTCCCAGGAGAGCGAGGCAGAAATGTTCAGATCACACTCAACCAGGTTCTGAAGTCTGGACACTCAAAATGCAGGTAAGCACCCTAATAAATCTTAATAAATCAATGTCCAGTCATTGCTTTTACTTTGATTAACTTGCATAAAGCCAAATACTACACATAAAAACTAAAATATAAAACCTTACGCATTGTATTCATCAGATTTATCAAATGCTTTTCACAATAAATTACGGATTTCACAATGACTGTTCTCAGTATCACAGTCCTTGCATACTGGATTTATCACTTCCATTTCACAATCTAGAAATCCTTAACCATGGAAAACGCAGTTTCCTAGTGTTCTTTGTCAACAGGTCCTGAAGAACTGTTGCTCCACTTAAAATTGAGCCAGACCCAATGTCATTTCTCCTGTGCTCATGATCACAAGGTTCTTGATCCTAACAAGCAGTCCAGATTCATACATGCATGCACTTACTTTCCCTTGCAAACCGCAGCCTTGTCATCAAGAGGGCCAACTGCAAATGAGAACAGTCCCACAGGAGGACTCAAAGACTTGTACTCTGACGAAAGCTTATTTTTTTTTAAACATTTCTTTTCACATTCCTTTATTCACAGTATTTAAAAACCATTGCAGTCAAATTTAATGTCCTCATTTTTAAAAACTAACTATAGCTAACACGTGTTTGGGGCCATCCCATGTCTCAAGGCTATGTAAATGTATTTAGTATTACCCAGAGTCAATCACCAAATTGATTTCAATCTGTGTCAGCAAATGGATTTCCCCCAATAAAATGGTATCAGGAACATGTAGGTTTCTCCGTTCACAATTTCGTGAATCAGTAACCAAGTAGAAATACACATATGTGGCCAGAGGTACTGTCTTCGGGTGCCGTGCTGTTTGGGATGGTCGCCCAATGTCACAGGCCCTCAGAGGTGATCTTCTGCTGCTCATGCCCTGCTGGTCCATGCTCATTCCCCACCCAAAATGTGTCTGAAGAGCCCATGCAAAGGATATTCCAGGAGCACTGTGGAGGAGGAAATGACAATTGTGTATTACAAAGACCTCATGGGGACTAATGCTGATCCGCAGGGCCCTTAAGTAGGTCTTTAGTGATGACCACATTAAAAAGGGCAATACAATGAATGTGAGAGTACATCAACCCAGCCAGTTAAGGTTACCATCACTATGCTGGGGGCACATCAGAGCCACACAACACAATGAACGTTGAGTGTGGTCATCTTTTCCCAGGCATGTAGGTGCCTAGAGCCCTCAGAGACACACATGGGAAAGAGTGAGCTTCAAAGGGTAGTATTATTGAAGAGCTAAAATCTCTGCTACTGTTGGACAGATTTCCACTCCTCCAAGTGCTGAGTAATCCGCATTCAGTGGGCTATTAATAAAGGGGGTGCAACTATAGTCATGGGCAAGTACTTCTCACCCTGAAACACACATTACAGCCCTTCACTGCTCTTGGACTCTTGGTTGCATGTCAAGTAAGACTCTCATCTACTTGGGCACATTCTAAGCACCACTCCTGCACAGAAAGGACACACTTTTCCACCCAAGGCAGGCACAATCTTCTAAAGGATTCTGTACCTGCTCTCCTCCACAGCACTGGATGGCTTCCTGTCCTGGGCAAGGCAGACTTAGCAGCAGAGTCTCAGCTTCTCAGACCCAGGCCACACTTAGCACTAGCACCTTCCTGACATCCGGGAACAAAGCCTCATCGAGGGTGTCAGTGCAAGCAAGAGGGTCCAGACTGCCCAGGCTTTTGTGATAGTGCCCAGCAAGCTATTCTAAGACACATAAAGTCTGGAGGAGAATCGGGACTGGTGTCACTGTCCTGTAGAGGGTCCAGTGAAAGATAGAGAAGGAACCAAGAGTGGGCACATTCATAAGGCCTCTTGACTAGGTACACAGCACAGGAGTACCTTACTCTTTCTTTCCAAGATTACTAATGAGTCTCCTCCCAAACTCCTTCTCCCACTGCAGGAGAATATAAAGGTGTTGAAGACCATAACCATAGGGGGGACTCCAACTCAATGTACCTATGCCACGGTATCCCTCATTCTACACTCATACAGGCCATCCCCCTATGACATGCATGGTAAGCCCCACTGCTGTTCCTTCAGAGCTTCCTATAAACAATATCATAAAGGGCCGATTAAATAAGTCACCCTCAATAAATATCTATTATATTAATTTACAAAAAGTGGAACAGAAGAGGGTCGTTTGCCTATTTATTTGGTTATATTGAAATCCTGACTTGCTACAGGGATTTAGAAATGTTTGAGAGTTCTTGTGACTTGGGATCTTGAGGTGGAAAAGGAGAGGAGACGTATAACAGTAGTGTACTCTTTGATTGACCCATTTGTCTCACAAATTGTATTGCACATACCTACTTCATAAGTTTATAATAAATAAAGCAAAACGTAGCATTCATGTGCCAAGTG
Organism: Calotriton arnoldi; assembly: GCA_963921515.1. Lineage (NCBI taxonomy): Eukaryota > Metazoa > Chordata > Amphibia > Caudata > Salamandridae > Calotriton > Calotriton arnoldi. The sequence goes on from CAWUFW010001277.1 coordinate 1,814,053, forward strand.
GTGGTGGTACAATTCTCTCCGATCAAACTTGTAAGTATTTCTAAAAACTATTCATCTACATCAAGTGTTTTTTTGTAAATATGTTTCTGAAAACGTGCTTTTTATAGATGGGGTGGATTGTTGTAAGGCATAAGTAATAAAGTTACTATCTTGCTACGTCCAGCCAAAGGTTTCCATAATTTAAACCTGAGCTCTAACCACTGGTAGTCGTGACACAGAGCAGACAGCCTTAATGTTCAAAAACATTTTGAAGCAACAAAACAGTTATCCCACTCCAATTTGGAAAAAAAGAGTAAAATGTAATAAACAAAATTACACCAAAAAGACAAAAATAAGAGGAATTAGATATGTGAATTTTTTAAGATTTAAGTGAAAATAGCAGGAAAAAGCAAAAAGCGTCAATGGTAGTCAAAGGTCATGGTAGACTGGAGTCCACGAGTGATGTGAAGCCGACCACAATGAAGCAAGGATCAGATACACCCAGTAGGTTGGCCCAGCTAGAGCTTGGAAATAGGGAAGTTTGAAAAAGTTTTCAAGTCCCAATATGAAAAGGGACTTTTTCATTTCTGAAGAAAATATTTTCTTCGTGTGGGTCAAACCTGAAATTCATTCTGATGCCATGGAACTGTCAATTGGACACCTTTCTCAATCAGTCCCCTGGAAGACCGGGGGCTCTGGAGCAGAGGTTTTGGATACATTCTCAAAGTTCTTTTGCTGCCCAAACTACCACAGGAGGACACTTCCGGAGTCCCCAGGACATCAATGGTGGACCACTTAGCGACACTCAGAGTGTCAGACAGCGGCAAAACCAAAGTCCTATCAAGGTCCAGTTGCAATACTTCTCAGGAATGTCCTCTTCAGTTTTTTTTATATTCCTGGAGCCACCTAAGGGATTGGACTTTTCATCCTTGAAGATATTATTGTCCTTGAATTTCAAGTGTAACAAGATCCAACCTCCTCAGGTCTTTCTCCCAGGTCAAAGATGTCAAGCGCAGCAGGTTCAGTGCACCTGCTGTCCTTGTAAAGTTCAGATTTGCCCTGGGTGAGGGTCCAGCTTTGTATGACTCAACAACATGTAAGTGAGGACACCCTAAGTCACTCCTAGATCCTCTCTGACCAATGGAGTGAAGGTTCCCAGACAGCAATCCACCTACTTTTGCAGTTGTTCCAGTTTACTTCACTGTAAACAGGGCCAAAATGCCATATGCCAGGGCATTTTGAAGATGGCAAATGTATCTGGCCACATTAAAGTTGGTCTCTGAGTTCTACGGGTGTGAGTGGAGAGTGTACTATGGTAATCCTAGTGTCCTCATACATCTAACACTAAAATCCAGTTTGTGGCAGGCACTGTAGCAACAGCAAACCTGGTGACAGATGTCTGGTATGACAAAAGCAGGGCCCTTCAGCAAATAGATAGGCAATACACAGAAATTGTCCTATCATCCTGTAGCTCAGTTTGAAGGGTGGAAAACCTTTACACAGGCTTTGTACAGACCTGTCATGCATGATTTGACAGTGGGGTGTCAACAGGAGGGGCGCAGCCCCCACCATCTTATTCTATTGAGCTGAGAGGAGAAATCTCTGCCAATTCAGGTCAGCCTATTTTTTACTCCGGTGAGGAATTTCACACCTCATTCAAGGCTGAGCACTGATTGGGAGTAGCTGGAGAACTGATGCAAATTAGCCCCCCCAGAGCTCAGGCAGGGAAAGGAAAATTTACTAAAACCTGTTTTTACTTAATATTTACTAAAATTCCAATTTCACCATTGAACTGGATCTTTCATAAGTATCAAAAATAGTAGATTAAGCATTGTCTAGCAGGTCTCTTTAGTAATTTAGCAGTATTAGTATTTTAATCTGCACTCTTGTTTTTTACATAGGACAGCTACAGTGAAAATAGCTTTTTGATCCTTGTCACTGTAGGGACATTATAACATTCATTTTCTACATCTGGTGAGTTGCAATGTCAAAATAGGAGTGATTTACTAATATTTAAAAAGGAAGTATTTCCATGTTGAAAGGGTGATTCTAATAGGTCACACTGTAGGTTTAAACTGCAGCAGTCCAGCTACAATGGTAGGCCTGAAGCCATGTTTTGCTTGCCGCACTAGTGGCTGGCACAAAAGTGCTTCAGTCCATATTATGCAGTTCCTACACCACTGCTAATGTTGGATTTATCTTGTTTTCATCTTGTTTGGTTTAGATAAAGATTTTTTATTTTTCTAAACTTGTATGGTGTCCATTTGAAGTGTTTTCACTGTGTGTGTTATGTACAAATGCTTTACACATTGCCTCTGAGATAAGCCTGACTTCTCTTGCCAAACTACCAAGGAGGTGAGCAGGGGTTATCCCAGGTGTGTAACTCCCTCACCCTGACTAAAAGGAAGGGCATCTACTTGGGCAGGATGCATACCACTGCTAACTAGAGACCCCTGTTTCTAACAGTAGTATTGTATTGTATTGCCATTGCATTTATGTAGCGCTTACTACCTCTGATGAGGCGTCAAAGTGCTTTTTCGGCGAGTACCACGCTACTCCGGAACCCATAAAGGATTAGTGGTAAATTAGTATAGTGAAATATGAAAGTAATTTGAGTGGTGGATATGTTAGTCAGTTATTTTGATTGAGAAGGATAGTAGAGGGATAGAAGAGGGAAAAGAATTGCATTTCTATAGCGCTTGCTACCCCTGATGAGGTGTTGAATTGCTTTTATGGTGAATAGCACGCTACTCCTGAACCCATAAAGATTGAGTGGTGAATTAGTATAGTGAACTATGAAAGTAGTTTGAGTGGTGGATATGTTAGTCAGTTATCTGGATTGAGCAGGATAGTGGAGGTATAGAAGATGGAGAAGGTTTGCATTTATATAGCGCTAGCTACCCCATAGGAGGTGTTGAAGCACTTTTCGATAAGTAGCACGCTATTCCGGAACCCAAACAGGAATAGTGGCAATTAGTATAGGGAAATCTGCAATTAATTTGAGTGGTGGACATGTTAGTCTGTTATTTGGATTGAAAAGGAATAGTGGGGGGATGAAAGAGGGAATGGTCTAGAACTTGTTTGTTGTTTTTTTGGAGTTTATAGGTGTAGAAGGGGGTTTGGGGTGAGTAAAGGGGAGGTGGAGGGGAGTTAGCATAAGGAAATATGAAATTAATTTGAGTGGTGGACATGTTATTCTGTTTTTTGGATTGAAAATAAATGAATAGTGGAGGGATAGAAGAGGGAAGGAGGGATAGAAGAGGGAAGGGTCTAGAATCTTTTTAGTTCATAGCAGTAGGAGGGGGTTTGGAATGAGTAAAGGGGAGGTGGAGGAATCAGAGGTAAGGGTTTAGAAAGGCTTGTTTGGGAGATCTGAATAGTGAAAGAGGTATGAGAAGATGCAAGGAGGGGTAGAGGAGGGGAGTCTAGAAAGGGTTATTTTGGGGATCATAGTAATGGTATGGGGTTTGGTATGAATGAGAGAGTGTAGCTGAAGGATATATTGATAGAGGTATATGGTGAGAAATAGGGTAGTGCATTAGTTATGCTGAATTAGAAGAAAAGTAATACTTATATATATGCATAAGTACATGGAAGGTATATATATGCATAAGGTAGGTAGTATATATAGATTAAAGATGCATTTAATAAACTCCGGCTTTCAAGTGTTGTTGTAATTTAAATTATTTATTTTTTATTTTTTGTAATTCAATAGTGAAGCAATTGTAGATAAACAGTTATGATAAAAGTTTTACTTATTTATGCAGTCACTTATATACATGTTAAAACATAGAATAAAGTAACTATCAGTAATATGTACATTTGTTAAGCAGAACTAACGAATATCTATATTTCTAAAAACATAATTATTATACACTTTTATACAAAACAATACTCAGATACAGGTACATATCTATAGTCCAGACATTCCCCACTGGCCCACATGGCCCAAACCAACAATCCCAAATATTCGGTACGCGGCAGTGCGGGCAAGCAGCCCAGGCCCACCAGAGAGCAGTGTCAAGCACCTACCGTACACATAGAGTCAACAACTGAGACACACTCAAGGAGAAACCTGAGACCAATTCAGAAAAACAACACAGATTTTTATATAATTTCAGACACCAACATCATCGGAATCAAGCAAGTACCTTAGAGGTTACGGATCTTTACAGGTAAAACAGTAGAAAATCACACCTGTCAGAAGCACAAGACTCAAACACAGTAATGTTATCCAATGGGAGAAACATCCACTGCACAGGTGTGCTTACAAACGATCCTCAGGGTTACTCTCCTAGAGCTAAGGTGCCTAGCGGCCAAGGTCCGAAGAACCACCAGCAGCCCCGATCCACCTGCCCCAGTGTGTCCGGGCGCAGACGTGCCACCAGCGACGGCAGCCTCCAATGCTACCCGTTAAAGTCAATGTAGAAACATGTAACTATAAAAAGGCTGCAAGTGGGGACTTGGGGACAAGCCTGGCAGAACCCAAAGGGCCGCTAGGCCCCTGAAAGTCTCTGAAGCAAGGGGCACCGTCGGTTGGTTCGGACTCGGGCTGTGGGGCTCAGGTGCAGAGGTGTTTTGTACGGCAGATCGCTTGCGTTGGAGGCTCTCACTTCTTGGGGTTGACCTGGTGATGGGGGCAAACAGGACAGCAGAGCCATCCCTGGCACCAGCCCTAGCGGCGCAGATGCCCCTCATCGGAAGGCCACCCCCAGCAAGGTTGGTGTCCGGGACCAGGCACTCAACAAGCCTTGGCCACTGCAAGGACTCTAGCAATCAGGGCATTGGTGCTGGGGCGCTTCCGGAGGGTCTAGCAGCTTGAAACGCACTGGGGAGGCAGGGTTAATCTCTGTGAGCCACAAAGTCCTTCTCCTCAGTGCTGCTTCCTCGTGGACCCGGTGGTCAGCAGAACGGTGCACCGGGCAGATGCAGTCATGCCTGCAGACAAGTAGCTCCTCCACCTCAAGGGAGAATCCAACTGGTTGTGTCGGCAGCCCTCCGAGGCCTCAGGAGGATGCACAACCACTGGACGAAACAGGTCTTTGTAACCGTCGAGACAGCAGCAGGCAGGCAGGCTATTCAAGGCTGCAAAGCTTTAAGAATCACTTGGGCGCAAGGTATAGTCATTTTTTAATGAATTTTGAATTTATAAACAACAGTTGTTGTGCTCATCTCTGAATCAGTCAAACAGCGCCATCATGTGGCAGACTGCCGTAAGTCCCAGTGTTGACAACTTAGTGCCACTTCTGAGCACTGGAAACCACCAGCACAAATTAAGCACTGGTTGTGTGTAAATATGTTGTCAATCAATCAATCAAGGACTTATTAAGTGTGACACCCGTGAGGGTCTCAAGGCGCAGGGGGGAGGAGGGCTGGGTCTGCAGTTCAGTCAAAGAGCCAGGTCTTGAAGTCCTGCCTGAATTGCAGCAGCGATGGTGAAAGCCTGAGTTGCAGAGGCAGGGAGTTCAAGGTCTTCGCAGCAAGATAGGAGAAAGATCTTCCTCAAGCCGTGGTTTTGCGGATCAGTGGGATGGTGGCCAGGGCCAGTTGAGTGGAGCGGAGATGTCTGGTGGGGGTGTAGAAGGAGAGGCGGTGGTTGAGGTATGCAGGTCTGGCGTTGTGGAGGGCTTTGTAGGTGTGCATGAGAAGCTTGAGGGTGATTCTTTTGTTGACAGGTAGCCAGTGAAGGTCTCTCAGGTGGCAGGTGATGTGGTTGCAGTGTGGAATGTGCAGGATGAGTCTGGCGGAGGCGTTCTAGATTGTCTGCAGTTTCTTTTGGAGTTTTTGGGTGGTGCCAGCGTAGAGTGCGTTGCCGTTGTCGAGTCTGCTGCTTACGAGCATTGTGTAGCATGATAGTGTGTAATTGTTCATTTTGCACTGCTACATACTGTGAAATGTCAATGTCATTGTGCTCATTGTTTTTCTTTCTCCAAGCGGAATACTCACTTGTAGCGAGAACTAATTTTCTAACGCCCCCACGACTTTTGAGGGTTCTCGCTTCCTTTTCTCACCCTGAAAATGGTTGCAATGCTGTCCTTAGCCACCGTACATCTCTAATCAGTATTAGGTCGGGTAGAGGTTGGCAAGGAGTTTGAGAGTACCATCAAACACTAAGGGCACAGTAACTTCTACTTCTCACTCCACCTCTGAATGACTCTACAATAATACACCTTTGTGCTGTAATATTGTAACTGAGTAATAGGATTAAATTATGACTGCAAGGTCAAATTTTGGGTTTACCATTCAGTCGCCAAACAAGCCATTAGCAAGCATACGTCAGATTTATATGCACAACTTAGTTTCGGAATTAGGTCCACTATGTGGACATTTACTAATCCACTTTTGGTAGCAAATATAAAAAGGTGCATGCATTTTTTGAGGGGCCCAGTCACACCAAATTCATAATTGTTTTCAATGAGTTTTTTTTATTATTATCAATATTTCTTTTAATATTAGTCATAGTACCATTAGTTTGAACATTTCACCTATTCCTACAAGTCACCTCACATGCATGTATTTTACAGCATGTACACCACTAAATGGTACCACTAGAAATGCAAACATTAATACAAGTTAAGAAAAGTTTGGGTATTTCATTATGGTAACACACTTTAGGAGTAGGCCATTAGAGCTCATGTCAATTAAAGAAACCTCCTTTCAGCAAGCACATATAATCCAAATTATTTTTCTGTTTAAAAATGTATACACATGTCTGTACTAACAAACTGTTTGTGGTTTTATTAGTTTCTTGGGCTACTTAAATGCTGCTACTGTCATTTCAGAAATGAGAAGAGTATAAAAAAAGTTTCATAAGCTGCTATATTGTATCCTTTGTGTGTGTTCCTGACCTAAAAGTGTCAGTTGGTAACTGAGCTTGTATTAATGGATGATAAACAGGTACATTATTTATAACTTGCTGTAAACTAAATAATAAAACATAATGCATATTTAGGTGAACAATCTCTAGCTCCCACAAGATATCATAGAAATGGTTGGGATTTTAAGTGTGCTGCCACAAAGAGATTGGTTAAAAAAGTCTCTGTAGTACATGATGGGGCCTAGTCACAAGGGAGTACACAAAATAGTACTCCTGTAGTATTCTTGTACATACTCTTAGATGCCTTATTAAATTGACTCCTGAATATCTAAAATGGAAATAAAGTGGGAATATTCATATACAAGCAGTACAAATATAAGAGCTGTGCCCTGTTTTCACTTTTACTAATAGGAAGTTAGAAGGTTTGGGGCAGACTCAATAAGGCGTGTAGGAGTGTTTAAAAGAATACTCCTGCAGTACTATCTCCTGTACTTATAAATGATTTTATGAATCCACCTCAAAGAGTATTTTTTGTGTTTGAGTCTGAAACTCAACATTTGCCCAGAACTTTGTAACAATTGTGGACTACCACTTTCATTCATCTATCTATGCTCTGCAGTCAGTCAAAATGGACTGTAGGAGACAGTTGAGGACATGCATAGTTTTTCTTTGCATGTCTCTTGCTCGCATGTGAAGCCTGTCTTACGCCAAAAACAATGTTTTTAAGTCATTTATCTGATTCATGTGCCGCCTGCTTTGATAGTGATGCATACATTAAAACATATATAAAACAGCTGTAGCTTTGCTGTTACCCTGACTCTATTTTTAGTCCTTTTTTACAAAAAACCAAAAATAAATGTAAGATGATATTACAAGTTAAATAAATAATGAAATCCAGTCCATCTTCCGTTCTTTTTACGGCATAATGTAAGATTATATTGAGCATGTTCTAGCTCATAGGTCAATATGGTTGCAGAAGCCAAGCATATGCAATACTTGTCAGTGGTAGGTGGAAACATTTCTAGAAAATCAACTCAGTAACTTCTTGGACTCTTAAAGAAAGATGCCACCTCTGGATTTAACAAGGACTAGACCAGAAGTAGTGAGTTAGAGGTAACAATGAGCCAACTGCTGACATTTCTTTTTTGGACCTTGTTGTTTGACCAACGACCACATAAAAGCTCTGCCATCCAAGAAGTGGTTGTCGGAAATTTGAATATTGGTTGAGGGGGTCGAGAACCCACCTCAAATAATTAGCACAGTCCTTCTCAGGGTGAAACACTAAAGTCACTTAAAAAAACCTGAGCTTAACCCTCAGTGGCTTGGCACAAAGCAGCCAGGCTTAACTGAGAGGCAATGTGAAAAGTATTTTTGCAGTAATCAAATAGTGATAAAGTGAACACCCAACATACAAAACATCCCAAACCAACCTATAGACATAAAGAATATTTTAATAAATAAATGACACATAAACAACAAAAATCCGATACGTAGGACCAGAGATATGAATTTTTGAAGTTTTAATAAAAATAGAGTGAAAAAGCACAAAGTACCAACTGTGGTTATCTGGTTGCCCTAGACTGGGTAAAAGTCAAAAGGTTAAGGTCGACCACAATAGAGCCCATATCAGATAGAAGGACCAGGTTTAACTTTTATGGAGAAAAAGTGGTCAGCAACGAATCATCGCCAGGGCAAGCTTCAAGCTAGATCCGAAGCGAGACTTGATGAGCTCTGTTCGCTGAAGAGCGGGGTCCATCTGCAATAACCGACAAAGACGGGAAAGCTCAGAGTGGGGGTAGTGCGAAGTCTATGCCGAGGAAGGCTTCGACGTTGGTCCTTATGAAGACCACTACATTCGGACTTAGAAACTTTTCTGGAAGTCAGATCTCCTTCAGCAGGGCAAACTAGCAAGTTAATGCCAACCTGCAATTCGACATTGACTGCTGTGGCTTTAATGGTAAAATCGGTCTTTGTCACTTTTCAAGGCAGAACGTTTGCATAAAGTTTCTAAGTCCCACTTCTTGCAGTGCAGGAGACTAGAGGAGTACACTCTAACATGAGCCAAGGGTTCTGAATCTGAGGGGCACCATTTAACCACCACTTTAGGGTTAGGACTCACTCTAGCAGAGGCCACCAGCAGGGTCCAGGGCAAGTCCAGCTGAAACTGATCAGCTGGGCAGCTGAAGGAGAAGAGGCCTCTAGAAGCTTGTTGTGTCCCAGTAGCTCAAACAGGAGATCAGTCAACTGACTCTTTGAGTCAGGTCCAGTCTTTCTTCAGTTTCTTCAAAGAGCAAGGCAGTCCTTCTTTTGATGTTCACAGGACTAGGAGTGGTCTGAGGAGATGTCTGTGAGGTCCATTTTTGTGCTTAGTGCGAGCCTGTGGTTGAAGGGCAAACCTTTGCCCCCCCGAAGCTGGTTCTAGTCAGTTTGTACCCTCGCACTATTTTTGGTTCCAGCCTGACTAGAGAGACAAAAGGGAGGCAGGCCTAGATGTGAGCTTCATCTGCCTGCGACAAGGTAGGTACCCCTTAAAGCTTAGGAAGGTGCTGGCTGCAGCTCCCAGGTCATCCTGTCAAGGAAGGAGTCCCTCTCCCCACATCCAGAGATCTTTGTCCACTGTCTGGGAGCAATACACATCTCACCAGAGGAGAGCCATTAGGGGTCTGGTGCCAGCTGGACACTGGCAGGAAAGCATTTTGGCTTTAGGGAGGAAAAAGACAGCTTTCTAAAAGTGTCTTTTCCTAAATAGCAAAATACAATCTAATTTGGCCATCAGGTTGGATTTAAAATACTCTTAAAATGTGTCTTTGATAGGCCTGGGCGGAAAACTACGCTACGCTCGCGGAGTGTGCGTAGTTTGCGCAATTACGCGCTACGCGAATCGCACGTAGCACAGTGCAAAAACATGTAGCGTAGCGGGCATTTTTAGCTCGCGGTCCTCAACGTCAAGTTGGCGACCGCGAGCGAGCAAAATCAACATCCCGGCGAGAATTTTTCCTCGTTCGCGATCGGCAACATCAAGTTGCCGATCACGAGCGTTGAAAATAAACCTCCTGGCGAGATTCTCAACGCGGGGAGGTCAGGTTTCTCATTGCGAGTGGTCGCGTATGCTCGCGACCGCTCGCGATGAGAAACTACCAGTCCGCGTTGAGCAAGCTGCCGCTCGAGTACAAATCTACTCGAGCGGCAGAAAACGACCGCTTGCACTGTGCATGATGCCGTTCGCAATGATTGCACAGTGCGGACAAGCATCCGGCACTGTGTAATCATTGCGAACAGCATTTCCCTACCGCACTACGCAGTTCGCGTAGCTACGCGTAGCGCGCGTAGTGCAAAGTACACTTCGCGTAGCGCGACTACGCGAACTACGCCCAGGGTTAGTCTTTGAACCATTTTTTAGCTACACCCAAAATGGATTTAGCACTTATTAAATGTAATAGTGTAACCTAGTGTTAACCTATGGGAGAGCCAGCCTCACCACAATGAAAAATGACTTTGGAGGTTATTCAAAGCCTGAGCATGTAAAAAATTAAATTTCCATGCCCTACTTTTCAAATACCATACATTCAGAATCTGTACACTAAGAATGATTTTGAAATCGGAGTAGTCAAATATTGCCGAATAGGAGCAGAACAAGCCACACAAGTTGGCATTGTTGCCTGCCAATGTGTTTATAGGATAACTCAAATGTCCTGAAAAATGAAAATGATGTGAAAGATAGATTGGGCAGAAACAGTTCGACACCTCATTATACATGAAGAACTTGGGCCATATGTTTCACGGAGAGAAACACTGGTTTAGATTAGTTATTTTTATATTTGTATTTTGTGTTTTTCTGTTCATTTGTACACTTCAAAATCTTTCTATAAATCCATTATTCGGCACACCAATCGCTTTAAAGTATTTTATTGGCAATGATTCACTTAATTGTCTTTCTTTCGTATTGTATTAGCTACAAAGTAGTTTAAAAGATAGGTAACAATACATGATGTCACTAGGAAAAAGCGCTAGTTACCTTCTAATTTGTAGTTGTACTCCCAGTAGGTACTTTAATAAAACAAAATCTACAATCATAGAGTCATGAAAACATTTAAGGGTTTAATTACCACCTAGGATCCATGAAATTCCAGTGTACAGCAAGCATGTGCCGCACGTAGAGAACCAAGTATGCTTAGTTTGTGGATTCTTCATGGAGCAGTAATACAGACATACAATTATGTCAACATCCTGCCAGTTATTTTAATCAAATATTTTAAACTCCTTTCTCTCAGTTAAACATCTGTAAAATTGCTTTGGGGTAGAACTAAGTAAAGACTAGCATTGTGTTTGCGGTATGCCAAGTAGCCACTGGGCATTCATCACAGGAAAGAAGAATGATTTCATGATGAGATTTCATGAACAGCTCCCCAACTCCACTGATTTTCCAATTTCAACAGAATTGTTTGCTGGAGTTTCCAGTGAGAGCTATTTCAGTAAATTACTCTAAGAATGATTATAGAAACACTGCCATTCACACCAATTTAAATCCTGTGGAGCTGATTCACTAAATTCATCAAATTTATCTGAAACTATTTGTCCCTCAACCAATCTGCAAGGGTTAATTCTGTAAAACACACCTTTAATTTCAACCTATTCTCTGAAGCAAATCTGACACAGCTCGCAATGAGACCACCCAACCATCTCAGAGTTTTCATGTCCTCTTGCTCCGCTTGCTGTATTTCAGTTTGATTTCAATCAGATGTGTTTCTTTTTGTAGGAAAAAAAAGAATAAGAAAAACATCCTTCTATGGTTTGCCTTCAAAGCGATGATTTATTCGTAAGACTGTTTCATACTCCACTTGTTATGGACCAACCTGCATCCATGCTATCACACACTGCAACAAAGCACCCCAATTTTCTCAGCTCAATACCTGCAGTAGGTTAATTTCAGAACAAGATTGCCTAATTCTGTCTATAATTAGAAGCATAATGGAGCAGAAATGAGGATACCTGCAGTGAGGATCACATTGAAATATTCAGACAGCCCCATGCTCATTTCTGTGATAACTGATGAGTATATTAGCAAATCTAGAGCGATAAGTAATTTTAGAATTCTGATTTTGAATGTGCCTTTTGTTTTGATTACCCTTCTTTCTCATTTGTTGTGCCTTTACCCCTCAGGGATGGATCACAAAATGTTCTTGACTGCTGCTATATCATGTCCTTTGTGGTAAGTTATGGCAGTACTTGTTTTAGACACCTTTTACCACCATATTATGAAATAGGATTCTAGAGGTGCTACGGAGTGACAGTGTTTTTGGACATTTATTATGGTGGTGATATGTTTTGTTGTTTTGTGCTGCTTTTTTGTGCTGCATTATTGCAATGCAATCCAATTTTGTTATGTTGTACTGTAGTTGTTGTGCTATGTTTTGTTTTGACTGTTTTCATGTGCTCTGTTATATTTCAATTGTCTTGTTATGTTACTGGGCTGTGTTCAGTCATTAGATATGTCAAAAATGCTGCAAGCCGAAAGCAGCTATTGCTTTGAAAGTTCCTGGGACAAGCAACTATTTATCACTGTGTAAGGTGTTAAAACAATACTGCTCCAGGTTTTGAAGTACTCTGGAACTACTTAAGTAACCAGTCACCCCAGAATTGTGGTAAAGATACAGTCAATAAGTGACTGGAGATGTAGATGGTTTCTAAGAGTGAAAGTTGACTTCTATTATGATGCAGTGTTCTTTGCTGAGGTATACCTTCAGCTTTTTCCTAAAATGGGCAGTACTGGTTTATGCAAATAGATTGTTCTACATCCTGAGTGTATAGAACAAGTGGACCGGTGTCCTTAGTTTTTCCTTCCTGTGCTTCTTTGTATTTGATATCATGATCTATAGGATGCAGATGTAATGAAACCCACTGGAGAAGGCTAATATTGGACACAGCCCTTTCAGCAGGATCTCCACCAGATTTTTACCTTCTGATGCTGCACCCATTTGTGTTGCCATTAGAACTCTGAGCACTTTTTCAATATTAGCAAGTGCTAAAGTTATTTTGCAAAAACATGGCACCATTGCATCTACCTGAAGGGTACATTAAATTTATTAATTTAGTTGTAAGTCCTTAGTAGATGCTACTACATGTATCCAGGGCCTGTAATTTAAAAGCTACTAGTGGTGCAGCAGCACTTATTCTGCCACCCACTAAAGTAGCCATTTAAAACATGTCTCAGGACTCCCGCTGCAGCATGTAGTGCAGGTTTAACTGCCATTTCGACCTAGAACAATAGACATTTTGCCAGGCCAAAACCTTCCTTTTAATACATATATGTCACCCCTAAGGGAGGCCCTAAATGCTCATAGGGCAGGGTACATTGTATTTAAAAAGTAGGACTTGTTTACATGGGTTTAAGATGTCCCCGCTTTCAAAAACACCTGAAATTAATTTTTTACTGCTGTAAGACATGTATCTTCCATTGATTAACACTAGGTTACCCTATTACATTTAATATGTGCTAACTTTGGCTTGGGAGCAGAAAGAGATATGCTGTTTAAACTCAATTGAATTTTAATTTATAATCCTGTTTTATGATAAAGTTGGATTTTAAGTCACAGTTCTGAAAATAGTACTTTTAGAAATTTGGCATTTTCTTGTCCTAACTATTTGTGCCTCCTGATATTGTTCTGGGTCACATGACTGTGAATGAACCTGTTGTTGGAGTTTGTGTATTGCTTCCAGACAGCAACAAAAAGGGGCATATGTACAAGCCCCTATCGCCACCACAACGTCACCTATAGTGACACTGTGGTGGCGATACGGGCTGCGCCTTATGTACAAGGCAGCGTTAAGCCACTTAACATGGCTTAACGCTGCCTTGTACATAAAGCCCCCTTTCACGCAATGCTTAGCGTGAAAGGGTTGGGCATTGGGTGTTGCGGTGGGCGTTCCACCGCAACACCCATTCATTTTGACGCTGCGCCCTATGTACAAGGGTGACGTATATAGGAGGCAGCGCCAAAATTAAGACCAGGTAAAAACTGGTCTTAAAATGGCCAAACGAGAAGAAATCCATTATTTCTCCTCGTTTTTGCTTTTTCCATGTGTGCTGCCTTGTGAAGCACACATGGAAAAAGAAAAATGCCATTGTTTGTTTATGTGTAGGAAGGTGTCCCTTCCTGTACATAAACAAACTTTTAAAAAAATGCCATTTTGTCACTTTTATGTGTGCTGCATGAAGCAGCATGCATGAAAGTGACAGAATGGCATTTCTTGTATTGTTAATGTGCAGAAAGGGACACCTTCCTACACATAAACAATCCTCCCCTGCACGCAGACACCCTTGCACACTGGTGCAAGGGTGCCTGTGTTGGCGCTAAGTTGCTAAACTTAGCACCAACGCAGGGGGAAACACAAGGCTGCACCACATTCTTGTAAATATGGTGCAGCCTTGCATTTCAGAAGTGGAGGAGAGAGGCGTTAAGCCAGGAGGGCTAACGCCTCTCTCCTCCACTTCCTAGTACATATCCCCCAAAGGGTGCTTTGCTGTGGGCATGATGGGTCTTCCTGGCAGGATTATTAGGAGGTTCTGCACCCAGCCCCACTTACATTTCAGAGGGCTTGGTACACCCTGCCATGGATTGCAGTGTTTCAACCCTCCCCCCCAACCAATAACCCAATTCCTCCAGATAGATAAGCAAGTCTGCTGCTCATGATGGCTTTGTGGATGATGCAGCTGCGTTTAAAGATGCAGCAGGCTGGCAAGTGGAGCTAATTAGGTTAGGGGTGATGCACAGGTAACAGTTTGTAATTACTATGTTATGATCATGTGCATCACAAGTGACATGGAGTATTCAATGAACTGTGTGTAGTCTGAATCTAATGATGTGCCTTCCAATCGAATGGATTTAAAATAAATGCTGACATCATAAAGGTAGTCCATTATTTTGAAAAAAGATTAAATATATCTGTCTGGCTCTCCATTGAGAGTATAAGTGTTGAGATCCTAACATTTTCACACATTAGAGTGCTAGTTGATGACATTGTCAGACTGAAATGCTGTACACCCCAATTTGCCATTTAAAATGTTTGATAATAATATGAAAATGTATGCTTTAACAAACGTGGTTAAGAGTGCTCTTTATCTACAGCAGATTTGCTGTGTTTTCCTGAATTGTGAAAATGAGTTTGAGAGATAGATGAAGGAGGGGCCTTATAACTGCAATATGAAAAATCTTTTAAAGTTTCTCAATCACCACTGTTTTAGTGGCCCATTAAATACATTTGTCTAGTGACCCACTAGCAGTTCATCTCATCTCTTAAATTCTGAGAGATTGCAAGGGAAATAATATTATTGCATTTATAATTTCTAACCTAGACTGAGTCCTTTTATTTTTAACCATTCACTGGAAATGTGTCTAATGTTTCAACATAAATTAATGAAGGTTGGTTGTGATAATTAGCAGCAATTGTAATGCAAACATTACATCTGCAGTGACCAACAACCAGTATGGGATTTGTATAACACATGACAAATGCTTTAGTGCAAATGCAGTAATCTTTGATTGGCTAATCAGGCTTAAGTTGTATTTACGTTAGCAAACATGGGAGCTATAAAATGTTAAGTGGCTCTAAATTGGAAGATAATTCTGCTAAAGAAACTCACACTAATGATAATTCAGTATTGATTTTCAATTACGTACGCATAAACTGTGACATTTCTTTGAGTCAAGCAATGCAAAACTCTCAACAGACCTGTAGCAACATCTTCCTATCAATTTGTTTTCCAATTTCCTGTAAAGAATTTATGAAAATGACACTTTAAGCTTAGGCAATCATGCAAGAATCAAGGCCCATTTGTAATAAAGCATTTTCTCATAGACACAAAATGGGGAAAACCCATTGATACATCGGGCCCCAAAAGTTCAAACAAATATAATCATAAAAGAAGAATTGGAAATTGAAACTACATGTTGTAGTGGAAAGAGACACAATAACATTTTGAAACATTTTATTAGATGCTTTTCAGGACAGAAAGGAAACTAATTTTCCCAATATAAAGGGACTGCCAACTGAGTCTTTGAGACCTCTCCTTACAGCAAGTATCAGGAGCTTCTTTCTTGGAGCAGTGCCTTCTTCTTCAGATGTAGTCTTCCAAGGTTCAGGAATGTTCTGAGGAAAGGGGGCAGTGAAGTGCCAGTCTTATCCTATGCATTTGCTAGAGATTGAATCCTAGCTACATTCTCACCCGATGCCCACCTCCTTTTCCAACACTTTCTTTTCACCTTACTGTAAAATTACATAAGGAGCCCCAGTATCAAGATGGCAGAACCCCTTCTGCCACCATGCATGCCTCACTCCATCTTCCTAACCATTTCTCTACTTAGATTATTTTCAGCCGCGGCCGCTGCAGTTAAGAGCGGTGGGGCGGCTGGGGGGGGGGCGGAGGGGGGTTTCGAGAGACGACCACAAGGGAAAATTAAATAAATAATGAATTTTCCTTTCCCTTGTGGTCGTCTCTCGAAATCCCTTCCAGCTGGCCCCACCGCCTCACCATTCTTACCTGCAGCAGCCGCGGCTGATTATTTTCACCTCCTCCTCTCTAATATGTTCAGACCTGGTTCTCCCTCTCGCTGGGGTTTAAGCCAAAGGGACTAGGATGGCTCTGTAAATGAACAGGAGCCAGCCCTGTCAGTCAATTTGAAATTAACAATTCAAAAGAAGGAGTCTTAAAGCTGGCCACAATTCTACCAGCTGTCCTTCAGCCCTCCAAGATGGCTAATCCCAATTACATGTCCTTTAGTTTAACACTTCCCTGTTATTTCTGGGCTCAGAGGTGGCCTATTGTCTTCTGAGACAGAGTTGTTATCTCCCTCCGTCAACAATACGTATTCAAGCTCTAGGGTTGTGATGAATGGCTGAATTAGTTTTAAGCCAATTCTGGCTCAGGCAGCCCAAAGTACATTTTTATAAAATTACTATTTCACAAAAGTTATTAAAAACCTAATTTCATATTTAATTCAGATTTTTAAAATTCAGTAAGAAGAATGACTTATGTAGTATTTTCTGAAGGGAAGTTGCAAAATAAATATTTTAATCACACCTAGGCTGTCTTATGGTCAGACAGTCGGTCCAAACTTTGTTTATTTAGACCATAGTCTATAAAAACCACCATAAATGCTTCCTACCATAATACATATAATAAAAAGGGCTACAAATACATCCAATAAGTAATACATACAACAAGGTAAATGAAATAGAGTGGAATTGGGAGAGCTCAAAAATACCCATTTATTTGTCTAAATATTTTCCCCTATGTGACAGGAGAGATATAAGACTGACATTATTGGGTATGCTGGGACTGCAATTTTATTTTTTAGCAAATGTATAATAGTGCTTCTTTTATTATAAACAGGAACACAAGCAGAAGTAGGCTACCAATTCAGATTGCGGGAGATTGTAGGGTTCACAGTAGGTGCAATGTTTTTGAGTCACAAGGGGAATCACACCTTCCTCTGTGAGAGCGGTGAAATGATGAAAGAAAGGGAGAAATTCGATTGAATCAAAATAGGAATAATCCGGGAAGATATCACTACTTTTTGCAGGTAATAGGCTTAACTTAAGTGCCTTGCATTTTAACTTACAACTGTTATAGTAGGGTTTCATCACTCACAACTTTCATCAAAAGTAGCCCCTGCAGAAAAACCAAAGGTCAGAATAGAAATGCTTAGCTTTTGATTAATGTGCTCATTCTATTTTGCAACCTCTCATAGTTTAGAAATGTGACCAAAACTGATGACACAATTGTGGCCAGGGACACACAGGGTAGTCACTTAACATTTACTCAACTAGATTATCAGAGACCCTTAAACAATGATATCACTATATCATACCCGCATATTTGATCAGAGGTTCAATTATTTTAGATATGTTCACAAGAAGACACCTTAAATGTGCATCATTAAGCCATCTTACTTCTAAATGTGTGAATTTGTTTGCAGCTAGAGATTCTACAAAGGCTTTCCAAGAATGGAGGTGCTACCATGATTCTGCTGCACTTAGTACATTAATACTAATTACTCATCTAATCATTAGTGTGTCATTTTCCAATATAAATAGGTGTGTTTGTGACTTTTCATCCATTGTAAGATTATTGGATTTTTTTCTATTATTGTGATAATATTGATGAAGATTGATATTTCTTTTAATCTTTAGTCTGGATAGTTCTCTCTCTGAACTAGATATGCTATATGCCTTGTCACCATCTATGTGTCACAATCCATATCAAAACACTGCCAAGTCTTTCTAGAATATCTATTTTACGTGCATTCCATATGTTCTATTTGTGTTGTTGAAGGTATCTGGTTCTGCTTTTACACCATTACCATTTTAAATGCTACTAACTATAGAACAGCATATATAATGAATGTAGTTAAATTGCCCCTCACTTTATGATGGTACTGATTCTATAGTATATTTGGAAAATATGCTAGGTGGGAATGGGATCCACTTGCTAAGATGTGCATGAGTGGGAGTGAGAAATCATATTCTTAATGTGAGCTGTGACTGAGCTCCACACACCTTTGAACTAATCTAAAATAAGTTCTAGAGCCCTCACATGGAATCCCCTGTATTGTACAAAAAAAAAGGCTAGCGTGGTTTGCTTTCTTGTATATGAAGTCTCACAGAATTATTCTAGGAAAATCCCAAAAAGTGCAACTATCCGTAATATCCAAAACATTCCAAACTGCTTGGTAAAATAGGTTCATTAATCCACTAAAGATGGTGAAGACAAAACAGTTTGTTGCAGTAGGATTAGTGGTGAATAGAGACATTCTCACCTCATTGCTAGCCCAGTCCCAGGCAACAGAGGGGTTGTCAAAACAATGAGACTAGGTTAGGGGAGATCTGTCCTGACCCCGCACAGCAACTTTGTCCCATCGGGGAGTCAGGTCGAAGAAGACAGGAGATCAGCAATAGAAACTGCAATTGCCTTTTGTAAACAACTGAGCCACAGTAGAGACAGCCCCGGGTGAATCCACGAGCAAGGCTGGGTCTGCCACTTCACATCTCTCTGTGATTGAAATGGTGGACCTCCCTGATGGTCACACTCCAGACCACTCATATACTGCTATGACTCAGGCTACCACCACTCATACTAAACTGCTAATGCCATGATAAAAATGTAGGGGCCAATTACGATGTCAGTTGGAGCGTCGACTGACATCGTGGAAGAAACGGGACTGCCCAACAAGGAGTCAGTGGTCCTGCTTCCATTATTACGATGGGACCGCCTTCCCAGAGGTCAGAAAGTGTATTTTTTTTCTATTGTGGCTTGTGCTGTGGGCTGCAGCACAAGGCGCAATAGAAAAAATACACTTTTAAAACATCAATGCACCCTGTGGCAGGCAACATGGATGTTTGAGGGGGCACCACATAGTGGAGGCCGTGGGGGAACAGGGACCCTGCTAGGGGCCCCCTAAATCACTTTCTGACAGCCTTTCCATGTCAGAAAAGTCAACATGGAGATGCTGTCGGAAACGAACATCATAATCCAGACGGTGGTGCCTTTTCTTTCCTACCGACCCCCCGATGGGATCTCCGATCCGGTCAGAGGCATTGACCTTTCCCCCAGGCCGCAGCGGTCTGACTTCCACATCATAATGCGGAGATCGGACCACTGAGTCTGATTGTTGACAGACTGCCACCGTCGGTGGCAATCCGCCCGGAATCATAATTGGCCCCGTAACCATTAAAGGCCTCGGATATCGAGTAGGGGTGGATATAACCCGTGTAATTTGCTGTAGCTTAATTATGCAAAATTTCAGTAAAATTATTATGGGTGGGCAAAATTCTCAGAGTTTTACTCTGCAGAATTCTGTGGAATTACATAATTACTCCACGAGATGCTGTGGCGTTCCGCTAATGGATGGGAAATATGCATGACATGCTGCAATTTAACTCAAGTAGTGCGAACAGCGCTGAAAGATTTATGTCAACAGCACCAGAGGAGCATCCACCCATTTAAGTTGATACTGCTGCCCCTCCAGTAGAAAATCTACTTGAGCAGCTGCAAATCTACTCGTGACTGGTCACGACTGTCCGCAACTGCTCGTGTTATAAAATGGCACCAGGGGCTTCAAATCTCGCTTGCATTTCTGGAGCTTCTGGAGCTTCGCCTGAAAAATTAGTGCCATGCGGCGATTTATGGAATTAGGCCAGAATTCCGCTTTATAAGAGTAACGTGCAATCACCAAATTCAGCCAAGTCCCTGGGCGGAATGAAATATTTTACCCAGCCCTAAAAATTATGCAAGATTATGCAGTATTGCACAAGGAGCATAGCCCTGCATTAAGCGCAAAGTGCACCCTTGCTAGCAAAATAGACCTGTGGATGCATTTTGCACTAAGAGAATAGGATTAAATGCACCCAGGGGCAAAGCTTCAAGGAGGGTGTTTGGGGTGTTACCCCCCTCCCCCCAATAAATGGTATGAAGAGTTGTCTGTCAGATTTCATTAGGAATTTTTCATTCACCCAGACAAAAATGCACAATACACACTCTCTCTCCCTATTTTGAAAGTCTTCAAAAATATTCTGTTTTCTCTCCACTTAGTACTCATGACATTCCTCATTTCTTTCTATTTCAACTGCCCTTTAGGCACCTCTCATGCACCCTGCTGGTCCTATAAGGTATTATAACATTTTATGCCAGTATGATTGTTGGGAAAATCTGAAGCTCACAGCCCCTCAATCTTACTGACCAAGCTACGCCCCTGAATGCACCAGAACAGGAACAGCAGCAGCCAACAGCCACTCCTGTCCTCCTGGGTAGGTATTTGTGCCCCAAATTACTCAAAATTAGGCAAGTGAGAGTTGTCTGGAAAATTTGTGTTACAAGAGTAACACAAAACTATCAAAATGACTCCAATAAGTAATTATAACTTTGCCCAGGCCAGTTGCAGAACAGTCACATTAAGTGTCCCCCATATTGGCCTTCGTAGCCACCCCCCACTCCATGATGGTTGGGGCATTATGTCGATATTTCCATACTTTTATTATTATGTTCTGTTAGAAAGCTTCAAAACAACTGTACCAAGTACTAGTCAGACAATGGCTAAAATAATTTATAGAGTGTAATAGTGTTCACAATGACAGGGCATCTTCATGTGTTGCAGTTTCTAAAATATGGTCAAATTTAGTGCTCCATTTTGAGTATGTTTATCAGTTTCTGAAAAACATGGAATTACATGTGTTAGAATTTCCATCTGTCCATAGGGTAACCTCAGCTTTTTCTTTTACTTTAATGGCTAGATTTTGGGTGATTACTGTGGTCTGAGGTCTTCTAACCACACTGCAGCAACTACATGCTCTGCATTTATTTATTTTTGTAGTCTTCATTGAGCCTCCTGATAAAATTGAGACAGAAGGCTGACATAGATGGCTGTCAATTATCAAAGCCTCAATCCTTCTAAGCTAACCATAGTAATGGATAACCCAGGCAAGGTGCATAGGTGTATGTTATGAGCTTGCGTGGATGATTTATCCCACACCTAATATGTCTGAATTTGCCAAGAGTGCTAGTAATTCTGAAGCCCATCTTCAATAACAAACAAATATTATTAACATGAGTTAAGACATATGATCTGAAGAAATCCATTAGTATATATCCATGGCCTTTATGGAAGACAGATTTTGACAGATTTTGAGTAATCAGAAATTTGTAAGCACTTATTCAGCATGTGTCAATAAAAATCTTGTTAAGGTAAACTAATGGCACTACCAGGATATCAGTGTCTCTGTCAAATTTGAAAGGCTCCCAGTTAAAAATACTAGATTAGTAGAAGTGGTTATTCTGAACTAGGTTGAGCCTAGCAATGAGCAAGACGGGAGATTGGCAAAAGAGACTGCAACTGCCTTTGTAACCACTGTGCCACAGCAGACTACCTCCAACAACTCTCCGTGTTTGAAGTGACGACCTCCTCCCGCAGTGACACTCAGGACCACTGATAAACTGCTATGACGCATGCTACCACCACTCATACTGAACTGCTAATATCATGATAACAAGGTTACTTGCACTTGGCATACGTTCATATCCTACTACCACATATGCGACCCCAACACACAAATCATGATATCATCAATTAAAACGTAAACACCGTCCTTCCCAAGAGGAATCTGTTCAGAGTTTGTTGTAAGTTGGAACAGGGAGCCATTTGTTCCCTGCCCCAAAAGTTCATATTGTTGATGGTTCCACCTGGGCAGAACTCGATCCTTATGTTAGGCAGGTGGAAAATAGAAATTTTGCTTTACTATGCAATTACTGTCTCTTGAGCGACTGCATCTTAATCACTTCACAACACCATGCAAACATAGTTGGCTGAGGGCCACTGGTGTATTCAATATAATTATATGGAATGTCGGTGGCATGCGCACTGCTAACAAATATTACTCAGTCTTCACCTATCTTGAAGCACAGACTCACGCACATAGCAATGCTACAAGAAACATATTTCATGGCAACTGAAGTGTTGCACCTCCAGAAGCGCTGGGGGGGGCAAGTATTCTCAACAACCTACTCAGCCTTTGCCCGAGGAGGGCTCATTTGGGTCAGAACCGGAAACTCATTCAAATCCAATAGCATTCTTCTTGGTACAAAGGGTAGATATGTACTACTTCAGGGGGCGACTGGGCAGTGTACCATTGATGCAGGGGTGCGAATACGCCTCTAACTCTGATCTAGCCTTTTTTCTAACAGCGCTCTCTGTTCAGCTTGTGCAATGGGTGAACATACCCTGGATATCAGGAGGAGAATAAATCCCTTCTGCTACAGGCACCAACAGCACACCACAACAAGCATTTTGGTAATTGTCTACAACATTGGAATCTAATAAATGCTTGGCACCAATTCAAACCCAACTCCTTTTACTCACCCGCTTATGACCTGCATGTCTGACTTCACCATATCCTTTGTACTGCTCTTAAAGTCAATTTTTAAAACAGATACACATTGGGGTTGTAAAGTATTAGATCATATCCCACTTATCTCAGACCTCCGGTGAAACAGGATACCCCCCCCCCCCCAAATCACAATCTGGCATATGCATCCTTACTTGTTAGAAGACGCTGCAGTTCGGGACACCCTACGTGAGAAAACAGCTGAGTTCTTTGAGCTTAATTGCAATATTGCTACAACTATTACTATAGAATGGAGGCACTGCATAAATGCTGGGAAGCAAAATGCGGTAAGCAGAATTGCACGAAATGGAGATCTCCCTGTTTGCCCAGAGCAGGATGCCATTTCAAGTCTGGCGAACGTTCAATCCCTCTCTGCTGCCCACACCAGATAAGCTGCGTTACTCGAATGGCTTTGCTGTGTCAACTATACTGCACACGTGGAATGCATTCACTCTAGCCAGGACAAACTCTCTGCGCTGTGGGCCTCGTTGATCAAATAGGCACAGGCTCATAGTCCAATTACCTCCATTCACTTAGCAGGACACCCTAGTATATACACACAGCATAAAACAGAAAACAGCATTTACACAAGTGTCATTACCACACATGAGTTTACAACAATTTTGGATCTAGATATTTAGCACGCATGTGTGTACCACTCCTGTCATTGCTACGCATTTTTTTATACTACTAGTGTCATTACTACTTATGTGTTTTGCCATACAGTTTTTTACAGCTAGTGTCATTACAACTTATGTGTTTTAACCACTAGTGCCATTACCACAAATATCTTTACCATGCATCAATATGTAAGTATATGGGTAAGTATATGTTATTGGTATTTGGTAAATATTCATTTTATAGTTACTTTTTATATATATATTTTTTAATGATAAATTTTAGGGATGGGATGTAAGGGATATAGGGGTATTGGGTGGGAAAGTGTATTAATACTCAGGTATTTAAATTATTTTTAAATTATAATAAGTTTTAGGGACAGGATGTAAGGGATATAGGGTGGGAAGTGTATTAATACTCAGGTATTAATTTATAAATATTTTTTCTAATTATAATATGTTTTAGGAATGGGATGTAAGGGATATAGGGGTATTGGGAGGGGAAGTGTATTACAACTCAGGTATTAATTGCAGTAGCTGAATATTAATATCTTAAGGTAATTTATTTAAGTAAAATACTTTAAGTAAATTAAATATTACTTTTAATTATATAGAAATATATATTCATTACTTTTTAAAATATTATTATTTAATTTAAAAAACTGTCAAAGTTACATTTTAAGACATTACATGAAAAAATGTAAATGTAATCCAAAGGTGTTATATTTATATTATTTATTTAAACATAGTATAAAATAAATTGCAAATAAATTGTAAATCATATAACATATTTTACACGTATATAAAACACATTTATTCAAACATGTAACATATGTTTTTTTTAACATTTTATACGATTTCTTTCCATGGTTTACTATTAAGTTAAATGGCAAACATTCTCCCTTTTCTTTTTTTAATTTTGTGTTTGACACTCGCAGTTGTACGTATGCATCTACAGTCGGTGGAGCTTCGCTGTCAAGATTGGAAGCCAGGAAGAGCTGCGGTCAGGTAAGAACAATTGACTTTACATTACTAAGGACCTTATTATGAATTTGGCTGTCTTCAGCGGGGACCGGCACCGAAAGGGTCCCAGGAAGACTGCCAAACCTGTTGAGAACCTTCTCGCTGGATTATGAGTTCAATTCTGGATGGGCGGGCAGTGTGGTGGTGGTCTCAAGGCAGCAAGTATGTTAGGCTCATAGGAGAGCCTAAATAGCATACGGCTGCTGTGACAGTGCCTACAGCATGTTCCTGCACTGTGTGGCATGCACCATGTCGTGCATGACATACCGTGCACGAACAAAGGTGCAATTCTAGGGGGGCACAAAATGTGCCCCCCTTCACACACCTCATGACCAGATTCTCCCGGGCACCCTGTTAGGGCTCCCTTACCTGCATGTCCACCACCCTTTTCTTGGCAGGGTCCCCACCATGTAATGAGCAGTGGAAATGCAGGTCATAATATGCTCTGCATTGCCGGGACTGGCAGCAAATTTGGCCACTTTTGAGACCAAGATTTGAAGGAAAAAGACATCTACAGGTAGGAATCCAAAATTGTTTTAATGTGGGGGAAAAAAATGCTAATTGAATTGTATAGAATTTTTAAAACAGCCAAATTATTTAGGGAAATATTAGTGAGTTTTAGTAATGTAATATGTATGCAATACTGTCCAGGTAGTCTGAAGCCACCATCAATGAAAATTTTTGAATTTGACCCAATAGACATTTCTTTACTCTTTTTGGATATAAGTGCGTTCAGGCTACCTGACAGTGATTGTGCAAGTCTCATTTCTTGGAAACTTTGTTCCTTCTACAAAATTTCCCAAAAATGATATAGGTTTGGGTGAAGTTTGCCAATTGATTTACTGAAGGAATTGGGCCACCCCTCAATGGCATTCATAATCGTTTCACCTTCCTCTAAGCAGTTCATGTAACAGTTCCACCATTCAATAGGAAATCTTGGCTTCCTCCTGTGACCAGACCTGCTTAGATGGCCAATCCATGTATCTTCAGAATAATTTAGTAGTGATGCCAATTTCTGTTCATTTTGTGAAAAATATTGTGATTCAGAAATTGCTGTGTTAGTACTCGTCTACACTTTCAGGCGGTACAATTCATAAGGCAGGTCATTGTTTTAATTCAAAATGTAGTTTACTGTTTGATAAGTAATCCTCAACTAAGGATCATTTTTTTATTTTACGCCAATATGCCTGAGAAAAGTGAATTAAATCCTTGAATTCGGGTGGTAGTATAAATGTTTGTAATTGAATTAATCTTTGATAATTTAAAGTCAATTATTACTTTTCTAGGACATTTATTCATTGCTTTGGATTTTATAACTGTTAATAATTCAGTGCATGTTGAGGATGGCTTGTCGGGTAGTAAACTATATACTTATGGGACAGTTGTGTTCTTTATGTTAGCATGAACAGTGTAAATATGGCTGAATTTATGTGGTATTGATTTAAAAGTACTGCCCATCATCCAAATTTCAGTATTTTCAAGTGTTAAAATGTTGTAGTTTGTGCTAAATATTAGTATTCTTTTTTGAGGCTTTCGTTGTTATGCAGTAGAAAAAGTTCTTCAGAGAAAGTGATTGTTAATTCAGGGTGGATGTTAATGTCAGAATAAGTCTATGGTGTTATTCGTTGGGGATTACTTGCCTGTTTTTGTCTTAGTACCATTCTACTAATATTGGGAATTATGGCCATACTACTGGTTATATGCATTGGCATGGTTTCAAATGACTGTTTCAAAATTGAGCCACAGGGCTCAGTGGAGGTGGATGCAAGTTCTTTAATTTTTTTAATGTTTCCACGTACTTCAATTTCCATTGCAGAGGCATAGTGGTTACGCTCAGTTGTCCTAACTACATTGTCTTCCAGAATAACCACTCTACCTGTGCAACGGGATGAAAAGTACTCCATGCACCTCCAATGACACCTGGACTCATTTAACTTGTCCTTACAATAAAGATAGCCAGCATACTTTAGCAGTCTGTTGCCTCTCCAGGATTTCACATAGTTTGTGTTTTCACTATTTTATTATATATATTTTTCCTTTATTTGCCTGTTATAAAACTGAAAAAATGTTTTGCTATTTTTTTTAAATTTTCTGTGGAGAGAAAAAGAAAGTATAGGTAGTCTGTTGAAAAGAAAATATTTATTGTTAGTTAATATTTTTCACCTGGGGAAACTTTTTTTTGTTCATTTTTACATACAAATTGGTGAGTTCTTTGTTTTTGAGGGATGTTATTGGTAGTAGGTGTTTCTACTTTGAAGTGTCTTTAGGTAAATTAATCTTTCTTTAAATTTGTTATCTGTTCCAAAAAGAAAAATGTTATTAGTTATTTCTTAACTTCTAGTTTTATGTTTATCTTATTTTTTTACTGTTGACATTTGCAATACTTACATGAATATTTCTGTTTTTGTGGTTTAGGATATTTCCTGTACTTTGATGTATTTCAAGTTGTTTCGTAGATAGTTGTATCTGTTTTAATAAGGAATGAAATACATGTTGTTAAGTGTTTTTAAAGTATCTATTTTATGAACTTGAGCATCTTATTTTAGTTGAATATTTGGTGCCCAGGCTAGAGAAGTTTTTCACACTAGCTATGGTTGAGGGCACCTGTCGGTTTTTCTCCTCGAGGACCTCATTGTGTCTATCCCTAAGCCATCCAAAGATATGACTAACCTCTCCTCCGGTAGGCCATTTGCTATACTCAATGTAGATTATAAAATACTCAGTTAAAACATGGAAGATCGATTATGCCCCTGCTTCCCCTCTTGGTACACCCAGACCAAAACGGATTTGTACTGGGCAGGCATACCTTGTTGAATCTCTGCAGGCTGTACAGGATCATGGAATATGTCCCCAGGTCCTTGCCCAAAGCTGCATCCTGTGTCTAGGACCTGGAAAAGGCATTTGATTCCCTGGATTAGAATTCCTTACTTGCAGGTCTGAAAGAATGGGTCTGGGAGACCACTTATTACACATGATCAAACTGGGACATACAGATCCCAGAGCCAGGGAAAGGACAAAAGCTGTATATCCATTGCCATCTAAATATGCTGTGGCACCAGACAAGAGTGCCCCCTGTCTGCCCTTATTCCCTTAATTTTGCACTGGTGATGGAGTCCCTTGCTGCTCACCTACGTGTCGGTGGAGAGTTTTTGGGACATCCTACTGAGTAACAGAACAAATGCCATCTCCCTCGGTGAATGCCATGCTGATGTATCTGTGAGATATTAGGTCTAACCACTCAGGGGATTTCTTTCATACATTGCACCAAGTATTGGCTGGAGGGTCAACTGGCAGATGCCCTATGTATTTCCCCTCTTGCCCACTACCCCTTGGAGGAGGTCTTCTCTGGTGGCAACCCATCACGATCCATTAACTCAGGATCAGCATATTCCATGAAGACTGAGATCACCTTAATTGAGATATCACCAGCTCAGTGACTGCACTTATAAACTAGGTGGCCTTCAGGCGGAACCTCTGTCTGCTGGATATTGGGAAGGTTGCCTTATTGAAAAATGGTCATGCTGTCTAAGTTCTTTTATTATTATGCTAACCTCTCCATATACCTTCTTGGGAAATTCTTTCAAGCCCTGAACACCTTATTAAGAAATATGGTTTGGGGAAACAACTGCTGCCGAGTTGCGCATGATGTGGTTCCTCATTGATGGAGGGGATTACGAGTACCAAATTATGAGCATTACGTCTTGACGACACAGTTGCAATGGGTTTGTAGCTACATGGCCAAATTGCAGCTAGAAGACACGACCAACCTACAAGCCCCACTGTTGAAGGAAGTGATATTGCAACTCTTCTCCCCTAGACAGTGCACAGGACAACCTTGCCCACACCTTCTGTGAGTTGTATATAATTGTTTCCAACGATGTTTGCAATTTCATCACTCAAACACCTCCTTTTGCACCAGTAATACCTCGAACAATGAGACCACTCTAACCACAGCAAATTAAAAGCGCTGGAGCTCTGCTGGCCTTGCAAACATGGGTATCTGTTTCAAGACTGTCTTACACTAACCTTGAGGAGAATGTTGAACAACATGAAATTCCTAGAGGTCAATTCTTAACATACAGTGCATTATCATGCATACATCTCCAGGACTGGCGCATTGCCACAGAAGAGCCACTCACACATGCAGTGCTGTAGGCCCTCCACATTATGGGGACTAGAAGATACCTCATTAGTTGGTCTGCAAGGGGACTTGGAGAACACCCTCAGGTCATATTGACTAGATTATGGGACAAAGGAAGACTACCTCGGGAGTGCCCTCAAAGAGAAGGAATGAGACCGTGTACTGGCACATCCAGCTACAGTGACATGAAATGCCAGATGTAAACTCATTCAATTTTACCTAGCACTATAGAGCATACTTTACAATTTAAATGAATATTTCCCAGGGCAGACTCTTGGAATCCCCGGTGCCATCTGCTACACATGCTATGGTCAGGCCCTTCTCTCACACAGTACTGGACAGGAATTTGTACATTCCTTACCCACATTACAGGAAATGCCATCGTACATAGCTGGTAAGCCACTGCACTAGGATAGTTTAAGCAAACTCCAAAAACTAAATTTACAGCTCATTTCCTAGGCTTAGCTCTACTATACGCTAAGCGGGTAGTAACCTGACATTGGAAAGCAAGCACTTTACCTCAGGCTATGTGACACTGATCAGTTATGACATGGCCGAAAATAAATGCTTTGATAGGAAGATGTGAGGGTCTTGAGGAGACTCCCTCTATCACAGTCCTGGGCGCACCTCCTGATTGGCTTCCAAACAATGTTAGAAATGACCCTTTACCTCCCTAGTCATGATGCTAGAATGGTAGCTGATGAACTATCATTCCTCCTTTCATGGCGACTCTTCTTTTTAGAACTCTTGACATCACCACTAAATAACTGCATGAGCATCCTCCTCCTAGCGTGTCTGCAAATCTCCCTACATGCCACTTTAAACATAGGCATCATGCCATTTTATCAGGCTATTTTTGCATTAAAAAGACCCTAACACAACATAAAGGGGCTTTATTACGAGTTTGGCAGTCCTCCTGTTGGACCGCCACCACTGCATCAACAGGAGGATGGCCAAGCCCATAGTGCGCCTGCCTGCTGGATTACGAGTGTAATCCATCGCGGGCAGGTGGGCGGGCGGTGCTGTGGTGGTCTCACAGTGGTGGGCTATTAGGCTCATAGGAGAGCCTAACATGCAGCCCACCACCATAACAGTTCCTGCAGCACGTTCCTGCACAGTGTGGTATGCATGCCACACCATGCAGGAACAAGTGTGCAATTATAGGGAGGCACAACATGTGCCTCCCCCACATGCACCCCCAGGCCCAGATCTGGCCCAGATCTGGCAGGGGGCCCTTAGTTGCCTCTTCACCTGGTGGGCTCACCGCCATGAAAGAACGGTGAAAAGGCAACTCATAATATGCTCGGCGGTGCCGGCAGCGGCACCGCCAGAATATTTAGGCCAGTTGCAGACTGCCGGCCCAGCGGGACCCTTGATCCCGGCAGAGTCGGCAATCTTGTGGCGGTCTGCCATGAGGACTGCTGTACTCGTAATAAGGCCCAAAGTACTCAGCATAAGAATGTACACTTGTAATTTTCTTACAATTAAACCTATTACTTCAGAAGTACTCTGTATTATAGCAAAGTTCTCACATCACAGTGACATGTCAGTATCAACAGTGAATGCTATGGAGAAAAAATTAAGAAGTGCCATCATTACATTTTGTTAAACGGTACTGTAGCAAATTTGCCTTTTCTTGCAGCGTCTCCGAGGATGTTCTGCCTTTTCGTTTATCTTGTTTTTGCTTGTATTAAGACTCTGTGCTCTGCTATACTGCTATTCAGTGCCACACTGCATGGTATTGGCAAATGTGGTTTCACCCGATTGGTCTATATAATTTTCCTCTAAGGTCATAGTAGATGGCACAGGAAATGCAACTATGGTATGGGAGTTAAATGTCATATGTGGGTTACAGTGTGTATTTACACCAGGAACACCACTGTATTCTGGATGGAGTGCAATTTGAATGCACTAAATTACCACATGACAAGGAAAAGTGGGTTTAACACTCAGGGAAATCTATTTGTATATATTTATGAGTCTCCTATAAAATGTGACTTGTAAAGACAAAAGGCAGGGTGTCTAATATAGAAAACATTAGCACCCAATATATTGAAAATGTAAGCCCTCACAGAGACTGAGGGACTAAAAACTATTTCACAGTGTTGGTTCTACTACATTTTCCAAAAAACAGGCCTAGATATTTAACTCTATAGCTCCATTTGGGAAAATGCTAGCAAAGTAATTCAAAGATTTTTCTTCTTAATTTACAGAATTATATTGAATGTGAAATACGGTTTTTGATAACATAAGTGGAAAAGCAATTTTATTAAATGTACTCTAGTCTGTGCGAGTCACAACAGGCTTAACTCAAGTTTTGTCACTCATCACAACTTCATGGCTGGAGTACACATCTGTGGCTGGGAGAGTTAACAACCTAGGCTAAGAAGACAGGGGCCCACCTCTAAGTTCATGAAGGAAAGGGTAATGTTAGCTTCTGACCATTTACAAAGGATTAGCTATCTGGAAGTGGACAGGAACTGTTGGCACAACAAAAGAAAGCCTTAGGGCTACGTGTTTTGAACTGGAGATTGCAGAGATGGCTTTTCCTATTCTTTCCCAAGACAATCCTAGACAGACAGGCTCCAGTCATAGTGGGTGAGAGAACCAGCTTGGACCCTTTCAGGTGGAGTAGAGTTCATCTAAATATGGTGTGTTGATATTTAATTGTACCGGCTGCCATCTGCTAGGCAGAACTTTGAACACTGGCACTCTTTCATTTACAAATTAAGTACTGGAGAGAGATGAGCAAATACATGTTTCCCTATATATGGAAAGCAGCCTGGTTTGAACATGACCCCCATTGATCAGCTTTACATTTGACTTGTCAGAAATTGAAGATAGCAAGCTTGATTGCTTTATCAGCACTACAGTACATTTAACATGTATTCTAAATATCTTAACTCATAAGAAATTATATGTTTCTTAAAAAGGATATTAACACATAATGTGGAATTTCAAGTCAGGTGTTATTCTGCCTGTTCACTCTGCCCCACAGCTCTCCTCCTCAGTGTTACTTGTAATGGGGCATGAGTAACGTTAGGTGGTGGGGATAGAAAAAAATCTTTATTATGAGATTTTGGCTAATAACATTCAGAAATCTGTGTTTCTGCACAGATTCTAAACAGTTTTTTTACTACTGCAACCCCTTCCCCCTAGCTCAGTTGTTCCCAAAGCTTTGACTTTTGGGGTCCCCCATGTAATCATTACTGGAACACGAGGACCCCCATTGAATCATTATTGGAATCCTGGCACCCCCCATGAGTCATTGCTGGAAGTCGGGGACCCCGGCCTAAGCATTGTCGATGATTTGAACCGCAAATCAATACACAAAAAATACAGAAAAAAGCATTCATCAAACAAATAAACAAATGATGACAAATTTTATTCAATTCGCAAACACATATAAATAAAAAAAGTAATAATTTTGATAGAAAGGTTGGAGCTTTTCTAAATCCAATTGAGGCCACTCTTCAATCATACTACATTCTGTTCGGTACACCTGCACTTCTCCCACAAATCAATCTGAGTATACTAATTTAATTTTTAGCCTCCAGGTTCAAATTCCTTCACATTTACAGTACGTTATAAAATGTTCAATTGTACATTTAGCTTCTTTATTTATATATACGTTATTAATCTGTTAATATTATTTTCAAACTAGTCGCAGCCCCCTGAGGAGGCTTCTCGGAACCCCAGGTTTTCCCAGGCCACAGTTTGGGAACCACTGCCCTAGCTGCTTCATCAGCTGAAAACAGTGTGTGAAACATCACAGCTTGTAGTTCAGTGGAGGTGGTAACATGTTTCTATACTCACTGGGATTAATGGGGGCACTTATAAAGAGACCAATAGAGATGAACAGGCAAGGATCAAAGGCCATCATGAATATCATGTAATGTAAGGAATAACAAACTCTATTTGTTCAAAGGATATTTCAAGTCACATCAGAATGGCATCTTGGCCTCATTTCTCTTTGTAATATTAATGACTTGGGTTATTGTAAAATAGGGGGGGAACTTTTACCCAATAACACATAGTATTTAGAACAATCATACTAATAAGCACACATTCACAGATTTATCACTATAGTGCAAAGGTAAAGTTCTTGTTTATTAGCATAGTAGGGTACATTTGTTATATTTGTATTATTAAATACACATAAAACTTCAATGACATAAACCATATATACAGATGTAGAGAGTCCAATATTCTCTTTATTAACTTTGTTGAGAAAAGGGAGAGGTATCATGACCCACCCAAGAATTTGCCTTTTGTGGATCATGGCACTCAACTGTTGTAATAGCATGTCAACCTCTGCATATCTACAAATATATTATGTACACTATTTATCTGGTTATCTGGCGAGAGCAAGACCTAGATTGTGGCAATTCTTTGTAGCTCAGAATAGAAGACTATATATACATATAAAAATATAATAATGCACATATAGTTCATTATTTTATATTATATATAATGAACTATATGTTCATTTTAATCCATACTCCTGTTTCTTATAACAGTTGAGCGCCATGTGAATCATGTTAATTTTAATGGTTGAAGGATTCTGGGTCCAGTGACTGATGACTTACACACACATTTTTAAGGGGAAAGGCATCACAGCCCGGGACAATGATTTTTACTCTACAGAAATGTCAACTGGCATCTTCACTTTTCAATTTGTGGGAGCATTTGGTAATTACACAATGGGGTGTGAGTTACACATGATTATATATTTTGGGATTGTATTTACACGTTAATTTGACTTTGTATAGATCATATGATTGAAATTGCACTACATGAGATACTGTATCTTAGACAGTAAGACAATTATAATGAGTGCCATTTGTACGGTTGTTATTGTTTTGTGACTTGGCAATTTTTAAAACGGGTATTGCCCAGTTACCTTGCAGTTGTTAATATTACATTCTGAAGGTTCACACTTGTTGGCCTGTATTTTAATAAAGGTCCTCAGTATTTTAAATTCGACATACAATTCTGCATTGTTATAAATGTTATGGTGATTAATAAATCAATAATGGAGTTTGTGGAGTATGTTTGTAGAGGGTAGAAAACATGGGAAGTGTTTCTACCAAGTCCATGCATAACACGTCACCATTAAATCGTGGATTCAATATGGTGCTTTATGTGTGAAAAAGGCCGGTTACATGGCTGAAACGTGTTCATGGCAAGCTGTGTTTGAATAAAGGTTTGTGAAAAACAGGATTCCTTGTCATGTCAAGCCTGTTTTTTACTTGTGGAGCAGGCAATTGGAGGAACATATATATGTGTGATGTACTATGTAACCGATTACAAAGAAAATATGTCAGAACCAAATTGTAATAACTTACTGCAGTCAAATTCTGATGTCCAAATGCCTGTCTGGCAGCCAAGACGAAAGGCAGTTTGGTCACGAGCAGGTTTGGTCACGAGCATGTGTTTAAAGCAACAAAAATGAAACATTGCTTTTCTTTCTTCTGCTTTTTTTTTCTAGATTACAATGACTGACAAAAAGAACATGATTATTTTTTACATTAGATAATTATAGAAATGTTAGAGTCTTTCTGCATATTTCTGCACATTCTGAACTACTGCAGTTTTTGAAAAAAAAAAATGACATATTGAACTCTTTCTAATATCTTTTTGCCACGAATATCAAGGAGTTTTTTAATGTATTTATTTTTGCAGTATAGGTTCTATTTTTATTCTTCATGTTTGCAAATATGCTTTCTCATTCATGTGCATGAGCAGAGGATGGTGTGCCTATGTATTACATGAGATAAAGTACCCCCTGCCGTAAAAGATAAGGATTTTGCAGGTCACCTCAGAGTGACTTATAAAGGAACTCAGCCTTCGTCCTCTTTCCTCTATTTAGCGTGGAACTCCTCTGTGACTTGCAATATCCTTATACTGTTCGGCAAGGGTTACTTTATACCTTATATATTTAAGCATATTCTTAGAAGTGATGCAAAGTGTGCATATGTGTACCCACCCCACTATTCCCAAAAATTATGAGCAGCCACTGCTTCTACCCCTTTAGTGACAGTTCGGTGACTCCTCTTGGACTCGCTCCGGGACACTCCTCGGAGTAGCTGTGCGTGTTATAAGAGTATATAACATAACATAACATAACAAAATGACAGTCTAAACACACACTGCACGTGCTATCTACACCTATCTCTATTTCAGTATTACCTAATAACATGCAACTTATTTTCGATAACATTTTTTCATGAGACATTTAAGAATGGCAATTTCGTAATGAAACTGAGTTACATGGTAAGCAACTAATGTCAGTGGCGGCTGCCGGGGCGCTTTGTCAAATAAAAAATAAAAAATTACCTTGCCGCCGGGTCCTGCATCTCCGCTCCTGCTCTCCTCCGCCTCGGACTCCAGGAAGCACAGCTAGGCTCCCCTGACCAATCACAACGCTGTGATGCAGCGTTGAGAATGGTCTGAGTACCGTGGTTCGGCACTCAGCCAGGGACTGGGGGCCTGGGCATGTTCTCCATGCAGCTGTAATGCAGTCTGCATGGAGAACAGGGAATGTGCGCCTGACTGTTTTGGATGGCCCGAGAGGGCTGGCCAAACAGTCATTGTGCACTTGGGCGGGTTGTACCACTCCTCCCCTGCTCTGCAGCCCCGCCCCATCACTCAAAGCTGCCACAGCAGGTGGACAAATTAAAATGATGATAACATTAAGTTATTATCATTTTATTTGTTCCTTTTTTTCCTGCTTCAAGGCAGTGGGACGACGCTCCTCCGCCTTAGTGGAGGAGCCACCACTGATACGTACATGTTGCTGACCATTAATTCACCTGCAGCTTCCATACTGAATTGAAGTCTACAACATCTTGGCAGTGCTCTATTAATGGAGATCCAAAACACAGAACACATATTTGGAAAATTTTAAATGAAACGTTTTGTTCTGTCTTCATAATCGGGCTTTTTACACTTCTGTATATTTAAAATACATAACTAAAGTAGGAGTAAATGAAATGCGTCAGCACCATCACCACCGTCTGCAAGATGACGCTTTTAATTCTTGGAGGAAAAGAAACTGAATTAAAGCGTGTACCCAGCTGCCAGAATTGTAACAAAGGGCACCCACCCCGCAGGTATAGGCATAAAGAGGGATGTCACTTCATTTCCCTTGCTGTTCTCATTAGCATAGCACTCTGAAATTGTCGCAGCCACATCCTATGAAATAATGCTTCTCCTCACGAAAGCAATTTTCTGAAGAAAAGCTCTCCTCCTACACGTTAGAGAATAATGACTATTTCGTTTGAGGCTAGGAAATAAGTAAACGATGAAAAACGGCTAGGGTGTACGTGACATGCATGGTCTGAAAAAAAATCTGCTGTCTTCTGAAATTTGGATATATTTTACAGAGTTTTACTTTTTAGCAGTTTTATTTCATGATCAGTTTGTTTTTGCAGAATTTGCCAGTACCTGAATAAAACGTATTACATGCTTATCTATTGCATCTATTTAAACAAGCATTGGGAAAGCCAATAGAACAAATGTTTTATCTGTGGAAGACTTGTGCAACTGCTGGACAACTTTGTGCTTGATGCATTCAGATCCTCTAAAATGAGAATTTCATAATGAAACAACGTCCTGGGCGGCAATAAATCTGAAATGAGAACTAGGGTCCTTTGGCTAAATAGACTACATTAGCTAAACTGAGCCGTACCCTCAAAAAGTGTTTTGAAAAGGAGTCAGAAGATTCATTTTGAGTTGTAAGTGGTGAATGTAACATGCATACCTAGGAACAGATTGATTAGTAGATATGTTTGGCAAAGGAAAAGTGTTTTCTTTTCTGCTTTAAGGCATTTTATGTGGGCATAAATCTTTAATTAGTGAACAGAAAAGCAGTGAAGCAAATTTTCAATTTTTCCGTGGTCACTTCAGATTTTTTCCCTTATTCTGGACCCTATTTTTGCTGGACTGCACAGTGACACTGCTATTCAGTTCAACAGTGTATGTGCTCTGAACCTAAAATGGAACTGGTAAAATTGGTTTCACCCAATTGGTCTATTTAACTGTCCTGTAAGACCATTGTAGATGGCACAGAAAAATGCACAAATGACCTGAAAGTAAAATGCTAAATGCGGGCTGCAGCGTGCACATGCACCACCCACATACAGGACAAAAATATGTGTGTCAGGAATGCCACTTTGTTGTGGCTGGGCTGCGTTGTTTAAATGCTTTTCAGAAACACATGGCAAGGAACAGTTCCTTTGCTGTTTAGAAAAAACATGTTTTAACACATGGCATCACCCACATGCATGACAAAAATATATGTGTTAAGATCCCCACAGTGCTCTGGCTGGTCTATGGTTTAAATGCACTGCAGGAAAAGAGCATTTGCCATTTAGAAAAAACACATTTTGATACATTCATAATCCCCCCTAAAGTGTGCTATAGGGAGGGTGCCAAAATATAAAAATAGAACATATTAAATTCTGGAACAAAGTTGTTCTCACCGTGGAAGAGCTAATACACTGTGTAGCCTTTACTAGACTTTTACCTTCATACCTTTTCTGAAAAGTACACAGAATACTGCCCGAGCTTTGGTATATCTAGGCCCTATGGCATCGCAGTCCTAGCCAACATACAAACTTGAAACAGAGAACCCAGTGGAATGAAGCCCATGAACCACTTTCATATTGCAGGAGGATAGCGTGTTCTGATCACCGATCAGTCTTGTGAGACTCACAGGAGTGCCTGTCGTTAGTAGGTTCAAAATCTCCTTTCACAATGATTAGACATACTGAAAAATATGCACTAAGAATATGAGTATGACTTTTGTTATAATAAAACCCCATTCAAGTGTGTTGAACCAGTCAGCCTTAAGATGGTCTTCCCCCACACCTTTTGATTAACTCTTCCATATTTTTCTGATCTCTTTTTTGTTGGCCTTAGTACTTAGTACTCTGTGCACGTTACCACTGCTAACCAACTTCAAAAGTGTGTGTGCTCCCTAGTTAAAACATATCAACATTGGCTTATTCCCAATTAGCACATTCAATTTACTTGCAAGGCCCTAGTAAAGTGGTACTATATGTACGCAGGGCCTGTAAATTAAATGCTACTACTGGGCGTGGAGCACTCATTGTGCCACCCACTTAAGTAGCTCTTGAAACATCTCAAAACTGCCATTGAAGCCTGTGTGTGCAGTTTTAAACTGCCATTGTGACCTGGCAAAAGAAACCTTTGGCCAGGCTTAAGCCTTCCTTTTTAATACATATAAGTCACTCCTAGGGTAGGCCCTAAACAGTCTACAGGGCAGGGTGCAATGATTTAAAAAGTAGGACATGTACATTTTAGTTTTACATGCACTAATCGTGAAAAACTCTTACATTTGCTTTTTACTATTGCAAGGCCTACCTCTTCCTTAAGATAACATTGGAGTTACCTTATTACTTTTAATAAGCTGTAACTTCCAAATGGGAGTCGGTAAACAGTTCCTGTTTGGTGTCTTTGGAACTGTAATGAAACATCCTCTTTCATGGTAAAGTCAGATTATGAATTACAATTTAGAAAATGTCACGTCTAGAAAGTTGTCATCTTCCTGTCTTAGCCATTTAGTGCCTGCAGCCTGTCTCTGGGTCTCATGACTAGGTGTAGTTGGCAGTTGGTCTTTGTTTATTTCTCCTAGGCAGGCACACACAATAGACAACTGAGGCGTGTCTGGATGGACCATCACTGGGAGGAAGGGAGGGCGCAGTTAGGCACAGCCCCACTTACACCTGAATAATCTATATTCTGCCTTCACACAAAGGATTGCATAACCCCTGTAGTTAATCTGGACTTGTGACTTTGTCCCGGTCTGGCTTGACCTGATAACTACAGTTGAGACTTTTTCCTTTGCGGATCTTTCTTGTATTGTGTTTTCACTGTGTTACTTTTTGAAGTGTTATACACATACTTTACACATTGCCTCTAAGTTTAGCCTGACTGTTATCTGCCAAGCTACCAGAAAGTTGAGAACTGGTCAATATAGGGTTGTCGTGTGACTTCACCCTGACAAGGATTGTGGTTCTTGCTTGTGTAGGGTTTCATCCCCTTAAACCAGTAACCTCATTTATTACATACTGCATGCAATATGTATAGTTGTGACAAAAAAACAAACAAATTAGTGGGGACAATTGTGGCTAATCAACAGACTATTGGAAACATTGTAATGGGAATTGTTGATTTCCCTGCATTTGTTCTCCAGTGCCTCCATTTGTGCCTCTAACTAATCTAACTTATCACCAAAAGGCACCTGTACAAATTTCTTAGGTGGCCTTGCCATTCACCAGCGTACATTAGTGGAACAACGGAGGCATTGTTATGTATGAAGAAAGCTGATGTTCCAGCAATCTCTTAAGGCCTGCCCCTGCTTGTGACCTTTGAAAAGATGTTTACAGCTCCCACACCCAATCTCTCAGCTCCCCTGAGGTTTAAATATTCTTATGTGTTTAGATGCAGCTTAAATATTCTTTTTAAGTTTGAAAAAAACAGGCTTCTTAATTAATATTATTAACAAATAGCAATCAACATGCACTTTCTCCTATTTCTGCTTCCATTAAACATTATTGACAGTTTTACTTACATATAAACAATAGCTGAAACAAACAAACAGTACAAAACATTGTTAACTGTCTGAATTGTATATATAAACAATGATGAATTATCAAATCATACTGAAATATACATTAAACAATATATGAGTGCTAACAAAACTAAATGCAATTATAATTGAAAAATGTGCTTATAGGCGATAAATGAAATGTATTCAGGGATAAAAAATCAGGATAAATGCAAAGATTACATAACCCTGAATCTTTATTAATCATCTACGCTTAGGAAAATACTAGAAACATTTTCAAACTTATTTCTTACTTAATTTTCAAACTCTGATTAAATTGCGAAGTCAGAGTTTTGATAACTTAAGTAACTTTGTAAAAATTTGCTTTGCGCTGCTCTAGCCAAAACTGTACTAAAATTAGTTATGCCACTCTAGAGGTGAAATTAGCTGTATGAGTTAACAGTTCTGATTCAGAGGAGAATAGCCTGCCTTTGCTCCCCAAAATAGCAGATGTGTGTTAACTGCTGACCACTTACCAGGAATGAGATATCAGAGAGTGGACTGGAACAGCTGACAGAACAAAAGACAACAGTAGCACCACCTCCTTTAATTCAGAGGTTGCAGGAATGGCCCAATCCACCAGGGCCTTTCTTTAAAATGGAGTGGGGGCCGCATGTCCCCCTTCTCCAACCTATTATGGGCCTGCGGACACAATCCCCAGGGCCCTATATATTTTAAAGGGGAGGAGGCCACATGGCCCCCCTCCCCGAGCCTTATTAGGCCACAATAACCCAATCCCTATGGCCTAAATTATTTACCCGCCAACAAGTACATTGTGGGTGCCCTGGGTGGGCATCAGGGCATCCACCTTTAAGAAGTGTGGGCCATGGGGAATGGGGTCCCTGGGGCCATTAATGGCTCAGGAGGGGGGGCACATGGCCCACCTCTCCTTTAATAAATAAACAGAGAGATAGTGCACAGAAAAAAAAAATCAACTTCAACCACCACCTCCTCAAAACATTCCTGGACCTGAGAAACTCCATCTGAAGAAGTAGGAAGTGTTGAAAGAAGAGCCCTGGCTCCTCCTGGAAGAAGAGGACTGATTTAAGGACTCAAGGAGTCCTGAATTCAGCTGCCGCCCTAGGACAGGGCCAGCCCTCCATATGTCAAGTGGTTGGCCTCCTGTTTTCCTGCTTCAGGGACACAAAAACCAGGTCTCCTGACTCTAAAAGGGGCCAACTTTGCACAAGTGACTAGACCATATGGGAGACATTGCTGGAGAAAGAACTGGTGCGGAGAAATATGCCTGGGGGAGCTAATGGCTGCAGGACTAACCAAAATTAACTTTTACAGCACTTTTAAAAAAGTGGGAAATAGTAATTTTTCCACCTTTAAAGAAAGGGTCCAGTTTCTGAGGCTTGCCCAGAGAGATACCACCCAAAGTAAGCAAGAGAAACAGGTTTCTCACGCTTGGAGCTTTTGCTGAACTAAACACTGCTCAGTGGGACCATTGGTGAAATTATCTGGCCTCATGGTGCCCTCCCTGGCTACAGCTTCCAGACTTGCCTTCCTGAAGGACTTCGACTTCCAAAAAAAAGTGACTAAATCCAAAGGAAACATTTTTGAACCAGGACTAGGCAGCAAAGCAATCTGGCCCACAAAGTGACCTTGAACGCTACAAAATCCATGTTTGTCCCACTCTGAGCTTTTGCCCAAAAAAATCTGCTTTGGCAGGAGCTGAATGACGAACTATCTGACTTTGAGGGACCCTCAAAGGCCACAAAGCTGGATCTTGCCCCACTGGAAGT
Source organism: Calotriton arnoldi (assembly GCA_963921515.1). Taxonomy (NCBI): domain Eukaryota; kingdom Metazoa; phylum Chordata; class Amphibia; order Caudata; family Salamandridae; genus Calotriton; species Calotriton arnoldi. Next base: position 1,854,947 of record CAWUFW010001277.1, read on the forward strand.
TTTTAACTGCCTTTTCGAGACAAAGGACATGATCTAGATCTTGGCTTGACACCAACGGAGTGGGCTTTTTTGGCAGACTTCCCGTCCGTTGCCCTGACGGTCAGCACGCCCGATTTAGATGCTGGCTGGCAATAGGAGAGAAGACCACTGCGGTTCCGCCGACTCCGACAGGACTTTGCTCCACCGCCCCTACGGCAGCATGGGCTGCAGCAGACGGCCAATATTCCTGCCCTCTAGATTTGGATGGGACGAAAAGGGATGAAAACTCACTTTTGGGGTGCAGCCTATGGTTTCATCCTCTACTCTTTAACCCAGGTCCCCCCTTTCCTGCTGCACCTTGATCATGATGGACTTGCACCCCATTTTGATGGACCCGAAAGGTAGGTGTTCCTGGTGTGTGCGGGTATACATTGCATTGTGCGTGTGTAGATTGGTGGGATGCAATGCAGAATGTATGAAATATGCTCACTACACATAGCCTACATACACATATGTACACATACACAACATATATGTGTTATAAGTAAAAAAAAATTTTTTACCTGTCTCCCCACCACCAAGGTCGCCCCCGGTGCAGCGGTCTTCTGTGTATCGTGTATTCATCTAAATACCACAGTCGGAAGATCATCAGCTCAGCTGAGTACTCAGTCTCGCCACCGCTGCGGGTCAGCGGTATGATCACCAACATATAAATAAGGCCCAAAGTCTGAAAGTAAAATCTTTTAGTGGGATGACCTGCTTGATGTATCAGACCTCTGCTCCATCACGGTTGTCCTGAAATAAGGCCTGGGCCCCAGTCAACCAGAAACTGTGTCTTTTGATTGGAGCTTTACACTTTTTGGGACTTTTTGCCTTAACAATTCATATTTCTAGTTCTCCATAACCTATTTTAATGATCTTTATGTCTTTTTATCATTACATGTTTCTCTATTTATCTAAATTAGTTTCCGAATTTTACTGTACTTTTTCATGCCTTTTGAATTGTTGTTACTGCTTGAATTCAACACACACTACTATGAGGATTGCCTCCTGCATGTGCTAAATATACCAGACGTTGAGCAGAGATTCTCTCAGAAGTGCATTTTGACCTAACCACATTGTGTTTAATTAGTTTGTACAGATCACTTCCCTCCCAAATTAATAGTGCAATTTCTGACAATCAGCAGCTCCAACAACATGTTGTCCTGTCGGCAAAGTAAATACATCAAAGAAAAAGACATTGTTAGACATGTCAGCCTTAGGGTGGTCTTCCCCCCAACTTTTTGCCTTTCTCCTCTATTTTTGCTGATCTCATATTTACTGGCCTTAGGACTCTGCATACTTTACCTCTGCTAACCAGTACTAAAGTGCATGTGCTCACTCCTTAAAACATGGTATTATTGACTTATCCCCAATCGACATATTTAATCTACTTGTAAGTCTCTAGCAAAATGGCACTACATGTGCCTGAGGTCTGTAAATTTAATGCTACTCAGGGGCCTACAGCAGTGATTGTGCCACCCACTTAAGGAGCCCTTTGAACATATCTCAGGCCAGCAATCGCAGCCTGTGTGTGCAGTTTTAAACTGCCATATCGACCTGGCAAAATAAACCTTTTGCCAGTCCCAAACCCTGCCATTTTATATATGTCACCTCTACGGTAGGTCATGAATAGCTACGAGGGCAGGGTGCAGTCTATTCAAATGGTAGGGCATGTACTTTTATGTTTTACATCTCCTGGTAGCGAAAAACTCTTAAATTAATTTTTCACTACTGCAAGGCCTACCTTTCCCATAGACTAAGATTGGAGTTACCTTATTGCATTTCTTAAACTGTAATTTCCAAATGGAAGCAGGTACCCTGTTCATGTTTGGTCTCTTTGGAATTTTAATAAAAAGTCCTCACTTTTTTTACTGAGCAGAAACAGTAGAATAATTTATTACATCATAAACAATAAAAATCGAATATTAATATTATTTTGCTACTACAGAAATACGCTACACAAAAAAGATGATAACAGAATTCTGTAGACATCAGGGATCAATTGTAACAAAGATAAGGCTATATCTGGTCTTCCTTTAAAAAAATGTTTTTTTTTAAATAAAGTGCAATGTGGCTACAGTACATTTAGGTGGCATTTTAAAACATTGCAGATACCAGCGCTAATTAACATATAAATCATTCTCGAGTTGTTGCAAATATCTCCAAACCCTCGCAAATCTTTTAATTGTGCTTGCCCTGAAAAGTCCTCACTTATGGTGAAGTCAGATTTTAAATTACAGTTTTGAAAATGCCACTTTTAGAAAGTTGTCATTTTTCTGCCTTAGCCATTTAGTGCCTGTAGCCTGTACCTTGGCCACATGGCTGGGTGTAGCTGACAGTTGAGCTTTGTGTATTCCTCCCAGACAGCCACAGACAATAGGGAGCTTAGGTGTGCCTGGATGGCCAACGCTTGTAGAATGGGACGGAGAAGCTGGGCACGGCGCCACTTACACTTGAATAGGCTGTGCCCTGCCTCCAAGCAAAGTGCTGTATAACCCCTGTAGTTAGTCTGGAACCAGGGCAGAAAAGGCAGGATACCAGGGGACTTCAAAGGAAAAATTCTAGAAGCTTCTTCCCCCACTTCAGAGGCAAAACCTGGTATAAATACTGGACCTCAGACACCAACACTTCAGTGCACTTCTAGACCTGAGGATGCTCAGCCAGGAACAAGGACTGCTGTCCTGCTGAAGGACTGGAACTGTGCTGGACTGCTGCCCTGCTGAAGTATTGCCTTGCTGGACTTCTGCCTGTAATGGCTGTCAGGAGTGTCTCTAGGGCCACCTGACCACTGTTCCAGATCTGGTGCTCTGGCAAGCTGTGCCAGCAAAGCGCAGGTGGTAAGTTCTGGCTGAAGTGTTTTTGTAGCAAATGCACCTTTTGATGCTCAGTCAATAGTAGGTACTCCTGCTGACACCGTGGTGTGTTTTATTACCTCCCCACACCTCTGTGTTCCTTCTCCTAAGCTTCAGAGGCTTGTTTCTTTTCGCAGGACTTCAAATCCCAGCAGCCCTGGGGTGAGACCATCTTGGGCGGGGGTTCTGTATAAAAGAGATGCATGCTCGTTATTCTGGAGACAGCAGTGATCCCGGTACTCCTAGGAACTTCTCCAGGGATTGTTCGTATTATTGAACGGTTTTTAGATTCGAAGCCTCTTTGCTAATATACCGAGATTGGTACGATCTCAATGTTAATCATGCAGTAGTGCAACCTCTTTGTAAAGCTTCAACATATAAATGTTTGTGAGAATTTTGACACATTTAAGGTCACTTAATTGGAGGGTAAAATGAATCAGATGATTATCGGCTAAAGATGTTTTTGCTCATGAGAATTCTTCGGGGAAATCTTTCATGACTTTACTGCATACTAAAGTGAGGTTCAAAATGGAGGTTGTCGTGACACATCATCATAAAACAAAAGGTAACAGGGTGATGTTAACCTCTGTTCCAGGACTGAGATTTTGATTATTCACCTTAAGCACAGACAATCTTTTGGTATGTATTTGTTTTAAATTTGCTACTTATTGGATATTTAAACTGATAGTGAGTTTGTTAATGGGAGAAACTGAATCTTTTTATGTTTAATCTTTGAAACTCAACACCTCCATTCCCGAACATAAGGTAAATCTGGAGGTCTCATCAAGATCTTCAATTTAGGTGGTTACAGAAGTATTATATATAGTTAAGATTATGGGAGGCAATAGGAAAGTTATTATCAAGTAGGTATTATTCTTTGCTTTCTTTTTCAGATGTCCCTCCCAACTGTTCTCTTCACCAAAACCCTTTCCCTCAATTGGCCACTCCAACAGTCTGAGCCATAACAGTGAGCAGACTTAGTGGTGCCTGGAGGTAGACTTCTGTATCATTGTGTGAGCCCTGAGGAACTCAGCAAGCAATGTGACGCTGCCTTGCTGCGCTGACCTGCTGCTTGCTTTCCTCTTGACTGGGTGCGGAGGACTGGACCTGCATCTCTTGAACCAAGAACCCCGGAGTGACTCCAAGGTCTAGCTGGCTGGCCTCTTGACCTGAGCCTCAGAGACAGATGCTCTAACAACATTTACCCAGCATCAGGACTCTGCCATCTGTGAGCCTACCCTGCCAAGTTGTGCCACCCCAGTCCTGGGCCCTTGGAAGTGGGTCTAAGGTGCTCTGCCAGCCTCTGTGGATCCAGCAAAACCAACGCATCTGCTCTGCTGTGCGAAGCAAGCCCAAGCAGAACCTATGCATCGCATTGCAGCTGCTGCGTAGTTTGGAACTGACGCAAAGACCTGCATCGCATCCCATCGCTGCATCAGAACCACCACTGTGGAACACATCCTCAGCACAGGCTCTCGCATTCCTCGTTGATGGCAGCTTCAATGATGAACTTCGAATCGCAGCCTCACAGCTCTTCGTAACGACACATCGCCCCGACTGCGCAATGCATCCTTGACTCCGGACTTCGCATTCCAACCCCTCGTCAATGGTATCTTCTATGAAACAGCCTCTCCGCAGCTCTGACGAAATGCATCGCTTTGGCTGTGCAACGCATTTTCGGCACGGGTGCTCACAACGCTCCGCAAACCACTATTTAAGGTATTATTTTCGGCTGGCCTAACTGGGTCCCAGTAGACGGCCCATGCATCATCGTGGTCGGCCTGAACTTGTGCCTTTGTCCCGGTCTGGCGCGACCAGATGTCCACAGTTGTTGCGTTGTGCGTTTTTGCACTATTTTTACTAAAATCTTTAAAATTGAATATCTTTGGTTCTACTTATTGGATTTATGTAATTTTTGTCTTGTTTTATTTATAATCAATACTCTATTTGTCGAACTCTGTTGTGGGCTCATTTTGTGGTGTGCTTTCACTGTGTTACTTTTTACTTTACAGATTGCCTCTGAGTTAAAACTGACTGCTCTGAGCCAAGCTACCCAAGGGTTGAGCAAAGGTTAATTTATGGTTTGTTTGTGACTTTCCCTGAGAAGATTTGTGGTTGCTGCTTGAGAAGGGTTTTACCCCCTCAACCAGCAATCCCATTTCTTACATACAGAATCTCAATTACAAGCTTTGCATTGCATCTGCAGTCTACCAAAAGCACTACTTGATGCTCCTTCACCTAAACCTATTGGGGACTGAAAAGAAACAATGTAACTACACTCAAAATGTCATGGCCTTGATGGACAGACTTTTCAAACAATGGTAAACCATGAGAAAACACATGAAAACCAATTGATGTTTACTAGTGCACCGTGTACTCTACACAAGGGTGCACCAGCTGGGCACAAGGTCTGCACCAGCTCCTATGTCACAGTTAAAAGTGGGTGAAATTGAGGTTTTTTTGCCAGTGAAATGTCATGAAATACCATAAAAAGCATGCAAAATTCCACTTTTAAGGTGATATGTGGTTTGCCAGTATCTTGCATATTTTCTGCATGAGTGAGTATTCCTTGCAAGAAATTATGAATTTTGCATAACGTGAAATTTGGGAATTTCACAAAATTTGTCTGCAATAATTACAATTTTTCCCAGGCCTAGCCATAGTGCTCACTGTGAATGACCTTTGTCCATGCATAGTCCAGCTGTAAATTTTATTTTCTGTGGCTTTGCATCACGTTCAATTCAACCAAGAACCCTTTTACTCCCTATTCATTGCAATTGTGATGAAGTGGTTATTCTCCGAGAGGTTGAAACTTTGACAGAATCAAGAGACAAAGGTAATTCATAACTCTTCTATTGATTGTCCCTATTTGCATGTATTATGTGGTGTGTATTAATTCCCTGGTTACAAGTATTACATGATATACACTTCATTTGTGATTAATTGCCTTTCTCCACACTGATGTTTGATCAAAGGATCACTGACTATTTCCCATGTAACATATGTGTTTGTTTGTGAATTAATTACTATTAAATTATTAAAATGGTCAGCTTTCTAAGAATCAGTTTTTCTAAAGGGTGACCAACGTACATTATGTGTGAATACAATATTTGTACAGCAAAATCCTACTGGAAATACATATATGTCAATGTTGAAAGGCAAAGATCTAGTGGCCCTGATTTAATTGGAAACTACAGACAATACATTTACTAAAGAGAAAGCGTATCCATCACGGTCACATACGTTGAACATAGGAACCATCATAGGCACTGGTGATAGGGACACAGGGGTGCTATAGCACCCCCAACAAAACTATGCTGGAGTTCCGAAGGTAAATTAGCATTAAAGAGTTCCGAGCATGAGGGAAGTTTTAATTATTGCCATCTCTGCTGTGCTTCATCCAGTATCATATAATCTTGGACTACTGCGTCAGTGGAGTACTTGCTTTTTGTGGGAGGGAAATGTCCACTCCTACAACGAAAGCTGTTCTTGGTCTCTGTGTTATGGACAGATGCGGAAAACACTTTAACGTCCAAAAGATAAGACTATGGGCATGATATACTATTCCCATTCAGAAACTGGGACATCCAATATGTGACAGGGAATGCAATTTGTGATATGACATATGTACCAATAGGACATCTCATAAATTGACCATTTCCAGAGGGTCACCCAAGGACCTTCCTAGTGAATAATAATTTAACCAGTGATTGGCTACAAATGCAGGGATTCAGATCTATATGTGACAACAGACCTCCCCCAACATTTGCATTATCAAAAAGAAAGTACTTTATTTGAAACCTGTCTGTGTGCTTTAAAGAGAAAGATGCTTGTTTAAAAGAAAAATGTTTCCCAAATGGGAATACATTGGGAGAGCATGCAGGGGTCCAGTTGAATACTGCCTAGTCACCATTGAGTCCACTTACACAATTCTCGAAGGAAAGCTCTTCCAGGGGACAACTTCCCCTTTGTGAATAGTTACCACCCAGTTTGTGATCACAAATGATGTCACAAATCATTAATAACTATAACTGACAACTGTTTCAGGCCCTCTACTATCTGTGGTTTGTAATGGATGTAAAAATCCATTTTACAACTGGTCTCGTAAAAGTGTTCTGATAAATTTTAAAAGGTTTTTTGAGATCACAAACTCTGTTTTTTTGCAAATTATAGGCTTTGTGATCACAGACAACCTTTCTACACAAGGTCATATATATCGTTTGACAATAGTGATGTCTTCGACAGGACTAGGCTGACTTATGTTGATCTCTGGCCACTCAAGATGGTTCTTCAATTTTGGGTGGTTGCAATCAAGCAGATCAATATACAGGATTCATTAAATCAATCTCAATTGTGTTTGAATTTTGATTGATCAACAAACATAAAAATGATATGCTAGACAGCTCTTCCAAATTACCTGATTATGAACCCAACAGATTAAAGAATGACGGGATTTCTCATCCTTGGCAGTGATTACAAATGTCAATATTGTTTCATACTAGTCAAGCACCTCTCACATAAAAATTAGCTAAGCGAACAGGCTTGTTCATTCAAAATCTGCTGATGTGATCTTTTTTACTGTAAATGTGGCATGATTAGCCACTTCCTTGCCATGCTGAAAGATTAATACAATATAGGAAAGTTTATATTTAATTTCTGTGTAAGTGGATTTAACAAGGGGGAAATAACTTTGATACCTAGAGTCAAAATTGGCATGTTCTAGATGTTCTCTTTTACTTGTCAATGCCCACATCATATACTTGATTTTCAGTGGCTGCCAGAAATATGGTCTCTGAATCTGACATGTTGCTGTGACATACTACGTAATGTACAGTGTTCTACAAATAGATAGGAAGAACATGTTTAAAAGCAAAATTATTAGAAAACGACCATTTTGATCTGCTTTTTCACTTTGAATAATGCAGTAAACGCACCATTTGGAAAAATTGTAATGTTCCGTATTTTAGAAAGTGTTGTTTTTCTGCTGAATCAGACTATGATATTGTCTAGAGGGATTGTCAGTGGGGCACTGCTACACCCAATTTTAACTCAGCCAAGTGTTCCCGCACCAGGATTTCTTTGTGGTGGGAAAATGGGATTAGTTTTATTGTTTAGAACATCCAAGAGGGAAAAGCACTTTGGGATTGGGCTGCAAAAGCAGATCATTTCTAGCCCTTGTCACTCCCATTTTAAGCCTTTTCCAAGCCACACCCTCCCCTCCCCTCCCCTTCCCTCTGTCACACTCCCGCTTTCCTACATCTACACCCCACTCCCACCAGTTCCCTAGTTCTCATTTGCCTGCTACTAAATTCCACTGCTACCTCTTCATAATTTGTGGATTTAAGTGCTGAAATACCAGCCTGAATCATGAGTTCCAGCCACTAGGCAACCCAAACAATTAAATCTGTTCTATTTATAATGAGGACATATTGTCTGTCCATGTTCTCTTTCCCACTGATTCACAGCTGCTACTTTAATCAAGCAGTAAGAAGCGAGGATGCAATTGCCAAATTCAATACTACGTAGTCACACCATTGTGCTTACTTACAATACAAAGTAAGGATGTATTTCCACAGGAAGTGCAAAAGCAGTTAATGCCCATTGTGCATAATTTAATTTGCAATAAAGCCTTCCTGCTACATATAAAAATGCTGTAGAATCCTTTGCCTTGTACTAAATAGAGACAATGTGTTCAAGTATATAATTGACACAAAGCAGCTGGTTCTTAAGCAAGAAGCCACCTGTGAAATGTTGGCATACAGTGCTGAGTCGAGGGCAACCTAGTCCTATGCATTTTGAGCTGGATGAAAAGGGGTTCAGGAGGGTCATTTTGGGAAAGTAAACATTGTGCATATGACTTCTTGAGTTTATCCTGAAAATCCATGTAATCACAAGCGATAACAGCATTGTGAATGTCCTATTGATTACCCGCCCCACCCATGCACTGCTTGTTCTCATATATTACATCACTCAAGACATCCCTGATGACATCTGAAATGATACCATTGATAACTACAATGTGCATGGCAAATGTTTGAGTTTTAGTTACTTTAATGCACAAGTTATAGTTACTTGAGACAACTATAACTGAATTTCAGTAGGCTTGTTAGTTTTAAATTGAATGTGTTAACTGACATTTTCACCTAACTATAACGTTCCTTTAACCTTTTTTTTTCAGTGACTCGCTAAGGTTTTTCTCAATGTGAAGTAAGATAATATTACAATTCTATGTCAATTTAACATACGTTTTTCATTGAATAAATCTATCTATCTATCTATATACCTATCTATCTATCTATCTATCTATATATTATATATATATATATATATATATATATATATATATATATATATATATATATATATATGTATCTCCACAAAAAACGCCCAGATTTAAGGCCGCACTCTGCATTCAAGTGGGTATCAAACCTTTTATTGTTTAAACATGTAGCTTCCCATCTCGTTCAGAGAAATCCCTTGGCCTGACGTGTTTCGAATCCTTCATGATTCTGTTCAGAGGCCGACATCAGAAAACAGTTCTTTGCTACCACACCCTCTTTATGCACTAAATTAATTAAATGACTTCCGGTGTGCCTTCCGGTGGGCAATCGAGTTCGTATTCACAGTGCATTGTGGGGCGTGTGGTTCATTCATGCAATTTTTTAACACTCCTGTGCGTTTCTTTTTCTTCAGTATAATGACGGGATAAGTTTAGCAGCCCTCAGGTGGGCCCCAGATAGAACTCTGCAGGTTTGCAATCATGTCACCTTCAGCGCCCATACAGAGAGGAACTGTACCCCTCTTGCGAACCCTTGCTTTGCCCTTCAGGTGGTGCGTCGCCTCCACGGCCGGAACCGAAGGTGATCAATACCTCCACAAAAAACGCCCAGATTTAAGGCCGCACTCCGCATTCAGGTGGGTATCAAACCTTTTATTGTTTAAACATGCAGCTTCCCATCTCGTTCAGAGAAATCCCTTGGCCTGACGCGACTCGAATCGTTCATGATTCTCTTCAGAGGCCGACATCAGAAAACAGTTCTTTGCTACCACACCCCCTTTATGCACTAAATTAATTAAATGGCTTCCGGTGTGCCTTCGCAATCGAGTTCGTATTCACAGTGCATTGTGGGGTGTGTGGTTCGCTCATGCAATTTTTGAACACTCCAGTGCGTTTGTTTTTCTTCAGTATAATGACGGGATAAGTTTAACAGCCCTCCGGTGGGCCCCAGATAGAACTCTGCATGTTTGCAATCATGTCACCTTCAGCGCCCATACAGAGAGGAACTGTACCCCTCTTGCGTACCCTTGCTTTGCTCTTCAGGTGGTGCGTCGCCTCCATGGCCGGAACCACCGTGATCAATACCTCCACAAAAAACGCCCAGATTTAAGGCCGCACTCCGCATTCAGGTGGGTATCAAAACTTTTATTGTTTAAACATGCAGCTTCCCATCTCGTTCAGAGAAATCCCTTGGCCTGACGCGTTTCGAATCCTTCAAGATTCTCTTCAGAGGCCGACATGAGAAAAAAGTTCTTTGCTACCACACCCCCTTTATGCACTAAATTAATTAAATGGCTTCCGGTGTGCCTTCGCAATCGAGTTCGTATTCACAGTGCATTGTGGGGCGTGTGGTTCATTAATGCAATTTTTGAACACTCCAGTGCGTTTGTTTTTCTTCAGTATAATGACGGGATAAGTTTAACAGCCCTCCGGTGGGCCCCAGATAGAACTCTGCATGTTTGCAATCATGTCACCTTCAGCGCCCATACAGAGAGGAACTGTACCCCTCTTGCGGACCCTTGCTTTGCTCTTCAGGTGGTGCGTCGCCTCCACGGCCGGAACCGCCGTGATCAATACCTCCACAAAAAACACCCAGATTTAAGGCCGCACTCCGCATTCAGGTGGGTATCAAACCTTTTATTGTTTAAACATGCAGCTTCCCATCTCGTTCAGAGAAATCCCTTGGCCTGACGCATTTCGAATCCTTCATGATTCTCTTCAGAGGCCGACATCAGAAAACAGTTCTTTGCTACCACACCCCCTTTATGCACTAAATTAATTAAATGGCTTCCGTTGTGCCTTCGCAATCGAGTTCGTATTCACAGTGCATTGTGGGGCGTGTGATTCATTCATGCAATTTTTTAACACTCCAGTGCGTTTGTTTTTCTTCAGTATAATGACGGGATAAGTTTAACAGCCCTCCGGTGGGTCCCAGATAGAACTCAGCATGTTTGCAATCATGTCACCTTCAGTGCCCATACAGAGAGGAACTGTACCCCTCTTGCGGACCCTTGCTTTGCTCTTCAGGTGGTGTGTCGTCTCCACGGCCGGAACCGCCGTGATCAATACCTCCACATAAAACGCCCAGATTTAAGGCCGCACTCCGCATTCAGGTGGGTATCAAACCTTTTATTGTTTAAACATGCAGCTTCCCATCTCGTTCGGAGAAATCCCTTGGCCTGACGCGTTTCGAATCCTGCATGATTCTCTTCAGAGGCCGACATCAGAAAATGCACTGCGAATACGAACTCGATTGCGAAGGCACACCGGAAGCCATTTAATTAATTTAGTGCATAAAGGGGGTGTGGTAGCAAATAACTGTTTTCTGATGTCGGCCTCTGAAGAGAATCATGAAGGATTCGAAACGCGTCAGGCCAAGGGATTTCTCTGAACAAGATGGGAAGCTGCATGTTTAAGCAATAAAAGGTTTGATACCCACCTGAATGCGGAGTGCAGCCTTAAATCTGGGCGTTTTTTGGGGAGGTATTGATCACGGCGGTTCCGGCCATGGAGGCGACGCACCACCTGAAGAGCAAAGCAAGGGTCCGCAAGAGGGGTACAGTTCCTCTCTGTATGGGCGCTGAAGGTGACATGATTGCAAACATGCAGAGTTCTATCTGGGGCACACCGGAGGGCTGTTAAACTTATCCCGTCATTATACTGAAGAAAAACAAACGCACTGGAGTGTTAAAAAATTGCATGAATGAACCACACGCCCCACAATGCACTGTGAATACGAACTCGATTGCGAAGGCACACAGGAAGCCATTTAATTAATTTAGTGCATAAAGGGGGTGTGGTAGCAAAAAACTGTTTTCTGATGTCGGCCTCTGAAGAGAATCATGAAGGATTCGAAACGCGTCAGGCCAAGGGATTTCTCTGAACGAGATGGGAAGCTGCATGTTTAAACAATAAAAGGTTTGATACCCACCTGAATGCGGAGTGCGGCCTTAAATCTAGGCGTTTTTGTGGAGATATATATATATATATATATATATATATATATATATATATATATATATATATATATATATATATATATATATATATATATATATATATATATGGAATTCCCTATAAGGAGTTAATGCGCGCCAAAAGAAACTGTAGCTTGCCACAACACATAAAATCTAGCCAGCAAGAGATGATACAGAGATTCACTGAAAGAGGGTATGATTTACGCATCATCGGCGCAGCTATGACCAAAATTAAGAAAATACCAATGGAACAACTCCTTTTTGGAATAAATAATAGGAAGGTAGGGGAAGAAAAAGAGAAAAAAGATGAAAATGTGAGGCTAATCACCACATTTAATATTCAACACAAACATCTGGAAAGGGCAGTTAGGAAGAATTAGCACATAGTGGGGCAGATGTAAGACCGTTTTTTGCAGTCACAAACGGGAATTCGGCCCGTTTGCGACCACAAAATTGGTCAGCCCCATGTACAAACCATATTTTGCGAGTCGCTAACCTATTAGCGACTCACAAAATATGGTTTGCGACTTGCTATTAGGAAGGAGCGTGGCATGGGTGTCACTTCCTAATAGTGAGTCTGACTGCAATGTATGATTGTTTTGCGACCGTATTTGCTGTCACAAAACACTCGCAGTTTACCACCCTTTTCAAAAGGGTGGTAAGCCACTCACAAACAGGAAGGGGTCCCCAGGGGACCTCTTCCCCTTTGTGAATGGGTTCGAAAATATTTTTTAAGAGCAGGCAGTGGTCCGTGGGACCACTGCCTGCCCTTAAAAAATGAAACTGAAAAGTTTTCTTTTTCTTTTTTAAATGCAACCCGTTTTCCTTTAAGGAAAGCGGGCTGCATTTTTTTTTAAAAACTGCTTTATTAAAAAAAGTAGTCACAGACATGGTGGTCTGCTGACCCCAGCAGTCCACCATCCCTCTGAGTGCTAGCCATTCCCAATGGGGTCACAAATTGCGACTGCCTCATCAATATTAATGAGGCATGCAATTTGCGACCCCATTGGGAATCGTAAACAGTGTCTGAGACACTGTTGTACATTCACTTTTGCGAGTCGCAAATTGCGAGTCGCAATTCGACGCAATTTGCGACTAGCAAATGTGAATGTTCGTACATCTGGCCCGAAATGTGCTGATCCAGTCATAGGTACGAAGGTACTGGTCAGACCATGTATTACCTACTGCAGAGCCCAATCTATGAAGGACAGTCTGGTAAAATCCAGTCCAGAAACCAGACTATCTGAAAATTGGTTAACAGGTGCAAATGGGTTTTATAAATGTCCAAGATGCAAAGCGTGCAAAATAGGTAAAAATACTAAGGAATATGATTTCCTATTTGCCCACAAACCAATATCTATTAAAGGCAGATAGAGTGATTTTGCCATGTATGTGTTAGCATGCACCTGTAATAAGAGATATATGAATAGCACCATTCTATAGGCACATAAACGCATCTTACAACACATGCATGCCATAAAAAACAAAGATCTAATGTATCCAGTAGCCAGACACTGTGCCAATGTTCACCAAAGTGATGTAACCCAAATGTCCTACTTTGTGATAGACACCATACCAAACTCTATTTGAGGGGGAGACAGAGTCAAAGCCCTACGTCGTTTGGAAAGTATGTAAATCCTCAACCTAGATTCTAAACATCCGAATGGATTAAATATGGAAGAGGATTTACACAACTTTTTGAAAACAAAAAAAATACATCAAGCTAGTCAGAATGTTATGTATTTAAAACATTTTAGAATTAGTATAAACATCAGCATGGGAATCGTTTTTTTGCTGTATCCATCTGGCTTTCTTTTGTTGATATGCTCTAGAGAGTTAGCTTATGACTTTACATTTTTATTGCATCAGTAGATGTTTAGAGTAACTAATAACTGTTGAGATATGCATGAGAAATTCTCTGAGGAGTACGAACGTCAAATAGAATATTAAACAATTGAGGATGATTAGTATACAACACAGCTGTTAAAAAAAGGTGATGAGCATAAAGTAATGAAATATGCTGTGTAGTAATAAGACAAAATTTACCATAAGTGATCAATCTTGAATCAGACACAGTATTTGCAGGCAAATGTGTGTTGTAGATATAATGCAGATAAACGATGTTATAATGTTAAAATATATTGACATACTCGCTTTGCAATGTATTAACAACTATGGAATGTATGAGTTCCAAAAAAGAAAAGAAGAGAAAACCAGTATTTTTTTTTATTTTTATGCTCACCTAATTGTATATAGCCTCCAAACATGGTGCTGCCGCATTCATGTGATCAAGGCCACGGCTGCGGCTGAAACGCGTAGCGGTGACTCTAACAACTCCCAGTAAACATTGAAGCATCCTCAGTGGTCTGTTTCTATTTCTGCGCCTAGATGCGCACCAAAAGAATTGACGTGGTGAATATATGTATATGTGATCAAGGCCTCGTTGGAGGCTGAAACGCGTAATGGCGGAAGTGCGGGCGTTTTTGGAATAAACCTGTATTGCACTTACTTTGGGTCTGCTTTTCGTCCCTTGAATTCCTGTGTTTCAAACAGCATACTCTGCAAATATGTGTACAAAAAGGTGTATGTATTTCTTTCTGCTCATAATACAGGGTACATGGGTATTCAATAGTATATTTGAGGGGCTCTATAACACCTATATACATAAGACATGTCTGCCTGTGCAACTGAATGACAGAGCAGAACTGAGAACATTTAACCACCTATAGGAGAAGCTACCCACTTTTTAAGCTACCATCTTCAGATGCATAACACATGTGAGAATACATATACAAGTAGACATATACCTCAGTCACAAGAGCAAGCAGACCTTTAAACTTGACAGCTTGAACTTCCCATTAGAGTACAGTAAGAGGCGAGAGGAGTACAGAAAGAAGCAAGAGATGTGCAGAAAGAAACAAAAGATGTGCAGAAAGAAGGAACAGAGGTGCAGAAAGAGGCAACAGGGGTGCAGAAAGAGGGATGAGGGGTGGAGAAAAAGGCAGGAGAAGTGCAGAAAGAAGCAACAGAGATGCAGAAAGGGGGAAGAGGGGTGGAGAAAGAGGCAAGAGGGGTGCAGAAAGAGCCAACAGAGGTGCAGAAAGAAACAAAAGAAGTGCAGAAAGAAGTAACAGAGGTGCAGAAAGAGGCATGAGGGGTGCAGAAAGAGGGAAGAGGGGTACAGAAAGAGGCACAGGGGTGCAGAAAGAAGCAAGACAGGTGCAGAAAGAAGCAAGAGAAGTGCAGAAAGAAGCAACAGAGGTGCAGAAAGAGGGATGAGGGGTGGAGAAAGAGGCAAGAGAAGTGCATAAAGAAGCAACAGAGTTGCAAAAGGGGGGTACAGTGGTGGAGAAAGTGGCAAGAGGGGTGCAGAAAGAAGCAAGAGAAGTAGAAGTACCTAAAGAAGGAACAGAGGAGCAGAAAGAGGCAAGAGGGGTGCAGGAATTGGGAAGAGGGGTGCATAAAGAGGGAAGAGGGGTGCAGAAAGAAGCAAGATAGGTGCAGAAACAAACAAAAGAAGTGCAGAAAGAAGGAACAGAGGTGCAGAAAGAGGCAAGAGGCGTGCAGAAAGAGGGAAAAGGGGTGTGAAAGAGGCACGAGGGATGCAGAAAGAAGCAAGAGAGGTGCAGAAACAAGCAACAGAGGTGCAGAAAGAGGGAACAGGGGTGGAGAAAGAGACAAGAGAAGTGCAGAAACAAGCAAAAGAGATGCAGAAAGGGTTAAGAGGGGTGGAGAAAGAGGCAAGAGGGATGCAGAAAGAAGCAAGAGAGGTGCAGAAAGAAACAAAAGAAGTGCAGAAAGAAGGAACAGATGTGCAGAGAGTCAAGAGGGGTGCAGAAAGAGGGAAAAGGGGTGCAGAAAGAGGCACGAGGGGTACAGAAAGTAGCAAGAGAAGTGCAGAAAGAAGCAACAGAGGTGTAGAAAGAGGGAAGAAGGGTGCCGAAAGAGGCAAGAGAAGTGCAGAAAGAAGCAACAGAGATGCAGAAAGGGGGAAGAGGGGTAGAGAAAGATGCAAGAAAGATGCAGAAAGAAGCAAGAGAGGTGCAGAAAGAAGCAAAAGAAGTGCAGAAAGAAGGAACAGAGGTGCAGTAAGAGGCAGGAGGGGTACAGAGAGAGGGAAGAGGGGTGCAGAAAGAGGCAAGAGAGGTGCAGAAAGAGGGAAGAAGGGTACAGAAAAAGGCCAGAGGGGTACATAAAGAAGCACGTGCTGTGCAGAGGCAACAGAGGTGCAGAAAGAGGCAGGCAAGAGAGGTACAGAAAGTAGAAGAGATGTGCAGAAAGAGGCAAGAGAGGTGCAGAAAAAGAAAGACAGGTGCAGATGAAGCAACAGAAATGCAGAAAGAGGCAAGAGAGGTGCAGAAAGAAGCAAGAGTAGTTTGCACACCAGTAGTACCAATTTAACACCCACATTTAGCCATAAGTAACAGGTGACCATTCTAGGTTTGCAAAGGGCCTTCCACCACGCTGTAACACTTGTCGCTGCATTTTTGGTAATGTTTGAGCCGTTTGAGCTAGAAACAAGGCTTTTTTTGTTCAAATCTGCAGATTAGGCAGCAGATGATGAATTATGTGGCTAATGCGGAAAATGTATGATTGTGCGAAAGTCGGTGCAGCCAAACAGTCACATAATTCCAGTGGCCCTTTTCATACCTCTGACTAGGTCCAGAAGTGCTCCTCAGGGGTTCATTCTTTTTTTTGTCTCATTGAGTTCATAGTTTAGCTTCTATGGGAATGAGGAAGACTAAACCTGAGGTTACCACTCCACAACACAGACTACCATACCACATAATTACTCTCCATAACACATAATCCCACTCTACATAATTCCTATACACTAAATACCACATACTTTCTATCCACATAATTTCACTGCACAACATACCACATAATTCCACTACACGCAACGTACATCCACTCCACTTCAAAAAACATAAGTAAATAACTGTGAGTGTGCTAGTTAAAGACCCCACACTTATTCAAAATTATAGCAAAAGGGACCTAAAATTGAGGCTTGCAGGAGCAAGAAAACCTTTAAGAGACATTCCCTACAATGGGCAAGTGGAACCGAAACCTCCCAAATTGCCCTTGTGATGGAAAGTCACCACAGTCGACATTGCAGTTTATACTTTTTTGTAACTTTTATCAAAATATTAGGAAGCATGTTTCACAATCTCCATTTATCGATAGTAAACTGTATTTTTATAAACCCGCTTTTAATTATATCTGTATTCTAGAAAATGAAAAAGTCTGTAATGCAGTAATTGTCTTTATACAAATGGCGATTAAAAAAAGAAAATATAACTCCCACCTGGAGGCCCTAACATATGAAAAAATATAGGTCTTCATATTTTTTTCAGTATAAATCGATGTATTGTTCTTTTAATATCTGTAAAACATCTGAATAATTTTTAACGATCTCCTTCAAGACTTTTATGTAATTATGTATTGTATTTTACCTTGTCTACTGTATAATCAAATATTATGCTAATCAACTAATGATAAGCCTTTTTTAGAATGCTTTTATGGTTGTACTTTTAGACCGAATAAAGCTTGAATTGAATTGAAGCTTGAATTGAATTGAGTGTGCTAGTTTGTTTTATAGTTTACATAGTGGTGGGTAACTCCCATATTACTTTTCTACCTAATTTTGTACAGTCTGGGTGCAGCTAATGTGTATAAGTATTTACAAAATGCATGTGGTCCTAATGCAGCGTCGGTGTATAAAGGTATTAAACATGATATAAATGTTTGCATTGAAGAGTAACCCGATGGGAAGGAGACAGTTGACAACTTGTGCCCATTGTGTTCCACACATGTTTTTAGGCTCTGCAGATAAAGTTTGCAGCAGGACAGAGATTCTGCATACAACATACTTAGTATTGTAAGCAGCCTTGAGTTATTAGGGAGAATCTTTTCAGCATGGAAGTTTCCACGTAATATAAAAGATTGTATGCACCAGGTATTAAGCGATGTACGTGTGCTTGTTTTGCTTCAGAAGATGAGCTATCTGTACAGCTTTCACCACAGTATGAACGCTGCAGGTAGTTTGATCTTTAGAAAACACAACAAGATGATTGACGCAGTGCTGAAACTTTTCAACTTCTCATCCTCAGTCAAGAGATCTGGGTTTAATCCATCATTCTTTTGCTCACTATGCCACCCCAGTTTGGGCCCAGCCATATACAAATCAGTCTTGACCCTGCTTCTCATGCAGACAGTCCAGCCCGAACTGCCAGGACAGATTGTCCCTAGACCAGAAACAAGCATCATGGGACCTGTCTCAGGGTATCACCTCTCATCAGCCAGGCTAGTTTGAAGCCTATGGCACAGCAAGTAAGGGACCCACGTCTGGGCATACCCTAGCAAACACAACATCCATCAGTTGTTCTTTTTACATTTGTTGCCCTAAGTGGGATAAGTATGCCCAGAAGTGGGTCTCGTGCTCACCATGCCACTGGAGTAAAGCCAGCCTGGCTGATAAGGGGTGATACCACAAAACTGGTCCCAGGATGCTTGTTTCCGGCCCAGGGAGGATCTTTCCCATAAGGAGCAGGGTCAGGACTGATTTGCACATGGCTGGGTCTAAACTGGAATGGCATGGTGTGCAAAACAACGATGGATTTAGGCCCAGATCTCTGAACTGGGTTGAATGTTTGACATTGTTCAGCATTCCGTCCATCAATTGTTCTTTTATTATAATCTTTAGCACCTTCAGAAGTTGCTTATTTTAAAAGAATAGAGTCTTTTTTGCCAAGTGTTGCATAGAGTGTACACTGTTCCTAGTAGATACTTTTTAATACTCTGTAGTGTATTTCTCATGAGAGTTTCACTGTCTGCAAACAGTGTGGCACAGGGAAAACTCTCTCCATAGAGTAAACACTGTTTACAGTGACCACTTCTCTACCCATATCAACTTCATTTCTCCATGTAGGTTTGGCGACTGTCAGGGGTTTGATACATATAAAAGCTGTCCATAGTAGGGTATTCATTTTGGAACAGATGTTCATTATTTTAAAGAACTTGACTTTCTCTAACCAGTTGTATACAGATTGAACACCGTATACATTGAGGGTTTCCTATATATCTGTGGTTGATGTTAATGTGAACTATGCTACCCGTGAAGTGCATGATGTAGGGTCAATGTGGCACATAACCCATGCTTTCTACACCTAAGGAAGTTGTTTCTGTGATAGCATTAATGATGCCTCATATTCTTCTGAGCTGTTTTGCACTTACTTTCAGAGCTATATGCAATACCCGTTTATAGAGCAATGTGTACAAAAGAAGCTTGGAGGATGTCATCAGTGATGTCCTCAATGTTGTCATTTGAGATGTCATCAGTGATGTCATAAACTATTTCAAAGAAAATGTCATGAGAGATGTAATATGTGAGGTCATAAGCAGTGCATGGCTGGGGCACAAGTTATAGTTAGCTCTGCTGACTATACCTGGTGAATTTCACTTTTGTTTAAGTTCAAAACTTAAATGTTTTCACTGACAAATTTACCTAACTATAACGTTACTTTAACCTTTAATTTTTTCAGTGAATTTCGAAGCTTTTTTCTAACAGAAACAGATCCTTTTATCACACCTAACTGTAACGTAACATTAACCTTTGTTTTTTTCAGTGTGTATATATATATATTCACTGAAAAAACCATAGGTTTTAGGGAAAGTTATAGTTAGTTGGACATTGCACTCGTACAAAACCCGTGAAATTCCCCCGTTATAGTTAGTTCAGCTAACTATAACTCGCGCCCCCGCAATGCACTGCTGATGACGTCACATATTACATCACTCATGACATGGTCAGTGACATCACTGATGACATCACTGACATCATCCAGTGACTGTGTGTTTCTGTAAAGTTTAAATATGTTTAATATATATAGGGAAAGGCGTATTGAAGAATGAGTGGGTGTATAAGCGTCTGAATGGATGATTTAGTAGGTGCGTGACTGAGTCTATAAGTGAGTGATTAAATGTATCTTACTGGATGCATGGGTGAGTGACTAAACTGTGTGAATGTCTGTATCCGTCTGTCTGTTGTTGTGTAAGCAGCTGCATGGGTTTCTGACTAGCTAAATGAGTGTCTATATGGGTTATGGATTGGTTCTCTGAGTATCTATATGGGTGCCTCAGTGTTTGTGTGGGTGGGGTGTGTGTGACTCTATGCATAGATGTGTGAGTGGGTGATTCACTGGGTGCATGGTTTCAACAGTGCATCTGTGATGGACTGTATGGGTGGGTGAGTGTGTGTATGGGTGTGTTAGTGATTGAATGTATATCTCAGTGGTACATGTGTGAGTAACTACATATGTGAAAGGCAGTATATATGTGTGTTGGAGTATATAAATGGCTATAAGTGAGAGTGTGTGATTGTGAGAGTGGCTATATGGATGAGTGTGTGCTTGCATCAGTGATTGCATAGGAGCGTAAGAATGTGCTAGTATTTTTATGAATAAGTGAGCTGGTGTGTATAACTGTATAGGTGAGTAAATTGGAGTGTGATTAATTATTTGCATGACTGACTAGGTGTGTGAGTACCTCTATGGATGAGTTGCGTTGTGTGAGTGTTTATATAGGTGTATGAGTGCATATGATAGTCCTGTACTGAGTGACTATAAGTATGAGTGACTGTACGGGTGAGTGAGTAGATGTGTGTGTGTAGACCTAAGAATCAGTGAGTGGGTATGTACTTATTGGTATTGGAGTGTGTATGGTTTTGAGAATGGCAGTCTGTAATTGAGAGTGGGTGTATCAAAAGTTATATTAGGGTGTGAGAAGATGCATTAAATTCTCACATGGATGATGTCATCAGTGATGTCATTTGAGATGTCATCAGTGATGTCATCAGTGATGTCACTGACCATGTCATGAGTGATGTAATATGTGACGTCATCAGCAGTGCATTGCGGGCGCGAGTTATAGTTAGCTGAACTAACTATAACGGGGGAATTTCACGGGTTTTGTACGAGTGCAATGTCCAACTAACTATAACTTTCCTAAAACCTATGGTTTTTTCAGTGAATTTCAAACGTTTTTTAAATGCTAAACCCTAACTATAACAGGCCTGAAACCTATGGTTTTTTCAGTGAATTTCAAAGGTTTTTAAAATGCTAATTCCTAACTATAACAAGCCTGAAACCTATGGTTTTTTCAGTGAATTTCAAAGGTTTTTAAATGCTAATTCCTAACTATAACATGTCTGAAACCTATGGTTTTTTCAGTGAATTTCAAAGGTTTTGTAAATGACAATTTTTAATTGTATTAATTGTTATACTTATTTTTTTGATACTGATTTACTACATTTTTTAAACTATTTATTTTTAGATATTTTATTTTTTAAATTACATTGTAATTACATTATACATTACATTACAAAATATACTTTCTCAGAATGAATTACTTTAGTTTAAATACTTTGCAAATAGGCAATACACTTTTAAGTACAGTAGTTACAGTTGTTGCAATGGGCAACACAATTTCAAACACAATGCAACATTGAGCTCAATGTGAATTTCTAGCTAAATGCAATTAGTTACTTTATGGATTACTTTTCTAACCACAGGACTGGATCCTAGATTCAGTCCTGGGACATCTCCTGTAAACAGTTGAGTAAAAGCGTTTTGGTTACAGTAGTGATTTTTAAGGAATATTATTGTATTTTAAAAGTTGACACTTAGAAACTTTTTCACATAGAATCACCAATGTTATCCTATGGGAGGAAATTCACTTAGCAGGTAAGTAGTGTTATCTTAACTTTTTCTTACTCAGTGGTGGATCCTGGATCCAGCACTGGTGCATCTCCTGTAAACAGTTGAAAGAATGCGTTTAAGTCATACAGGCGATTTTTAAGGAATATTTGTAGTTTGTGAAAATCAACACTTTGAAACTTTTCTGCTGAAAACCAGACAATGGATTCCTACGGAAGGAAATATAAGTTACTGGTAAGTACGGTTAAAATTACTTTTCAGGATCAGTACTGGGCTGAAAGATGCAGCACTGAGGTCTCTCCTGATAACAGGTGAGTAAATCGGAATTCGTATTTTGGCTGATTTTAGAGGAATATTTGTATGTTTCAAAAATCGACACTTAGAAACTTTTTCAGCAAAAAGCAGGCAATGATATCCTATGGAAGGAAATTCAAGTTACTGGTAAGTACGGTTAAAATTACTTTTCAGGATTAGTACTGGGCTGAAAGATGCAGCACTGAGGTCTCTCCTGATAACAGGTGAGTAAATCGGAATTCGTATTTCGGCTGATTTTAGAGGAATATTATAAAGTTCCAAAACTCCACACTTAGAAGAATTTCCAAGTGAAACCAGTCAATGATATCCTATGGAAGGAAATTCAAGTTACTGTTAAGTACGGTTAAAATTACTTTTCAGGATCAGTACTGGGCTGAAAGATGCAGCACTGAGGTCTCTCCTGATAACAGGTGAGTAAATCGAAATTCGTAGTTCGGCTGATTTTAGAGGAATATTTGCACAATGGTGAAGGGAGGGGCGGGGCCTGAGGTGACATCTGTGCAAACGCGCCCCGTGGCGCGTTTTAAGTTGGGGGATTAAGTCCCTTGAATCATGAGGGTCCCTGGGGTCCAACTAGCCCACCCTGTACCTCCAGTATGCGCCAGGGAGCTGCGTTGCAGAGAGGTGTTCAGAGGCCACGCCCCTTTTGCACCTCTCTGCAACGCAGCTCTGTGGCGCTTTCTGGACGTACCTGGTGGGCTAGTTCGCCCCAGGGACCCTCAGGATTGAAGGGGATTTTATTCCCCATCTTAAAATGCGCCACAGGGCCTGTTTGCACACATGTCACCTGAAGCCCCGCCCCCTCCCTTCACCACTGTGCAAACATGCCCCGTGGTGCATTTTAAGTTGGGGGATTAAGTCCCCTTGAATACTGAGGGTCCCTGGAGTCCAACTAGCCCACCATGTACCTCCAAAAAGCGCCACAGAGCTGCGTTGCAGAGAGGTGTAAAAAGGGGCGTGGCCTCTGTACACCTCTCTGCAACGCAGCCCCCTGGCGCATACCGGAAGGGGCGTGGCCTCTGTACACCTCTCTGCAACGCAGACCCCTGGCGCATACCGGAGGTTCCTGGTGGGCTAGTTGGCCCCCAGGGACCCCCAGTATTCAAGGGGAATTACTTCCCTTCTTAAAACGCACCAGGGGGCGTGTTTGCAGACTGCTGCAGGGAGGGGCGGGGCCTCGGCACGATGCCGGTCTTTTTTTTTTTTGCTTTTTCTGCCCAGGGGGTCCTTGTGGGTCCCCTGAGCAGACCTAGGGGTCAGGGTGTTTCTACCCTGCCCCCTTTGTGCGTTTTGCGCACTTGTTTCTTGTGTTTTTTTTTTTTTAATCAGTGGGATCCGCGCACCCTAAGCGCATCCCGCCGATTTTGAAAAAAAAAAGCTTTTCTGCCCAGGGGTCCTTGTGGGACCCCTGAGCAGACCTAGAGGTCAGGGTGTTTCTACCCTGCCCCCTTTTGTGCTTTGCGCACTTGTTTCTGTCCCTCGGTTCTACCGAGGGACAAAATAGCTGCCAACACTTCCTGATTTGGAGTGTTGACAGCCACTTGACAGCCAATTAGCATGCAGCTCATGATCGGGACGGTGCGCGCAGGGTGCGCTCAGGATACGCGGACCCTACTCGGCCATAGATATATATGTGACTTTACTTTTGATTTTCTCAGGAACTACTGAACGGATTTACACCATTTAAGCAAAAGGCACGACACTGAACCAAGGGCTACCTCTTTGCCACATTTGGTGTAATTCCGTTCAGCAGTTCAGGCTGTAGCTGCGACTAAAGGTTCCTATGGAAAAATGAATGGGGAAAACGCGTTTTGGGACCCCCCTTTTTTCTCGGCCCCCGCTTGACGAATCAACGCGAGACTTTCAGGGTAGGAGCGGAGCGGAGCGCCCCAACAAGTTGGAAGCTTTCGCAAAGATTCGTCAACCGGCGCAAGAGTTATTTCAAATAGAATGTCGCGGATTTCCTATGGATAATAGGTCCTAACTATAACTATCTACTGGCGACCGCCAGTAGATAATATATATATATATATATATATATATATATGTAGATCGATAGATAGATAGATAGATAGATAGATAGATAGATATAGACATGTTCCATGTCTGTCCAATGTGCCTGCAGTGAAAATTTACAATAACATGACTGTGTAGCTTTACTCCTCATTACTGATGACAGTACAGGTCTCTTTCTATGTGAGTATTCCTTTTTAACACAATCTGAGATATTGCATTAGAATAGTCATGTCTTGATTATGGAATTCTGCAGCAATATGTCATGGCTTAAAAATGTAATTGAAGCCTGCAGTGTTGGATGCATAGTGGCAGATTTCTAATGTTCCTCTCTATGAATTGCTCAGGAATCATTCTATTCACTTCAGTCGAATAGACCCTAGACTCTAAGTAATACAAGTAATTATTTTATTTTTCAAAATGCTTTTGTAATTGGAAATGCATATTTCACCATTCATTTTGTGGATGGGATGAATCCACTTTCAGGCATCAGTCACTTATTTCATTGGTTCTGCAAATCGCTTTACCTTTTTAAAATGAGGGTTGAAGACAGATTCTCATTTTTCAATCAAGTCATTACTAACAATATGGCAAATATGCACTAGTTCTACAGTTTCTACACATACTAGTACTACTGCAATTAATAATACTACTGCTATTTCTACTACTACCAACAACAACTAATGATAATAATTTTATGCAGTGCATTGTACAGCTGCAAGAAAGTATTTTATTTGTTTATTCATGCACCCAAATAATTGTAGAGATATTTTAAGTGAGTGACTAGAGGGTTACAGAAAATGGTGTATCTATTCAATTGCATTTAATACTGCCAACATTGCCATCTCACTAATCGATGTTGGCATAAACATAAGTTAATAGAGATATGCCTGTAGTTCCTGTATAACTTGCTGTGAGTTTAAAAATACCAAAAGGGAATCAATTGATAAAAATGTTTTATACTCCCATTACTAAAATTAACAACATGTACATGACTTAAGCTACCCTGGAAAGAGCCTAACTGGTGATAATTGTAATTGGTCTTGCAGGAGTTCTAGTCAAATTCAAAGTTTCCAAGTAAAAGCTCTGATGACTTTGGGGTCATCAAAACCCTGGTGGACTTGGGCTAAAGGCCATGGGCTCGCACTTCTAGAGAAGGACCGTAACCCCTTGCTTAGAGATCCTTGCCAGCCTTACAGCCTCTGCTGCGAAAAGGAGTCACAGCCACAATTTCTTCCCTCACATCACTAGAGGATTGTAAAGCAGGTTTAAAGCACCTTCTCAACAAATGTTTGGGGTTAGAAAACAAAGTCCTAAAGCTGGGTTTTGTTTTCCCTGAACAATAAAAATTGACCCAACATGCAGGAAGTATTTGTTGCTTAGTGAACACTGAGATGAAGAATGGGTCACAGCAACCCCAACCATTCTTGTCACCTGATTTTGATTCTGTGGTGTAATCCCTTGGGGTCTACAACAAGTGATGGATGGTGACTGAGTTCTCAGTTGATTTTACTGTGGCACAGCTTCCGGTTAGTATTCATTATGATCAGAGGTGTTACTGTAATAATTCCCTGGTTAAACAAATGTCTAGTAATGGAAGCTTGGACGCATATCGTTTCTCCACAATCGCAGTTTAGGGGTGTTGGAAATATAGACATAATTGAAGTGTTTCCTGCTGATCAACAGTGTTAACGCTGTTCTCTTACACAAAAGAACAAAATATATTTCAGAATATTCGAAGTGGAAAAATACTCACAAGGGCTTAATTGCATTTATTAAGATCTAAAATGTAATATAAAAGTCAAATAAACATGGTCATTACTTTGTTTTTTTTACATGGTTGACATTACTCCCACAGCTATTAATCCTCTATATCCAGCCAAGAAATCTTAAATTAATTGACATAATTTGTCACCAGCATTTTTGCAAAAAGTTAAGTTCATGTATTCATTACCATTTGACTAACATTTTCTGTAATTTCTTTCTGCTACACTGCTTCTGATGTCTCATGTCATGAGCATTAGATTTGTAAATGTGCTTGTTTAAGAGTTACTTCGCTCAGCTACTATGTTAAATCCAAGAAATAACATTATTGCCCCCAAAAGCCCCAAAGTTTGACTAACTACACATCACAAACTGGGCATAAACTTTCGTTCAGAATGCTGACACACAGGATTCAACAACTCTCGAACCAGTGCTTGTCTTGAAAAAAAATAAGTGCAGGCCCCTCGTCAGGAGGCCACTGCAGCTTGCACCACCCATAGCACCTGCAAGCGCTGCTAATGAAGGTATCTACACAACTACTAGCAATTGCACTCCTACCAGTGTGACAATTCAGACTATTCCGGGATCCCAAAGTTATAAGAATGGCTTGTGCAACATGTATTAGTCATTTTTAATGTATATTGAATTAATAAACAACTGCTGTTGTGCTCGTCTCTAAATTACTCAAACATCGCCACCATGTGGCAGACTATAATAAGTGCCTATGTTGACAATTAAGTATCAGTGTTGAGCACCGGAAACCACCAGCTCAAATTAAGTACTGTGTCTGACCGCCCATATAGAGAGACACCATTACCCATAATTATGGATGTTATGTTATGTTATGTTCTGGCATCCTTGGTGTGGTTAACATTGGGATTACCCTATTACATTTTATAAGTGTCATTTCCAATTTAGAAAAGATTGATATTCTGAGTTTGGTGTCTCTGGACTCACAATTTAAAATCACAACTTATGGTAAAGTTGGATTTTAGTTACAGTTCTGAAACTGCCACTTTTAGAAAGTTGGCATTTTCTTACTTTAACCATTCTGTGCCTCTGCCTGTCTCTGAATACACGTCTGGGATGGGTGACAGCTAGGCTTTGTGCATTCCCTCTAGACAGCCACACATAAAGAGAGCAGATGTTTTTCTGATGGGCCTTTCACATCCTGACAAGCAATCACCAGGTTGATGGGCCATCCTGGGAAGGATGGGAGAGTGGAGCTGACACTTGGAACAGGGCTATGCCTGTCCGCACACAAAGAGCTGCATGCCCTCTTGTAGTAAGTCTGGAGCCAGGGCAGGAAGGGCAGAGACCTTGTGCAGTTCAAAGGCCTCTCTTTGAAGTTTCTCTCACTTCAAAGGCACAACTGGGTATACGTAGTGGACCCCTGACACCACCAATGCAGTACACTTCTGTACCTGAGGACACTCTGCCAAGAAGAAGGACTGCTGAAAGGACTGTCACTGTGCTGGACTCCTGTGCCTGCCTTGTTGCCTGCTGCCCTTCTTAGCTACTGGTGAGAAGGACTAGGCCTGCATCTCTACATCTCCAGAACCAAGTGACTCCAAGGGCTTGCTGGCTTGCCTCCTGTTCTGAAGTCTCAGGGGCATCACAAACTTCATTTAACCCTGCTTCAGCTACTAGACTCTGCTGCTCTCTGTGAGTCCTTCCCTGCCAAGTGGTGCCAAGAAAGTCCTGAGCCCTTGGAAGAGGGTTTTGTGGCTGTCTTTGCTAAAATCCACTCATTGTCAACTTTGTGTCGGTCGGAACCACTGCATTCCCTTCAACACTGATGCATTGCCAATTCGAGGATATCACGGCTCAATAAGGATGCATCACCTGCCTCATAAGGGTTCAATGACAATGCATCTCCGATCTGAGCACTCAGAACTGACGCATCACCTACAATCCTAAGGAATGAGCATCGCCTCCGAATGTTCCTCGCATCTCGCTCATCACCGTCGACGCTTCCTTCGTGAAGGTACTGTTTGCAGCGGGCCCTGTGAGGCTCTTGTATCCGACCCTTGCTCCATCGCGGTCAGCCTGACTTTTCAGATTTGACCTAGTCCAGCGCAACCAGATATCCTGTGTTGGCGCTTTATGTTTCTAAGCACTATATTTCAAGATATTCTTAAACAATTCATAACTCTGGTTCTACCTGTTGGATTTTTGTAGTATTAGTTGGTCTGTCTTGTTTGGCCATTAACTTAAGCTCTATTCTTGTACCCTGGTGTGGATTATATTTGTGTGGTTTCCACTGTTTTACTGTAATAAGTGTGGCACAAATATTTGACACATTGCATCTTAAGTTAAGCCTGACTGCTCTGTCCCAGCCGTCTGTGATTCTGACTTACACTGACTAGGATTGTGGTCCCTACTTGGACAGGGGGCATATCTCTGCTAACTAGAGACCCAATTTCTAACAATGATGTTATGTTATGGTCCTATAGTATGTTATGGAATAATATGTAATTGTGTGCTATTTTATGTTATGGTATGCTAAACTATTTTATGTTACATTATGATATGCTATTCTATGTTACGTTATGGTATGCTATGTTATGTGAACTTACAAAGCACAAACTCTCACCCCTAAAGGAATATCCCTGTGCTGATAGGGCCTACTCATTCAGAGCAAAAGGGGAAATCGAAAGGTCAGCCAACCCTCACGCACTTAGGAGAGACATGTCTTCGGCATTTTTTTTAAAGTTTCCAGTTTTTTCCAGTAACAAATGGAAAATGGAAATGTATTCCAGTGCCAAGGAGCTAAATAAGAGAAGCAACAGCCACCACTTTTAACTCTACAAATTCGATGAGAAGTTGTTAATGTCAGATTTACTGATCCAATAGATTAATTAATTTTAATTACATTTAATTAATCTTGCTGCCGTATTCTGAATGATTTGCAAACACTTTTACATATGTGACAACAGCGAGTTGTTTACAGCTGCATTACCGTAGTACAAATGATTGGCAAGTTGGGACTGAACTGCATAGGGATCCACCTAAAGATTTTGGGAACTTAAAAAAGCCCTGGCAAAAATGATCAATTCAGTCCCCACTGCATACGTGCTAATGCGCGCTAAAACCAGAGCAACTCTTTCAAGTTGCGGCCGGGACAGCATAACGTGCACCACCACTCCTAAGGGCAGAAACTGGCCTCCATGTGTAAAAAAACAGCCTCCTGGGGGATTGCCTGCTTGCCCGATTGTCCAGTCATCCCATGATGCAAATGATACCATACTGCATTCGCAAGCCGGAGCAACCTGATTTTTCATACTTTGGGGGAGATTTACTAAGCTTTTGCACGTGTTTGCATCACAAAAGTGACGCAAAACGGCGCAAAATCTTTTTTTTTCTAATTTACTTTCCAGCGCTAAACTTGTTTAGCACTGGAAATAACGTAAAAGTAATGCGAAGCAGTGCATAGCGCTGCTTCGCATTACTTTGCGCCATAGGGGCGTGCCAAGGTTGGTGCATGGGCGTTCCCATGCAACCACCCATGGTTTCTCACGCTAAACCGAATTTACTATACACAGTAGATTGGGTTTAGCGTGAGAAAACTGCGCCCTTTTAAACTAGGCGCAAGGAAGGAGAAATGCTTTAATTTCTCCTTCCTTTTCCAACTTTGCATGCGTGCTGCACTGTGCAGCACGCATACAAAGTGGGAAAAGCTTTCCCTCGTGTGTAGGCATAGAATTTTGTACAGGAAGGTTATCCTTCCTGTACAAAACCTATGCTGGACTCACAAACACACCCTAGCGCTATAGCACTAAAGTGTGTGGGTGGCGCACAGCAGCTGTAATCAGTGCTGGCACAAGGGAAAGGGAAGGAGAGAGCCATATCTTTGAAAATATGGTGCTCTCCAGCTCCCTCCCTGTCGCACAATGCAGTGCAGCCTCGCGGGGGGCTGCACTGCATTAATTTTTCGTAAATCTTCCCCTGAGTGGGCAACCTAGGAGGATTCCCAGATTTCTTGCCACCTTCTTGAGCAGTGGTAGAGCACTTAATTTATGAGGCCATAATTAGTCAGAGCTAATCTCATTTGCCTTTCCAAACAGCACATTTTCCATCTTATCTTCATTGAGATATAGAAAGTTCTGTTTCATCCACAGAGCAATCGATCTTAGTCAATCACAGAATCTGAATCTGGTAAAGTCATGATTTTCCGTGATAGATACCATTAACTGGGTATCATCGTCCTATACCAATATTTTAGAGCCATGGTCAGTAACTATTTTCTGCAATGATGCCATATAAGTATAAACAGGTTGGTGCTCATG
This sequence comes from Calotriton arnoldi, assembly GCA_963921515.1. NCBI lineage: Eukaryota > Metazoa > Chordata > Amphibia > Caudata > Salamandridae > Calotriton > Calotriton arnoldi. The sequence continues at coordinate 1,885,172 of CAWUFW010001277.1, forward strand.
GAAGAAACTTGATGCACCCCACACTCCGTGCTAATTGCCTCTGATCTAAATGGTGGCAAGTAGATGGCTTGAGTCCTGTGACTCCAAAAATCAGTAAACCAAGCCAGTGCTCTGGAGGGTATTCTATTTCTTACAGCCTCTTTATAAGGAACCCCATAGGAGACCATACTAAAAGAGACCTAGCAGTATTAGAGCAGCGGGTATGCCCTGATCCAGGCTAGTTTTTATTGTATCAGTAACTGTGAGAATTGAAGTCTTCATACTACACTCTACACTCTACCATGAATCTAGATTGAGAAGAGTCATGTTGCCTTCCAAATACTGAAATTATTTGTTAATATTCTCTTTCATTAATTTGACACACAATAGGCCGCCCGAGGCCCCTATACGCTGCACCTCTCTGCCCAGAACCAAGCATCCAGGCAGTCAGCTGGGGTGGGGCTCGGTCCCCCAGCTTTCCTTGCGTGGCAGAGCAAGAGGAGAGGGAGGCGGAGCCAGCCCTCCCGGCCCTGTTAAAAACATGTCTTCGCTCCCACAGCGCAGGATCACAAGAAGGGCCTCCCGAGGACCATACACGCTGCACCTCTCTGCCCAGAACCAGGCATCCAGGCAGTCAGCTGGGGTTGGACTCGGTCCCCCAGCTTTCCTTGCGCAGCAGAGCGAGAAGAGAGAGAGACGGAGCCAGCCCTCCCGGCCCTGTTAAAAACATTTCTTCACTCCCGCAGTGCGGGATCACATGAAGGGCCACCGAGGCCGCTACACGCTGCACCCCTCTGCCCAAAACCAGGCATCCAAGCAGTCAGCTGGGGTGGGACTCGGTCCCCCAGCTTTCCTTGCGAGGTAGAGAGAGAGGAGAGGGAGGCGGAGCCAGCCCTCCCGGCCATGCTAAAAAAAATTCTTCACTCCCGAAGCGCAGGATCACAAGAAGGGCCTCCCGAGGCCCCTACATGCTGCACCTCTCTGCCCAGAACCAGGCAGTCAGCTGGGGTTGGACTCGGTCCCCCAGCTTTCCTTGCGCAGCAGAGCGAGAGGAGAGAGAAGCGGAGCCAGCCCTCCCGGCCCTGTTAAAAACATTTCTTCGCTCCCGCAGTGCGGGATCACATGAAGGGCCACCGAGGCCGCTACACGCTGCACCTCTCTGCCCAGAACCAGGCATCCAAGCAGTCAGCTGGGGTGGGACTCGATCCCCCAGCTTTCCTTGCGAGGTAGAGAGAGAGGAGAGGGAGGCGGAGCCAGCCCTCCCGGCCATGCTAAAAAAAAATCTTCACTCCCGCAGCGCAGGATCACAAGAAGGGCCTCCCGAGGCCCCTACACGCTGCACCTCTCTGCCCAGAACCAGGCAGTCAGCTGGGGTTGGACTCGGTCCCCCAGCTTTCCTTGCGCAGCAGAGCGAGAGGAGAGAGAAGCGGAGCCAGCCCTCCCGGCCCTGTTAAAAACATTTCTTCGCTCCCGCAGTGCGGGATCACATGAAGGGCCACCGAGGCCGCTACACGCTGCACCTCTCTGCCCAGAACCAGGCATCCAAGCAGTCAGCTGGGGTGGGACTCGGTCCCCCACCTTTCCTTGCGCGGTAGAGAGAGAGGAGAGGGAGGCGGAGCCAGCCCTCCCGGCCCTGTTAAAAACATTTCGTCACTCCCGCAATGCGGGATCACACGAAGGGCCGCCCGAGGCCCCTAAACACTGCACCTCTCTTCCCAGAACCAGGCATCCATAAACAAATCAAAAACTTTTGTTATGACAGCGGGCTCGGGAAGGAATAAGCCAATTTCATTAAATTTAGATGGGGGACCCCTGGTATGCATAGAGTCTTTTACGAACTTAGGTCTCCTTTTTGATTACAAACTTAATTGGCCTGTTATGGTAGAAAATAGAACCACTATGTTGAAATGAAGTATAGCTGCTCTCTGGAAATTCGCTTCTAATTTGGGCAAAAAACCATGTAGGGAAATGGTAGAAGTCTATCTGGCAAAATCCGTTGCCATAGCTACTTATGGCACTGAAATATTGGGTACAGCTCAAGTATGTACCCTGCAGTCAGTGGAGAATAAGGGGCATATTAGCAAGGGCCATATCGCCGCTTTAGCGGCACTTTTTGCCGCTAAAGCGGCGATATTTTTATCGCCCTATCAGCAAGCTGTCGCTAACAGGCGTTAGCGACAGCTTTCTGGCGATAGCGGCCCGTTTTCCCATCGCCTTGCATGCCAGCGATAAATATCGCTAATGACATGCAAGGTAGGCGTTCCCAACTAAAAGCGACTGAAAACAGTCGCTAACACAACTTCTCCCTATTAGCAACGCAGGCGAAGCGATAAAAAAACTCGCGCTAAGCGCGAATATCGCTAGAATTTAACACCTGCTAAAAACATGACTTACCTGTTTGTAGTATAGGAGGTGGATTGTCAGCCTAAGTCCACCATGGCGTTAATGCGTGAATATCGCTGGTTTTCCAGCGATATTCACGCATTTCGCCGCTATCGCTGGATATTTTATCGCTTTGGAGAAAAACCTTGCTAATAGCATGTTATCTCCGCGATAATATCCAGCGATAGGCGGCGTTAAGAAAACGCGCGCTAAGCGCGGTTAGCGTTATTTTTCGCCTGTTTCGCCTGTTGTTGCCCAAGGGGCATATTAGCAACAACAGGCGAAAAATATCGCTAACCGCGCTTAGCGCGCGTTTCTTAACGCCGCCTATCGCTGGATATTATTGCGGAGATAACATGCTATTAGCAAGGTTTTTCTCCAAAGCGATAAAATATCCAGCGATAGCGTGAAATGCGTGAATATCGCTGGAAAACCAGCGATATTCACGCATTAACGCCATGGTGGACTTAGGCTGACAATCCACCTCCTATACTACAAACAGGTAAGTCATGTTTTTAGCAGGTGTTAAATTCTAGCGATATTCGCGCTTAGCGCGAGTTTTTATCGCTTCGCCTGCGTTGCTAATAGGGAGAAGTTGTGTTAGCGACTGTTTTCAGTCGCTTTAGTTGGGAACGCCTACCTTGCATGTCATTAGCGATATTTATCGCTGGCATGCAAGGCGATGGGAAAACGGGCCGCTATCGCCAGCAAGCTGTCGCTAACGCCTGTTAGCTGACAGCTTGCTGATAGGGCGATAAAAATATCGCTGCTTTAGCGGCAAAAGTGCCGCTAAAGCAGCGATATGGCCCTTGCTAATATGCCCCTTGGTTTGCCTTTTATTACTGATAGTTAGATTGGCCCCGCTCTTTCTCTGGTTGAGAATTTGGAAGAGGGACTCGGTTATGTTAAATCAAGTGATACTAAATGATATTATCAATCTCGACCGAGCAAACAGAATCCTATGGTTAGCTTATGTTAAGCAGTCCTTCACAGACCTGGGCCTAGCTTTTCTGTATGCATCTCCCTCAAAATGCTTGTCCTTTTCCAAAACCTAGTTAAGAGAGGTTTTTATAAATAAGTGTGATTTAGAACGTTGGCATCGCAATCAAAGTAAACCTACAGTTTTATTTTACCAGAACCTGCCCACAGCAGCCATAGGCAATGAATCCCATCTTTCCTTCGTCTCAAATAATTTGCACTGATATTTATTAACTAGAATGAGACTGAACTATTTTCCCCTAATGGTAGGATATCCAGGGAAAGCATATACCTTAAATCATCTATCGCTATGCCCTTGTGATGATCGATTTTTGCAAACTATGTCACATATTTTTTTTTCTGTCATTTTTATAAAAATGGAACAGAACGTTTTTATTTATCCATTGTTAACAAAATTGAGTTTATCTTCTCATTCCTCAGTTTTGATAGTCATTAACACACTTGAAACCCCTTTTGTTTGCTACATGACTGCAAATTTTTTATATTCAGTCCTGCATACTAGGAAAGCTGCATCAGCGAGGGGGTTGCTCCACTGGATCTATTTTAATAGTTTGTTTTTATTATCTACTGATGTGCTGTAAGGATGTTACTACAATAGTAGTTTGCTGTGGTATTAGGTGGAGCTTAGCTTGGAGTGGCACTGTTTTTAATTGGACTGTTTTAATAATTTGTTTTATAATCTTTAATTTGTGGATAATGAATTGTTGTATGGTGCTTATCTTGCTGCTAAATCTATCGTGTTGAACATGTCTGTGATATTTGGTATTTTAACAAATATTCAACTGATGATTTTAGAATGTTTTTGTCCACTATCATACTATATTTTGTGTTATGTGTACTTTTATGCATTTAACAAATGCGAAAAAAGTTGTTATTTTTAATTTTTAATTTGATTGGGAAGGGCAGAAGCGAAATAGCATGATTGTTTGACAGATTAGCGGGATTAGCAAATGGCTTCTTAAGTATTAAGCACAGTTTCGGGTTTTAGCAGTCCTCAGAGAAAGGTTAAACATATCTGCCAGATGGAATGATAACAAGGCAGAAAATGAGACAATCACACGCTAAGGGCATGGATCATCTGGTGAACCAGAGTGTTTAGATGAGATCATACTGTCTACTCGCTCAGTGGTGATCTCTGCGAAGGTCTTGAGGCTCTGTGGGTTTCTTGAGAGTGCTTCACAGGATGAGGTATAAGAATCTGTGGTTCCATTACATTTTGAAATTCTTATTTTGAAAAAAGAGGACAAGATCTCACAGAGTTCACTTCGAGCTGGAATAGCCATATCACAGAACTCCAGCTGTGTGAATTATTTTATAATGTTAAAAAGTTCATTTGAAGTGTTTTTAAATTCTATCACCACAAACATTCTAATGGCTGCGCCCTATTATATCTACAATATGTGCTAGTACAGAGCCTTTATCAAAGTATGTGGATACATATCTTTGTCCCCTAACTAAAAACTATGAATCATATATCCGTGATACGGGAGATGTGATCAATAAAACTGAAAACATGCCCTTTGATCCAGAGTGTGAAATCCTAGTAACGCTTGACATTGAGGCTTTATATACCAACATCCCTCAATGTCAGGCGTTGCACTCTGTGGAATCACTTCTGACTAGAACACCTGGTGACAGACCTGATGTTTTTATCCTCGAATGTTTAGAGGTGGTGCTGAAGAACAACTTTTTTGAGTTTGATGGATTCACTTACCAACAAATAAAGGGCACCAGCATGGGGGCTTCCTGTGCGCCGAGCATAGCAAATATTTACTTGGGGGAGGATGAACTTAAGAATATTTTCAATGAGGTAGCACCATTCCATGAGAACGTCAGAACGTGGAAACGTTTTATCGATGATATATTCTTTATTTGGAGTGGAGACAAAATCATGCTACAGGAATACATTGCATGGCTGAACACCAGCGATGTTAATTTAAAGTTCACTGCGAAGTACAGTACCTCAGAGGTGGAGTTTCTGGACATAGTTATTCGAGGCCTGAGTGGAATGCTGCAGGTGAGTTTCTTTAGGACACCGACAGCCAAGAACACTATCCTGCAGCACCAGTTTCCACCCTAGCAGTCAGATGGACTCTATCCCGTTTGGTGAGTTTCTGAGGGTACGCAGAAACTGTACCAACATTGGAGACTATAACAGACATGGTGACTTATTAAAGCAACGTCTGATAGACTGGGGATATCCTTACCGGCTAGTGAAAACTGCTTTCAAAAGAGCGAAGTATTATAATCGAGATGCATTACTACAAGGTACTACCCGCAAGTCTCGAGACCAAGATCAGGCTGTGTGTGTAATTAATCATTCACAGTTGAATTATAAAATCAAAAATATCTTAAATAAGAACTGAAAGATATTAAATGTAAACGATGATGAGGAACATCTGAAAACACCGATAGTAGCATATAGGAGAAACAGAAACCTAAAGGACATACTAGTTCATACAAGGAACATAACCCAGACAAGACCCGATCAGAGAACCATCACAGGGCTACCGCCTGTGCTGGGCAACCACAAATGTGGCTCCTGCCACGCGTGTGAAACTGCTGTGGTGACAGACTCTTGTGTCTACAATGGCAAAGATGTAAATCTGAAAGATTTCACCAATTGTAGAAGTATGAATATTATTTATATGCTATTATGCCCATGTGAACTAGCCTATATTGGGGAAACAGGCCGAGAGTTCCGGTGAGATATAGCGAGCACAAATCTGCCATTCAGACTAGAAAGAGGACAGCTCCTATGGTTCAACATTGTCTTGAAAAAAACATTTGGAGACTCAATTGAAATGGTGTATCCTTGAAAAGGTTAAACCACAGCTAGGAGTATCAATGGAACTAACTCACAAGAGAAGGGAAACCTTTTGGATTTCTACTTTTGACAGTGTGAGGAGAGGGCTCAATGAGGAAATAATTTGGAATATCACTCAAAAATAAATGTTTTAATCACCGCCCAGGAACGTGGGCACAGGAGACTTAGAACAATAAGGTCCTGGAGCTCTGTGGTGTATCCTTATTTTTTCCTCATTTAGCACATGAGGTTTATGATCTATCTATAACATATACTGTGTTCAGGACATACTAAATCTGTGGAGGGGTTTTTCTAAGGGCTATGACCTCTGCAGATCAATAATGTGGACTAAAATATATAGGTTCATCTAGAGTTTCTATTGTGTCTGCAGTCTAGGCCCCCTTTTTTACCTAACCGCTTGGATCTATAGGTTATTATACTAACTCTCATTATACTTTGATAATCATGCTATTTAATCTAGGAAGCATGATTAGAGTAAGTATTTAATCTAGGAAGCATGATTAGAGTAAGTGCTTGCTTAATAGCTGACCACGATGAGACAAACGCTTTGCTACGTTAAAAACGACAAAGAGTTTATGTAAAGTGTACCCTAAAGATTCATATATTTCATTTAAATGTAGTCTTTAGCCATACTTACAAAGGATTTACTGCATGCCCTATGTAATATGAATCTATTGTACTGAACCTTCATATTTGTTTGTGTTTAAATGTGCACACACACATTACATGTGCACTCTTACTAATATTTTGAGTTAACATTTTAGGCTTATAATTCTTCAAGCAGCATAAATACTGGTCTTCATTTTCTGTTAACATGACATTTCTTGCAGGCTTTGCGGACCTCTGATGCTTTTGGAGATCCGCGTGATACATTTTTTCTTTGTTTACTTCTATCGTGTTATTCTTGTTCAATTATGTATTTGCTCGGGTAATCGATTTTCCTATATGCATAAACATACGGATTGCTTAGCACTTGCATATACCAACATGGCGCCTACATTTTTACTGAATATTCTAATGGGACCGACACGTACTCACATTGACGTCATTACGTTACGTTACGTGTGGTGCGCCGCTTTTGAACTCATTCTAGCTCGCAATTCATATAATCTGTTAACTATACAAAGAGTGCCATAATGTAATTGTGTGTGGAAATAATAGGCATGTAAATTGTTGGCTCTCCACTAGCCTAGGCTTCTTGATGGTTCTGTTGATGTTCCTAGTCTGAAAGAGGTTACTTGGAAATAATTAGATCATACCGTGTCTGAAACAATGTAAAACAATGTGCAGTTACTCACAGAGGCAATCAAACAACACCACTCGAACAAGGCCTGGAAAAAAATTAAATTATGGTGAGCCTGTCTGTAATTTAGGCTGGGTGCCGTTGAGGATGGTTTTATAAATGATGCAGCTGTTTTTGAATATGGTGCAGGCTGGTAAGGGGAATGGGGTAGATGTGATCATATTTCTTCAAGGCCAAGATGAGATTTACTGCAGTGTGTACAATGCCCCTAAGGCAGCGCTTTTCAAACTGTGGGTCAGAATCTAGTGGTTGGTCATGAGTCAATTTTTGGTGGGTCACGAAAGTCCAAGCAATAAATAAACATGCCTTTAAATTCTGTGTTTATCTTTCACATTTATCCAGGGCTTCAAAGACAGAGGTCAAATGTCAGGCTATGTCCTCTGACAAATTGATTTTTATTCTTATAACTTGGGGATTAGTGTTTACTGTTCTTTCTCTGACTTCAAAGTGAGATGAGTTTCAAAAGTGAATTATGAGTAAAGGGAGTGTGAGCGGAAAGGCTGTAGGATGTTTTTTGCAACACACAACAAAATGTAAATACCTGGAAGTGAACCATATCCATTAATCGGTTTGGAAAGCAAAAATGAATCACATTTGCTGTAATTCTGAAGTGTGCTGGATACAGAGATTTTTATAGGATCAAAACCAATCAAGACACATTACCTGGTAATGCACACATAGTAAATATCCACAGAAACCTGAATTCCGCACATCATTTGTGTGCTATGTAGTTGATAAGTAAAACTATATGTGTGCAAAGCTAAATTGAAAATGTGTTGTCTGTAAATGGCAATGCACTACCACACAATGCTTTAGTTACATTAAAAAATATCTCCGCCTCATGTCCATTAAAGGTAGGTTGGTCACAAAAGTTTGTTATTCTAAAAAGTGGGTTGTTGTTCTTAAAAGTTGGAGAACCACTGCTCTATGGGCTGGCACTGTGGAGTCTAGGAGGTCATGGAGTAGGGCATTACCGCCATTCAGATGCAGGAGTACAAGGGCTTGTACAGCAGTTCTGAAGTTGCTTTCTGGAAGAAATAGTTTCACTTTCTTTAGAAGAGAGAGATGGTACTAGGCCACCTTTGTTTTTTTGGCAATGTGTTCAGTGAAATTTGGGGTTTGAAGAAATCAAGGTTCATGTCATTGAGCCAGGTTTGTACTGTGTCTTGTTTGTTGTTTTTGGCAAATTAGAGGAATTTTTTCTTGGTCGGTTTGACCTTTGGTAGGCGCTAGATATCTATGTCTGGATGATATGCAAGCTGCGTTTGAGGCATTGGGAGACTTCAAGTAGATTTGCGTATCATCAGCATATTGGTGAATCTTGATGCTGTGAGTAGATTACCAAGCGGCTCCAAGTAAAGGTTGAGAATGACAGGATACAATATATTACCCTAGGAGACTTCACAGGTGACAGGTATTATTTGTGACCTGGAGGAAGGGTAGGAGGAGAACCAGTGAAGGACATTGCCAGTGAATCACATTCAAAGCTCTATGGTGCGTAGGAGGATGGATGATTGACTGTGTTGAAGGCAGCTAGGAGGTCCAGCAATATCAAGAGGTAAGGTTAATTTTCTTGTGTTATGAAGAGGGAATTGTCTATGATGGGTAAGGAAGTGATCTCCATGCTGCAGCAAGATCTGAAGACAGACTGGTAGTTGTGCAAGGAATGGTTAGTATTGCTGTTGTCTTGGAGTAGAGCATAGACTGTTTTTTCAAAGATCTTGCCAATGAATGGTAAATGAGTAAGTAATTGATGGCAATAGATGACAAGGTCTTCAGGGTCTAGCATAGGTTTTTTTTTTAAAGTTAGGAGTGTCCGGCCTGTCTTGAAAGCTTCAATGAAGATGCCTTGAGTAGGGAGGCAGTGGCAATGCGAAATAGGGGTAACAGAGCATCTCCAGAAAAAGCTTTGGTGAAGGACGATAGTAAGACATCATCTTCAGAAGAAGTGGCTTTAAGAGAGTTGAATATGCCAGAAAAAGCTGGGAGAAATAGGGCTCTAAAGTCTGACCTTTGCAGTATTTTACAGGAAGGACTAGGTGTAAGAGATGAAGCATCTTGGTGACATTGATGTGCTGTTGGATCTTCTGTATTTTTTCACAGAAGGAGAGGATAAAGACATTGGACATTTGTGAGGAGTATGCAATAGGTGTCTTGCAGGGGGGTTGGTACAGTACTTGGCTAGTATTTTGCTTTAATGAAGAAAGAGGGGCATAGTCCTTAAATTGCCAGAATAAATCTGCCTCATTTCACTATCCTCAGTATTGTACTGATTACCAACATGCCCAGTGCGTCCACCACTAACACTGCACTGACAAGCCTGTCCCTGCAGGCCCAAAACCAAAAAAAATTATTTTAATCCTCGCCATAAGAACACATCTTCTGTCACACAGAGCATCACACACAATAAAAGACCTTCTATTACAAACACTTCTAACTTGCATGCCCAAAATCCTTAACTCTTTTCTCTCCTTTTAAAGATTACCTGCTATTCAGTGGATTATGTTTGAAGTATCCATCATAAACCATACTACAATTATGCTTATTTCTTGCAGTATATGTTGATTTTATGTTCTTTAAAATCTTCCAGATCGACAGCCTTTTGAGAACAGGCTTGTCCAGTTATGATTTTTGTTCCAGTCAGAGGCATTTGGTCACACTTTATCACCGGAATCCTACATATTTGATGTCATTATCTACCATCATGATCATCAGGTCTGGATGTGAATTAGGGAAGGGGAGCCATTAAAATACAGAGTCTTCCAAAAGTGCACTTTTCATTTACTGGCCCTCACTATCATTTAAATTCATCATCCTTGATTAACTGAGTAAACATCAGTCCTTCTTAGACAGAAATATATACTATCCTTAGTACATTACATGTATGCTACTTCACACAGCAGAAACAGACCTTCTTATCTAATTTCTCCGATAAGCCATGCACTGGTATTGGATCCAGCCATCAGAAAAAGAATAGCATTTTGCAATTACACCAGAAAGCCTATGTCGGCCTTTTGGACTCTGTAAAATAGATCACATTTCCACAACCTACAAACATTTACACTGTATGCCTGTGCCCAACTATATTGCCTTTAAGATCTCAACCTTACACTGTGTAATTTTTTCATTATTTGACACTTTAGTACCTGAGCTTCAAAATCACAAACTGGTTTTTCATTGAGAATTTCATACTAAATAAAAGCGCCTTTCAAAGATACAACTTTATTACACAAGAATGGCATTATTTGTTGTTAAAGGGCCATTCCTATGGAATGCACAACCCTTAGACATCAATAGCTCTTTCTCAATAATACATTTCATACAAAAACTGAATGCTTCCCTGTTAGGTTGTGCAGCTGAGAAGAACAGTGTGAATAAGTCCCTTGGACTGTGGTGGGAAATATAGAAACACTGTCAATCACTTTCTAATGAATGCCTTCAATGCCTCAGAAACAGACATTACAATCAATGTTACTTTTCCAAGCAGGCTCATCAATGATTTAAAGATTTAGCCTTTGCAGAATACTCAAATTAAACACAATACCTTTGACGCAAAACTATTACATTCTAATCATCTGTTTCACCTTTGAAAGAGGAATAACTGTCAGGCTTCTGTCAAATCTTTGCAGCATTTGAAAACAGACTTTCATTAACTGATGAGATATGTAACTTAAGTTCTCAAATTTCTGAGTGACATCTGACAAATTTTCATCGATTAAATTACTTTGCTGCTGAGCAAGTGCTGTTTATATATTTCATGTGTGTAATTGTGTGGGTTGATATCCATCATCAAATTCATTTTGACACATTCAGCAAAAGTGAACAATTATCTAATATGAAATATTAGCTGAGAATTCACTAGCATGATTCCCCTTAAATCAGAATCACATCCAACTAATCTGCCTGCATGCAGATTTTTCTATCATTGTCCAAAAATATATATCTCTTCCCAAACGATATCTATAAAAAATGTACAATACAAATCCTTAGATATAAAACATGCAACAAATACAATACAAATTCTTTTTAAATAGATAAAATCCAATCACTGAACAATCTATTATAGCAAAGAATCCATCAATAATAAACATCAGAAGTCTCTTTTAAAATCGGAATCGCATCCTCTCAACATCCTGTGGTATTCATAAACCGTTCGAACTTCCCACCTATGAAATAATGGGCACACATCACTTACATATATCATATTCAGCTATCCTTCCACTTACATTGATCATAATCTCTTTTTACCAATTGGTCATGGAGGGGTTATGAGTCTCCCACACCCACAAGCTAGTGACAGGCATAAATGTGGCACCCTAGATACCTTCTTCAGAACATTGCTGGACCTACGGAAGACAGAACAAGGACTGCACCTATTGCTAAGACGTGGGAAGAAACCTAAAGGTCTTGACCGGTTCCCACGTCTTCCCAGGACAAAGGAGTGGACTCTAAGGGTCAGTTGGCTGAACCCTTGTTAAGCTACAAGGGTACAAGAAATCTGAAAGAAGCCCCTTTTCCTTAAGATCCCAGCAGATCATTTCCAACAGAACCTGCCCTGGACCCCGCTGGTGGCTTTTGCTTGAGGGATTCTGACCACAGATTGATGCTCCTGAGGTCCTGGGATCCTTTACTGTATCGAAGCGCACTCCTCCTAACAGCCTGAAAAACCTGGGACTTAAAAAATTTTTGCCTTCAAAGACCTCTGGTGGACACTGACAAACCTGAGAAGTCAATCTAATGAAGGTGAGGTGGCGCTGGGCCAAAGATTCAGGTTGAACGCACTCGGAGCTTTTATGCAGCAGCAAATCCATTTTAGCTGAGAAGTTATCCGGCTTTGTGGAGCCCTATTAGGCTACAATCTTGCCCCACTGGAGGAATTCAATATCAAAAAAGTCACTAAATCCATATGTAGAAATCTTTTTCAGTGAAAGCGAAGGACTACAAGGGTCATTCCTTGGCACACATGTTGAATGTCTCCAGGTCTGAGCTTTCCACCCAAACACCAACAGCTTTACCTGACCTTGTCTGACAGCTATCCGCCCTCAAGAAGCACTTCTCGGTCACAGTCTGCTGCCTCGACCCATGTAGGATCTTTTCCTCCCTCTTCCCGGTCAAAGCTGGTTGGCCTTAACTGCCACCTAGGACCCATTCAAGCTGAACCAGGTTGGGCCTAATGATTTTTATTTAAAAATGTAAAAATTCATATCTCTGCTTCCACTTATTGAAATTTTGTTGTTTTGATGTCATTTTGTTAATGACATCATTCTCTGTTGTAAACATTTTGCCTTCACTCTCCTGCTTCATTAACCCATTTTGACTTTTAGGATTCTGTGCACTTTACCACTGCTAATCAGTGCTAAAGTGCGTGTGCTCTCTCCTTTAAACATGGTAAAATTGTCTTAACCAATTGGCACATTTAATGTACTTGTAAGTCCCTAGTAAAGTGGTACTACTTGTACCCAAGGCCTGTAAATTAAATGCTACTAGTGGGCCTCCGTCACTGATTGTGCCATCCACTTAAGTAGCCCTTTAAACATGTCCCAGGCCTGCCATTGCAGCCTGTGTGTGTAGTTTTAGACTGCCATTTCGACCTGGCAAATTAAACTTTTGTCAGGCTTAAACCTCCTTTTTAATACATATAAATCACTCCTAGGGTAGGCCCTAAACAGCCCATAGAGCAGGATGCGGTGTATTTAAAAAGTTGGGCATATACGTTTAACTTTTACATGTCCTGGTAGTGAAAAGCTGTTAAATTTTTTCTCACTACTGCAAGGCTTACCTCTCCCATAGGATAACATTGGGTTACCCTATTGCATTTAATAGGTGATAACCTTCAATTGGGAGCAAATAGGAATGTTGAATTTGGTGTTTCAATAATTGTAATGTATAACTCTCTTTAATGGAAAAGTCACATTTTAAATCACAATTCTGAAAATGCCACTTTTGGAAGCTGCCATTTTCTTGTCAGAACCATTTGCTGCCTGCAGCCTGTATCCTGGGTCACATGACTAGGTGTAGCTGGCAGGTGGTCTTTGTGTATTGCTCCCAGACAGTGAGACAAAGAGGGAATAGGTGTTGGTAGGATGGCACATCTCTGACTTGACAGGGGGGCAGGGCTGTTACCTACAACATAAATACATAAATATTGGACCCTCAGAACCAACTCTTCAGTACATCTCTGGACCTGTGGAAGACTCAGAAGGACTGCTGTGTTGCTCTGCTGCTGGAAGGACTGTTACTCTGCTGCCTTGCTACCTGAGTGAAAAGGACTGGACCTGCATCTTTCACCCAGGACCAAAAGAGTGACTCCAAGGGCTGGTTGGCTGGTCGCCTGATCAGTACCTCCAGGACAGATAAGACTCAAACCACCTAGAACGCAGCACCTGGACTCTGCCTGATATGAGTCTTTCTATTGTCTTTTGCTTTTTGAAGTACTGGTTAAATACTCTACACATTGCCTCTAAGTTAAGCCTGAACACTTTGTGCCAAGCTACTAGAGGGTTAGGCGCAGGTTAATTTGGGGTTTGCGTATGACTTCACCCTGACAAGAATTGTGGTTGCTGCCCGAGTAGGGTTTTACCGCTCTCAACCAGTAACCCAAATTCCTACAGAGTGGTATTTGTATTGTGTTATGTTTTTGACTTTGTAACTGTTTTAGTACTTCTAAATGCTTTAACCATTTTCCTAATTTATGTCTGTCTGCTCTGTGCCATAGCTACCAGGGGTTGAGCTCATGTTTAAATTATGGAAATCTTTACTGGGCCTAACAAGAATAGTGACTTTTTACTTGATGTGGGCTACTATCCACCCTAACTCATAACCCACTTTCTCACAGAAGCAATATGTATTTAGATAATGAAATGTGTAGATTTAGAGAACATAGAAGTGATGGTTGGCAATGTTTGGATTAATCTGTACATTAATTACTCTGGGCACATTCCATGCTGGTGTGTTTAATTTGTTTGTTTACTTACATTTTGAGATAACCCATAGGCAAAATTAGCCATGGCACTTTCTTAAACTGGCCAGTGAAGCCCAAACTTCTAGGTCATGTCCCCTTCAAACTAGAGGACAACCACTCGTAGACAAGCTTTAGCATAGTTCTGCTTTGCACAGTGTGATTTTAGCTCACATTTCCTTATTTAATACAAACGATAAAGGTATTCCTCCTCATTACACCAAACCTGGTTTAATTAGGGTGTAATTAGGGTTTGTACATGGCCCCTAGGTATTTTTGCATGCGCAAACGGGTCGCAAACCCGTTTGCGCATGCAAAAATACTTCGTACATCTGGCCCCAAGTTATTGACTCAAGCCCATCATTGAACATGCCTCTGTGTGAAACATTGCACGTTCTATTTCAAATAATGTCTTTCTATTTCAAGAGATAACAGCTACTTCTAAAAAAGGATGAGCACCAATTCAATTACACACCGTGTTTCCATGGTCATATAAGAAATGAATGCTGTATCAAAGAACATACACGTCGTTTGTTCATGACAGTTCTTCTTTAGAAACAATTTAGCAAAGAACACGCCAAGCTCTTTTTGATCAAAATCACAAGGAGTCTGACTCCTGTCTCGAGTCAGCCTTCTACTGGCACTTTGCCATTCTTCAGAATAGAGTAAAGTACGCCCCACAAGCAGTAAATGTTTTTAAGCAAGACAGCAGAGGGGTAGATGAGTAAATTTGTCAGAGACTACAATCCAAGGAGGACAGCATGCCCACATAGTAGAGAAGAAAAGAAGAACCAGAGAGGACACAGGCACACAGGCAAATGTGCAGTGCTAACAGCTGTAAAACAGCTCTGGCTTGATTTGGGGAATAGGGCACTGCAGATGCTTTGTGAGATAAATGTTGCCTTAATAGCCTTCCTTGCAAACCTGACAGATGGGAGGGGAAGCTGTGCAACTGGACTATTTATCCTGGAATAGAACAAATCCCTTTCAACCCTGATCTGCAAATGTACATGTATAATCAAAGTCCATGTATGTGGTTTTAACAATATTAAAAGAATACTTGTATATACATAAATATCATCACAATATTTGGCCAGCTGGTATTCTGGCTAATATAATTTAGAAGCACAATATTTAAAGTGTTATATTCAGGTAGGATATCTCTGTGGACTTTATTGATGCTTGTGCATTTGACATACACCAGTCACCAGTCAGTTGATCCTTTTCTATATTTTCTCTATTTTATTTGACTTCAGTTGTCTTCAATAAGGGCAGTTATTCTTGTGCCTTTGTATATTTCTCCCTGTTTTTAGACCTGTCTAGAGTTTAGTCCCTGCCAGAACTTTTGTCATTCCTGGTGCAGCACAATTTTGCCCACCCTTTACACGTCACAAATACGGCACAACTTCATAACAGATACATGATATGAAAGTGAATTTAGCACTTGATTCCTATATCGTCTAATAATATTAAAATAAGTGTTGCACTTGACATTGTAACTAAAGTGCATTTACTGTGAGATTAGTGAATTTACTCATACTATGGGGCCGATTCCGATCTCGGCCGGTAGCGCACCGAATCGGATTCGGCTTAACCGGATCCGATTCGGAGCCCTCTTTCCCGACCGATTCGAACGCGCGCCCGGCCGAGTGAGACAGATGCGAGCGCACGCGAAATCGCCGACCGACTCGTTCACGGGTCCGAACTGCACCGACCGACTCGCACGGACTCGACTCGCACCGCGTGATGGAGACGTTCCCCGGCCGGGCAAGTACGATGCGCGCCTTGAGCAGTCCGACCGACTCGCACCGTCCGGCTCGAAACAGCTGTCGGAGCCGGACTTTGGGGGTCCGTGTCGGACCCCCCTGTACACGTAGCCGCGCGAGTCGCACACAGGGGGGGACCCATGGGTCTCCCTACTTGTGCGTGTGCGGCGTGAACCGCATCGACGCGTACCCACTGTAGGGGGTGCCCTCGTTTGCCTCGCACCCATTGAGTCAATGGGAGCCCACGTACGCGTTGTACGACCGGCTCCCATTGACTTCAATGGGAGTCCGACCGAATCGAGTCCGAATGCATGCGTGCGCATCGTACTCGTTCGGTCGGACTGCTGCGGTCCGATTCGGTCGGAATTCTCTCCGGGTCCGGCTCGGTCGGAGAGATTTCCGGCCTGAATCGGAATCGGCCCCTATGTGTTTAACCATATCAAACGAGAAACTAATAAACCATCCTTACTTAGTAGACATGTATTCACTATAAAGACGAACTTTGACTCTAATAATGTGCATCTTTATTCATTGAGTAACATTTACTGTTTAGACAACTGAATAGAAACCATCCTCATATATGTAGAATGTGGATACGTTAAAAACGACAAAGAGTTTATGTAAAGTGTACCCTAAAGATTCATATATTTCATTTAAATGTAGTCTTTAGCCATACTTACAAAGGATTTACTGCATGCCCTATGTAATATGAATCTATTGTACTGAACCTTCATATTTGTTTGTGTTTAAATGTGCACACACACATTACATGTGCACTCTTACTAATATTTTGAGTTAACATTTTAGGCTTATAATTCTTCAAGCAGCATAAATACTGGTCTTCATTTTCTGTTAACATGACATTTCTTGCAGGTATTGACAATCCCATTTCTAACACCCATGCATTGTTAATTTAAGAATAGATACATTACTGTACTAGTGATAGAAAGAATCTGAGAAGAAGACCTTGATGAAAGAACATGGAAAGCCAGAGCATTAACTGAAAAGACTATTCAGCAATGTTGCAACCTGATCTGTGTGTGAGAAGATAATGTTGTTACCATGTTCAGTGTGAATCCTTTGCAATTGTTGCAATCTACAACGTGAGAAGTGGAGAAAGACAGTAGACCCCTGGTGATGCATGCAAGGGGGTGTTGCCAAGTAGACTCATGTGTGTTATAACTTAGGACTTGATTACGACTTTGGCGGGGCCGGGCCCGCCCTGCCGCCGCACCGCAAAAGCCATGGTCAGACTGCCTACCAGATTTGGAGTGTCCTCCTGTCTGGTGGTCTGGTTTTTGGCCTTCCTACGGTGGTGCCTCAGAAACTGGTCACCACAATGGGAATGCCAAAAACAGTTCCTGCACAGCATGGACTAGAAAGTTCATGCCGCCATGCAGGAACTGGGGTGCATGCACACAGGCATCCCCATGCAGAGGACACACAAGGTCTGCAAGGCCCCCTTTGTTTCCTCTCGCCATGGTGTTCATGGAGTGAGAACCTCCATGACACCGCCGTTGGAGAGGAAACTCCTAATATGCTTGGCCCGCCAAGCATATTGCGGTCTCCTGACTACAGCAACACTGCTAGGGAATGGCGATTCCCTGGAGGCTGCAGTGAGGCAATATCGGTCCGACTGCCCAAATCGTAATAGGGCGGTCGGGAGACCGCCACCACTGCGCCCCCATGAGTCTAGCGGTCCGTGTACCGCCAGACCTGTAATCAGCCCCTTAGTATTCAGACCATTGACGATGCAGATTCCTTTCTGAGTACTTTCAGAGTTCTAGCAGAATCCCTTTGAATCCCTTCAGAGACTTTTTCCTGGGCTTTGAGGGATTTAGACCTACATGCTTTCCTTGATTCTTTGCTGAGTGTGGCTTAGGCTCACACTTCCCTAACCCAAAAAGACTCTTGACCAAGCTTCTGAAATGCTGACACCTTCCTACTTAATTTTTCCTTGTCAAGTTATAGTTTATTTTATGGAATTACCTTATTTTTTAGATCTTTTAGATTTCTGGAACCATCATTTTAGTTGGGACCTATCTTTATGTGATTTAGATGTACCATGCATAGACAACAAAACTTTAGACTTTTCTCTGAGCATCAAATACTTCTACTGATCTTTTGTATTGCGGTGACTGAACTTAGAGTTTGCCTAACATTGGTGGGCCACAATCTTCCTGCAGGTTGGGCCTTCCTGTTGTTATTCTGTACCTTTACAGCATGGTATTAAGAGTTGTGTATCTTAATTTGATTCTTGATGATATGATATTAATCTTTATTCGATTATACAGAATAATCATAAAAGATACAAACACATGTTAAAAAGGAGTACATAAACACATGTTAAAAGGGAGCACATAAAACGTTTAAAACCATTTTTAGACACATACCAGTTCAATTCATGCGATTTAAAAAGTTCATAAACACATAAAATCCATTTAAGATCAGGACCCCGGCCTATCATATACATCGTTATTACTATGCACACATTATTTTGTTCCAGTATAAGGCGCCTTTTAAATAGCCAATGACCGCCGTCATCACCACCTGGTCCTGTAGTAGTTGTAAGAATAAAAAGCAGGTCGAAATTGGGTGAAGCCTCTCTCTTTTAAAAATGTAATAGATATCTTCTGCGAAGAAATTCATAGTATTTACAGAATAGGACCAAATGTATTAGAGTCTGGGGGGAATGGTCATCACAAGGACAAATTAAAAGAGAATGGGGATCAAACTGACCCAGAGGGAAGCAAATCATCGTGCGGATAGTGCCCAAATGAAATTTAGTAAGTAAGGATCTATCCATGGGGTGCTTAATTGCAGTGAGATAATTTTCGGGGCCACTAGCTGATTTCAGAAACAGAAAGAATCTAGTAGAGTGTTCATCAGCACCAGAGCTTCCCTTTCCTCATTGGCCTTATATAAAAACAAATCCATAAGGACTCTACGATCCTTAATTTTTAATAAACATTCTTAACCCTAGCTACCGATTCCCTGTCCTCATTGTGTAGCCAAATGGGTTACACTGTTAATTGAATTTGATTGATGTAAATGTTAACTCTCATCACCTCTCCGGAGGAAAATAAAAGGTCAAACGGAGGACAACTGGTAAGCAAGTGGTCCCAGAAAACGTCCCAAAAATTTTCTAAATCTATACAGAGGGGACTATAGAACAGTTGTTCTCTCTCACCCGCAAGTTGTTTGATGTCAAGTGTATAATCCTGAATCCTAGGAAGTGCTTTCATTGCAATGCAAGTGGTGTATTGTTTTCAGGAGCAGCATCAGCTGCCATACACTATTTAGAGAACACAATAACACTTTTGGAAAAATGGATTCTCCCTCAAAAAGCAACACATTCTTTGTGATAATCAAACTCTTCCTTAATGTTTAATGTAAAAAGTATGTTAATGCACTCCTACATTTACAAGGGGATATTGTTAAGCAAAAATCTTTTGTGCAAAATATCCTACATAAAAAAATAAATGATTGTTTTAAAAAGTTAGACCTTACAGTAATTATAAGTATTCTTTATTCAGTGTTGCTGCAGTCAGTGAGCTAAGTTGCTGTGCAATGCAGTTTCTGGAACAATACACTGAGCCAAAGCTTGAGCAGCGGCAGTCATCACCTCATCAGGACAGCATGCACTGTAGGGGAAGCAGGAGAACTCCCACTGAACAATGGTGTACCCCCTCGTATTGTAGGAGGCTGGCTTAGTATATGGTGCAACGTAAGTAAGTATAGCACCCTGCACTAATCCAGACAACCGTTATGGTGATTTTAGTGGTCTTAGACAACCTTAGAAAGCTCTTTAAGTTGTAGCTGTGGAGAGCAGCCTTCAGGCTTAGTCCAGAAGGAGTGTAAAGCAGCTTGTTTTACCAGTACTTAATCTTATAGTGTAGGTTAAGTGAAAAATAACCACGTAGTGTAGTTATTAAAATATGTATTTATTATAAGTACTCATTAACACATTGCAACATCTCCTACCCGGAGATATAACTACAATACACACAATACGTTGATAATAGAACACATAAGTAGCACAAATACACAGTGGTCTCCAGGGGGAGACCAAACCATATACTAAAATAGTGGAATGCAAACCATGATCCAAGTCGAGACTGGACCCAGAAGACGTAGAAGAGTCGTGGACCCAAGACACCACCCAAGGTAAGTACCCAGGAACCCTGCGGAGGCCGTGATCAGAGTGTGAGCACGACTGCGTGCTCAAGACAAGTCAATGGGTAAGTGGTGGTTGCAGTTTTTAAGAAGAAGGACCCTTCCCAGAGGACCCTGAAGAAACCCCGTGGAAGATGGAAGGTTGGAGAGTCACCCCACCTGTGGATACCCCAAGAACCAGGATATGTACACCATGGAAGCTGGATGCATAGGTGCGAAGTGACATCGGAAACCGACGTAGACCACAATGGAGGACTTCAGTGAAGATGCCGCTGGCGACGAAGGTGAAAGAGTCCGGTGGAACCCAAAGGAGGAATCAAGATGAAAGGTACCTGCAAGCTGACGGGACAGAGTCTATGCCACTCAGAAGTGACCAGGAGGCACAGAAGACGAATCCCTACCGATGTCGGAGATGCAGGAGAGTTGACGGTACCCTAGAAGTTGCAGCTGTGCAGACCAGGCGATGCTGTGGAAGACCAGGAGCCATTTACGAGCTGTCCCACATCAGATATCAAGAGCCAGGGGGTCAGTGTCCGTCGGGGGCACCAACAAGCCTTGGCAAACAACTTAGTATGCAACAAAGGTGCGGTGTCGGGACTAGCAAAGTCCAAGTGACTCACCATCAGAAGGCTCTGAGCAAGCAGGGGAGACCACTGGAGCCAAAGAAGATCCTCGGAGGACCCACGGGCCGAAGGCACAGGAGTCGCAAGAGGACCTCGAGCAGCTCACCAAGGGATGAAGGCCCACAGTGCAGAGGATGGGGTGCAGGCGAAGATCTTGGTTGCAGGAGATGCTTGAGGCTGGAGCCTCTTGGAGCCCGAAGATCACTGGTGAAGAGAGTCAACAAGCCTTGGCAACGGCAAGTCGATGTGGTGCAGAGGGCTACTGCTCCAGCGGTTCCAACGAGGGATACTGGCTTCACACTTGCTGTGAAGACAGTGCAGGCCTTGAGGGAGTTTCAGAACCACCACCTGTGTTGTTGAACCTTTTGGAGTCCGTAGGAGCTCAGGAACAGCAGACCGGTCAGCTTGGTTGCGGGGCCTGCAGACGCAGGGAAGTGCTCCTTCCATTCAAGGGAGAGTCGTCCGGATGTCTTGGAGATCCACAGGTCTGTAGAAGAACCTGTATGGAGCACAGGAGTCTTCCCTGTTGCAGTCTTGGTTCCCAAAACAAAGTCTAGATAAATCCAAAGTGCCCAGGCGGTTGAAGATGAAGTGGCTTTGGATCTGAATTTTGTCCCACGGCAAATGTAAGGAACTGCCCCCAGGTAAGCCCTTAAGTACCCTAAGGAAAGTGTTGTGATGATTCAGGGGTCCCTCTCAGAGGAGGGACTAGACAGTGGGAAGGATACTCGAGTGTCCTTTGTCCAGTTTCGTGCCAGAGCGGGAGCCAACGGCTCCCAGAACTGTTTCTAACTGGAGTATGCAAGGAGGGAACCAAATATGTCCTTCAAAGCAATCTAGTGGCTCTGGCAAGTGCCCCCACCCTGTCCCAATACACTAAGTCCTGTCTGGGAGGTGGTCACATCTCCCTGTGACAGGAAACCTATTGTCCTGACTTCCCCTGCTCGAGCTTGGCTCAGCAGCAGGAGGGCAGAATCGTGTCTCTGCTCAGCAGCAGCCATAATTTGCTGTTCGGGTCTAGAAGACCGGTACTGGCATGGAATCATACCTCCAACACCGTATATGGTGTTGGGGTATGATTCCAACATGTTTGATACCAAACACAACAGGGTTCATTACATCCACTTTAGAGCTAGCCATCGCGAAATGACTCATGGCCACTCTATGTATCGAGTGCCTGATGCACTCGCAAACCAGGAGAATGGACTCCGTGAGTTGTAGGGGTGTCCTGCTCATGCAGGGGCACCCTCACACTTATAACCAAGCACCCTGCCTTCAGGATTGATAGGCCTGCCTTAGAGGTGACATAGGTTTTAAGTGCAGTGACCTCAGATATAAGGAAACTTATATCTGTCATAATAAGTGGTGCTAGCACCAGTTTACACAGGTTGCAATGGCAGGCCTGTGGTCACAATTTGAGTGGTATCCCATGGGTAGCATAATACATGCTTTAGCCCATGGGTGACTCTGGTGTACTTATGCCCTGGGTACCTTACTACCATATACTAGGGACTTACAAGGGTACGCCAGTAGCCAATCTGGGGGGTACCTAAGTACTCACCAGGTCTAATTTAGGGACTGGGGTCCTGATTAGCGGGACTCCAGTCAGACTAATCACTAAAACAGAATGACACCAGCCAAAAATGGGGGTGACCATGAAAGCAGATCCTACTTTCCTACAGGTATCATGCCCAAAACGTTGCCCCTCACTTTCTTCACTGTTGTCTGATCCAAATTTTTCATAGACTGTATTCATGCCCAGGAATATTGTAAACTACATTTCCCAGTTGTCCTTCATGTTTGATGTGCTGACTAGGACCAAGGGCCTTATTTAGAGTTTGGAGGATGGAATATTCCACCGCAAATGCATTAAATGTCCCATCCATCATTTTCAAGTGGATTATAACAAATGACACTTGTACTGCAGCAATGTGATATTCGTCACATTTTGACAGAGTGAAGTATCCTATCCACCAAACTATAAAGCCCTGGGTATTTTTATTTTATTTTCAGAATATGGAAGTGAAAATTGTGACAAACTGCTTAAGCTGCCGAACTATATAAATGTACTTCTGGTTTTCCTGCTCCCTGTGATTTGCAGTGGTTCACTCGTTCGTGTTAGAGGTATGGGTGATATATCAGATCCCTTCTCCAAACATAGTTTCTCCACAAGTGGATTGAGTAGGTTTCAGGTTTCATCCAAATCATTTGATGCCGCTATCATACATGTGAAATGAAGAAGGTTCATAAAGCTGAAGGGGCAGATCAGCACTCAAGCAAAGAAGAGATCCACTCTTCACTGTTGCTTACTGTGGCTTCTGTTGTTTGTAGTGTAGTTTCACTTGCCTTTCACCTAAGCCTTCATACAGGGTCCATCTTCAACTACTGGTGGCTCTGCCCCTTATGTCACACACATTCAAAGTAGAGGTTATCTGATTCTTCTACAATATTTATTCTAATGGAAGTCAAAAGAAAACAACAAGCCTTCCTCTTTCAGAAAAGTCCTGCTTGGGTGTTAGCAACTGTTACAAGTACTTACATGGGCATTTTTAAATCACATGAGCAGCCGTGTCCAAATCAGCCATTTTGACCCTACTAGAATATTTACACCAATGGTAGGCAGTGAGAAAAGACGTCTCTCCCGCTTTCAATATAGCTATGCATCAGTGTTGTAAAGTGTGGCACTTATGACGTATGGGCATAAGCAGTTCATGGGGTCCAAACCACATAAATCAGTCTCACTTTGTGAAGGTTTTAATGAAGGGGTTGCTTAAAATACTCTTAAATATACAACACGGAAAGCGCATGTTAACAAGTCAAGTATATTAAAGTACAGTGTTCTGTGGACAGCAAGTCGACACTTCATGGTTTTTGTAGTGTCGTGAGACTATGTGCGTTTGGACTCATGCGGTTCTGGGCGGACTCTACAAGAAATTATGTAACTTGCTGGGAGGTGTTAAGGTGTGGTTATTAACGGTTATGACATAATGAGCGGGCAGTGTGTGATTGTATACTGAGTGATAAAGACGTACAATCTATAGCTCCAAGTGGCATATTCCTTCGCATGCTCCTGTAGCTAGGTAGGATGCTACAGCGTTCTGTGCTATTGAGTTCTGCAATAAAAACAACATTGTCCAGGCAGTGGATTGGATTCTGTCAATATGGCCTGCAAGCAAGGGGTTAAAGGTCACTTGTGAACAATTTTGTGAAAAGGAGCATCTTGTGTATGTAATTGAACATCCCCTCAACAGCATAAAATAAATGTCAGTTAAGAATTATGCTGCATTTTCAAAAGGTGTGCACTATTCTTAGACTTTACCTCAGAAAATTCCAAAATTAATTTTCTCATGAACTAAATGAAAGTGAATGTCCCATACATTCTCAACCCTTCCACATGCAGCTACTTCAGCCGAACACAAAATCCTACTCCACATAAAAGTATAACCACCACCACTATTTACTACAGTCCACACAAAGCACACACACAATATACCTATCCATTACCAAGCAATTTCACTAATAAAATAACAGATCTTTTTGTTTTGGAAATACTTGTTTTACGTGGGAACTCTCCTGAGGCTGAGAAATGCAAACATGCCTGTCCCATGTGCTCAACTACAATTGTTTACCAATTGTATATCCTTGTTTTACTTCAATTGTGTACAATACGTACTTGTCTGTTGTTTTTCAATGTTTTTTTTTAGTTTTATATAGCTCGAACTAGACCCGAAGATATCAGGTATCAGAGCGCTTTACATGAGCACCAGTTTCGTTACACAAGGACACATTCATTTTGTTAGGCACGGGGAGATTAAGTGATTTGCCCAGAATCACAGGTTGGTTTGATTTATAAATGAACAAAGGTATTTGTAGAACGCACTATACAAAAACCTTCTCATAGGTCATTATCAGCATTATGCTCAATGCACGTTTGTTGCAATTGTCAACCTCTATTATAAACGTTAAGAATCATTGCACCAAAATGCCTGGGGTAGGGGAAGTGATATTATGCTGCCTTTGGCCCACCAAATCACCTTACAGGATTGACCTCTTGACTCACCCTTAACGTATTTGCAGTGAAGTTGCAGGTTGAATCTCAAAAGGGGATGCATACACTTTAGAAGAAAGATAGATGTGAAGGGGTTACTGCACAAAACAATTACAACAATCTTACAGGGCAGATGGCATAAACACAGCCACAGAAAATAGATTGCCATTTTTTAATTATTTACTATCGCATAACGAGGATCTCATCAATTCATAACACCACTGCAGTGTCCAAATATCTCCGCACCACCTGACTGAATGAACCCCTGGCAAAGTATAATCAGAAGCGGAACAGCACTGAACTCCATCAGAAGCCAGAATGCTGTGTTAATTCAGGAGTCAGACCATCAAAGTAAAGGATTATGAAGAGGTCTGCCGAGCCGGCCATGCTGAGCGCCCTAAGAAAGGAGAGCGGTTGTTGATGACCCAGTGGCCCAAGTACTGAGGAAGGGCAGGCCTGCTTCAAGAGTCATGCCTGCAAAGAGACCAAAGTGTAAGAGCACACAGGCTATGTCACCGAAGATAACAGATTCAGATAGCAATTCTATCTAATCAAGACCCACCATGGTGTTAAACAAGGGTGCGTGCTGACCTCTGCCCTTTTCAATCTCTATATCTGCGATCTACTGCCCGAACTGGATTCCGGTGGCAGTCACGATCCAAAAGTTGCAAATCAATCCATAACTGCGCTGCTATATGTGGACGACATAGTCCTTCTTAGTCAAATGGTGATGGGGCTACAAAGAATGATTAATGCATTGTACAAACAAAGCAGCTCAAACGCAATGACAATAAATCTAGAAAAAAACAAATATTGTACTCTAGGCAGAAAAAGAAGGAAAAGAGGCGCCTGGTTCTTGAACAATCATCATTTGTATAAATCTAACAAATACAAATATCTTGGATGTTGGCTGGATGACAAAGGAGGTCACTTAACACATCTCAGTTCGCTGAAACCAAAAAACGCATCTTTTTAATTTTCCTTTCAAACCATGCTAAAAACAACAAAACAGCCCACTTTAGAGACCATCTTGAAGATAATCAGCGCAAAATTAATCCCCACGCTGGCATACGGCACAGAGGCATCTTCAAGGAGATTGGTGTCTTTTTGACTAAAACGCAGGGCACCATTTTTAATTTTAGCTCCTGCACAATACATCACTAGCCCTGATTAGGATGCAATTCAAACTAAGTGACCAACAAGTCATTCAGAAAGCCAGTTTTCTGAAATAAATGCACTCAGCATGGGCTGCTAACACAGGATTGCTAAAGAATGTAATCTGGACTGAAGTAATGTCCAGCAGCCTACAGGCCCAAAATCGTTGGTCAAACACCCTCACTGAAGGTCTCGAAATGAAAGGTCCTGCTGTTCTATCTAACCAACATCTGCCTCACCACCAATTCAGAACAGCTTTAAATAAATAGCTTCCTTCACGATGGACGGACACAGTTTAAAGAGAAGAAAGCATGCCTACCTTGTCATCGACAGCTACGAGCAAAGAGGGATTCAGAAGTACCTCATTGAAACATTCACTGTCTATTGCAGACTGAGGATCTGACAGTTACGGGTGGGATGTTTTTCTTCACTAGATCTACTGCCACTTTGGGTGCCTCAACCACCCTCCAACAAGTGCTGTGTTTGTGGCTTCCACCAGGAAATGCTGACACATCTCCTTTGTATCTGTTTACATTTAATAAACAAACGCATAAGATTCCTTCGACGCCCTCTGATCAATCAGGGGTTACAGTTGGTTCAGGCGGCCGTCGTTTTCCTTCTGAAAGGAGCACACTCGCAAGTAATAGTAAGACTCATAAGGTTCCTGAATACAGCAGAAAAAGCACTAAGAAATGCAGATTCCCCAGTCTTATCTGCTGGAACCTAGTCCATCCCAGCTCGGAGGTCTTTTGCTGCACAAAAGAGCATTCGTGGCTATAGTGGTCAGGCTGTTAGTGGAGGGTTGTCATCCTACCCTGACTTTACTCATAAACAAGTTCTTTGATGACTCTTTTAAGTTGACAATCTTAACTATCCTGCTGCTATAAGCAACACAACACACAGTCAGTTGTTTATTGCATCATGAGCGATTACTGTCCCCTGAGTCTGCATTTTTTTTGAGTTTCAAGGTTTTAAAATCCCTGTGTTTGTTTGCTCAGACCTTTTTTACATCAATTGTTTTCATAACTCTGCTCTGATATAAGACAGTTTAAATCACATGGCACTTTGCAATTTTTTTGCATGCTCTCACGATAATGTCAGTGGTGGACAAGGCATAGACACATACATGTAATGTAATGTAATGTAAGGTACACTTGTATAGCGCAGCTGTCACCCCAAGGGTATCCTGGCGCTTAAGTTACCAATCATCCATTGCGCGTAGCTAAACTAAGATAGGCAGGAATCAGTTTCTAGGAAACAGTCTGGTTTTCAATTCCTTCCTGAAGCGTGACAAGGTGTTCAGTTGTCTGATTTCCGGAGGCAAAGCGTTCCAAAGTCTAGATGCTGTAAAGCTAAAAGATCTGCCACCCATTCGCACTTTACTAACATGGGGAACGCAAACCAGATTAGCAGTAGAAGAGCGCAAGCATCTAACAGGAGAATACCATACAAATTTCTTTTGCAGCAATTTAGGTCCAGTTTTATGTATTGCCCTATATACAATACAAAGTGCCTTAAATTGGACTCTTTGCGCGATGGGCAACCAATGTAGGTCCTTTAACGCCAATGAGGCCGAGGCCCTACGCGGTTGATTTAATGCCAATTTAGCCGGCATGATCTGGACTCTTTGCAGTTTTATTATCAGGGATGCTGGAGCACCTAAAAGGAGTGCATTACAATAATCCAGTCTGCTTAAAACTATACTCCGCACCACTTGAGGTCTAGCAAGGGTAGGTAAAAACGGGAGGATCTTCCGAAGAGCTCGGAGCAGAGAAAGACAAGTGTTCACCGTTTTATTCACCTGAGAATCTAGTTGTAAATTGCTATCCAGCATCACTCCTAAATTGCGCACTGAACTAGCGGGCAATACGGAGTTGTTGGCCGGACCAGGCCAGAAATCTACTGGGAATGGTCGCTGAATTTTGCCTGCAGTACACCACAGGATTTCAGTTTTTTCACCATTAAATTGCAGTGAGTTCTCTTTCAACCATTCCGCTGTTCTATGCATACATTTATGAAATTTTTCTAGGGGCACTGCTTTGTTGCCCTCAATAGAAAAGACGAGCTGAGTGTCGTCCGCATAGTTTATGACATCAATGCCAAATGATTTAATTAAAATAATAAGTGGTCAAAGATAGAGATTAAACAGAATCGGGCTAATAGCCGAGCCCTGCGGAACCCCATGTTTAACATCTCTATTCTGAGAGGTAAATGACGACAAAGTCACTGCCTGCTGCCTATTAGAAAGAAAAGAGTGCAGCCAGTCCCGAGCCCTACACCCATCTCCACTACTCTCTTAATCAGGATTCGATGGTTAACCGTATCGAATGCGGCCGACATGTCAAGCAGCACTAAAAGGCTGTCTGACCACTGTCGGCCCTCATTCGCAGGTCATCCAAGACTGCCACCAAGGCAGTCTCGGTTCCATGTGCGGGCGAAATCCAAATTGGACTTCGTCCAGCAACTCATTATCCTCCACAAATTTTGAGAGAGATTTACTCACTACCTTCTCCAAGATCTTAATCGGATACGGTAGCAGAGAGATGGGTCTGTAACTGGAAGGGCATTGGGGATCCAGTGTAGCCTTTTTTAACAGTGGAGAAACCACCGCCTTTTTCCAACAATCCGATACTACTCCATTAGTTAAGGATTGGCAACAAATTTGATACAGATGTGGAAAAAGTTCATTACCAAACAGTTTCCAGAACTTATGTGGGAGTGGGTCCATAGGGGAGCCGGAAGAAATGCCGGCTGCAATTACACTAAATTCCTCTTGTGAGGGAATTTGGAATTGATCCAAGAATGTCGTATGTTCTTTTCCACTTATGTCACAGTTTGTTAAAGTGTCATTATCAGTTGCCTGGAGCACATCATCATCCGTAGAGGACTGAAATCCATTTAAGATTTTATTGATTTTTTCCTCAAAAAAGACAGCCAATTCATCACATAGTTCTTGCGATGCTGGAATTTTAGGTTTAGCACAGTCTGGATTGGACAAACCTCTTAGTAAGCTAAATAAGGTTTGAGATTTATTAGCTGAATGTAAGATGGTCTCCTCAAGGTATTTTGCCTTTGCTTTGCCTATCGATTCTTTGTAGGTGTGGAGCCTATTTTTTAAGGCTACTTTATCTATCTCTAAATAATTCTTCCTCCATTTCCTTTCCGCTTGTTTACAGCTAGTTTTCATCAATCTTAGCTCTTCATTATACCAAGGGGCAGAGGGTTTTTACGATTTTTAGCTTTCCTCAAAGGGGCTAACTGATCTAACGTATTAGTGATTTGGTGACATAGATTCAGGTAGTTCTGCTCTACTGAGTCATAAATAGCAACTCTGTCATCAACCAACCGGGGAAGATCCGCCAGTTTTAGTATTTTAGACCATTCTCTACTCGTTCGAGTAACGGTCATATAAGCAGCTTGTTTTAGGCAATTAGCTATTTTTAACGAGAAAACCACCAAGAAATGGTCTGTCCAACATAGCGGAAGTATGTCCTTTATAGTTGTGTCTTTTTCACCAGAAAAGACAAGATCAAGCACATGGCCCTTCTGATGAGTAGGATGTAATATCAACTGTTGAAGGTTAACATTCTCACAAGCCTGGCAGAGCTCTTTAAACGCTGTATCAAGGGTACCATTCTCCCAGAGATTAAAATCTCCAAGGATCAATAGTTTAGAGTGAGAGTGTGATAAATCATATATCGCATCAATCAACTCTTGATAACCATGGGCAGCTCCACCAGGTGGTCTATAACATAGTAAGCCAGTGCATAATGTACCACTGGTATTCTTAAGTGAGAACCCCAGTGATTCTATCCCTGAAATATCCTCCACACAAAATGGGGTGAGGTTCCAGCTATCTTTGTAAATAAATCCTACTCCTCCTCCTCCTCTCCCATCCATTCTAGGTTTATGGCAAATTTTATAACCTGGGGGGCAAGCTAAGCCTAGTTCAACTTCTCTATCTACTCGTGTCCAAGTTTCTGTAAGAAACAGGACATCGAAATTATAATCTTCTAATAATGTATATATCTCTAGATGATGTTTAGCCAGGGATCTAACATTAATCAATCCACAGTTGAGCGTTTCAGATATAGCTTTCTTTAAAAAAACTCTTACCGTCAGTGTCATTTTCATTCAACATGTTCCTGTCTCTCCGAGTATCAAGTCGGATAAGCTCATCTCTAGAATAAATCAAACGGGAGGCCCTTAAAGCAGCATGGCTGACGCTGAGCGCATCCAGAGCGCGGACGGGCGCAGACGGGCTTGCCTTTGGCGCGCCTTTGGCGCGCCCCCGGCGCGCCCGCTGCGCGCGCGCGCTGCACGCTTGCATCTCATCCATTAAATAGGGAGAGTGCAAATAAACAACTAGAGCGCTACCCAAGATGGCGTCGCTTCCGGTGACTCGCTCTGACATACGAGTACACCAGCACATCAAGGGAGCGTTGAATAAAGTGACTAGAGTGACTAAATGTAGCAGGAGCAAAGAATATAGCAGCAGTAAGAAGCAGTAAAAAGTTCAGTTTTTTTAAAATATGATTTTTAAAATAACACGATGCAAATAGAGACAGCAATTACATATATTGTAAAAGTCACAGCAGCAGCATACATTGATGTGGGGCCCTTTTTATGTGATCTTTAAAGTTTAAAACCACCATTTACTTAGAGCATTCAACTGGCTTGTAAAATGCTTGTCTGTATCTCCTGATTTGCACTAGACTTAGCATTTTACTGCTGTCAGATCATAGCACTTTTACAAATTACTGTAAAGTGGTCACCTTATGCTGTTTTGCAGGAGTTGACAGATTTAATCACATTTTATCATTCAGTGTTTGAAACTCTAGGTCACAATTGCACACTTGCTGAACTCCCTTTGATTAATGATTTTATGATTATTATGTTATTGCAATTCGGTATTTAGCTATTACAGTGAGGTTCTACATGTTTTTAGCACATTGTAAAAAGGAAACGTGTTAGATATGTATATATTTTTTTTAAACTTGTTTGCACTTTAATGGACTTAACTATCTAGATAAAGTAAAATAAACTTGAACTTGAACAGATAGCAATTCTGCGGTATTCTGAATTGAATAAAACATCACCTGTTCAACTGAGTGATATCCTGACCAGACGCTCCTCCTAAGTTGTACCCTAACCTAACATCAGCTATGACTGAGGGCACCCAGGTGAAATAAACAGGACTACAATTACAAAGGAGAAAGACAGCCATCCAATGTAAGACCCAAAGTAAGCACCGTTGGCAGACCGGCCACTGCTGTAAATTCTCTCAAAATCCCATAGTCAGACTTCTGGACCTGGACCTCCCCATGCGTGTAGTACTGCTCCATCTCCATCACACACCTTTTAATTCACAAGTTTTTATTGAATTTTTGAAAGAAAAATGAAAGTTACATACATGCAATAATGCTACATGGCATGTGTACAATGCACAACTGAAAGCTTTGGTCAAATATATAATATCACCACAATAAACATCTGTTATTCAGCGCCAAGATACCCTTCTGGGTGAACGTGCGCTTTACAAATAGACATGTTATGTTATACCACTCACTAACTGTCAGTGAGTAACACCATGGGTAGAGAGGTAATCTGGAGAAAGTTTCATATGGCTGCTTCCCTTATTTCTAGGTCTTGATGACACAGAGTTTAG
This sequence comes from Calotriton arnoldi, assembly GCA_963921515.1. NCBI lineage: Eukaryota > Metazoa > Chordata > Amphibia > Caudata > Salamandridae > Calotriton > Calotriton arnoldi. Next base: position 1,917,056 of record CAWUFW010001277.1, read on the forward strand.
ATGTAGGTCATAAAGAGACTAGAGAAGAAACAAAGTAGAACAAGCATTGGCATAGCCAATAGGTCTCGCCTTTGGGACCTTATAAGTGTTTAGCCATGCAACAGTTGATGTTGGGATATTGTGCTGCATAACTAAATACTAATAAGGTCCCAAAAGCGAGACCTATTAAGTGGGATGAAAAAACTGGGGGGCGGGGGAGGTCTCTCAAAGGGGCGTGGCCAATGTAATTAAGGGCGTGGCTTAAAAACACGTAAGCGAAAAATGTGTGCTTGGCATAGTGTGCCACCGGACTTGTATTTTGCTGTTTCTGTCATTGCATCCTGTTATGCAATGGGGGGCGGGGGGCACGCTGTGTCAGCTGCAATCCTCGCTCTCATTGGTGGAGACCGGCTGCCCATCTGATTGGTCTGCCTGCGGGAAGAAGAAGTCATGCTTCAAATCAAAAGGGAAACAGAGACCCTTCTTATCTTTTCATCGCCCATCGCACAGTGAGGATACTGCCTTGTCAAGTTAAACGCGCTGATTGTTAGATTTACTGCAGGTTTACAAGCAAAGCTACATTTGTAGAGCAACGATTAATGACAGTGCCACGGAAATCAAAAGACAAACAACAACATTATACGTAGCATGTTGTCTGGATAAATGCTCTATCAAAAGATAGCGGCCATCTTTGTATGGGAACGCGATTCTTAAAGGTTTTTGTAGTCTCAATGTTGGGTGACCAGATTGCTGTCCTCCCTCCTTCTGATGTAGCAAGTCAACCCCGCCATATAATTTTGTCCTTTGCCGCATAATTCAAGGGATTTAGCTAAAAACAAATCAATAAAGCAGCATTGAACAGAATCGGGAAAAGCGATGGAAAGATTAAAAGAGACATAAAGACATCCCGAGGCGGGGGGGGGCAAGAAAGACGGGGAGGACGATAAACAGAGGGAGAGAGTGGAGAGTGAGAGTGAGAGAGGGAGGAGAGATAGAGAGAGAGAGAGAGGGAGGGAGGGAGAGGGAGAGGGAGAAAGAGGGAGAGAGAGAGAGAGGGAGAGAGAAAGAGAGAGAAAGAGAGAGTGAGAGAGAGAGAGGGAGAGAGAGAAAAAGGGGGGAGAGAGAGAGAGGAGAGGTAAAGAGAGAGAGGGAGGGGAAGAGAGAAAGAGGGAGGGAGGGAGGGAAAGAGAGAGAGAGCGGGAGAGACAGAGAGAGAGAGAAAGAGAGAGGAGAGAGGAGAGAGACAGAAAGAGAGGGAGGAGAAATAAAGAGAGAGAGGGAGGGAGAGAAAGAGAGAGAGAAAGAGAGAGAGGGGGAGAGAGAGCGAGAGAGGGGGAGAGAGAGAGCGAGAGAGGGGGAGAGAGAGAGAGAAAGAGAGAGCGGGAGAGACAGAAAGAGAGTGAGAAGAGATAAAGAGAGAGAGGGAGGGAGAGAAAGAGGGAGGGCGGGAGAGAGAGAGAGAGAAAGGGAAAGAGTGAGAAAGAGAGAGAGGGGAGAGAGAGAGCGAGAGAGGGGGAAAGAGAGAGCGAGAGAGAGAAAGAGAGAGCGGGAGAGAGAGAGAGAAAGAGAGAGAGAAAGCGAGAGGAGAGAGAGAGAGAGCGAGAGCGAGAGAGAGAGAACGCGCCCTGGTGGGAGCTGCGGCCCCCGCAATATTTCTAAAGAATAACGTAATGTAATTTTAAGTTTCTTCCCTATCTATAGAGTTATTTTGAGAATTTCCCTCTTTTTTTCTATTCCGGTATTTTTCGCTGGCACATTTTTTCGCTGGCACATTTTTACTGTTCGTGGAGGAAGAAAGAGCTGGCGGGGAAGGGTGGGGGAGGGCGGTGAGGAGGGGAGGGAAGTGGAGAGACCGGGAGGAAGAGGAGGATGAGAGTGAGAGAGCGTGAAAGGAAGAGAGTCGAAGAGCGAGAAGCAGACAGACGGAGTGGAGATGGGGTGAGGAGGGGAGAACACGAGAGGAGGAGACAGAGGGTGGACGCTGGGCTGAAGAGGGGGAGGGCGAGTGACATACTCATGAGGTGGACACTGGAGAAAGCGGGAAAGAAGGGGAGAGAGAGACTGACAGAGTGAGAAAGAAAAGATGGAACGGATGGGGGGTAGACGAGCGATATCGAGAAAGACCCCGTAACTGAGTGCCTCGGTTATACTTAGTGCGCCTCACTGCCCCACGGTTGAAGGTCCGAGGTGTGTCAGTGTCTCCCTTTCTGGCCTTCTCATCCCGCCCCACGTCCAGCCTCTCATGAAAGAGTCAGAGTAGGGCATTAACTCCGCATTAAAGCCTCGTGTATCACAGGCCTTGAATTTAGACTGTGACTGCAGGGGCGGGGGTCTGCTGTCCCTCGCCGGCCTCCGTACCACCCCAGCCCTTTCAGTAGGGTTCAAACAAAATCTGCTGGTATTGCTGCTTCAGGATTCCAGTTGCAAACCTGTTGGCAGCTGTGCAAAGCCTTGTTGCATGTCTTCTCTTCTTAGGCGGGACCCCACTCGCTGGATTTTAAACCTCTGCTGAGTGAGACACATGAAGTGTGATATGCTGTTTTACACTAGAGCAGAGAACGGACGGGGAAGGGAGAGCAGACGGGAAAGGGAGAGCAGAGAGCGGACGGGAAAGGGAGAGCAGAGAGCGGATGTGAAAGGGAGAGCAGAGAGCGAAAGGGAGAGCGAGAGAGCAAAAGGGAGAGCGAGAGAGAGAAAGAAAAAGAGCGAGAGATAAAGATAGAGAAAAAGATAGAGAAAGATAGAAAGAGCGAGCAAGAGCAGCAAGAGAGCGAGCAAGAACGAGCAGAGAGAGAAGAGCACGGGGGAGAGAGAAAGAAAGAGTAGAAAGAGAGAAAGCGGGAGGGGGGGCGAGCCCCTTCAAGATACAAGCGCAAACCTGGCGCAGTCTGACAGGCGCTCCCAAGCCCCCCTCTCCACCACGCTCCTCTCTGCAGCTGTAAACAAACTCCCTTGCATGTCAACGTGGGTCACTCAGCCCGTGCATTTCTAGTTGAGTGATAATTATAGCGCGTGCCACAGAGAGGCTGCATTTCGTAGTGCTGTAAGTAATGGGAGTGCAGTCAGAGCAGCGCTTGTTTGATGCATCAAAGCGCTTCAGACGCCCTGGGAGGCATGATGTGGAAGCGTGTAGGCGTGACCTCGTACTGTGGTGTAGAGCAGTGTGTGATTTGGGGGGGTCATTGGGAAGGAGGGGAAATACACAACTATGGGTTTAGGGGTGGAATGTGTCGATCCTAGAGCCGGAGGGAGGTTTCAGGGCAGAAAGTCTGCAGTCTGTCAGCGGCTCGGCAATGCTGGCTGTTTGTGCCCGAGGCGACATCTGAAGATACGCACTCATCTCGCACTCTGACTCAATAGAGCATTAATATTCTGAACCTTTATGGATGAAACGTCTAACTGGCAAAGAGATATCCAGGCACGCACACATCACAGCTTCAGGCGCGTTTACCCGCCAAGATGTCTTCCCAGCAACAAGTACACGTTCTGGGCATTTCGAGTGGGCTTGTTGGTTCACCGCAAGAGGAGCTAGAAAACAAATACGGGGATTTTAAAAGCAGCGATAGGAAAGCTGCTATCGAGCTAGCTGGAAAAAGCATAAGCTTTTGAAGCACGAGCTAAGTGACACGGACCACAGTGGGAGGGGTGGGGGGAGTGCGGCCGAGAGCACACACAGCGTTTCCCTTGCGGGAGCGAGCATGGGCACCATCTGTTTGAAAGTTAATTACAAACAGATGTTGCCAAAGCTCGCTCCCGCAAGGGAATCGCCAAACGTGCACGCGTTGCCATTGAAAGCAATGCCAAGCGTGCCCGGTTTTGGCAGAAAAAGCGAATCGATTCCTAAAAGTCTCCTCCTATGCAGCGTATGCACGCTGCGTAGGCGAGACCTAAAAAGCGGGTAATAAGTGGCTTCTGATTTAGCCCTTAAAAAATTCAGGATCACAGATTAGTTGGCGATACAATTTCCATTCGAACAGCTCCCAGTGAACATGTTCCCGAATAGCAGATCACACCTGAGGCTCCACCACTGACTGATCAACAAAAGTGTACCAGGACAGGAATATGAAAAGCATTCGCATTCCTTCCTTCATCAGTAATCATAGGCAACACAGAAACGAAGAGGGACAAAAATACCAAGGGCCACTTGTCTCAACCTATTTTGCAATCGCAAATGCTGTAAATCGCTAAATTTGACTGTTTGCGAATGCAAAATAGCCTTTCATTATGTATGAAAGGGTTAGGCAGTGCATTTTAGGTAATCACAATTTTTTGCGGTTACCTAAAATTGCGACTCCAAATAGGGAATCGCAATTTGCAATTCCCTAAGCACATGTACCAAGCATTTCCTATATTCAAACTGGACATTTAGGAATTGCTATTACCAAGTCGATATTAACCATGTGCAATTTTTGCAAAAGTGCCATGTACTGCACACATGCTCCTAGGGCATGTGTGCGCTTTACATGTGCACATTGAGGTGCTTCAGGGGGGCCTTAGACCCCCAGGCACCCTTGCGACTGCAAAAACCGCTCGTACATCTGGCCCTTGGTTCTGTATTTCCTAATTTGCGATTACCAATTAGGAAATTGCAAATTAGGTAATGTAAAACCATTTAGGCCCATAGGAACAAATGGAGTAGCATTTCCTAAATAGCAATTGCGAGTCTGTAAGAATCGCTATTAGGGAATCGCTATTTTCTTACATATCATTTTGCATTTCCTGAATTGCAATTAAATAAAATGTGCAATTCAGGGAATGCAAAATGGAACTTTGATACATGTGGCCCCTAATCCATTAATTACCCTGAAATTATCTTATTTGAAATAAGATCACATTAAATGAGTTTCTGGTTCTACCAGTACAACAGAAACATGGAATAGTGAGGGTTGGCTGATGAGGCCTCAGGCTTCCCTGTGCAAACACCATGCCCTAATGAAAATATATATTTGGGCTGTGGTCTTCTTCTAGATCCTAGAACTCAGGACACTATTGCCCAAATGCACAAATTGTGAAACTACTAACTATGTGTCCTGCAGTGCACACATTTGCCTCTGGTGACTCTGCACTGCTGTGTGGGTAGCACAATCTCCAAACTGGCAACTGGCAACTGGCAACTCATACCAAACATGTCTGACCATTTGAAGCTCAAGCTTGCTCTCTTTTCAGAGTTAAACATGTGAAACCTGTCAGATTCGACAGCTGCTACTGCCCAAACGCACCTTCCAAAATATAATATGCAGAAAAGCACACCTTCCTCTATTCCTGACAGCCTCAACCTTGATAGCTAGCAGAAATCACTGTCGTGCAACCGTGAGTCTGCCAATGCACAGCAACCATTTCTGAAAGTGTACCCTAATGGTGGAAACCAGAATGTCTATTCAGAATTGCACCATTTACCATCCTTGCACTCAACGAAGCATTGAAGTTGGCAAACCACCTTTACATCCACTGGTTGTTCTATCTTTTCCTGACAACTCCAATCAAAGTGCGGCTCACAAAGACCTTGCTACTCTGCTCTGTATGAGAATGGAGCCAGGCACATGGAGAGTGATTTACTGCATATTAAGGGAATGGTTATAACATAATGAATGCTGATTTTGGTTTTCTGTGGTGTAAGATTTTCTTCAATGTTAACGGGCTTTCCTTATATTTCAGTCACCTCTGAAGAAGGGCTTTCAGCCCGAAATGCATTGGCTCAATATCTTCATGATTAACCAGGATGTACTATTAATTCCATCGTGTTACAAGATAAAGTCTGGATGGGCATGTCTGTAGCATTTTAAGCTTGGAATGAAGTTGCCTCCGTTATGAAATAAAAAAGACTGATGAAACATGGAATACATTTGATTCAGTTGGAAGAAATATTGGAGTTATGTTTTCACTTGAGCAAACTCACGACAAATGCAGTGCAGATTGTAACTGGAGCGAAGTGATGCACTGGTTGGTTTGGAAAATAAACCTTTTGCCACACCTAAACCTTCCTTTTTAATACATATATACGTCACCCCTGAGATAGGCCCAAAGGGCAGGGTGCATTTTATGAAGGGCATGTGGGTCCAAGTTTTACATGTCCTGGTAGTGAAAAAGTCATGTTGTACTGCTTTAAGGCCTATCTTTCCAGTTGGATAACATTGGGTTACCTTGTTACAATTAATAAGTGCTAACCTGGGATTGGAAGCAGATAGAACTATGGTGTTTACACTCAAATAAATTGTAATTGAAAATCCTCTCTAATGGTAAAGTTGGATTTTAAGTCACAAAATTGTGAAAATGCTACTTTTAGAAAGTTGACATTTTCTTGTCCTAGCCGTTTGTGCCTTCTGCCTGTATACTGGGTCATATGACTGTGAATGGCCCTGCTGTTGGGCTTTGTCTATTTCTCTCAGACACTGAGACAAAAGGAAACTAGATCATGACAGGATGAGCCAATGTGCAATGATGGCTGGGGTGGAGCTGTTCCCTTCCCATTTACACTTCAAAGAGCTTACATTCAGCACACACAAAGGACCCTAAGATCAGGCTTTTATCACCCCAGATGTATTGGATACTTGGCAGGGGAAGGAAAGAACTTTCCAGACACAGATGTGGGGGTAGGATAGGGAATCCCCCTCCCACTTCAAAGGCTGGCATCAGGGACCTTAAGGAGACCTATTCAGTACACTCCTTGACCTGTGGAAGACTTCAAAAGGACTGTCTTGACCAAAAGAGGACTGCCCTGCTGCTGCTACCAGAAGACTGTTTGACTGCTTGAAGGACTGCCTTGCTGAAGGAGAACTGGACCAGCTCCTTGAACCCAGGATCACCAGAAGTGACTCCAAGGGCTAGTTGGCTGGCCTCCTGTGTGAGCTACAGGGACATAGCAAGCTCCTGAGGACCTTGAACCCTGCACCTTGGGTCTGCTGGAGTGAGTGTCAATCCCTCACCAAGAGGTGCCTGCAAGGTCGTGGACCTTTGGAAGTGGTGTTATAAGTGCTTCTCCTACTTAACCTTAAAACCGAGGACTTAGAAATATTTTCACCAAAAATGTCATGGAGAACTGACCGAAAACTGAGACCTATCTGCCAGCCAATCCTGCCAAAGTGTATCACCTGTCGGCCCGACTTCACAGTAGCTCCTGCCAGGTTCTATTCAGCAGCAACAAATTATGTTCAGCCGACCTCTCTTAGTGAAAGTCTCCGGTCTCGTGGAACGCTCTTTGGCTACAGCCTGCAACTTAGTTCCGCTGGAGGATTTCAACTTACAAAAATGTGTTGAAGCCCAGGGTAAAAATCTTCACAAGCTAGACGGTAACTGGCTCCCCATCGATGATGGCGACCGGATCCCCAATGACATCCTCCTTGGTCTGGAAATCCATCTTCTCCTCTTGGAGCTTTTTCCCATCATCGTCGACGGCTTCACTGAGACTTCGTCCATCAGCTCCCCAGCCAACTCATCCTCAGACACAGCCTGCTGCCTTGCCCCATTGATTTCTTCCTTCTCCTGGACATTTCTTCAAGATGTTTCCTAAGTCCGACAGTTAATCAATCAATCAATCTCAATCAGGGGTTTGTAAAGCGTGCCTACTCACCCGTGAGGGTCTCAAGGTGCTGAGGGGGGGCCGCTAATCCTTCTGGACGCTGGGGTTCAGTCAAAGAGCCAGGTCTTGAGATCCTTCCTGAATAGTAGGAGGAAAAGGATCTTCCTCCGGTTCTGGTCTTGTGGATCCGTGGGACAGTGGCCAGGGCCAGTTGGGCAGAGCGGAGGTGTTTGGTGGGTACATGGAATGAGAGGCGGCGGTTCAGATATGCTGGTCCTATTTCGTGGAGGGCTTTGTAGGCATGTGTGAAGAGCTTTAAAGTGATTCTTTTGTTGATTGGGAACCAGTGGAGTTCTCAAAGGTGCTCGGTGATGTGACTGCGGCGGGGGAGGGAGGTTGAGGACCAGTCTGGCTGCGGCGTTTTGAACATTCTGTAGTTTTCTGCGGAGTTTCTGGGTGACGCCGTTGTAGAATGCATTGCCGTAGGTGAGTCTGCTGCTGATGAGAGCGTGGGTGACCATTTTTGGATTTGGTGGGGATACATCTGAATGTCTTACGAAGTAGGCCAAGCATGTGGAAGCAAGATGAGGATAAAATCTTGGCGTTGATCTGACAGTTCATTGTGAGCGCGGAGTCTGGCAAAATGCTGAGGTTTCATGCGTGGTCTGTGGGGGCGGGGGTTATCAAGCAGCAACCCACCAGGAGTCATCCCAAGCTGAGGGGGTGGGTCCCTGGATGAGGACTTCGGTCTTGTCTGAGTTGAGTTTGAGGCAACTGTCTTTCATCCAGGTGGCAACAGACTTCATCCCACTGTGGAAGTTTTTTCTGGCTGTTGTGAGCTCGTTGGTGAGGGAGAGGATCAGCTGGGTGTCATCAGCGTAGGAGACAATGTTGAGTTTGTGGTTCCTGACAATGACTGCGAGCGGAGCCATGTAGACATTGAAGAGGGTGGGGCTCAGGGAAGACCCCTGGAGCACTCCGCCACTGATCTCTGCGGATTCAGAGAGGAATGGCGGTAGTCTGACTCACCGTGTTTGACCAGTGAGGAAGGAGTGGATACGGTCTAGGGCTTTGTCGCAGATACCGGCGTCATGGAGTCTCGTGATTAGAGTGCAGTGGGAGACTGTGTCGAAGGCGGTTGAGAGGTTCAGGAGGATGAGGACTGCGGTTTCACCCCCGTCGAGGAGGGAGCGGATGTCGTCGGTGGGGGCGAGGAGTACGGTCTTGGTGCTGCGGTTGCTTCAGAAGCCGGGTTAGGAGATGTCCAGGATGCAGTTCACTTCGGTGAACTTAGAGAGTTGGGCGTTGATGGCCTTCTCGATGACCCTGGCTGGGAAGGGGAGCTGGGAGAAAGGTCTGAAGTTCTTGAGGTCTGTCAGGTTGGTTGATGGCTTCTTCAGCTGGGGTTGATCTCAGCGTGTTTCCAGTCATCGGGGAAGATAGCGGTCTCGATGGAGCAGTTGATGGTGTGGCGAAGCTTGGGGGCGATGGAGGAGGCTGCTCTGTGGAAGATGTGGTGCAGGCATGGGTCAGAGGGGGCTCCAGGAATGAATGCTCTTCATGGTCTTGAGTGTGTCATCTGTGGTGAGCGGGGTCCAGTTGAGCTGGATCTGTTGGGGTGTGCGTGGTCAGGTGCGGTAGTGTCGGGCATGGTTGGAGGGTCTTGGGTGTCGAAGCTGTCATAGATGTGCCTGATCTTGTGGTAGAAGAAGGTGCTGAGTTTGTTGCAGAGGTTTTGGGAGAGTGGGATGTCTATGGTGTTGCTGTTGGGCCTGGTAAACTCCTTGACAATGGCGAAGAGTTCTTTGCTGTTGTGTGAAATGGCGTGGATTCTGTTTTGGAGGGCCTCTTTCTTTGTGGTTTTGAGGAGCAAGTGGTGTGCGGTGATGGTGCATTTGAAGGTTGCGTGGGTTTCCGAAATTTTGTTGTTCCTCCATCTCTACTTGAGCCGTCTGCAGGTGGTGCGCCTGGACTCTGGAGGGCAGGGGTAAACCAACTGGCTTTCTTGGAGTGTTGCTTGCCGTGTGCCTTCTTGAGGGGTGCCAGAGTGTTGGAGCAGTTAGAAATCCATTGGTGGAGGTTGCATGCTGAAGTATTAGCGTCAGTGGATGACAGTGGAGTGGTGGCGCTGAGGGAGGCGTTGAGATGTTCCAGCTGCGGCAGGGGGTGGTGAGGGCAGATGTGTTCGGTGGGTTGTGTGGAGGCGAAATGCACGCAGTGGTGGTCAGTCTAAAGGAGTTCCGTGGTGTGGCTGTAGGTGATATTTTTGCTGGCAGAGAAGGTGGAGTTGAGCGTGTGTCTTGCTGCGTGGATTGGAGAGGTGACTAGCTGCTTGAGTCCTACAAATTTACAAGTTTAAGTTTATTTGATTTAGTTCTCAACTGAGAACAACAACATTTTTACTTATAAAATTTACATTTAAATAGTAAAATTATCATTCTAATACAAAGTTAAAAATGATTTTAAAAATTTGAACATATTAATACACACAAATTCATTAGGCGGTTCCTTACAAAGAAGAATCAGATTCTGAACAGTGTTAATTTTGCATTTTGTTCTAATTGGTTTTAAGAATCTTTTCCTAGCCTCTGCGACAATCACGTTTGGGCAAGCTAATAACACATGTTCTAAATCTTGCGCTCCGCCTTTACATAGGTCACAAAGACTAGACGCCTTTTCATTTGGATACCACTTATATGTGAATGATTTCAAAGGCAGCATCCCTAATCGGAGTAATAAAATACTTCGCCTGACTCCGTGTTTTAAGTTAAAAGAGATATACTGTTGCGTTTTCTTGAATACAATAGTTTCCGCATATTGCTTATACAAAGATAGTTTGGTGCAGTGTTGGATATCAAGATACATACTTAACCTTGGCGTTAAATGTTTTAAAAAAAGTTTCAGATGTGCTGGTGACCATGATTTTAACATGTCGAGGGTAACCTTAGATAGTTTAAAAGCGGTAGAGACATTTTTACAAAATACATAATTCGAAAGGTCTTGCTCAAATGTTTCTATTTTTAGTAGGAATCGTAAAGTTCCCTGATCCGCATGAACAAGGTTATATGCCCATCTTATTATATTAGCGATCCCTCTTGCAAAAGAGCTGACTAATGAAAGTTCGAGACGAAGAGCTTGTACCGGCACAGCTTGTGACGTCTTGGTCAGTTTCCGGAGGGCTTTCCCTTCTCTCAGGTCGAGTTGTTTCCATTGGCTTATTGGAATATATTCTATGGCGTATGATAATACCGCTGGAATCTTTGAGCTATATACTTGTAGAAGTGATGAAAAATGTCTTTGTCCAGTGGAGGAGTAAAGTCGTTGGAGGGCCCCTAGGTGGACATCAGCCTTACGGCCCAGGTTTAGTAAGTGGGGCAAGTTTTGCAACGATTGTGAAAAAATTCTCCCTAAATATGTATACTCCTTTACTATTTCCAGTGGTTTTCCCCCTAGAGACCAATTGTAATTAACATATCGCTTCCTTCCTGTAAACGGGACGATTTTTGTTTTAGTGACATTAGGTATTAAATAGTTTTCTTCCGTATACTTAGTGAGTGCCTGCAGATTCCTTTGCAGACCGAAAGGAGTCAGATCTAGAATGACTACGTCGTCTGCGTACATCAGAGTATGGATTTTATAAAATGCAATTTTAGGTGGAAAATTATTGACCTGATTAAGTCTTTCCGGCAAATCACTTAGGTATAGAGAGAACAGTAAGGGAGCAAGAAGGCACCCTTGCCGCAGACCATTAGGGGTAGGTATTGGGCTGGTAAGACCCTTCTCCCTCCCCGTTTGGACTTGACACCATGTCCCTGAGTACAATGATATTATTAATTGTAGGAGATTATCCGGAATTCCCATTCTTTGGAGTTTTTTCCATAGCATGTCTCTGTCTACCCTGTCAAATGCAGTCGTAAAATCGACAAAGACTGCGTAGACTACCTGGGATTTTTTAATGACATATTTGTCCATTATTGTTTGTAGCACTGCTATATTGTCGGTGACCGAGTGTTTAGATCTGAACCCGGCTTAATTTACCGGAATTGCTCCAGATGAAAATGCCCACTCTTTAAGATGATCTAAAACAGCTGCTGCAAATATCTTCCCAGTTGCGTCTAGAAGAGCGATCTGCCGATAATTACAGGGCGACAGTCTTGATCCCTTCTTGTGTATTGGGATAATGATACTCCCTTTCCAGGACTTTAGGATTTCCCCTGTTTCGAATATGTAGAAAAAAAGGCTGGCTAAAAACTTGCTCCACTCTTTAGGGTTACTTTTAAGGACCTTGATGGGAATTTGGTCTGGTCCCATTGCTGCCGATGATCTTGCCTTTTTTATGTATCCTTCGATTTGGAGAGGCGATGGAGCCTCTTTACCCGAACCTTCTTCCCTTCCACTCTTGGTTTGCAATAGTGTCTTGCTTTCTGTCTTTTCATTTGTTTTGTATAAGTTAGTTAAATATATTTCCCATTCCGATGGCGGGACTGGATTTGCTTGCAGTAATTTTTTTGTACCCATCTCAGTAGCAATTATATTCCAATAGGAGCGTTTATCTTTTTGTTTTGCTGCTGTTTGTAGGTCCACCCATTTTTTGTCCTGTATCTTTTTTTCTTTTTTTCTGTATCTCTCCTTCGATGGTTTTTTAGTTTGTTGATTTCATGTTTTCTTATTTCAGAAAATTGAAGAAATTGTGCCCTTATTAATTTGTTTAATTCAATTGACTGTATATCTGGGCTCCGTCTGTTATTTTTCCGTTGTTTTAACATTCGTTGTTGTGAAATGTTCTGCATAAGTTGAGTCCGATAAATGACTACAGCCTCAAAGTTTGTTATTGGATGTGTTGAGTGAGTAGTCTGTAAAGGTTGTTCCATCTCTATTATTTGTATAATTTTGTTAAACGATCTAGGATTCCACAGCAGCCGCCCTTGGGCCTGATTTACCAGTACTGTACGTTCCACGTCTGTGATATGTCCAGGAGATGTTGGTTTTAGACTTAAGTCTGTTTTTAAATGTAATATTGCATGGTCACTTCCTTTCTCGAACTTGGTGTTTAACTGTAAGGCGGATCCGAACATGTCTAGACTACAAATCATGTAATCAAGAATCGAGGAATTGTGGTTGCCTTTTCTTGTATAGGAGGCGGGAATATCTCCTTCTACATTACCATTTAATATTACTCCGTTCAGGATAGGAAGTGATGATAATAAAATGTTCCCTCTTTTGTCAGCTTTGCTTCCTATTGGAAATTGTGGGATAGGTATTGCCAGAGCTTCTTCTTTTTCTCCATACTCCCATTTTTCCAATATATCGTCAGATATTTGCCCATTGAAGTCGCCTACTAGGAGAACAGACGGAAAATCTTGGTCTTCTACCACCTTTTCGATACCCTCGAATATTTCTATCGCTAATGCATCCATTTTAGATCCCGGGGGAATATAGACATTAAAAATGAGCAACTTGTTTGAGCTTTCCCTCCGTTCCGTCCCTAGTTTGATCTTGATGCATTGGATGTTCTTTGAGCTCATAGGGATGATTTCTTGATCCCAGAAATATTCTTCGGACAGGAGAATTGCTATCCCTCCTTTAGCATGTCCTCGGACGACCGGTTCTGCTGGAATATCGTATACTAAGTAGTCGGGATGGTCAAACGTTAAGGTTGCCCAGGTCTCTTGTAAGGCCATGATTCCCGGTCTTTCCTCTGTAATTATTGCTAGTTTCTCCTGGGTTTTCCCAGCTATATTCCAGGAGGAAATAGTCAGACAATTGTTAAAAAGAGCACTTGTTTTCCTGTCCCTGTTTATTGCTATTTAAATTCTCTGCTATCCATGCCCATGTATTTTCAGTGGCTTTATTTTCCTTCTTTTGTATATTTTTGGTCCAGCTTCTCCTTACTCCGTTCGTAATCGAGACTGTTATATTTTCTTTGTTGAAATTTAAGGGACTGCTTGTGCAATTTTGACTTTTGCGAAGGTACTGACTTATCATTATGGCGGTTTCTTCTGTTTTTTCATTTTTATCTTTTACTGCAACCAAGTCGAATCCATTTTTGTGTAAAGTCTCGCTTTCTTTTAATATAATTCCCGGGATTACAGGCGACCAAAATTCTACGACAGCTGTTGTGGTTTTAGTTCTTTCTGGAAAAGATACTAATTTTATTTCATTTCTTGCTAGTGACTGTAGCGGTTGAATTCTTTGAAGTAGGTTTATTATTCTCTCTCTGTTTAGGGGATCTTCGCCCGAGGGGAATAGGTCCGTAATTTCCACACTGCATGGTAACATCTTCAGCTTCTTAGCAGATGTATTCCCTGTCGATTGATCCTGTAGATGGATGTCCTTTTGTTCCAGCGATTGACTTATAGTCGTTATAGGTTCGAAACTTAGAGCGGTAGGGTTAAGATGAGTGGATTTTGCCCTTTGCTTTTTAAATGAAGAAGTCTGATCTTTTTTTATCGTGGTTGATTTTAGTTCTTGATCATCCTCTTTTCCTGAGGTCATAAAATCGGGGGCTAGAGATTTTGGAAACCTTGTCTTCCAGCTCTTCTGTTTTGCGAACCTTCTTGTTGCCCTTCTCTTTGCACGTTTCCGACTGATTTTATTTAGTCTCCTCTCTTTTCTTAAGGTTTCTAGGGTGGGGAGACTACGGGCTTGTTTATAGATGATTCTGTTGCTTTTTGTTTGGTCGCTGGAGTGGATCTCAAATTTGGTAAGGTTTTGGATTTTTGTTTGGTGAAGATTGGATAATATGCAATACTTGGCAATTTAGTTTCGGTCACTTTTGAGTCCTTAAAAAGTTTCCTTAAAGAATAAGTTTGTATATTTTTTTCCTTATTTGTTTTTTGTTTACTCCTTCCTGTTTGAGTTGCTGTTTCTTTCTTTGATGTAGTGTCTTCTACTATTGATGAAAGGGCTTTTGATTTGAGACAGTTTTCCTCTGTTTGTTTTTCTTCTTTTCCTGCAGGTGATTGTATTTTTGTTTGTTGTTTCCTCCTGACAGTGGAGTGGTGGCGCTGAGGGAGGCGTTGAGATGTTCCAGCTGCGGCAGGGGGTGGTGAGGGCAGATGTATTCGGTGGGTTGTGTGGAGGCGAAATGCACGCAGTGGTGGTCAGTCTAAAGGAGTTCCGTGGTGTGGCTGTAGGTGATATTTTTGCTGGCAGAGAAGGTGGAGTTGAGTGTGTGTCTTGCTGCGTGGATTGGAGAGGTGACTAGCTGCTTGAGTCCTATGTTGGCGAGGTTCTGCAGGAGGGATGCGGTGTTCTGGTAATTGGAGTTGTCCAGGGTTGACAGTAAGCTGAGACTGGGCCTTATCATGTCAGGTTCCATAGGTTTGATCTGTTTATCATGAAAAGTTATGACAAACCAATCTGATGTAGAACTGCTTTTATAATACATATAGTTCCTTGCTTGCTGTTTGGTTATCTAGAATCTCATTACAGCTTTTTACTCGTTTACCATGTCCTCATCAACAAGTGAGTAAGCCCTTTCTTCCCATTTCATATTCACCATCTCTTCGTTTGACCTAATCCATCAGATGGGCTGATGGCTAAGGTCAGCTGACATGTAGGTGAGGAACCTGGGAGTAGCCAAGCAATATCATCATGGAGCTATGGGCAGTCTCCCTAGGAAAGTGACAGCCATGCTTATTGGATGCTTAGAACCATGCACTTTGGTGCATTTCAGTGTGGGTATTGTAAAGAGTTCACCTCTGGCCCACATCACAAGCAGCATGCTACAGCAAAAGTACACGGTGTGGCTTTGGCCCTACAAGCTGCCATGGACCTGTAAGCAGGAGTTAGGTATGTGGCCATTAAACGTAACAGTCTATGTTGTGACTATGGGTCAGTTTGATTTCAGCAATGGATTAAACCATTGTTGCTCCTACAAGATGATGACAATCTTGGGCAAGAATTAGTACCAATTCCATAAACATCGGTCACCATGGTTTTCTGGCTGCTTCTTTGCCTCAGCCCTGCACCAGTTCATTCAGTCTGACAAGCAGACTCAGCCATTTAGTCAACAGGCAGCATCCTGGTACTCATGTAATGAGTGCCAACCATTCTTGGGGATGTGTATCATCTATATTTTGTGATGTTGTCCCCTCCTTCAGCCAAGGAAGTAATGCCAAGGATTATCATATCTAATACACAGTGATGGTATAGATTACAAGACCCCCAGTCATTGAACAATGCTGAGAGTTCCTAAAATAATTGCATGATAGGTGACTCCAACCATTTCAACATCACCACAGGATCCTATTACTAATGAAATGGCTGCACCAACCCAATTGGTGGTTGTGAATATCTGAGTTCTAGAAACTTTTTCCATGGTCTCTTTAATTGCCTAACATTTGCTTCTAGAACTATCAAACTCTCCTTGCATGTGAATGACCACTGATGCAGTCCTTTTGGCAACAATTCAAATTAACTATTTTATGAAGAGGCATAGCCAATCATAGGGAGGCAACTTCTGTCAGCAAACAACATTCTCGGTGTGTCCTATTTCAACCCATAGGCAAATAGGTCTGATGCCTTTTTTTTAATATAGGTGAAACATATGTTGCATCCCATACACTAAACTCATAGGCCTCTCTCTATAAAACGTGTGTTACCATTTTAAAGAAGATATGCATTATATCAAAATGCAAAATGTAAATATACTTTACATTACCTAGGTTAACCGTCATAAAGAATGTACTTTTTGGAAATAAAAAATTTGGTTTGACAGTGGTAGCAAGGCCAACACAACGTAAACTTTTATTATTGTAGATATAAGCGATCCCATGATGGTATTGTAGATACAGGCAATCCCAAGCTGGTAAGGGAGGTAAATTCCTACCCTTTCAAACTCATTATCAGATGAAGTAATCTTGTGTATCATATAATGAAAAATATAGGACTTCATAATGGCAAATATGATCCACAACATTTCATTTTCATCAAGCAGAGAAACATATAGCAGATAGTCACAAATCACCAACTGACACATAACAGAAAATAAGCTTGTGGAAGAAAAAACTTTTAATAAAAAGTTTGGCATTTTACTATGTTGAAAAAATACCTTCTGTGTATTAGAATGTCACAATTCCATATACAGGTTTATGTGGCCATAGGCAGTACACTCATCCTTATGTCAACACGTAATCTATTTCTATTATTCCGAATACTTTACAAATAAGCTCAATTTAAAAAAAAATCTTTCATCTATTTGATCATATGCAGAACTGTGGCATTGTTTTAAATTTCTATTTGCTAACATATGAAGATATCTGCATTGTGCAGAGCCCAAAAACCAGCAATAAAAGTCAGCAAAAAATGGAGGTAAGTTAGCTTATACATTTTTTTTAAAGTCTGACCCAAATAACTTGGACAGAAGGATACATGAGAAAGTAAGTCTGTTGTGACTGTTCTGACTTACTTAATTGGTCACAAAGACTGCATTTTAAAACATTTTCTAGAATTGAGGATTTGTCTACCCAGCAATTTCCAATAATGGTAAGGTAACTATGGTGGTTAGTGCACTTGCAGGAGATATCTGTGTGCAGTCTAATCACAATTATGACTCAATGATATAGCCTAGAGCACGGGTACTCATAGTACGGCCCGCAGGCCGCCAGCGGCCCGGCAAGCCTTCCTTGGTGGCCCGCGGACCTTGCAGACATCGTACCTGTGTTTTTTTTTGTTTTTTTTTACAGACTGTCAGCAAACACAGATTCTGCTCTATGGGGGCCGGGCGATTCCAGCGATAGTTCCAGTGGAGCTGCAGGGGCGCTAAGAAGAGGTGAAATACAACAAAGCCTCGTTATCATGCAAATGGTCTTTTAAAGGCCTGTGAAGTACTCGGGTGCGGCTGTGTGTGTGCCCAGGAAGCTGTCTCAGCCCGGGCTGCCACACACGCGGGGTGAGGTGACAGAGAATGATAGAGGACAGCAGGGTGTGAGAGCCGGGTGAGGTGACGGAGGGCAGCAGGGAGTGAGAGCCGGGTGAGGTGACGGAGGGCAGCAGGGAGTGAGAGCCGGGTGAGGTGACGGAGGGCAGCAGGGAGTGAGAGCCGGGTGAGATGGCAGAGGGTGACAGAGGGCAGCAGGGAGTGAGAGCCGGGTGAGGTGACAGAGGGCAGCAGGGAGTGAGAGCCGGGTGAGGTGACAGAGGGTTGCAGGGAGTGAGAGCCGGGTGAGGTGACAGAGGGCAGGGAGTGAGAGCCGGGTGAGGTGACGGAGGGCAGCAGGGAGTGAGAGCCGGGTGAGATGGCAGAGGGTGACAGAGGGCAGCAGGGAGTGAGAGCTGGGTGAGGTGTGCATTAAGACCCTGTGATGTGATGTTTCCCGCCAGCCTGTAGTCAGAGAGTTGAGCCAAGGCCAGGGAGCTCAGGCCTGGGAGGGAGACAGAGAGAGACAGAGACAGAGAGAGAGGGAGACAGAGAGAGAGGGAGACAGAGAGAGAGGGAGACAGAGAG